>JBBMOI010000001.1:26147500-26362500 GCA_038088405.1 Porites divaricata | reverse complement strand
GTAGAAGCTCTGGGGGTGGATCTTGTGAAATTTCTATCAGAGATCTTTTCTGCTTCCCTTCTGTGTTCTGTGATCCTGGTTCCCAGCTGTCTCCCTGTTTCACCGATGTATACCTTTTCGAATTGGTTGCATGGGATCTTGTACACCACTCCAGCCTTTTTTTGCTTATCAACGTTGTCCTTCGAGTGAACTAAAACCTGTCTGAGGGTGGTTTGAGGTTTAACCACTGTGGCTACCCTGTGTTTAGTGAATATACGTTGTCTTTTTTGCGAGTGGACATATGGGACAGTCACCACTCCTCTTGATTTTTCTTGTGTTTTATCTTTCCTGGGTTTATCTTTTCTAATAGCTTTCTCCCTGTTCATTTGCTTTTTGACCCTCTTTATCGCCCGATCCGGGTAACCACATGTATGGAGGGCTGTTCTTATGTGCCCAGCTCCTCTTGTTTACGGTCTTCTTCTTCCCTGACAATGCTGTTACTCCTTTCCAATAGCGTCCGTATGACAGCAAGTTTGTGCCGAAGCGGATGATGCGATTGAAACGACAGGTACTGGTCTGTGTGTGTGGCTTTTCTGTAAACCAGTAGTTTGATGGATCCGTCCTCTCTTCTGGTGATAATGGTGTCCAGAAACGGGATTTGACCATTTTTCTCTGGTTCGTGCGTGAATTTGATGCTGTTTGTTTTGTCTATTTCATTGAGATGACCTGTCAGTGCCTCCACCTTTCCCCTCGCAATGATTTCTAGGATGTCATCCACATGTCTTTTCCATAACTTAGGTTCACAGTCTATGGGAGCAGTGGCGATGGCCTATTGTTCTAGCCACTACATAAAGAAGTTAGCCAGGATCGGGAATACTGGGCTGCCCATGGCTGTGCCGAACTTCTGTTTGAATAATTGTCCTCTGAAACTGAAGTATGTGGTGGTGGCAATAAATTCTGTGAGATCCATTATATCGTCTACCTCTAGGTTTATTCTTTTCTTTAGATCTTGATCTTTTTCTAGGCGTTCTCCTATGATGGTTAATGTCTCCTGTATAGGGGTCTTGGAGAATAGTGACACAACATCGTGGAAGTTGAAGATGTCTTCTTGTTCTAATGTGACTGAGGTTAATTCTTCAGCAAGCTCTTTGGAATTTTTAACATGATGTTCAGTAGTGCCGACCAGAGGTCCCAGGAAGTCGGGTAGGGCTCTAGATGTATTGTAACCAATCGATCCTGTGTAATCTACAATAGGTCTCAGAGGGTTGTTAGCCTTGTGGATTTTTGGTGTGTAGTACAATCTGGGTGTGGCCTCAGATGCAGGGTACAAGTATTTGTACTGATCTTCCGTTATCTTGCTATCCTTTTTTAAATTGGTGAGTTTTTCAATCAGCTTTCTCTTATAAGAACTGGTTGGATCGGCCTGCAATTTCTCATAAGTGTGAGCGTCATTCAACATGGTATTGACTTTTTCCTCATACTCGGTCTTATCCATGACTACTGTGGCTCTTCCGTTGTCTGCTGGTAGTATCATGATGGAATCTTCCTGTTTCAGTGACCGAAAGGCCATTTTTTCCACTTTAGAAATGTTGCTCTTCGGGACCTTCGATGACTTGATCGCTCCGACCATTTCTGTTCTCAGTTGGGGGCTTCGTTGGTACTACTACAGAGTGACTTTGCGCGCTTATCACAATAATTAACACCTTCAGAAGCCTATTTAAGGCTTCTGAAACCTTTGACGATTTCGAAGTTTTGATAAAGATGGCTGACAGTCATCGAAACTGTCAGCGCCACTAAGACTTTTCTTCAGTTGGCTATGTTTTGAGGACATTTAAATACAGATTAACTTCACTAGCCTGATGAATTTCTTCAAGAATTTATGGATAATAGTTTATTGCTAGCAATTGCTAAGTTACAACTATGTATAGTTCCATGCCGTTCGTCTCATATTCTGAGTAGCACAATACATTCAGCCAACATAGAGAACAGATCAGACCATGCATCAAGTTGTCCCTTACGAGTGGTTAACAAAAAAAAATAGAAAATTATAAAACCGTCAGCCCCAAAAGTGGTCGCGGTCGCTTCCTTGAGGCGGTCGTTTACAAGAGGTTCCAGCTGTAAGGCTTTTACTGGGAACGTTTTAGTGTTTTGGATAGCTGGTCGCTTAATGGAAGTTGTCGCTGACGACAGGGGTTCGACTGTACACAAACTTTGAGTATATTCTCTCCTTGATTGGCTCCAACGAAGGGCTACCACTCGAAATCAGTGTCAGCTTCTCTATCCCTCTAAGGTGGCCAATCTACCTTAAAAACTCAGTATATAAACTAAATATTATATAAAACCAGAAACTCATAAGGGGTTTCAACCCCTTATGGGTTTCTGATAAAACTAATATCTCATATTAGAGACTGCCGAACGCTGTGAAGTAGACTGCAAAACAGTTCGTATTTTCGAGTAAATTCAAGTACACGCGAGCAGTCAAACAAAAAGACAGGAGAGAGAGACTCTTAAAATACGAAAATACGTTTTTTTTCTCTCGCCTGATTTCTTTACTGATTTTGAGAAAAAAACCCGACTGTTTTGCAGTCTAGCTGTGAAGACAAAAAGGAATGAAAGCTCAAGAGATGGTTATGCTGCCTATTCCTTTTGAATAACGGAACAGATCGAGAGGGAATCCTATAGCCTCCCACGCAGTCGTTTTTAGGGGAGGTCGTATTTCGTCCCTAAAAACGCCTGCGTGGGAGGCTAGGAATTCTCGGGCGTTGGCCGAGATATGTGAATTTCACCAGGCTCCTGATCTCACTTAAGTTACCCTTAGAAGTTGTAATTAAACGGAAGTCTAATTGCTGGGAAGTCAGACCATTTTAACAGATTGTTTGAAACGTCACCAAGTCCACGCTTTACCGCCCCAAATTAAAAAATGCAGAATACTGCAATGACGCCGGTACCCATTTATACACCTGGGCCCAGTTGTTCGAAGGCCGATTAGCGCTTAACCCGGGTTTCTTTTTCTTGTGTTCAAAAGCATTTTCTCGGATAATTTTCTTTGTTATTTTTAGAGCTTCCAATCATCATCTTGTAGACAACAATAATTAAAACTAAAATACTTTTAAAGCTTTGAAATCTGAATTCAAATCTTGCACTAACCCTGGGTTATCTTAACCCAGCTTTGAACAACTCGGCCCTGGGTGAAGAGAGGCAAAGTGGAGTAAAGTTCCTTGTCTAAGGAAACAACGCGACGGGCGAGGCTGAACCCCGGACCTCCAGATCCGGAGTTCAAGGTGTTAACCACTCGGCCGAAAAAAACCAAACAAACAAAAACAACAACAAAAACAAAAACGACAAAAAAATATATAAAAATACAATATAAAATAGAAATAATTGCTTTAAGTTCATCTAATAAATCAGAATTATGATCATAAGGGTACACTGTTCCACTCGGCCGAAACTCCTTGTATCTTTAGGTTAATCGTTCAGTTAGGAGAAGTTGGTGAAATCATTGTGCACAATTTTGTTATATTGAAGCTTTTGTATTGGTAGGTATTTCAGGTGGTAGGAAAATACCAACAAAGCCTTTGTAGACCGTGAAAAACATGAACACTTGGCTGACAAATCTACGGAGCGTGTGTCTACGGTTTTCCAAAGAGTACCATCCCAGTGCTTTAATCATTGGAGAGACGTGGTTGAAACCGGAATAATCGTTATAGATAAATCTGGCCGCACCGCGCTGAACCGTCTCTATCTTATTGATGTTACATTGTGTGCAAGGTTTCCATACACTACTGGCCCACTCCAGTTTAATTGGGGCGTACAATAGTAGGATAAGCTGTGTTCTTGACCTCCGAGTACAACCAGATATTCAGATAAGATTCGTCTAAGAAGACAAAGGGTTGAATTCGCCTTCTTGGTACAAATAGTGTCATAATGTTCATTCCAGGACAAATTGTTGACAATTAATATCCCCAGGTAAGATGTAGAGGAGGCTCTTGGCTATGATCTTACAATCCAAAGTATAATTGAAGTCAACAGAATTCTTTTGCGAGCTATCCCTAAATGACAGCTCTTGGCTACAAGTCTTTGACCAAAGGGAAAGATGACGAGGATCTTGCTGGAGAACATGAAAGTCAGTCTAGCCTGCGTAGCAGGCTTCGAAAGGAGTGGGGGATTGGGAGAAAGGGAAAAAGGGAGGAGGATTATGACAGTCCTGCTGGTAGGGTAGATCTGGAACTACTCCTGTTGCTTGACTCAGATGGTGAAAGCGAGCTCCTCATGTACATTTAATAATTTTGAGGCATTCGCATGCCACTCGAAATGAAGAGGTTGCTCTCAGTCCATAACATTTCTTGGTAGTCGTGTGCGTTCGCTATTCGGTGAGTCAGTTTACGGTTAGGAATTTTGAGGAAAAAATTCGAGCTATTTACATACTAAGAAACGTTCACCATGGCTCCAGGTCTATTTTTTCACCCATTTCAACCAACCCTTAACAATTAACAACATTGCGACACTCACACATGCCTGACACGAAAAATCTTCACTTACGCCTCATACAAAGACGCCCAACTGTACGCTCCGAGAGCGTCTTGTTAATATTTAACTTCTTGGAACAAAAGAAATTAATTGTTTAAACTTTTTTAAACCGTAACTGAAAAAGATTAAACTTTAGCCGATAACCGTAGAAGCCACCACCCTATTGAGACCCTCAATTAATTTCAAGCGTTCAATTGGTCTAAAAATAACTTTGCTGAAATACATATATCCCAATGGCGAGACTGGGCGTTTCCTTCTCTGTCCCAATGATTCACTCTTGCTTTGTTTCTTGTAACGCCCGGAGGTGAGGCGGTACTGACGTATTATAAGCTGTATGATGCGTATCGAGCAGGAAATCGAGAGCGGATTAAAAATCAGAGGGTCTTAGTCTAGAATAGCAATTTTGAGAAATTGGTCAGTAACATTAAGAATCAGAGTTTCTAGCCGAGAGGGGACATATTAAAATGACAGGGAAGGTCGTCTTCTGTTCTCACCACACGGTACCCAGACACACAACAGCCTCCTTGAAGCTCATAAGGATTTGTTTAAAGTTCTGGTTTCTCAACAGAACACGGCTTAAGCTGCGTAAGTGTCAATTTTGACGACTATTTATTAAAAAGTCGGTTACTAAATCGCGATTTTTTACTCATTTACAACTGAACTGGTACAATTTGGACATTGTTAATGCTGAAATATTAATATTGATGTTATTGCTATCTGAATCTTGAAAGGGGATATAAACCTTTCAATCTAACGTTTATTTACATTTTTCCTATGTCAAGTTACTGTCTTGAAAAAAAAAAAAAAAGAGAAAGATGACATAGTATTGTGATGTTTGTAAAAAGGAATAAGTTTCAATGGCGCGGCGTTCTCTCCAGCAATTAGAGTGCTGGTGGTACAGGGGAAATTGTAAGCACACCACCTTGTCTCTCCAGGCACAGCTCCACACCGGTTTCCACCGTTTTACCATGGAAATCGGTCAGATTTTGTATCATAAATATATTTTTAATAAAAAAAACTTTCCAAGTTAAAATCTAGAAATTGAACTTGATGAAATAATTCAAATAATCTGCTGATTTGCAAGGCTTCATCATAGGGCAATGGAACTGGCCAATATCTTGTCTGAAAGAATCAGGACAATCAGACACCCAGAAAAGGAAACTATAGGGAGTTAAAATCCCAAACATTTTCCAGGGAAGCATGCCCGGCTCGGATCCTCCTCGTTTAGGAAATTGGTCAATATTTATCCTAGATTCGCGCCTATTCTCAAACATGGCAGTCACCTTTTGATAGCGGGTAATAAATATTAGCTTCTGTTTATTGCCTCCATGCTCAGCGGTTGCGGCAATTTCAGCTTGAACAGAGCAATGACAGAAACAAGGAAAAAGGCATTGAAGAGGAAGACAAAAATTTCTGAATACAATAGGTTCTGCTGAAGAAGAAAGCGATATTCTTCGATTTCAATTAACGTAGTCTCCACATCGTTTTGGAGTGATTCCCCTCCAGCTCTTGGATTGTTAATGCGAAAGAACGAACCCCAGCAAGCCCTGTGAAACTAGCGACGAATGCAGAAATAGCTCCTTGTACATTTCCAACCAAAGCTGACACTCCAAACAAAGCAGCGGATCCCCACTGAAAACCAAAAGCCCATACAATACCAAGCCGCCCTTTCTTGATGCCGGCGTCAATGTTTTGAAGCAGCTGCATGAGTTCTGTGTGATAGCGACTTAACTTTTCATCCACATCCAGTGTAATTTTCCTCAAAACTCCGGTGCTAAGGTGCCTCCAGTTTGGTAGAAGCTCCTTGTGTATTAGATGTATGACTTGTTGCAGTTCAATTTGAAGTGATTCGAACTCTTTGCGATACATCTGGAAGTCTATGTCCAAGTTCATAGCGCGATCGTACAGGTGCACAGTCCTGTACAGCAAATACACCGACACAAAACACAGCCCTTCCCGCTTAGCAACGGCAAGTGCGTTTTTCCCCAGATTTGGTACCTACGGATGACAGCTAGGACTTCCTTTGGAACCTTGCAATCAGCTATTGTCTGGTACAGTTCCTTTGCACAGTCAATAAAGTTACCAGTTGCTTTATCTCTATCACGGTGCTGCCTGTCCCCCACAACTTTTGACCGTAAGTCGCTACCTCTATACATTCCTTGGGCACGCCGACTGCTTCCATTGGAGAAATCATCACCAAAACCGCCACAAAACTGATAACGCTACCACAGTAGGGAAAGCGGAAGTTGTTGCGGTTTTGGAGCATATTACAGGTGAATACCAATACTATCTTTTATACTTCAGCTCTCAGTAAATGTGAGCTTCTTGGTAAGGCCTCAGTTTGATCGGCAACGTCCTGGTTTCTTTAAATTATTCGCCGGTCGGCTGTGACTCCATGGGGAAAGAATCTAAGTTTAGTGCTGCTGCTGTTAATGGGGTCCAACGTCGGGTTACGGTGGCACGGAAGTGTTCTGTGTTCTGTTTTACATTTGTGTCACGTGTTGTCAATTCCATTCCTCATTACGATTTTTCCTGTAAATCCTGGGAACGAGGTTGTTCCCTAGTCGACTAGGGGATTTTCTTTCCAAAGGCTGAATGAGGCACAATCAGTAATGTTACAATAAAACAACTTTTTATTTCCCTATGAACGATTACATTCCATGCTTAGACGCCCTCATAAAGGAAACGTTTTCTACGCGGTCGAAGTCGCAGAGATAAAAAAAAAAGGGAAAAAAACGGAGACTGTGATGGTATCATGTATTACGAGAAGGGAATGCAAATCTAAAATGAGCTAAGTCGTGTTTTATCCCATCCCGTCTGCTCGTGCGATTCGTGGAAAAAATCTTGGTCGCTTTTAACTGGATAAAATTAGGAAGGAAACTTCCCCTTTAAGTTTCGATATTCTATTGTTTTCACTCGATATCAAAGGGTATTTCCCCAATATTGGACAACCTTCAAGTTTCTCTTCTTAATGTTGTTATGTTTTGCACTCGTGATCAACCCGAATAATAGAAGAGCCGCAGATGTTCCACATATGAATATTTTTCTATTTGATAACTGTTGTTTACCAGTTGTCTGAAGGCTATTCAAGACTTTTTCGACCCACAGTTACCTCACAACTGGACAGTGGTTGATCGAAGTCAAATTTGAGACATAAAGTAGGCTCAGCAAGATGTTCTCCAAAGGCCGGACGTACTTCCGCTTTCGTTTCCATCTCAGCCGTGTTTTACTTTTGGCGTTCTTGCTGAACTCAGTAAACTCTCCAACTCAGGCTTTCTTTCTGCCGGGAGAATGTGTAGAGGTACTGAAAAACCCTAGCTTGGCTGCACTAACAAATGATCCGAAGTTCCAAATGAACCTAAAAGACTGTATGCAGAGAATAGTCATGGGTTTGCGACAAACCAACTGGAAAGCAGTGCAAGCCTCGATCCCTAAAGCCTTGAAAGATCTTATTGGAAAGATCCCAAACTTGATGGAAAAGGCAGTTCCTTACACGGGAACAGAGCTTGTGCTGTTGTCTTTCTATTTAGTGGGCAAGAGTATAGAGTTGTATCAGAATGCAGAGGATTTGGAAATAGACTACAGACGGCACCAGATTGTTTTCCCAAAAGAGGAACTAACAATCATTATAGATTATATAGAGAACGATTTCTTGCCACAGTTTCAAAGTGGCAACACTGCCAACATACCACGAAAAATTAAGAAGCTGATTGAAATGCTGAGTCGATATTTGAAGGTGCTAGAGGATTTGCTTGAATCTGTTTACAAGGATGTGAAGAAAGGCACTAGCACTAGAATATGGTCTGCTGTGTACGGTTCTGCTGCTGTTGCTTTGTGTGGTTTCTCGTTCATCGTTGGGAATCCTGTGGTAATCACTATTACATGCGGTGTCGGTATTGGTACTAGCGAATTTTCATGACACTTACATATATACAGGGAAGACGCTTGAAAAGTTAGATCTGCAATGGAAGGAGGCCGCGGAGATGCGTAAAAAGATCGGCAAGTACTATGTCATTCTTGAGCTCATGCAGTTGAGAGATGAAGACTAATGACACACATGAAGGCTTCAATTCAATGAGCTTTGTAAACATTAAAGTGCTTTACAAAAAGTAGACCCCTTTTTCAAAGAATTTTAGGCCTACCTAATATAAGTTTGGTTTTACAAACTTGTCACACGTAATAATAAACCCGGAGTAAAGATTCACAAACCAGTTATAAAGTCGAAAGACGAGTGACACCTTCACCTCTTTGAGTCAAACACAAAATGTATGACCAATAGGGATAGAAATCAGTTATATTCTACGATGTCAAATGGGAACTCATTTATTTTACTACTTTCCTCAGAGTTACGCTGCTTTGGCTTTATAGTTTAAAATGACAAGACACTTTGAGGCCCGTAACTTTTAACTATATCGATATAAGACTACTTGTTTAGTTTCTTTTGCTATTCACTGTTAGTATGCATGGAGATGGTGTCTAATAAATATTGCTTTGCTTATTGTTAAAAACCTTTCTAACGTCTTGTTTCCTCGAAATCGATAACATATCATTGACAATCAGTGACACAACGGTGTATCTTCGTTTTTACTTTCAGTTTCATTTGTCTTGCATGTAATTCTGTAAAGCAATTCTCGATGTATCCTCGTGCGACTGAAATTAATCCTATTCTTCGCCATGTTAAAATTTTACTTTCCCCTTGCAAGCAGTGCATATAGGATTTTCGGTTTTATTTACCGAAACTAAGCCTATGCCAGGCTCGGGGGGTGGGGGGTTACTTGGGTTAATTTATGCTGGGTATGTGCGCTGGCCTCTCAGAATCCCTACTCCATTATAGTCTTTTCTGTGGCCGTACTATAGACGCCATCTTGGTCTCTTAATTAATGTGGTGTAAATCTTTCTAATTCAAACTTCCTAGATTCCGGAATTTTCTGACTCCCAAAATCCTGAAAAAGTGCGACCCCATTCTAGTTACTCGTTTTCCGCGAAACCCGTCAGGGTGTACTGACTGCATGACTGACAAGAGATGCAATGGGGGTTTTCCCACGGTTATTCCCTGCTTACTTTCCATTTCATATGCCTTAAAAATAACATAGCGTGACAAAACAAATTTCTGCGGAAAATTGTTCTGCAACTTCAAAAGCGAGAAAATAGTTACCCTTATTTTTATTCGCGCATATGTATTCATCTAACCTAAAAACACCCACCTCACTTCCTCTTAGCAGAGGGGGAAGAAGGGAATAGGATGGAGGGTGATCGAAGGGGAAGACCTTAGATAACAATGACCTCAAGCAGGGGGGAGATGGAGAAAAAAAATCAAGGACAATACACTTAGCATTAGTCGTTATCACGTTTGAAAGTGCTCGGTCGTCTTTCGGCGCTACTTAAGTAATGGCTACAACCGACCAGGTAAAGAACCTTCTAAAGGAGCATTCACCCCTACATTCTAAATTGGAAGATATGCTCCCAACGTTTAATGAACGGAAAGTTTCAGTCCCTATTTCCTTTTTAAAAATCTTTCGTATTTGCTCTAATTGTAATTAATTGTTCTTTTTTATCTATTATTTCGTTTATGTATTTTCGCTTTTTCTGGTTCCTCGCCTGTATTTATTGTAAACGTAATTAGTACTGTGGAAGCCAACTAAAAAACCAAATAAAATGGTTCACTGAGCCATCACAGTCAAACTTAAATAGTCTGCAACATAGAATTAGTCAAGGGCTATTGCCAGAAATAAATTGAATTGAATTGAGGGAATGGTCTGCTGGGACCAATAAAAGGCAAATGTTTCGGGAGGTGGGAGTATTAAATTAGGTGAAAAAGTAGGGAGGGGTTAATTTACGTACCCTCCCGTCCCGGCCTCTACTACTTTTAGTAAACAATCTCTTGAAGGCTTTTCCGCGAAAAATCGATACGAAGTGGCGTGACCATCTGATCAATGATGGATTGGCTCATAAATGGAAATAAATTCTGCAAAGAGGTCACGTACGCCATTCTTCTAAGAAACCGCGGTTGTCGTTGTATTGCACGCAGCCACGCTTGAGCTCCCGATTTCCGCTTTCGATTCTTGCCGTGGGTTCGCCGCTGTTTAAGGTCTTTGCCTCCAGTACAAGTTACTCAAACAAAAATAACTTAGTACAAAACATCATTTAAGATGCTGATAGCCGATTTGTTTTTACGATACCGGAAGCGATTCCGAGTTGCGATTTTCGCGTTGTTACTCATTACTCCAAGTCAGTCCTCGAAGGCACCAAATGGATGTCCAGAGGTTGCCACCGCCTTGGCGAAAAACCCGAGCTTGGACGCCCTAATAAAAGAGCCTAACTTCCTGCCAAACGCAGTGAAATGTCTTCAGGAAACCATAAGATTAATTGGAGAAACCGACTGGAAAACAGTTCAAGCAATGATGCCACCGGAGATTACAAAATCTATCCACAATGTCGGCCTGCACATAATGGGTAACGCCAAAGCGTATGCTACAGGAGCGGGGTTAGTTTTTATGTCAGTGTACCTCTGCTATAAGGGCGCTGAACTGTCGGCAGAAGCAAAAGATCTCGCACTGAAACACGAGATGTTTCAGGAGGAGTTCGACTTGCTAGAACAGGAACTGATTCAAATCAAATCTTTCATAGCCACGGACATTGTGCGACAATGGAAAACTGGTAATACTATTCAACTGGTAAAGAATATTGAAAAGCTCATTGAGAAACTGGATCGCTCCTTTACCATACTTAAGGAATTGGCTAACCAGATCCGCCACAAAGCCAAGAAGTGTGGGAGTGGCAAAGCATGGTCTGTTTTTTACGGAGTACTTGCCACTGGCGCTTGTGCAAGCGCGATCTGTACGGGGAATTTATGGGTTTCCGTTCCTGTTTGCGGTGTCAGTATTAGTACAGTTTATTTTTCCTACGACACCTTTACTACTGATGACCACACTGTGAAAAAGTCTGCACGACTGCAACAAGACGCAATGGACAGGCGAATTGAAATCGTTAAGTACCGTGCCAACCTCGCTATTGTTAAGGTGAAGCTGGAAATGTATCCTGAAGACACCGATCATATTCCGGAAATTTTAGTCCCAATCAGTTTTTCTCTTCTGGTAATGTTGTGTTTAATAGGTACCGTCATTTACAGATGCATTTAAGACAACTAAAGCTTAGATTTGTCTCTCAGTAAAAGGCCGCGGCACGAAAGTTCAGCTGAAAGCTCCGTAAGCGTAGGACGGAATGTTTTCTGGCATTTCTCGGAAAACGCGCCGTGCATAATAATAGGGAGTATACGCAACGACGACCGCGACGGCTACGAAAACGTCACTTAAAAAGTGAATTTGCGCTGCCTCAGACCTTATCGCGCTTATTCCATCTCGTTTAATTCGTCAAATGTAGACAAATTTTTTTGGAGTTGAATTCTAATGGACTGCTTCAAAGTTCAGCAGAAGAGAAAGAAAGTTGTTGTCTTTTGTTTCCGTCCTCGACAAAACGAGAAATTAGGCAGTTTCACGTTGTAGTCGTGCAACGACGGCAGAGAAATGTACAAAAAAGTGTGATGCACGTGCCCCGGGGGGAACTCCCATATGAAACAGACGGGGATGCTCGTCGTCTCGCTTAGGGGTGTAAATTTTGGATTTTGGTCTCGCTTAGGGTGTTCCGGGCAAAGCGCCAATATTTTATGCCGCCAAGGTCTCGTTTAGGGTTCCGCGAAGAAACACAGAATTGCGCGAAGAGAAACAGAAGTCAAATTTTAATTTGTTTTGTTTACCGTATTCGATGATTATGTCTTTATATCATTAAAACTCATTGCATGTCGTATTTATGTGTTTTTAAGCGGTCTCTTTTAGGGGTCAAAATTTGCTTAAAAAAAAAATTAAAATTAAAATTAAAATTTGCCCAGATTGGTCTCCTTTAGGGGTCACAAAAAGCTTGAGCCACACCCAGATGGTCTCCTTTAGGGGTTAAATCCAAAATTTCCGACGAGCATCCCCGTCTGTTTCATATGGGAGTCCCCCTCCGGGGCACGTGCAAAGTTTTTGTTTTGCTTGTCTAAACCTATTGCTTTTTTGCTGTTCTCGTTGCCGTCGTCCTCGTCGTTGCGTAAACTCCCTATTATTGGTAAATGCATGTTATATACAAATAAACTACTATCGATCGGCACCAGATCGTTTTCCTGAACGAGGAAATAACAATCATTAGCGAGCTACTTCTTGTCACAGTTTAAAAATGGAAAAACTGTCACCAAATGCTGAGTCGTTATTTGAAGGTGCTCAGAAGAGGATTTGCTTCAATCTGTTTACAATGCAAGGATGTGAAGAAATGCACAAGCTACAGAATATGGTCTTTTGCATACGATTCTGCTGCTGTTGCTCAGGGGGGTGTGGTTTTTCGATCATCCCTGGAAATCGTTTGGTGATCGTTATTACTTGTACACGCGGTGTTGGTATTGATACTGCTGCGCGTTTCATGACACCTACATCAGATATACAGGCAAGACGCTTGAAAAGTTAGATCTGCTATGGAAAGAGTCCGCGGCGATGTGTAAGGTGATCGGCGGCAAGCATACAGCGTCATTCTTGAGCTTATCCAGTTGAGAGATGAAAACTAATGACACATTTTGAAGGCTTCAATTCCGTGACCTTGCTAAACATTAAAATGTTTTAAAAAAATGTAGACCCCTTTTTCAGAGGATTTTAGACTGACCCAATACACGTTTGGTTTCACAAACTTGTCACACGCAATAATAAACCCGGAGTAACTGAGATTCACAAACCAGTTATAAAGTCGAAAGACGAGTGATACCTTCATCTCTGAGAGTCAAATACAAAATGTGTCACCAATGGGGATAGAAATCATAGTTATATTCCACGTTTCAAATAAAAGATTGTAACATTAGGGTATTAATTCATTTTTCTACTTTCCACAGAGTTACGCTGCTTTAGCTTTACAGTTTAATAATGATAAGACACACCCTTAATTAAACAATTAATTGATGCCGAATTTTGAATCTTGCAACTTTTAAATTAAAAATACATCCGACATTAGACCACTTGTTTAGTTTCTTCATCTATTCACCGTAAGAGATGGTGCTTACTGATAAATATTGCATTGGTCATTGTTAGAGACCTTTCTAACGTCGTGTTTCCTCGAAATCGATAACATATTGACAATCAGTCACATCGGTGTATCTTCATTTCCACTTTCAGTTTTATGTGCCTTTAATGTAATACTGGAAAGCAATAGATTATTTTACGGTTGTGGACTTAGTGCCCTACCCTTCGAGTGACTGTGAGGCTAACGGTGACCTTGTTTTGGTACAAAACACCCTGGCTTTGTTATGGTAATTGTTCTTAAAAAATACTGGTTAGCATAAGAATAACTTGATTTACGTAATAAAGCAGCAAAGTTGGTATCAAAACAAGGTCAACTCCAGCCTCGCTTCCATCCATAACTGTAAAATGGCCTATTCTCGATGTATCCTCTTTTTTCTTCTGAGATGGGATGATGGGATTATCGGTTATATTTACCGAAACTTGACATGTGCAAGGCCGTTTTACGCGAAACCCGTCAGGGTACTGACTGCATGAACGACAAGAGATGCAATGGGGGTTTTCCCACGGTTATTCCCCTGCTTACTTTCCGTTTCATATGCCTTAAAAATAACATAACGTGACAAAACAAATTTCAGTGGAAAATTGCTCTGCAGCCTCAAAAGCGACAAAATTTTTACCCTAATTTTTATTCGCACATTTGTATTCATCTAACCTAAAAACACCCGCCTCACTTCCTCTTAGCGGAGCGGGAAGAAGGCAATAGGAAGGAGGGTGATCGAAGGGAGGGATGGAGAAAAAGAAGGGCACTGGACTTACGGCCGGTCACGTTTGAAAGTGCTCGGTCGTCTTTCGGCGCTAATTAAGTACAGTTGACTCCCGATAACTCGAACCCTCCCTAACACGAACCAAAATCGATTTCCCTGGATTTCCGTCATACATTCACTGTAATGTTACCCCGGGTAACTCGAACCTCAGATAATTTCTATAGAATTTTAAATTCGATAACTCGAACCATGTTTCGAGTCCTTAAAAAGTCGGGAAAAAACAGTCTACTGGCGTCCGAAACATTGAATTGACGTGTTGTAGGCATATAGTTTACTAGTGGAAGCTGATATTGTTTGTCACAAATCTAACGTGAAACAGCTTTACTTCTTAAAACAGTACAACGCATGCTCTGTTTTGGCTTTGTTTTGTTATGTTACCTTCTGATTTATAATCTAGATGTATCTTTTAATTTTCACTTGTCATTTCTACAATTAAATGTGATTACGGGAGTCGACTGTAATAGCAACAATCGAGCAGGTAAAGAACCTTCTAAAGGAACTTTCACCACTCTCCCCCCCGTTCTAAATTGGAAAATATGCAGAATATGCTCCCAACGTTTAATGAACTAAAACTTGCAGTCCGTAATACTTACTTAAAACTCTTCCTTCTTTTGCTGTAATTATTGTAATTAATGGTTCTTTTTTGTTCTATTATTTTATTGATGTATTTTAATTTGCTCTTTCTCGTTCCTCGCCCGTGTTTATTGTAAACGGAATTACTTTTCACTCCCGATCCTCTGATTGAACTCGAACTTCGCGCTAACTCGAACCTAAGTCGATTTCCCCTGAATTTCCTTCTTACATTTTCTGTAATTTTACCCTCGGTAACTCCAATCCCAGATAACTTGAACCTCCCGCTAACTCGAGGTAATTTTTGTTTCCCTTCAGATCATTTCTATACAATTCTACCCTCGATAACTCGAACCATGTTATAAGCGCGTGACAAGCCGGGAAAAAAACCGTGTACTGAAGTCCGAAACAATGAATTGATTTCAAAACAACCGAGTCAATTCCTTGTCTTTACTATTTTGTCACTCCAGTTCAAATTCAGTGTCCATCCCTGTATACTTTGTTGCTTAATTGCATTCCCTCCCAATCCATTTGCTTATTTCCTTACTTCCGGTTATTTGCTTCAAACTCCCGATAACTCGAACTTTTTTCGATTTCCTTTGAAGGTTCGAGTTATTGGGAGTCGACTGTAGTGCTGTGGAAGCCAACTAGAAAAAAAAAAATGGTTCACTTGGCCATCACTCTCAAACTTAAATATTAATTCTATAGAAACATTAATTTGTAAATGTTGTGGTTCAACTTTATCCTTGGTTTAAATTTTACTTTTTTTATTTCAAACCATTATCATATATTACCATACCCAAAAACAAAGGAAATTAAAATCTAAACCAAGGATAGCTGTGTCACGAAATTCCGTCTTCAGCCAAATTAGGTAATTACAAAATAGCCGTTAAATTAAGAGAAACGTAAAAATAACCGCTTAAAACATTAAACGAAGGTTAAAATATCAAAACAGATACAACTGATGCCACGGATGGGCAAAACTGAAGAAAATTGAAACGGATTGAAATTAGGGTTTTTGAAAACTGTTCAGTAAACAGTTTTTCAAAGTTGATCTCTACTGTTTGCAACTTCACAAATAATGCTCAGGAGACATATTTGTTTGTCTCGAATCTCCGATTTTGTCATTTCCATGTAACCCTAACCCTAACCCTAACCCTTATCAAAATGAACTGGACTGCTGTGACACAGCCCCTTTACACCACAACATAAAGTCAAGGCATATTGACAGAAATGAATTGAGGAATTGGGAGAAGTACCATCCTGTCCCTTCCTCCTCTGCTGGGACTAATAAAAAGGCAAATGTTTCGGGAAGGTTCGGCACATGAAAAGCGCGGCGTCGGCTTTTCCGCGAAAAATCGATATGAAGTGGCGTGACCATGTGATCAATGATGGGCTGGCTCATTAATTCTGCAAAGAGGTCACATACGCCATTCTTCTAGGAACTGCGGTTGTCGTTGTATTGCACGCAGCCACGCTTTCAAGAGCTCTCGATTTCTTTCGATTCTTGCCGTGGCTTCGCCACTGTTTTAAAGTCTTTGCCTCCACTACAAGTTATTCAAACAAGAATAACTTGGTGCAAAGAATCATTTAAGATGCTGATGGCCGATTTGTTTTTACGATACCGGAAGCATTTCCGAGTTGCGATTTTCGCTTTGTTACCCATTACTCCAAGTCAGTCGTCGAAGGCACCAAATGGATGTCCAGAGGTTGCCACCGCCTTGGCGAAAAACCCGAGCTTGGATGTCCTAGTAAAAGAGCCTAACTTCCTGCCAAACGCAGTGAATTGTCTTCAGGAAACCATAAGATTAATTGGAGAAACCGACTGGAAAACAGTTCAAGCAATGATGCCACCGGAGATTACAAAACTTATCCACAATGTCGGCCTGCACATAATGGGTAACGCCAAAGCGTATGCTACAGGAGCGGGGTTGGTTTTTATGTCAGTGTACCTCTGCTATAAGGGCGCTGAACTATCGGCAGAAGCAAGAGATCTCGCACTGGAACACGAGAAGTTTCAGGAGGAGTTCGACTTGCTAGAACAGGAACTGATTCAAATCAAATCTTTGATAGCCACGGACATTGTGCGACAATGAAAAACTGGTAATACTATTCAAATGGTAAAGAATATTGCAAAGCTGATTGAGAAACTGGATCGCTCCTTTACCATACTTAAGCAATTGGCTAACCAGATCCGCCACAATGCCAAAAAGGGTGAGAGTGGCAAAGTATGGTCTGTTTTTTACGGAGTACTTGCCACTGGCGCTTGTGCAGGCGCGATCTGTACGGGGAATTTATGGGTGTACACTACTGTTTGCGGTGTCAGCATTGCATTGGTACAATCTGTTTCTCCTACAACACCTATACAACGAATGACAAGACTCTTGAAAAGTCTGCGCGTCTGCGACAAGACGCAAAGGACTGGCGAATGGAAATCGTAAAGTACCGCGCTAACCTCGATATTGTCAAGATGAAGCTGGAGGTGAGACTAGCAGAAGATTTGGAAGACTAAAAACATGACTTTTAAACTCACTGGACAATAACAAAATTCAGACAATTTTAATAGTACTTCTAGGCTTGTTCATGCAACTCTGCAAGTTTACAATACCCGTTTTGTCACTGAGGACAATTTTACAACAAACTTACAAACTTTAAAGGGCGAAGAAATTTCTCCTGCACGTGCCTGACAAGCATCCCAGATCATTTTCAGGCACGCGCATGCGCCACGCACACGATTCTACAAAAACTCTGGTGTTCACGAATTTATCTTTGATTAGTCCACAGTCTGATTTCTTATTGCATTATTCGAATCGTTTTGTTTTGCTAACATGCTAAATTATGGGGTAAGACTTCTGTATCACCTCATACATTTATTATACACGCGTGTTTCCAAGCTTACTTAGTGACAAAGCTAGATGTAAATTTTACAGGAACAAATTGAATCATTTAATTAAATTTAATTTAATTAAATCATTTAATTAAATTGAGTAAAAGAAGTTATTACAATAATTTCTTTTGAATTCACGTAAATAATGGCAAACGAATCTGGCAAGGAATTAAACAAATTGTTCAAATTAACCCACAGGTAAAGCAATCGATCAGCAAAATAGTCTTGGAAAATTGTGAAATAACTGATTCTAAAGCAATAGCTAATGCATTCAATAGTTATTTTGCCAACATAGGTGGTAATCTTGCAAGTTCCATTCCCAGGGCTTTAAAAACTGCTAATGAGTTTATGCCACCTCCCATTTGTGATAGTTTATTTCTGTGCCCAGTCACTGCAGATGAAATTCAATTTGAAATAGCTAAACTTCAAACTGGTAAAGCTGTGGGGCCTTCTAGTATTCCTATTTCAATTCTAGTAGGTTCCTTACAGGTAATATTTAATACATCTTTTCTTACTGGAATTGTCCCAGATAAATTCAAGTTGGCTACAGTAATACCAGCCTTTAAGAAGGGCTCTCAGACAGAGCTTAGTAATTATAGGCCTATTTTTCTTTTATCAGTATTTAATAAGTTGCTAGAAAAACTCATGTGCAATCGGTTAGCAGACTTCTTATAAAAAAGGCACCTAATCTATAACAAGCAATTTTGTTTCCGTTCAGACCATTCAACTGATCATGCAGTACTCAGTATAATCGACCAGGTACAAAAAGCTATCGAAGGTCGCGATTACTCTTGTGGAGTATTCCTAGATTACAGCAAAGCATTTGATACTGTTAATCACAACATTTTACTTTCAAAGCTTGAATTCTATGGTATCAGAGGTGTTGTTAAAGACTGCTTTACCTCATATCTGAGAAACAGTATGCAAACGGTGTCACTTGGCTCTGTAAATTCTGATATACAAACTGTCTGCTGCGGGGTACCCAGTGTTCTCCCTAAATTTAGCTCAGCAGGTAAGGGACCATTCATGGACGGTAAGCCAAAAAATATAATATTATACTTTTCTCCGGGGGGGGGGGGGGGGGTCGGGGGCGGCAGCAGTGGAGTGAGGGACATGGACCTGCCCTCACTGGTAATTTTTTTTATTCCCATATTTTAAGACCTATTTTACGCAAATCTGCTGTCGTGTTATCTTTAGACAACAAATTAAAACGTTTGATTCCAATAATTTTACCATGTCTTTAATGTTCTCTTTCCAAAATGCATGTCCCTAAAAAGGAACGCTGTATATACAGTACAATCCAAAAATAATGCACGTGCAAAAAGTGGCGTAAGAAGTTGCTGGGCCGCAAGAAGCGAAAGTGCCATATTTTTGCGGGCCCTTTGTGGTTTACCCGTAAGAACTTTGAAACCAAAGAACTTAAAAATCTTCACCGCAAGAAGCTAGAAAATTGCCGCAAGCCTTAAGAAGGCGCAGGAAGTTATTTGTAAGTGTTAACCTGAAAGAACTTTGTGGTGTTTGTCGCCTTTTTGTTACAACATCATTTCGTAGCGTTGATACCAAGGCCCGGTTCAGACGCCGAACTTTTCATGAGCCGAACCTAATTCGAATTAAGGCCGACCCAAATTATTTAGACCGGCTGAATTGATTCAGACGTCGATCTCAATTCCAGCCGAACTAAATTCAAAAGGAGAAAAATGCTCATTTCGGTCAAACTACCTACAAAATACGTTATAATAATTTATGCATTAGGTTCGGTACATGAAAAGTTCGGCGTCTGAATCTGAATCAAAACCGTTCCAAAGTCGCTCCAAAGGCAAAATTCCCGGCCGGGCCAGGCGAAAAGAACGGCTGAGCCGTTCCAAATTTAAATAGGCGTTCCTAATTGATTCAGACGCCGAACTTTTCATGTACTTAATTCAATGTATTAGGTTCGGCTCATGAAAAGTTCGGCGTCTGAACCGAGCCTAATTCACTCTGTGGGAGCAAAAGGTAATCATGCAAGGACACACGTAAAAAGTTGCCTGAGAAAGCGAACAGCTTTCTCTGCTTTTTTTGCAAAGTGAACACTTCCATCGTTCAGCTTTTCCAAAGTTAGACAAAGCGTGTGAAGCGTTTCTTAACAAAACGATCTGTAGTAGTACGAACATTTCGATCATTTGTATCATTTCATAGTACAATACCAGAAACGTCAGAAACGATAGAAATCACTAGAAAAGGATAGGAACGACGCAAACGAAAAAATCGCCAAACGATAATGTAAACGATTCAAACGCTGAGCGTAACGCCTCGCTTGACCTTGATCTGACTTGTTGAATAATTTTGTCTGCAAAATTTTCAATGAAATATATCTACGAAAGTAAAAACGACTGAAGAAAAAAAATTCCTGTGGTTTTACTCTGTAAAAATGGCCGTTTTTATACTAGAGGACGCATTATCCGTCCAGACGGATAATGCGTCTATGGCCGTTTTTATACTAAGGACGCATTATCCGACTGGACGAACTTGGGCAAAGATTTGAAGTTCGTCTGGTTATGCGTCTCAAGTATAAAGACGGGCACGAGACGCATTATGCGTCTGGACGAACTTTCCTTCGAAATACGTCTTGAAGGACCCACTACGAAAGGTAGTTCGTCTGGACGCATAATGCGTCTCGTGCCCGTCTTTATACTAGAGACGCATAACCCAGACGAACTACAAAACATTTGCCCAAGTTCGTCCAGACGGATAATGCGTCCTTAGTATAAAAACGGCCAATATGTACCTTGGTTTTGAAGACTTCTCTGCACTGTTTCGGCTGGTATGTATGGATTGATAGATTATACCCTACTGAAAGAAGTTGTTGGCTGAGGTTCGTAAATCCCACAGCAAAGAAATTCTTGTGGTTAAATTTATAACCGCAAAATAAAAGGAGTTCTTGTGTCTTGCTGGATTCAAGCGCAAGCGCCCTGCAAATAGAACGCGCGACGAACCCCTAAGTACGTCTGCGTGGGAGGCTACCCTGCAAAAAGCCGCACGAAGTTGCCAGCTTGCGGACGCAAGAAGAAGTTGTTGCACGCGTGCATTATCTTTGGGCTGTACGTTTTGTACTTTGGTAGTTATACTTTTCCATATATTCCTTCATTTTGTTGTGAGGATCGGATCGGATCACAACTTGCATATTTTTTTTAAAAAAATTATTTAATTTTGGTAAAAAAGCGGTTGCAGGCGGTAAGAAGTGTTGCTTCAGGCGGTAAATTTTACCGGTTACCGCCTGATAAGGAGAACACTGGGTACCTCAAGGATCAGTACTTGGGCCTCTCCTTTTCTTAATTTATATTAATGACTTTCACAGTTGCTCAGATGATGCAAATTTATTCTTTAATCATAAGGACATTAACATTCTTGAAAGTGAAATTAACAGTGAACTTGCTAATGTACATATATGGCTATCTGCAAATAAGCTTTCACCGAATATTGAAAAGTCAATTTTTTGTCATTTTTCATCCAGTGCAAAAACGAATCCCGGAAAAGGTTATACTATTTATAAATAATCAATCATTAACTGAAGAAAATTGCATTAGATATCTTGGAGTTTATATAGACTCAAATATTAGTTGGAAGAGCCACATTAACTATATTGCCAAAAAAATCAAATGAAGTATTTCCTGAACACAAAAACCTTACTTAGCTTGTATTATACCTTAGTAGAGCCATTTTTTTATTACTGTGTAATTGCTTGGGGTAATGCATATCAGTCAACTTTGCAACCTTTATCTAATTTGCAAAAGGAAGCTATAAGAATAGTCACCTTCTCCAGTTTCACCGAACACTCAAGTCCTTTATTTAAAGACCTGAATATTGAAAAGCTGTCTGATATCATTACCCTCCAACTTGCAGTGTTTATGTGTAAGTTCCATAACCAACTTTTACTTTCTGTTTTTGATGCTTTTTTTAAAATCCTGTTAGGAACATACATAGTTATAACACTAGGTTATCCTGCAGGATGACTTGTGCTATCCCAAAAGCCAGAACAAATTTTTTTTATTTATTTTATTTGATTTGCCACACAATAATTACAAAAAATATAGGAAAAGAAGAAAAAAAGAAGTGGCGAGGAGACCGAACAGAAACTATAGGAGCTTATGAGAGGTTAGGCCTCCTCGAACTATGAGCTAGGGCTGTTTCATATCAATTGAAGAAGAGAAGGCGAGAAGTCGAAGATGGAAAGACTTATGAACTGTTTTCATACTTACTCAATAATTTAATCTTCAGTTTTTTCTTAAAAGAGGAGAGGGATTGAGAGAAGAAGTTCTCGCCCTTTTTTCAAGGGCCTAAGTTTTTTAATTTACTTGACAACAAGGTCATCAATGCGCTTTTGCAGGATAACAAGGCGGCGGAGATTGGTTTTATAGGTCGAAGCCCAAACGATATTGCAGTAGTAAAAATAAGGATAAATTAAGGAATAGTAGAGCATACGTATTTAATATTAAACATAAGATTCCAGGGTGTCAAAGTTTGGAATGATATAAGTGATGACATCAAGCTCCTTCCTCTCAAACGTTTTAAGAATAAGCTAAATTCACTTCTTATTGATAAATATTAATTGCAAATTTATCATCAACTTATTTGTTCTGGCTTTCCGTTGCTTAATACTGGCACACTTAGTTTTTTTGTTTGCTGTCTGGATTTTTTTCTGTTATTTACGAGTCTTTTTGTTGTTGTTGTTGTTGTTGTTGTTTTTTTTTTTTCTGTGTAGCTGTGTGTCGTGTGTACCTGACCCTTAACAAAATCATTTATTAATAACTTAAATAAGGCTTCCCAATCTCTTTAGCCCTCAATGGTTATTATGGGAAACCTGTACTTTCTCTATTTTTATTAGTATTTATATATCTAGCCGAATTTTTGAAAACATGCCTCAAAACGGACCAGAATATCCGCACAGGAACCTGGCGATAGCCAGGTTTCTGGTCACTGTGGTGAAGAAAAACATAGGGAGCTTCCTGTCCTTGTTGGTCTCATTGTCAAGCTCAGTTCCTGAGCTAAGTCACCATGGATTGGGAAGGGGCCTCCACATCAATCCCTAGGGGAGGAGGGTGCTGCAAAAGCGTAGTACTGTCCGTCAGTCTTGCTTTGGGAGAGTCAGTGCACCGGTCATGTCTGCCTTTAGTTTGTCATGTCAAATTCTTTTAATGTTTGAGGCCCATTGGCCAATGAAAGCATTCCCCTCGAGCACGTGCTAGGCTGGGGGGGTGGAGGAAGTCAGGGGGGTGATTTAACCTTGAATTATGTATATATATCTAGCCGGATTTATGAAAACCGCACCATCGGACTCCTGGAGCCCACACACCTTAAACTGACTCAACTAAAGTAAATATTGCCTTAAGGTGACTCTCTTTGGTTCCTGATTAGCAAAAGAAACATTGAAGTCTATCAAAAAGACACTCTGGAGTTGACCATACACTCTAGCTGTTTGAAGGCCCTACATGACATTGGATGCTTGTGACTTAACCAAGTTCTAAGCAGAGAATTCAAGGTTAAATGACCCCCCCCCCCTGACTTCCTCTAGGCACGGTTGGTTATCAGACTTCTCTTGTTTCTTAATATCAAGCCCATTTAGATCACGGAAATTAAATACCTCAGGCTAGATGGTAAATAGCTGGACTGGCAGTACCAAGAAAAGTTGAAACTTCCATGGTTAGATATATCTGTCCCTAGCTACAAAATAATGCTGCAGCTCTCGCTAGAGTCTCAGCTTCCTCAGAAAAGTCACGTTTCAAAGCATCAATCAGGAGGTTGCTTATTGCCTCCCCAAAAACAAGAATAGTGTTTCTATCACTTTCGTCTTGCAGACCCCATTATAATGTTCCAGTAACGCCTTCATTAAACTTGTTTTTTCTTTTATAGTCTTTCTAATACCCAGATCTTCTAGTCTCTGCACGTACAACGAGGAAAGCTCTGAAAGCTCAGGCATATGAGTACCGTCGTCTACGCAGTGATGTAAAGAGTAATTTTTTTTTACAAGGGCGTCTACGCATGGAATGCAAACGTGAATAGGGAAATAAATAATTGTTTTATTGTACCGTTATTGATTGTGTCTCATTCAGCCTTTGGAACGAAAATCCCCTAGAGTAGACTAGGGAACAACCTCGTTCCCAGGATTTACGGGAAAAATTGTAATGAGGAATGGAATTGAGAGCACGTTACACAAATGTAACACGACACTGAAACACTTCCGTGCCACCGTATAAACGCGACGTTTGACTCTATTAACAGCAGTACTAAACTTCGATTCTTTCTCGATGGAGTCACTGCAGCCGACCTGCGAATAAGTTAAAGAAACCAGGACGTGGCTGATCAAACTGAGGCCTTACAAAGGAGCTCACATTCACTGAGAGCTGAAGTATAAAAGAGCGTATTGGTATTCACCTGTAATATGCTCCAAAACAGGAACAACTTCCGCTTTCCCTAATGTGGTAGCGTGATCAGTTTTGTGGTGGTTTCGGTGATGATTTCTCCAATGGAAGCAGTCGGCGTGCCCAAGGAATGTATAGAGGTAGCGACTTAAGGGCAGAAGCTGTGGAGGACAGGGAGCACCGTGATAGAGATAAAGCAACTGGTAAACTTTATTGGCCGTGTAAAGGAACTGTACAAGATATACAAGACAACAGCTGATTGGAAGGTTCCAGAAGAAGTCCTAGCTGTCATCCGTAAGGTACCAAATCTGGGGAAAACGCACTTGCCGTTGCTAAGTGGGAAGGGCTGTGTTTTGTGTCGGTGTATTTGCTGTACAGGACTGTGGACCTGTACGATCGCGTTATGAACTTGGAAATAGACTTCGCAAAGAGTTCGAATCACTTCAAATTGAACTGCAACAAGTCATACATCTAATACACATGGAGCTTCTACCAAACTGGAGGCACCTTAGCACCGGAGTGCACTGGATGTGGATGAAAAAGTTAAGTCGCTATCACGCAGAACTCATGCAGCTGCTTCAAGACATTGACGCCGACATCAAGAAAGGGCCGTTTGGTGTTGTATGGGCTTTTGGTTTTCAGTTGGGATCCGCTGCTTTGTGCGGAGTGTCAGCTTTGGTTGGAAATGTACCAGGAGCTATTTCTGCATTCGTCGCTAGTTTCACAGGGCTTGCCGGCGTTCGTTCTTTCGCATTAACAATCCAACAGCTGGAATCACTCCAAAACGATGTGGAGGCTACGTTAATTGAAATCGAAGAATATAATTATCGCTTTCTTCTTCAGCAGAACATATTGTATTCAGTTATTTTTGTCTTCCTCCTCAATGCCCTTTTCCTTGTTTCTGTCATTGCTCTGTTCAAGCTGAAATTGCCGCAACCGCTGAGCATGTAGGCAATAAACAGAAGCTAATTTTTACTACCCGCTATCAAAAGGTGACTGCCATGTGAGAGAAGAAGCGCGAGGCTAGGATAAATATTGACCAATTTCCTAAACGAGGAGGATCCGAGGGCATGCTTCCCTGGAAAATGTTTGGGATTTTAACTCTGTAAAGTCCCCTTTTCTGGGTGTCTGATTCTTTCAGACAAGATTTTGGGCCAGTTCCATTGTCCTATGATAAAGACTTGCAAATCAGCAGATTATTTGAATTACTTCATCAAGGTCAATTATCCAGATTTTAACTTGGAAAGTTTTTTTTATTAAAAATATATTATGATAAAAAAACCTGACCGATTTCCATGGTAAAACGGTGGAAACCGGTGTGGAGCTGTGCCGGAGAGACAAGGCGGTGTGCTTACAATTTCCCCTGTACCACCAACACTCTAATTACGGGAGAGAGCGCTGCGCCAGTGAAACTTATTCCTTTTTACAAACATCACAACACTGTGTCATCTTTCTCTCTCTGCTTTTTTTTTCAAAACAATAGCTTGGTGTAGGAAAAATGTAAATAAACGTTAGACTGAAACGTTTATATCCCCTTTAAAGATTCAGATAGCAATAACATCAATATTAACATTTCAGCATTAGTAATGTCCAAATTGTACCAGTTCAGTTGTAAATGAGTAAAAAATCGCTATTTAGTTACTGACTTTTTAATTAATTAATAATATACATGAAAACATTTCTCGATTGTGATTGGTTAAGAGAAATGCAGTGTTTTGGTAACACGGTGTAGAAAAAAGGTAATTTAGTGCAGAAAAGAGGTAACAAACGAGGCATTCTGATTGGTTAATAAACAAAGGAACTCACTGAGAGCCAATCAAGTGCGCCATCTGAATGGCGCAAAATTTGGATCCGCTCTGGACCAGTTTTGAGCATAAACCGCAATGGCTGGCGTTTGTAGCAGATTTGCTTTTGCGACCGCAATAACTATAGAGGAGCTGAAAAACTGCTCCAAAAACGAATTCGAAAACACTGCAAAAAGCACCGATTTTTTGTCCAGTTGCTTTATTTCGTCAGTACATTAGCCGTAGACCTCCCAATCTGAGGACGAGTGGTCCATTTTATCTCTCGATAAAGTACAACAGACGAGCCGACGACGAAATTTGGTACAAGGTACAGCCCATGGAAGAAAATAAAATCAACTCCATGATGAAGAGCATCATCTCCGGAACCAGCCTTGAGACATCTGAGAAGCGGTTTTCCAATCACAGTGCCCGTAAAACAGTAGTCAGCAAAATGAAGAAAGCGAATCTCGAAAGGTCGGCAATTGCAAAAGTCACTGGTCACAGAAATATCCAATCTTTAGATGACTACGATGAAGCAGACGAAGACGAACAGCGACAGCCATCTCACGAAAGAACAGCACACCGAAGCCAGCGGGTAATACACCTGGTCCTTGTACTTCAAGTGCAGTAATTCCTCATAAGATGACTTCACAAGCTCAGAATGTAATGAATTCCTTTACCAACTGCAATGTAACATTCAACCTCAACAACAAGACTTCGCCTACCATTCGCCCTTGCAAACGGCGATTGCGTTTCATCGAAAGTGACTCCGATACAGATTGAACGATTCCATGAACTGTTTAGCCCGTTTCTGCGGCTTGTAAACTTTAAAAACATCGAGAAAAATGTTGTTTTGACTGCAGGTGTGACGATATTTGCAGCACTTGAATAAATTATTTTTGCACGTGATTTTACGTGATTTGATTTTTTTCTCGCAATTTTTCATGAATATTATTAATAAGTAATCACATGATTGTTCTCGTGCAATTTGGAATAAATAAGCACTCGTAAATTTTTTCAAAGGCCACAAATTGCACTCGCCCTACGGGCTTGTGCAATTTTGTTAGCCTTTGAAAAAATTTACTTGTGCTTACTTATTCCAAATTGCACTAGAAATCATGTGATTACCTGTACAAATAGTCGTCAAAATTGACACTTACGCAGCTTAAGCCGTGTTCTGTTGAGAAACCAGAACTTTAAACAAATCCTTATGAGCTTCAAGGAGGCTGTTGTGTGTCTGGGTACCGTGTGGTGAGACCAGAAGACGACCTTCCCTGTCATTTTAATATGCCCCCTCTCGGCTTGAAACTCTGATTCTTAATGTTACTGACCAATTTCTCAAAATTGCTATTCTAGACTAAGACCCTCTGATTTTTAATCCGCTCTCGATTTCCTGCTCGATACGCATCATACAGCTTATAATACGTCAGTACCGCCTCACCTCCGGGCGTTACAAGAAACAAAGCAAGAGTGAATCATTGGGACAGAGAAGGAAACGCCCAGTCTCGCCATTGGGATATATGTATTTCAGCAAAGTTATTTTTAGACCAATTGAACGCTTGAAATTAATTGAGGGTCTCAATAGGGTAGTGGCTTTTACGGTTATCGGCTAAAGTTTAATCTTTTTCAGTTACGGTTAAAAAAAATTTAAACAATTAATTTCTTTTGTTCCAAGAAGTTAAATATTAACAAGACGCTATCGAAGCGTACAGTTGAGCGTCTTTGTATCAGGCGTAAGTGAAGATTTTTCGTGTCAGGCATGTGTGAGTGTCGCAATGTTGTTAATTGTTGAGGTTTGGTTGAAATGGGTGAAAAAATAGACCTGGAGCCATGGTGAACGTTTCTTAGTATGTAAATAGCTCGAATTTTTTTCTCAAAATTCCTAACGTAAACTGACTCACCGAATAGCGAACGCGCACGACTACCAAGAAATGTTATGGACTGAAAGCAACCTCTTCATTTCGAGTGCGTGCGAATGCCTCAAAATTATTCAATGTACATGAGGAGCTCGCTTTCACCATCTGAGTCAAGCAACAGGAGTAGTTCCAGATTTAGCCTACCAGCAGGACTGTCATAATCCTCCTCCCTTTTTCCCTTTCTCCCAATCCCCCACTCCTTTCGAAGCCTGCTACGCAGGCTAGACTGACTTTCATGTTCTCCAGCAAGATCCTCGTCATCTTTCCCTTTGGTCGAAGACTTGTAGCCAAGAGCTGTCATTTAGGGATAGCTCGCAAAAGAATTCTGTCGACTTCAATTATACTTTGGATTGTAAGATCATAGCCAAGAGCCTCCTCTACATCTTACCTGGGGATATTAATTGTCAACAATTTGTCCTGGAATGAACATTATGACACTATTTGTACCAAGAAGGCGAATTCAACCCTTTGTCTTCTTAGACGAATTTTATCTGAATATCTGGTTGTACTCGGAGGTCAAGAACACAGCTTATCTTACTATTGTACGCCCGAATTAAAAGTATGCCATTAGTGTATGGAAACCTTACACACAGTGTAACATCAATAAGATAGAGACGGTTCAGCGCGGTGCGGCCAGATTTATCTATAACCATTATTCCGGTTTCAGCCACGTCTCTCCAATGATTAAAGCACTGGGATGGTACTCTTTGGAAAACAGTAGACACACGCTCCGTAGATTGATCAGCCAAGTGTTCATGTTTTTCACGGTCTACAAAGGCTTTGTTGGTATTTCCCTACCACCTGAAATACCTACCAATACAAAAGCTTCAATATCACAAAATTGTGCACCATGATTTCACTAACTTGCCACACTGAACAATTAACCGAGCTGGAGCTGTAAGGACTTGCGGCCGCGTGGAACAGTGTACCCTTATGATCATAATTCTGATCTTATTAGATGAACCTAAAGCAATTATCTCTAGCATGAACGATCCTATTTTATATTGTATTTTAATATATTTTTTTGTTGTTTTTGTTTGTCTGTTTGTTTGTTTTTCATTTTATTCATATTCATTTTATGAGACCATTTAAATGCGTGTTCATATATTGTGGAGGCGTGTGTGGCCGAGTGGTTAACACCTTGAACTCCGGACCTGGAGGTCCGGGGTTCAGCCTCGCCCGTCGCGTTGTTTCCTTAGATAAGGAACTTTACCCCACTTTGATTCTCTTCACCCAGGTGTATAAATGGGTACCGGCGTCATTGCAATATTCTGCATTTTTTAATTTCGGGCAGTAAAGCGTGGACTTGGTGACGTGTCAAACAATCTGTTAAAATGGTCTGACTTCCCAGCAATTAGACTTCAGTTTAATTAAGACTTCTAAGAGTAACTTAAGTGAGATCAGGGGCCTGGTGAAATTCACATATCCCGGCCAACGCCCGAGAATTCCTAGCCTCCCACGCAGGCGTTTTCGTCTCGCTCTCCGTTTTCAGTCTCGTTCTCCAGACTTTTATTTGACTGCTCGCGTGTACTTGAATTTTCTCGATAATACGGACTGTTTTGCATTCTTCTTCACAGCGTTCGGCAGTCTTTAATAAGAGATGTTAGTTTTATGTAAGATTTAGTTATACACTGAGTTTTTAAGGTAGATTGGCCACCTTAGAGAGATAGAGAAGCTGACACTGATTTCGAGTGGTAGCCGTTCCTTAGAGCCAATCAAGGAGAGAATATGCTCAAAGTTTGTATACAGTCGAACCCCTATCGTAAGCGAAAACCGCCATTATGCGACCAGCTATCCAAAACACTAAAACGTTCTCAGTAAAAGCCTTACAGTTGGAACCTCCTTTATACGACCGCCTCCAGGAAGCGACCGCGACCACTTTTGGTGCTGACGGTTTTATAATTTTCTATTTTTTTTAACCACTTGTAAGGGACAACTTGATCCATGGTCTGATCTGATCTCTATGTTCGCTGAATGTATTGTGCTACTCAGAATTAATTTTGGCGCGAAATTTCAGCGTTAATTTCACATGTGAAATTACAAAATTGCCATGGCAACGTTAACCTGCCGTACGTCTCCGTTTCAAGATGGCGACGAAGTTTTAAAATGTCATGAATGAAGATGTCAGGGTGTCAGGGCATAAAAAGACGCTTTAGAAAACCTGAACACACAAAAGAGCACATCAAGAAGGATTCTTAGAGGTGTGTTGTCGAAAAATTCCGAAAACTTAAGCCAAATTTCAGCTCTAAACGTTTGAGAGAGTGGAGTTCACGATCGATCGATACGATCCATGATAAACAAGTCAAAAATCCTCGATTGCTAACGTAATTCGTCACCCATGATATTAATAGGTAATCAAATGGTATACTCGTGAAATTAGGGAATAATTTCATTTGCGTTTTCCTTTAGGCTCGGGAAATTATGAGGATTTGGACAAAACGCGCGTGAAATTATTCCCTAATTTCACTCGTCACCATTTGATTACACATACAAATTTCGCACTAACCCTGGGTTATCTTAACCCAGCTTTGAACAACTCGGCCCTGACGTAAAAATCCTTTTCCGTAGCACCGCTGTGTTCAAAGTCAAGACCACAAGCTGACTGTATAATTCATAACGTATTTTTATTTAAGCTGTACAAAAACAAGCATCACTAGCTGTTCAGAACTCACATTCTGCTGATTACAGCAATTATTTTGATCAAAAAAGAGGAAAGAAACATATTATATACTCTTTACGGGTAATAAATAATCTGAAATAAATCCTATTCTAAAGTTGAAAGAAAACAAGTATTACCAGATTAAAAGTGATCGTTATGAGCCCTCACCATAATTTGAATAAAAGCTCGAAATAAATACTGATTACTAATAAATCCAGCTTGAATTTCAGCTTCACTTAATTCCAATTTTTTATGACATAACCAATCTGAAGTGCAACTAGAATTTATTGAGGATCAACCACTGTCATAATTCCTTAAAACACTCAAAACACAAGAGACACGACTGTGTTTGTTGTATAGGTACACGAATGGCTTCCCTCCGCCGAACACCTTCCCCCCCCCCCCCCCCCGCCCCCTCCTTCTCGCAATGTAGTTTTGACTGAATTGCTTGGACAAATTACTTCGTGAATATCAACATTGAAAAAGTGAGGAGACCAAAAATAAACAAGCGTTTCAACAGTTGTGACTGGGATTTCAGGTCAAGATTTTTCCTCCTACATTCACGCAACGCAGCTCTTACCGTCACGAAATGGAGGAGGGAGGAATGCGTGACGGGCCTAAAAGCCGTGAATCAGTTCAATGTCCCCTTAAACGGATTTCTAATGGTACTTAAACATGATTTACTCAACTTTCTGTGAAGTGCGTCAGTAGAAGTGGCATCTATAATTTTTGAACCTAACAATAAATGGAAAAATACATTTCCGCTGTACTACCCCTTCTAAAACCTACTCTCAAGAATTAATTTCCAATTTTCAAGAACGGTATGATTGATTAATTCCCCCGAGCAAAAGCAATAAAAAAATATGTGACTGAAGAGCAAGTCAGATTGGGAATAATGATTTTTGAGGGAATGAAAATCAAAAAGATTTTAGACCCACATGTTACTGATTTAAAATACATTTGTACTAGTTCTCTATGGAAAATTTCACATGGAACTCAAATTACAATTTCATCGTCGATTGTCGAGGTTTACTCGAATATGTAATAATTTTCGTGGGTGTGACTACCGAAATTTACTCCTATATTTTGATAATGAGTTATGTTTTCCGTTTAGTGTAAAAACTGGTCAACACATCAGACGTTTGCTCTTTTACAGTGTAAGTCTTCGTTTAAGTAATTTGAATTTGTCAGCGCTTTTGAAATGTCACTAGATATATAAACTTGTGCAATAAAAAAACAAACAAACAAATCGGTGCTTGAAGGAAGCCATGGGCTCCTGATGGCTATCATTATCTTTAGATTATGTAAACGTCTCAAATTTTCACTGTTCCATAAATTTCTCTATCGCAATATAAATAGCCACTATAAACCAAAAGTACCTCATATCTTAATAAATATTTTTTTTCTCTAATAATACAAGAGCCTAAAAAGGGACTCTCGTCCTGTAATTGCGTGACATAGATGAGTCACGCAATCCCTACTATTAAAGGTGTGCAGGACTCCCCACACGATCTAGGGACTTTTTACAAAATCGAATGCACGATACAGTAAGGAGAGAGTCTCCTTCCTGTCTTCGATGTTATGTCGTCACTTACCAATCTACGTTAGTAATACTGCTGAGAATTTTAAAAGGGAGTAATGAAAATGGGTTGCTGTCCCCGTGTTCGTTCGATGTAAAGATGGAGTTAAAATTTGTAAAGACTCAATTTCCTGTACAACATCTGCATTAAAGTGATAACAAAGACCTATTATAAAATATATAACGAAGAGTAAGGGCTTCAGAGACAGCAGAACGATTCATTCCAGTCAATAAATAACACCTACAGGAAAAATGTAAATAAACACTGGGCACCCAATCTCTATAGCCCTACGAACTTCAGCGAAATCTTAGAGTGACGCACGTCTACCGAAGGTGAGCCTTTTTTTCTCTTTTAATTGCCTTGACGGTACCAAACTTGTAGAGCTAAGTGTTTTACTCTTGTAGAGACGATGTGCTCAAATATGTGTTCAATATCACGACCAAAAAGAGTGCCAAACGTCCTTTTCCAGTTGACGTGCGTCGCTCAAAAACGTTGCTACTTTAACTCCCTATTATTTTGCTCTGGTCATACGCGGTCACGTGTTCCGCATGGTACTTAATGATATGGGTATGGTGGTGGGTTTCCTGGGAATCCTGTATGGAACGTAGTGGATATGGTCAACGGCTTGCTGAACTCACTTCTGCCCAGTCCATAATCAGGCCTGCAGTCTTGTCTTAAGCTATCAGGATATCCATTTAAAGTAGAGTGCACATGCGCTGTTAGATGACTTGGCGTATGATGAATTGTATGCTCATTGGGATGACCTAAGTATCCTGGATGTGGAAGAGGACGCGGTGCGTGACAAGGATGAGAAAGAGCACCTGTTGAGGACAACGGTGTAAGAGAGTTCATTTGCAGGTTATGTATGTAAGGATGCGTGGACAGATTCATACTGGATGACGTATTCAGCGGTGTTGTGACCGTAGGTCTGTCGGTGCAGAACGTCTGTTGTCGACAGCCGCTTTGAAAGGAGGCAAAAGCGCAAGACGAGTCGAACGCGTCCGATGGACGTCGAGGAAATACGACATGGCCAAAAGCGCTTCCTATCAAGAAAATAAAAGAAGATATGGATATGGAAGATATCATCAAGGGCTTTTCAAGTCAAGTTGACGACGATGGTGGTGAGGGAGGTGAAGCTACCTTGGTATGCGGTATATGAATATAGCATGCGCAACTTTAGAAACGAGAAGGGAACTGGAGCAGAAATTTGTCCCGCAGTTATTTCTGGAATCGTTACTGGGGATGCGTCGGTCAGCTATTGGCCAATGTTTTTTCGAAAATCCTCAAATAATAAATACCAAGACCAGGTTTTATGAGCCCGCGAGACTGAGTACGCCACCCAAACCCTTGTTTTCACTAAAACGTCTAGATGCTCCACCTGGTTGAGGTCATTGTTATCTAAAGTCTTCCCGTTTAGCAGCTGTCCTTAGAAATAGTCCCAGAATTCAATGCGAAAGTTACCTCGGCCCAGTTTTCATCTCGACTCTTAAGTGGCGAATGTAAGTATTTCATAGAAAACTCACCAGAATGTCCCATCATTGGGGGAGGTGAGGGGTCGTTTATATCCGGGAATTTAGGCGGAGAATCCTGATAAGTACGTTTGCACGACTCGCCACTTGATGTAGATCCCGCGGGGGAGAGAGACAGGGAGTCTGTGTCGTTGCAGTCATCTGGCGATTTTCTGAGACGATACAATAAAAACAAATTAGTCTTTCCTCAAAACTCCACTTATTGCTCACTTAACAAGTAAAATGTATGTCACAGAGTGTTGCCAGTGAATGCCTTATTCACCTCCTTTAAGAGCTAGTGGATTAGTTAAGCATTACTAAAACGGTTCATTCATCACCCTGAAAAAGAAAAAAACAGGTGACGCTTAGAAAAAAAGCGAAAAGAGAAATACGGTAATAGCGATGCTTTTCCGAGATGATTTCTTAGGAAATAAATCCGAGGTTGGGACTTTTAAAAAGAAAATAAGTGAGCAATATTTTTCTTTCAATGTCATGGATGAACTTAGGGAGTGGCAATTTGAAAATCGGCCAAAACACAGGTGATACTTAGCTTTTTAGCTTTGATTTCGTGCACTCTATTGAGTGGAAGGCTGAAAATTCCCTCTTTAAGTTAAAAAGTATACAGTGTCACTTAATTTCTTTTATTCTCATTATTATGACTATGATTATTTTAATACGCTTAGTGGTTAAGGTGTCTGCCCGTGTCTCGATATAATATTGCGGGTAGAAAATACTCATACCATGGTAAGCCTCTTACTGAAAAGGAGGTTCCTTTTTATGTCCTTAAAAGTAAACATCCTTTGTGATTCTTTCAGGGCTTTTAAGACTCAATGGCACATTCAGGTTAACCCTATTAAGACCTGGCGGCAAACCAAATGTGGTTTGGCTTTAGTTTCATAATGTGTTTTCCTTTGTAATTCACTGCGGTAATTTTGTCATGCTTAATAACACATATGCTTCGTAACGTTTCGACCTCAGAAAACGAAACGAAAATACATATGCATTGGTCTCCCTTGGATCCAGTTGATAGTTATTCAGCCACAACATAACAGTCGCCTTATGGAATTCTCTATCAAACGATCTCAAACCAGTGAGCCATTTTAAACGTTGTCTTAGGTTATGCCTCTTACGACTATACGACTTGATTAGAATTGACTTGTGCTATTTTCAATATTTTTTAGCCTCTTTTGATTGTATTTTGTACTAAATTTGCTTAATCTGTTCTATAGTTTTCGATGAAATTTCACTCTAATTAATTAGTTCTTATTGTAAATATATACTTTATTTTTAATTATTGCCTCTGAAAATCTCCCATGGTGAAGTGTTAAGAAACATATGTGTGTATGTAGTAAGAAAGATGAAGTTCTTTACCATACATTCACGAGAAAGCATTTGGAAAATCTTTGATTTCTTTGCCCATGTTACCTTGATACAGCCACATAGCCGATATCAGTCCCCCCCTCTGAAAATCAGCTTTGAAAGAGGGTGGCTGTTAATCGGGCTAACAACGACAGTCATTGCGCGCGCCCAACCGGGTAGTCTTAGCGAAAACCACAGACTGCCCGCGGCAGGGTTTGATCCACCTTAATGGAAGTAAATGTTTTCCTGAATAGGGCACGGCTAATGTCTACTTTAGGTCGAGCTTACGCTGCTTGCCTTCATTTTATTCTTTCCGGCGATTCCCGCTGAGTTGAGCGGGTAATCTACTCCCATTTTATCTCAAAGAAACTACATTGAAGCCACTACCATAGCCAAATTATTATTTGTATGAGATTGTTCTGGGACCATGTATTTCTCTACATCAATTGCTTTAGTGTTGAGGATTATGTAAGCGAGATCCAGTGAGTACAATTTCCCGGGTGTACAACTTTGTTGTGATTTTTTACAGTGTACTGTATAAATCATTCCAATTTAATATTACACAGCACATTTTTATGATTTTGTTACGGATTTGTACGTAATGTTTTTAAATTTAATTTTTTCTATTTGTTAATGTATATGTTAAACCATTTTAAAACGACAACTAAAATTAAATCATTATAACGTAATATCACCGCAATGGGCGCACTTACCTTTTAAGTGCAATATGGTGCATTGTGTTATTGCAGCTTCCACGAAATCCTTTTGCAAAGGGGTTATTCTCGATCTTTAATTGGGTTATCTAATGGAGAAATAACATAACTTCAGATGTCACGAGTAAGGGCCAACCTTTTAAAATCCCCTCTTCTCTGTACACTTCTCTCTATAATTCTTAAGATACTCAAAAGAGAATAATTATAATTTGTTTAAAAATCGCATGACATTTGGCCATGGGAGACATTTTCTTTGTTCCTGTGTACAGTATATATGTCAGTCATAAACAAGGACCATGTACTGAGGTACATGTAGTGGTCGGGGGTCGCGAGATTTTATAGTTACTAAGCTAACGCAATCGTATCTGATCGTTGTTCACTTTGCCCATTTCTATCTACCATAGCTAGTGTACGTTATAAGCATGGTGTGGGCAAGAACTCATGTGCCTTCTACGGCCCTTAAGATCTTACAGTACAAATGAAACTAAACTCGCAATCGGTATTAACATAACGAGGTTTTATCAACGCGTTTGACCAGCAACCTAAACCAAAATATTTAATAATAAGTTGGTCGCTTCTTACAACTATACCAACAGCTCCCTATTTCAAAAACTGCGAAGTTTTTTGTACGTTTAAGTTCCCTTAGTGCAGTTAATGAATTGTTGGCCAAGTATTAGGAATTAGTGTCTTTTCCCGTCAGCTGTGAATATTCAGTTTTGAGTTTTGAGTTTTGTCGCATTTTGGGCGTTACCACTCATTTAGAACCTAGGGGGGATAAATTAATTTGTTAAAATATAAAACAAACCGGCCTGCTTTCGGCCATGAATATCGCTGTTTATTCAGTAAGACCGAAAACATAATAGACCACGCAAGACTCAGCAAGTTATGGCAGTCAGTTCAAAGTATAAGTGTCATGTGCTTTATAAAATGAGAAATAAGTAGTAGTATACATGATCTGGGCATCCATTACTAACTTAAAAAAGCGTTAAGGGGTAATGCAATACCACTTAGGGAGTACAAAGTGGATTCACGTTATAAAGATAATTGCTTAAAATTGGATACTAAATTTTAAGAGGATGGTCGGTTTTCCAGTCGTAAAGACAATATATGGTATCAAACTAAAGTTGCGACTTATCCCCATATATTCATGGAAAGAAATCATCAAAACCTGAAGCAATTATATCAGTTGACAATACAAGGAAACGTTGAAAAAAGAGGCAAGAATATAAATGTTTTGTGGGGTGTCACCCTGAGAATAAGGCTTCGTATACATTTGCTGAGAAATAGAATAATTACACTTTAGTGTTTGAAAGGTTTATTAGATATTCTATAGAGTGCTGCTAATCCTCGCGAGAATTAAGAAAAGGTTACGTGATACTCTCTGATCTGGTCTACGACCTCGGTCATATCTGCTTATACAAGTTCATGACAACCTTCATTGCCAACCCTCTATAACCTACTCTTGTTACCTTTGCCATGAAACTCTCCCATTAAATCTCATTAAGCTTTTCACTCCCAGAAGTGGCTTAAGTCCAAATTTCATTTTGAAAAATGCCAAAAAAAAACCCCTGAAATAGTGCCATATGAACTTGAAGCACTTGCCACGAGGTTTTATTTGAATGGTCCCACCACAGAATTTGTCCAAAGAATCATAAGCCCCAACTACCTTACAATACTCCATTATTTACTCTGGGAGTAAAAGGGTCAACCCCTTTTGGTGCATTCTGCAGGTTATGTCTGCAGGTTATCTGCAGGTGATCGCATATCATGAAACCCCTCAGATGGCGTCCTAATTTAAGAGTCGGGTGAAACAGTCAGGCTCGGAAAAAACTCAAAAGGGCCAGAATCTCGAGGAAGATGTGGTGGGCGGGGGGGGGGGGGGGGGGAGGGGGTGGTTATTGCATTATTTTAACGATCAGGCACCGTTTGTCCAAACGTTGGATGCGAATAAATCGCTATTTAGAGGATAAGTATTAGGCAAACAATTTCTTTATACAGTGGATAACAGATTTGTCCAGTGGATAGCGCTATCCACCTTTTGAACAATTGAGACCAGGTATACTTTTTCGCTACTGCATGTGTTAGTTAATCAAAGGTTACGGTTTGATAAATATCCGTTTCAGGCCTTCTCTTCGGTGTTTTACCGTTTAAAGTCAGGTGCTCTACCCTGTTACGTAAAGTTCGTGAAACGCCGGGTCAAAGCGCTCGTTAACATTCCTTTTCCATCTACCAAACTGGTATTCAAGTAATGCAGAAAGCAGTATGTATGAGTAATAAAGAAGTCAATAGTCTAATATTTCTTGTGATTTTCAAATTTTGATTTCTTTAAGTCCGGTACCAAGTAAGTGATTTTTGTCTCTGGGATTTATGTTGGGGTAGAGCACGAGCAGTACCCTTATTGCTAATAGGGTAGGTGAGGTGTGTAGTGTTTTTTCCCTCAAGTGCATCTTTCTTCCTTGCGCCCATATTCAGTAATGCGACGCAGGCTAAGGTTTGGATGTAATTCTTAAATATTACAGTTTTCATAGAAACTACTTTTAAAATGTATCTTTTGTTTTTAGTGATCACAATAATCAAATGATAACCACCGAGTTTTGCTTTCCTCCGGTATTTTGTCTGAAACACTGTGAAAAGGCAACGAATGTTTAAAATTTCTATCAGATCTCAACTTAGTACGTGCTCAGCTGGGTATCCATTAACAAGGGGACAAATTAGTGACGGAAACCCTAAATTACACCGCGGGGACATTTCCTAAGAAGTTAGTAGTCATGCATTTTCTGATCCAACTGGAGCCGGACACTCTCCCGAAAACCAAATTCCTAAACCAATGGTCTGGAATCTATTCTATATTGAAGTATAAACGTAATAGTGAAATATTTACATTAACAACCAGAAATAGACTTGTTTTGACAACGCAACTAAGGGTTTCCATCGGCAACTTCCTAGACTGAAACGCTCCGAAGTCCAAATTGTTAAGATGTGGTTTTCCGTTTTGCAGTGGAGAATATCCCCTCTGTAATCTTCAGTTTTGCAGTACAGCTTATAAATGAAAACGAAACTCTGGTCGCCTAAATGGGAAAGAAATGTCCTAAAAAAATCCTGGCTTTTTTGTAAAGCAAGTGATTGCTCGGTTGCTAAATAGACGTGAAAGTTACTAAATCCATGACTGTCAGATATTTGCCGCCATTCATCTTTCGCCGGTGATTGTGTGAGAATTTACTTCGTGTCTTTTAAATTTCTCTCTCTATAAAATCCCCCTAAGTACTGATTACCATTTAGTTAAAAACGTTTAAGGAAAACATCTACTGCAGACGTTCTTTTAAAGAAACTCATTGTAAAGTGGAATGTGAAACTATGAAAAATAAACGGAAATTGACAGTGAAGCACCAAATTAAATGCCGGATTTGAAAAACTTTTATATTCGTTTCTTCTTCTCTTCATTTCATTTATAAAATGCAATTCCCTTTAGGGTTAGGCTGCCCTATTCTCTCTCATGCGTTTTAAAAAAGAGTAGTAGCAGTTATTCAAAACATTCGAGAACGTTTATTTTGCGTCAAAACTATTCACTCTTGGCCAAAGCTATGGTCAACAAACAGACAAGCCGCAGCTCTCAGAATATTATTATCTTCGAAAGAGCGTTCAAATTCTTGTCCTGTTTATGCCCAAAAAGAAAATTCACATTAATCCATTGCCATCGTCGGTCAAATAGGAAGGCCTCAAATTACCGCCAATTTTTCCGCCAATAAAATCTATTGTTCGTGGATTTATTTCAGACTACTGATAACCCCGGTCAAGACTCGGTTAACACCCCAAATACGCGGCCGCATTAGTATTTTCTAAACCAGTTAAGTTTAATTAATAAATTGGAAAGTTACGTTTCATTAATTAATTGGAACTAAACCTGTTAAGTCGTCAAGTGCGGCCGCAGGCAACATGGTCGATTCTAAGTAATATTTGGCAATTCGTTTAGCATTAGCAAGCCAAACTAGTGGAGTTCTTTAGCAGGAAAGGCGGTAAGGCAGCCTACGTGAATGAAATTGTAAATACAGGAAGCTCTCAGGAACAACAAACATGTACGGATACCAATTAATGCGATGAAATAAGTGGTTTACCAGGACCGATATCTGAGTCTGTAAGATATCGATTCCGTGTAAACCGCCGAAACCAGAAGTGCACGCTTTCTGGCATGCGCAGTATTCAAATATTTCAGGAGTCAAAATAATTGATAAAAATACATACTTGATTTAACAGAAATGTGCGCAATAGGCACTTGGCATTTGGAGCTTAAAAAACTTTAATGTGTCAGCAATTATAAAAATCACTTTGGAATGATTTGAGTTGGACCCTGAAAATAAGAATAAATTTTAAGTATCAAATGTTCCAGCACAATAGGAAAGTACTCGTGGCATAAAGTTTGATATGAATATCGAATGGTCACACTTTTCATAATCGCATTTTCGAGCCCTTAAAGTTTAGTCTCGAATGGCGCACGCTTTGTACCGCAGCGGTATTGAAAGCGATATATCTAATTCAAATCTGTTTGCAAAAAATTTCAAAATACGGATATAAATTATTTTTGCTATTGTTTCGTCAAAATAAACGCCTTGGAATGAACTTGATCTTCTTGAAAAACGGTTGCAAAAACAAGAAGCATGAAATGACATCCTTTTTGTGATTTCCGCTTTGGTTAGAAAAAGCTGTTACTAACTATGTTTTGTTTAGTATAAAATATTGACCTGATAATAGTCGACCAAAAAACAAGCCTTAAAGTTCGCGAATTCTCTTAAAGTCTTTTCCTGCTAGAAGGTAAAGTTCTTACTTATTTCCTCAATCTTCTCAAAGTTAAGAACGACCGTTTAAAGCACAATAAACAGCACCACAGGAAAATACTCTCAGACTCTTCCATTTTGGAGGGCCAGACCTCTGAAGGTTTTTTTCATGAACCCAAAGAGTTAAATCACCCTTGAAAATAATATCTTAACAGTAGGAACAGGAAAATGGTTCTCGAAGGCGTTAGCATTTGATGAGTATCGGCCATCCTTTATCGCGCTTTATCTTTCTTAATCAAATTTATTTTAAAATCTTTACAAGTACCTCTTTACATTTTTTTGAAGTATTTTTTTGCTTTGTCGTATACACTTGTATATAGACGCTACCGTATTACGCAAAAACACAGACAAATTGGTGTCACATATGTGTAAGCTCCAGACTTACGATTTGCTGAGTACGAGATTAACCCAGATTTACGGACTTACTGAGTACCAGATTTCCTTTCATTAAAAGAGAAAGCAAAGGAAAAAAAATTCCTTTTTCTACAGTATGGTTTGCACCACTTAAGTCACGGAAAGATGTTCACCTGCCACGCAGTGCTTTCCAAACCGATCTCAGGAAATTCTACGTGTATTTATTTTTCTTTTACACAACTGCATCTAAGAATAAACGTCTTGCCTATTATGATTAATATTAATATGAAATGTGGCCGTTTCTGTCTTGCAACTGAGACTTTCGTTTTACTACGTTAGCATGAGATAAATATCGTTTTATGAGCGTGATAATTTTAGGCGTTGGTCAGTTTAGTCATATTGTCCCATCAAGGGCAAATTCGCGTATTAAGACCAATAGATGTTACTTCCTTCCAAGTAGGCGAAATTAAGATGAAGATCAATGAACTTCCTAAATAATGCTACCTAAATATTAGCGTTCAAGTTCTAGCCCAGCCAAATGCGTCCAAGCTTATGTTCTACTTTTGTTTTGTCCACAAAGCTTTACTAGATTTTCTTACTAAGATAAAGGTTAACCTAATTCGTTCGATACAGCTAGTGTTTGTATCAAAACTAAAAGCATTCTCTTTTACACACAAATGCTCTCGGAACTTAGTCTGTCAAGACACCCGCAAGTAGATCAATAGCGCAACTGAAACCGTGTCAGTAAAAGAGGTAGAACGACATTAATTGGATTCCCGATGGGAGATGAGTCGATTATCCTTTTTTAGAACAATTTCTTTGATAAAAATTAGTTAAAAAGGACTGAGAAATGGGCCAAACTATAGGATTTTGTTAGTCCTTACTACTGTAATAACTTGATCCACTGCACTGGTGATGGAGTTGAAAGATATCTGATCCGTTTGTTGAGTCAGTTTTTCAAAGATGCCAATTTCTTATAGTCCTTTCACTCCTAAGACAGCCTAACATCAAGATTCGCCTTAAAAATCCCCAAATCAGTTTATTTTGGTACATATTCTGAAAACCAAATAGGCTAGGCTTTCGTCAACGGACTCAAACGTTAGGATCCATATGGACAGTTTAGCAGTGAAAGAGTCTGACTTGGCTTCTTTGAAAAGCACTTGTCCAGCTACTCACTAGTACAAAGGAGGGCAGTGTGTGAAATAAATCAGCTGCTAGTCATTAACAAGTCTCACCCTTGGGTTTTGATAGGCAGTCACTCCCATGAATTGTGTTTCAGTAAAGACAAAGGTATAATAAGAGCCCTTCCTCAGTCCATAGGGGCTGTAGTCCTTGGCTGGGATGATATGAACACGCGGCTGGTACTTGTGCATTGAATTCAAAATAACCTGCGGTGTGAAAAGGCATTGGGCAATAATAAAAATTAATCATTTCGTCATAAAAAGAAAACAATGACCAATCAGTAGTTTTAATTAAATGATCACACTTCCAAGAAAAGGAGGGTGAAATTTAGGACAAACATTGTATTTTTCAACCTTGGACCTTATAATGAACAGTAACACAGGAGAATGCTGCTGGGCAGATTTTTATCTATTTGAATTTTAACCTTTAACGATTAGCGGGCATCCATAGACAATTACAACAGTAAAAAGTAAAGCGTCTGCAGAAAACTATATAAGCTCAGTAGTTAATGTGAATGGTTTACTCAATGTCCACAAAACACATGGTTGAACGGCTTCCCTTCCAAAGCATATTAAGTACACTGAACTAAATCAGTAAAGAGTCAGTAACTTAAAAAACAAACCAACAAGCAAAGAGTATGGCTCAACAATATTATAAAAGATAACAAAAGAAAGTTCCGATCGTCGAAAAATGTTGGAAAAAAGTTAGAAATTAAATTGTCTTTTCAAAGGTTTTGGAGCTAGGAGCTGACGGAGAGAAACTTTTAAAATGGTCTTTTTTTTATTGAATTTATGCTAAACTTCAGATACATTTTTTTATTATTTTTTGTTTTTAGTTAAGGGAAAAGAAAGAAGACTGTGTAGCATACTAAATTGGGCCTTAATTCATAAATATTACAATGATAATCAGCTGAAGTATTCTACGTGATAATTATGTGAGAAAGAAGCAAAAAACTGTTTGTAGTATTAATTCCACAAAAAAACCGTTTGCAACATTTTATTTGTCTAATTTCACGATTAAGTAAATGGACTTTATACGCGAAAATTAATTTTTTTGTCATATTCCGTAAATGTTTGACGAGGATTTTAACTTTGGAGGTTTTGACCTTGTTTTCCATATCATAAACATTTTATTCCTTCAAAACCCTTTTCCCTTTTCTTTAAAGGTACTGTTAAAGATTGACCAGCTTTCATATACCCATGATAAAAACCACCACGACTAAAATTCACAAAAAGCCAAAATATTATTTGGTAAAATAGTTCCGCACAAAAAAAAACGACAAATATGCAATGTATAAAATAAGAGTAGCAAAATGAAGTTTCTTTTAATGGTCACACCAAGGGAATTTACTCTACAGAGTTTCGAAAGTCCGGCCATGCAGCATAATAACCACTGCTAAACGGTTTATTTGAATGATAATTCATTTAAAGACTAGGAAGTTAGGCCGAGCTAAATCCTGTAAAGCAAATCAGAAAGGAGTCTTTCAACGAAATTGTCCTACTCGATACCATACAATTCAGTAAATGGTTAACTAGGCGAGTTAGGTCTGAGATATATTCGATTACCATAAGAATCTAGTTTATTTCAAAGTCATCATCAAAATTTGCAGCTTGTGATTCCGGATTAGTAAAATGCCTTATTTTTGAGAATGTTTCAACGGTTGAACAAAGCGAGACAAGTATGCCTCTCTCGGTCACAGTCAATGTTTCTCAACTGAGCTTCTCTTTACGGACGCGCAAGTTTCCCTCATTCTATTTGTTTCTTCTCCTCCACTGGCCACTGTCTAATTATCGTGTGTACTAATTAGAAAATGAAAGATTGCAAGTTCAGTCAAATGCTGCATATTTATTTCAATTATCCAGCGTTTACCATTGGTTTTAAATGCTTTAAACCCGCTAATAGTTTTATCACTCTCACCCTCCACAATTTATACCCTTTCTCCAAGCTTTTGTGCATTGCAAGTGTTGATTTTCGTTTCGAGGTAAAAAGCTTTCACAATCACTTAATAGAGGAGGAGTAAAGCGGCCTCCCAAATCACTTGTTAATACCCCTAGCGGCTGTGGCTATTGTGGACTTGTTTACATCGTTTTTGAAGATGAGCAACGCGAAACTTAAAGAGTCGTTTCGCCTTATGTTCTCGTCAAGTTCTTCCTCTGTCGTGTCGATCCGACAACTTTCAATTTAATGCACACAAAGAAGACAACACTAATGAACTTTCACTTCATTCACAGAGCTTTCTAATCGTTGTTTTGAACAAGAAGTCTATTTTGCCAAGCCCTTTAGTGTATCAACAAAGGCAATTAAGTCTTTTGTTCACATTTTACTCATTTCAATAACCTTCACATCAATAGAGTTGTTCAAACAAATGCCTGATTTTGTGGATAACAAAGAATAGTCTTCCGTATTTCCAGAAAAGAAATGGACTATGAATTTTAATTTAAAAATAGTAACGTATCTCGATTATCAAATCCACATGCTTATCTTTATATCCCTTGAGCTTATTCTCGTTTCATTCAATTTATTTAGAAAGTGTATTTCTTCAAATTTTCTACTAAAAGGAAATCCTCTGTTCACAAATCTTGCATTTGGCATTTCTTTTAGTTGAATGTTTAAGTTTAAAGACTCACTGCGACATCTAGCTCTTTATTGGTCGTCTTCCCGATTCGAATAAAAGATGATATTGTCCGACGTTCAATAGATATCTGCGATTAAGTTACTTCCAAAAGACAAGCCCTGAATTTTTGCGACTCTCTTCTTCGCCATTAGGCTTTCGAGTTTGCGTGAGCTTCGGCAGAGGACAAAAACTCAGCTAAAATAATTATGTCGTTCCCTGCAAACTTACAAGACCAGAGCATCCAGTTTGCTATAGATTACTGAGTACTACTATGACACATAAACTTGGCGACATTTCTGACCACGAAAAATTTAACATTTCTGTTTTAACACTGTTACGACAATTCCCTTCTATTGAAGAAAAGGCAATCAGGGAGCTTGAAAGAGTGCTTCAAGAGTAATTTATTAAGTTAGTATAGTTTATGCTTAGCTGTGTACGTAATAAAGACTTTTTAAGCTTTGTGATGACGATGTATTTATCATTGATCCAGTAAAAAGTTTCTGGTACAAAGTTTATGACAAGTAAAAACTTTCCCTTTTAATTGAGATTTAGAGTATGGTCTTGAAATCAGTTGTGTGTAGTATGTTTTACTTAAGTGATGTTTCGCAAGCAGTATATACTCAATGGTAAGTCGTTCACTGAATCTTAGATGAGTACGACAATGGAGACGTCTACTAAGTGTAGTTCTTATTTTCGAGGCTGTCCACGAAAACCGATTTCGTGATCATTCAAAAGAAACCGGCTTTTAGACTCAACTTTCACTATGTAGTTGAACCTGTCTTTCTCACTGTTTGCGGAAAAGTTAAAATGAAATTTTTATTTCTCCATGAATTTTGTTTTTAGAGTAGTTTGTCATGTAAACCCAGTTCACCATGGATGTTCAAATAGAGACATAAATTCAACGGTAGTTGTAACTAATACTTAGATTCTTTTGTACAGACTAAATAAGTTTGGATGCAGAGTTTAAAAAGAACGGCTGATCTGTGTATTACTTTTTGGACCATTTCTACGCTGATAATTTCTTCAAGTGTAGTTGCAACTTTTGAGTCTGATACTACTCGTTTAGTATGCAATTCTAACTCGAGTTTGAGGCCAAAATCCTGTACTATGCGGACTTGTCAAATGAGACCTCTTCAGCATTACATCAACTCAGAGTAATGCATCGTTCTAGCTTTGAGACTGTTTGTCAGTGTACAAAATCCTTTGATGTGACCGTTTAAATTAGAACCTTAATTCACCAATAACTGTCACACAATGCCATTTAACTTTTTCAGTGTTTTGAGCTTGAAATTGCTGTTAATATTGATCTAAGGAAGAGGGTAAACCTTGAAACCCTTGGAGGCAGAGAAACTAGAAAAACAGTTTCCATTTATTACCCTCGATATTAGAGATCTAAACAGTGCTGTAACGAATGATAAAGATTCATCTTGAAAATTTACCATTAATATTAATATGTATGAGCATTAAGGTCGATTTTTGAAAGTACATTTATGTATAACATATGCCAATTTATTTGTTACAACAAAAATATAAACATTAAGGTTTTGTCTTTCTTCAATTTGGGTGAGACCAAGTCCCCATAATCAATAAGACCTCTAGTCCAAACCTCGCCCCTTTGAAAGACGGAGACCTGGCCATTCCCCCCTCCAAAGTAACGTAGAAATTTGAGGTACAAATTTTATACTGAGAAATGGCAGCTGAACCTTACAACGGTTAATTATACTGAGCTTTCCATATCCACCCTTTCAGAGAGCGAAGTTAACTTTAGAAAAAAGTTAAAAAACAATGAGCTGATGAAGCATCCATCCATGACCTGAATGTATTCCTTTATATCAACTAGAGCTTCTTTTTTTGTAAGTCGACACCCAAAACTTGCCTTGTACTTTCCAGCCACATAGAACTATGGCAAACTAAATTTCCTAATGTCATCCTTTTCTTCTAGGTTTTTTTCTCTCTTTGTTGTTGCTTTTCGAGACGGAAAGAAACGTAAATTAGAAGAATTTACCAGGAGGGTACACTAAAATTTTCTTTCTTAGTTCTGTTATACATGTAGACTGATTTTGCCTTTAGTGAAACTGAAATTCGTTTTGCGGTTGCTCAAAATCTTTGAGGAGAGCCTCTAGATCCATGTTAGGCTTCCCCACATCATTCCTTGGTCTGACTAGCTTGTGGTTCGAACATTCAAGGACACACTCTGCAATGTTACCGTTATGAAACAAGTAGATATGGCGTTTATACCGAACTTATCTCACGATGGAGAAGTCTGTTAACTTACGTGTCCCATCTGGTCCATGTGATTGTTCGTCAGTTTCATCTTCTGAAAAGAAACGACCTGCCTCATCCATTGAGAACCTGTTCCCGGCGAGTCTGGATGAACAAAGATTCTTGTGGGCATTAATGGCTCTGCTTTGCCGGTCACAGACCATTCTGAATTGTGAAACTTGTACCTGTTATCGTCCGCTGGAATAATGTCCAAAACCAACACATACTCCTCCTTAGGATTTAAGCCGCTTATATTGACCCTGATCACGGGAAACATGCGTCTGTTTACGTAATAGAAAATTAAAACGTTTTTAGTGACGGGAAAATACCCCAAGAAAAGTTAAGTGACGTTGGAATGGATGTTAATGGTGTTTTCATAACATTTACAGGTTGGATTTTTGTTGATGTTTTCTCTTCCCGTCAAATTTCACGGGCGTATTTTCAGGCGAGAATCACGGAATAATTCTAACCACTGTGGGTGGGTCTAAACTGGTTTTCAATCAGCTGGGAGAGGGATCAAAGGGAACATTTTTAAGATCGCGTCAGTTCATGGATGATCACGGTCTTGTTCTAATTCACTCTTTCATCGACTCATTTGCGTCGAATGATAGCAATTTTCTTTTTCCGGAGTTTTTACATTTACGAGAAACCAAACGACCGAAACAAATATTTTTATAAACTGTGAAGTGTCCTCGAAATCGGTCCCAGAATATTACAAAATGGCGTCGTGATTAATGGGTGAAGTTTGGACACGAACACTTCGTTAGAGCGCTTTTGGAGAGCTTGACAGCTACGTACATAAATCGAGTGTAGTTAAATGATGGCTGTTGAAACATGAACTCTTATCACACATGTTTTCTACGACAGCGCTGTCAAGGTTTACAAGTATAATTATTTGTTTGTCTCGACCTCCCATTACTGATTCTGTTTGTCCTGAGCGCGCAATGAAGAGGAAAATTGGAAAGACCATAACTTTCTGTTAACTTCTAAAATTGCTGGGGAGAAAAATTAGTTTTCCTAATGTTCTGCTCGGGAAAAATTGCGAAAGAAACATCAATACGGGAAGTACTGTTTTATAGCTTTCGTTTAAATTGTTACACACTTAAAATTTTGTCGGTCCACAGTCTTTAAACGTAGCACACAGAACGAAGGATTTACTCTAAGTCGTAATTGGGCTCTAAAACTGATTGCTTTGGTAATTGCGCCGAGAAATCTATGCTTTTTCTGTTGTTTCATACCAGAGAGATTTTCACTAGACATGACATCGGAAATTTGAACGCTCGTATAACACATGGTGCTCTTTCTCTTACCGCCCCGTTTTGGTGATAATCATCTCAGTTCCTATATCGTGAAACTTGTCCCATAGCTCTTTGTTCTCGAGTTCCACCTCCATATTGTCCGATCTCAGCTGACCGTACGGAAGAGACGAAGAAAAACCAAACGCCATAGTGTGTATTTGAGAATATCCCGGGTTAATCGGTTGATTGGGAATCGTGGCAGAACCATGCATGTCTTCGTAAAAGTTTGTAGGGCGGCTGTACGACATGAGGGAATCAACGTGACGATCTGGCGAAAAGAAAGATCATGGTGTCAGTGTTTAGATGGCTGGCCGCATATGCATGTGACTTGAGGTATGTTTGAGGTCTGGCGAGCTATTGTAATGCAACTTATAAGGAAGCCGAAGCCTCGTTACAATTTCCATTACGTCAGTTGACGAAGACAACGTCAAGGATGCGGGTTATACAGAGCTTAGCAAAGCAGAGAAATTACGGACGCAGATTGAAGTGGAAAGAATAAATTTTTCGCTTACCGAAGTCAAAATCCTGTCCCTGAAGCAATGAGCTGCTGCAACCAAGAGGCAAACCGGCACGTGGAGGTAACTGACCTTCCGGGCTTTCAACGGATGTCATCATCGCATAAGAAAACTTAGCAGCTCTCTACCTTTCAAGGGCTTCTGACTTTCAAATGCAATGGTTCAGTGACTTATTTTAGTCTTATATTGAACTGCGCACTTGATGTCCAGCAAATGAAGTGGCGGCCAAATCAAGAAGCGTCGTTTGCAATGCCAGACAATTCAGATGGTTTGGCACGGTACTCCGGTGTGATTCAATTCAAACATAAACAGCACTCTACGGAGCTCTACGGTAAAGTTTTGCTTTTGCAATCAATCATTAAACGATTTTATTTATACACCATAGAGACTTAATGTCTCTCGGTAAAGGACATTCATAAATCACTTAGGCGTTCTGCTCAATTACAGTAATGAATCTATTAACGCTCTGATTGGATGACCAGCTGTCAAGTAGCCATCAAAGTTGTCTTTGGATAGCAATAAGCGGTGACGTTTTTGTCATTTCCTGTTGGCCTTTAAATAGCTATTGTGTAGACAATCAATTTGCCGTGTGAAGGAGGCGGACTTGGACAGCCCATAACAACGAACATTACACCAAAATTATCCGAGAAAGAATTACTCGGATATTTTACTCTGAAAAGGGAATTACACAATGAATTTGAATAAGAAAGGAGGGTCACTCGTGCGCACACACTGCACAATACAGAGGCGAATTTACAAGCTCAACATAACCAAGTATTTCCGGCTCTGCAGAAGCTCACAAATTATGACAGATGCAAAAATTCAATGAGCCTACTGGGAAAACGTCCATGCCTGATGTAAGGAGAAAAGAAAACAACGATCTTTCAATTTGTTTTGTACTCGAGTTGAAAAGAATTATGCACTCAGCCACAAGGCTTTGTGTAACTATGCAGACACGGCCATTGTTTCTTGTCAGCTTTGAAAATTTAATCAGTAAAACAGAATGGATTGAAAAGCGATTTTGTACTAAGAAGATAAATCAAACCCTTTGAAAATAAACTGAAAAACAAATTAGTGGTAAAATACAAGGTCGAGCGCAAAAAATCGATTCAAGTCAGCTTTTGTCATTGATTGACATATGCCTATTTAAACAGCCCAAAACCAACACAGATAGCTAGAGACTCACGTAGACATCTTTTGGTACAATAAAATGAAATTTTTAGAGTCCCGTGCTAACCCATTTTGTATATAAATGCCAATGGAAACCAGACTAAATTGATAGTAAAAAGGCTTTGCTTCAGATCGTGTGAATTCAACACACGATGCTTAAAATATTAATTATAGCTCAGTGCCCACAATTTCTTCTTTTAAAAATACGTGGCGTTCACTTTTGCCAAAATCACGGTTATTGGATTCAGTTGTAACACTCCATTATACGCCGGCTCGTATTTCCAAGAAGTGTTCACTTCGACTCTGTATAAAATGGTCGCTAAAAAATCGGGAAAACGATAAATGTAAGATTATTTCGTACCGCTTTAAAACCTCTAAGGAAAACTGACAATGGCAGATGTTTAAAAATAAAATAAATCTACCTCCTAGCTATTTCCACGGCTTGCAAAAGGATACTGTTTTCTTCCGTTCGGTAGGCAACGCGGGCGTTCTTTTTCCGGCTGGATTATCGCAAGTCAGGACTAGTCAGCCAGCAAATCACCTTGATCAGCTTTTTTAGTTTTTGTTTTACACCCCGACAGACAGCCATTAGAAAAAGAAACTTTTATCTAGATGTCATTTAATACGGACTGTAAAAGGAAAATAAAAATTGTTTTAAAACGACCGCAGTTGTTCAGTCGCGTTAACAGCTGGTATAAGTGGGAGTGAATCGGTATTAAGAACCTTTGGCAAGCTAAAAGCTTTTAACAGATTAATGAGACAAGAGACAAGACTGAAGAACACGAAAATGGACGTAACGTAATGCGTGCGCCGTTCAAAACTTTTAAAACTGTCCATCATCATTTGTTTATTTAGTCAGTATCGTCTTGTAATACACTGAACTGTTAATTGCCTGTTCAAAGCTGTTATAAAATAAAACTTTTTTATTCGGGGCTAGAGATTTCAATGTAGGTAGAAAACAATTCTCTAAAGTCTTTAGTATCGTGCTGCGAGCCTCCTCCTAAGATTCAACCATGATTTTTTTGTTGATTTTGTGGTCTACGATTTTGTATCGTCCTTTCGGCACAGCCCACTTTCGACGGAAGCTTAGATGATCATCAAAATGTTTGCCATATTTCTATGCATTGTAGAATTAGATTCTTTGTTGGTTTGTGTTTATCCAAGTTTTATTCTCAGACACGTACGCGACGACATTTAAGAATAGGTTGAATGAGTTAAGAGCGTGCTTATCCAATTTTACCGTCATTTTAATTAGACCATTTACTTCTAACCTTGACCGAGTTCATACTTGAATAAATCCCCAAATCTCGTTGTTTCAAATATCAAGTCTAGTTTAAAAACTCTGTATTCAACTTCAATCACTGAGCAACGCCAACGAAAACTGTTTTATTTGAATGGTCACACTTAAGTAAAGCTCTCTTGTGCATTTTGAAATATGCCACCACGTCAAACTTCCACAACGAAAAGCGTTGAGATAAATGAACAATTTAAACTGAATAAACATTATAAAACCATCACAGTCCTTTCTTTATATTATTTTTATTAGAATTTTTGTAAGCAAAGAAAAACACAAAATTGACACTCGACGCGTGTTATGTGTTTTTAGAGACTGAGTAACTTTTGTGTCAAGTTTACAACTGTTACGACAGTCAGTCAATTTTTTATTTAACAGGAAAAATAACATTCCACAGTTAGTCAAAAGAAAAAGTCCTTAATGAATCATTCAGAAAACGGAAATAACACACGAGCCTGGTATTTTACTAAATCCTTTCGATTTTTCTCAAACATTTTACATACGGACTTGGCATTCTAGAACATTTCTACTAAGAACTTTTCATCGAAGCTATAATTGTGTGCGACACAGGAAACAATTATATTAAGACGTTTTTAATGCCCCTCTCCAACCCTCTACGTGACCTTAAAAGTAATGAAAACAATAGCTACTTAAAAGTTTAGAAATAGTACTAATCCTAAAATCTTGGGAAACTGAGATAGTTTACTGAAATCAGTTTAGTTTAATTTCAAGTCAATTTATTCTAAGTGACTACTTAACTTAAGGATTCACATATTTGTATGTCCCCAGGCCGACTGGTTGTTCTGTTGTCATCTTGTTGTAACTTTTCAAGAACTTTCATTCGCGTTATTAATGTTTAATCCGGTTATGATAAAAATATTTTTTTACAGATAATTCTCTTTAACAGAACATTTTTGTTGTTTTCTTTGTCATTAAAGTATTAATTTGTCCCCATTGAGAATTGTTTTCTTTTCCAAAATTCTAAATAGTTTCTCATTTGGGTTCTTTTGTTTATGCGTACCAAGTCTTAATCGTTTCTATGGTAAAAAGCGAACCTCAAATCATGCCTCATCGCTTAACGTCTTACTCCTAAAGATAAATATTTTTCAAGAGTGACTTCCATGCGGTCTCATTTTTTTAGTGTTTTCTCAAAGGTGAGACTTGAAACAAGCCTGAGAAAACTACTTCTCGTATTCAAAGGAAGATTGCGCATTTCTTTCCAGGTTTCATTCCGTAGGAGAGGAAGCAGTAAGTCTTTTTTCAGCGGGCAACAAAAGCGTCACTCTCTCCCTCCCTCAGGAAAAAAATCCTTAATAGCGATAATGCGTTCACAGGAAAGCTACTGAACAGTTCTTTCCTGGCGGCAGATTTGACGGCACTCTAAAGAGGAAAAGGATTTCATGCTTATATCATAGAAAGGTAGTACCGGCATTTACCATAAATAGCCGGTTTGATACTGTAATCATATTTGATTATGAACACGTGGAATACATGACGCGGCACCTTCCCTCCTCACGCCTAGTACATGATGCGGCAACAGTGAACAAAGATCTAACGCTCAAATCTGTGAACAAAAGGAAACTTAAGCAGTAGTACCCTTGTATGGTGCGATTTAATTTTCATTTTGTTATTAAATGAAATTTAGAATTTTTCGTGCATCTTTATCTTTAGACAAAAAATAAATGGTGTCCATTGCTGTATCTGTTATAGAGTACTAAAGTGATTACGTCATAAAAATTGAATTTGTGAAGGCTTTTGTTTTTGATATGTTTATCACCGCTGTTTGTGTTTTATTCCTCGTTGAATTTGTGAAATTATGGGATTCGTCAGGATATTCTGAAAGAAACACATCCAAGAGGCCTTCTTGCCAAAAAGTAGCATTGTGGGGCAAATTGTCTCTGAGATATTAGCCCAGTTATGCTCTGATGACTCCATACAAATCCTTCTAAATTTGACTCTGTTCGTAATGTTATGAACAGAGTCAAATTTAGAAGGATTTGTATGGAATCATCAGAGCATAACTGGGCTAATATCTCAGAGACAATTTGCCCCACAATGCTAGTTTTTGGCAAGAAGGCCTCTTAGATGTGTTTCTTTCAGAATATCCTGACGAATCCCATAATTTCACAAATTCAATTTTTTATGACGTCACACTTTAGTACTCTATTTAGAGCATCTTGTCCCCTCTTTCTAAGAAACGTGAAATAATGGCCTCCTCATTCCGTAGTCAGTTATGGTGATCAACTTTGAGGCATTCTGTAAATGAATTCTTGCCTTCATCCTTTCAATGAAAAACCTCTCTTTAATTCAGCAGTATTTTCCATTCTTGCTGTCTTTTTTTTGTGTCTCACATAAATTTCGCCATTTTCAGGTTTCGTGTGACCTGAAGCTGTTAGAAGAGCTAACTCTATTAAACACAGACGGAAACACCACTGTCGCCTTGGTCGTCTAGTCATCCCTATGCAACAAAAATCTCAAGGAGTAATGCCAGTGGCTGTGAAGTGTTGGGGTATTAACACTAAAAGGCGACATTTTCAAGTACCAAGCAAGCAGTTCGATTCCAGTTAGTTTCAAAGGGGTTAAGATCAATAATTTTCCTGCTAAAATATCATAAATAAAAATCCTTTTAACCACTTGAAAAAAAAAAAACCTTTCGTTTAAATTGCTGGATCGCTTTTAACATGAATCACTCGGGGAGGAAAGAAACAGCAAAAGATGAAATTTTTGCTGAGCGAGTATTTGCTTTCTGGCCCGCTAAATAGTAAAGGTTTATGCTAACAGTCCAAACATTCGACTCATACGTCTAAAAAATTCAGTGGTACTTATATTTCTATCGTGGGACCGCTTGCTCGATTTTTCGTTCTCTGGTCTATTATAAGGGGCTGATCGCAATTTCAATCAGTTTTATTCGTCATCTCGCTGTATTGTATAGGGCCCTAATGAATACAAGCAAATGTCGGATCGCTTGGGAGAAGTGTTAGTTATTGCAATAGTGAACATGTCAAACCGTTTTTGTCTTTTCAAATTGGGAATTGTTTTGAGAAAACCAGCTTCTGTTCTTGTTCAGAAGATTTTAACGATTTTATTTCAAGACATTTTTCTCAGGGCCAATTTAAGAAAAAAATTGTTTCATTTTGGCTATTTAAATAAAGCTTAAAAATAAGTAAAACAAGGCCATTTAAATGGGGCCATATAGATTATCTATTACTTTATTATTGCGCTGAAACGATCGTTTTGGTTGTTTTAAATTTTCCTGCTCCACGCGATTCGAAATCAAAGAGTTTAAACTGTGCTCGGAAAACGTCTGTTGTCAATGCGTAAAAGACTGAATAAAACCTACCTGGAATATGATTGTTGTGATTTTCCTTTTTAACCTCTACATTCTTTGGCGAGTGTTGTGGTTATGCATTTCAGCGTTCGAGAAGCCATCTCACTAAAGCACCTGTTCAGCAAGAGACACACGTACGCGTGCCAAGCCTGTTTGCTGTTATCAGCTCTCTACTGGCTTTAATGAAAGTATCTGACTAATCAAAAACAGATTTGGAAGTCAAATTCATTTCAGGCTCATTTCAGTTCGTTTCCAATCAGCAGCGTTACCAAACAAACAGCGAAGTTACATTAATATTTTGTGCAAAATATGCGGGTTCAGTACACAAGTAATCTATCAAGAATTTGAGGAATTACGTTAAGTCTTTTGTCCCTTTCATCTCTTTGCTTTGTAGTTTGAGTTAGTATTTTATTCCACAAAGAAGAAACCTATGATTCTTCTGGGGACTTAAAAAGACTTATTCACTGCATGTTGACTGAATTCATGTAACTGAAAGTTTCCAAGCCCAGTTTTAACACCATGGAACAACAGAGCTTGCAACGATACTCTTGGCAAGTGCTGTCTCTCTGTTTATTTTATGAACATTCGATAAGCCTAAGCACCTGCTCATTTCTTATACGTACGTCGGCATTCTTTTGGACGTGCCTTAGTTGTGTACTTAAGCATTCGAGATACCACTTATAAAGCACCTGTTCAACGAACGGGCAACGGTATATAGCACACGTGCGCTAAAAAAATATTTTAACTTGTTAATTCACTTTAATTTAAAGTGAAGACTGATAACAACAAAAGCCAAATCCGCCGAGCAAAATATGCTATAGAGAAAAGAAATAAGTTTCAACAATTTGTACTGACAAACCAAAACTGGTTTTATAATTGTTTTGGTTTTGAAAACTAAAAACGACGAAAATATTGTTTCTTTGTTTATTTGACAATTACGATTGAAATTCTCTTTTTGTTTCTAGGATAATCTAGCCTTACTGGTGCAAAAGAATTTCACAAGACTTCAACCGCTAATATTTGCACACTTTTAAACAGTGGCCTTTGAACGGTTTAGAGTGTGCTCTTATAAGAAGCAGGTTGTTTGATAATATTACATGGCACCAAAGAAAGAAAAAGTGTTGGTCGATAGAAAACATTTTGTACTGAGTTTTCCGATTTATAATAGCCTGCGAAAACAGCCGTTTGTCCTCGCTTCTCGCCGCTGGGGACGTTTCGCGAAACGCCCCGGGCGGCGAGTTGCGAGGAGTAGGTAAACAGGTAAGGGACGTTACGTTGTTGTTTTGGATCTTTTCAGCTCTTTTTGTAGCTGCCTTCTGTAGATAATGAGTTTAATTTGGTTAAACGGCGAAAAAATGAACAAAAGTACTGAGAGAATTACAAGAAAATGTTGGAGGGGACCGGGACCACATTTTTTCCGTTTGTCTGACATCCTTGACTCGACATGACAGTGCTAAAACACTATAAAACGCGTGTTGTACGTGCGTGTTGTGCATGCTGCCTTATTAACCTTGAATAAAGGGATTGACTCAGTCAAAAATGTTGCCGCAAGCCACTTATTGCCGGGAAAATTACTCTAATCTACTTTAATTTGACAGTGAAAGGAGGCGTATGGTAATTTTAAAAGATCATCTTTTAAAATTACCATACGCCTGGTCATGGTCATGGTCTTACATCAGCGTGTACCCCATCACCTGGACTTTCAGGTCACACGTGGCTAGTGCATGCATGACCACGTGCCTAAGTATACCATGGTCACAAAAAATTCTTGTGGAATGAATAAAGGCTTACAATAGATCTAGCAAAACTGCAAGGTACACTCAAAACAATTCATGTTTAAGATAGCTCATCGTAGGCAGTCCTCCCTCACTTGAATTTCTTTAAAAGATTGATTAAAAAAGTGCCTAAAGGTTATGTAATTGTGATTCCTTGATCCCTTGAAATCTTCAGACCTCTTGCTGAATGTCCACCTGTGATGGGTACCCGGATGCAATTAGCCAGCGTGCAGACGATAACTAAACTCTGATTAGTACCGTCTGCGAAGCAAGACTCAACGAATTACTGAAAGTGCGTTTCGAATTTCCCTTCAACCTGATTGGCGATCACGACAAACAAAACAAAGGCCTTTTTTTAATGCCAATCGTGGCGCGAACTCAAATCTGGGTACACAGCTGGAAGTCCAGAACAAGGATTTCGGCGCTGTTTCGCAGACGGAGTTAACCAGAGTTTAATTTCGTCTGCGCGCAGGCTAGGATGCAATGCGTTTTGGCTTGAATTAGCTTTTACGACTTTATAGCAAGGTGCCACCTTTAGTAAAGTTCATTGTATCGAATAAATTCTGAGTACTTCTATCGGATATTCCTTTTATCGTAACGTCCCGAGAGAGTCAGATCGGTTCCTCTTATCTAATAACCTTAACAGGATTTTTAATAGCGGAAGAAAAGTATCCTCAGTACCCGTCGGAAACCAATTCAAACATCCGCAAAGAAAACCTGTCATAAAAGGCGGCGTCTTTAATTATGGAAGAATTTGTCCGCTAAGTCGCGCAAATTACGGATCCGTTGGTGTTCTATCCGACTGGTGAAGGATACAACAAAACTAACAGGTCTTTTTCGCCTTCGCGTTTCCTTTGCGGCCTTTTCTAACATTCAGGGTGTTGCTGAGTTGGCCCATATGGTGTCGCCTTCATTAAGAGCAAATGCAGTAGCCACGTTAAACACAGCGGGTCCTATCGCCTTATCTATCCTGTTGCTACAATAGCTTAAAAAATGTTCACATACGCCGCGTCAAATCAAACAAGCGGAGATTGTTTAATTTTTTATGATTTTTCTTTTTTCATGGAGAGAACTAGCCTCGTTACGTTCCTAAGCAGAGTAATCAATTAGCAACAAAGTAGTGCAACACCAATGCAACAGCTCCGTTCCTTTACTTAGCTTTATGACACATTCTTGAGGGATATAAGTGTGAAATACTGATAAATTTTCCTTGGTTTGTGAGACGATTTAACCCTTTCACATCTTATAGAAGTGTGAGGACTAAAGTTAAGAGTGAAAACGGGGCAGAGGGGAAAAAGGAGACAGAATTCTTACGTTGTTGGAGTATTACACACAAATTTTTAGACCGCTCAGTGCGACGTGAGAAGCGGGCGTGAGAAAAGCAAGGAGATAAGAAAAGGATCGGCCAAGGCGAAAAGAGAGAGAGAGGGAATACCAGAGGAGCCACGAAAATGTGGGTATCCAATTTTGTTTGGTCGGTTGGTTGGTTTTTTATGCTCTCTGGGTTGGTTAAGAGTCTTTCTAGGGAAATGATTGACCACTTTAGGAAAATAAACTACCCCAAGTATTAAAAGACGAGTCTGAAATAATGGCGAAACATTTTAAGCCTCTTAGTGTTCAAACTCTTTTATTTAATATGTCATAGCCAGTGTAGGCTGAACATGGCTCGTAAATAAACCTGTGATGTACGTAGGAAGATTCAAGTAAAAGCAACTGAGAGGCACAGAATATGTTTGTAACATACTTTGAAAAGCGTTCATTTTTAGAATATGTACTGACAAAATCCTCAAACAGCGCAGAGCCATGCCCATTCAAATGCTAGCTATATGTACCAGGTATGTCAGATATAGTTCAATTTTGCAGTTCGTAATGAAACTTTAGTTTATATTTTTCATAGCTCTTTATAAACGTTCTTCTGGCCACTATTTCTGTTTGTTTAATTTTTTGTCTTACATTTTGCCGTTCAGTATAATTTACTGCCAGTGGAGTCGCTCTGTGGATACACTGTGTGCGTCCTTTCAAATACAACTAAATTATTAAATTGATTTTGATACTATTTATCATGTCGCCTGGCTTCAGCTTGTTAATCTAAGAGTACATAATTATAATTTCCTATGGGACTCCTATAGTGTTACCATTCAAATGAAAGCTATTGACCATTTTCACCTAGACCATAATGCATCTTAGTTTACCCCCCCCCCCCCATTTTTTGGGGGGGATGGCGGAGTGTAAACAAGGTGCATTATGATCTCGGTAAAAATGGTCAATTCAGCAAAAACTACCGCTGACATGGTATTGTTATGTGGCTCTAGCTCTTGAGTCTGCGGGAGAGCTCCTAAGCCCATTCGAATAAGACTTTTCAATAGTGCTTTTCCTTGGCTGCTGTAAAATTAAAGATATGATTCTAAATTTTGAGTCTGTGGATGAAATCCTAGAGTGCGATCATTCTGACCAAACTCGTAGTCCATCTGCTTTCTCCCCCTGGTGCTGACAGGTGGTTACCGTGATTATCTAGTCTGTGGGTCTATGGCCGGGTTGTTCAAAGCAGGATTTTGATAACCCAGGATTAGCTAGCCTGTTCCAGGCTCCGAGATAGTCGGGTCTGCGAAATTGAGAAAGGGCGAACACGAAAAAAAAATGGGACCCCTTTTCCCGGATCTATAGAGCTGATATTTTCGCGTGCCTTTCACTTACGCGTTATCCCTACTATCTGAGAGCCTGGAACAGGCTAAAGATTAGCGCGAAAGTTGACTTAAAATCTGTATGCTTTTGATTAGAGAAAGAAAGAAGCTGGATAAAAATTTAACATCGGGTTAGCGATAATCGGCCCCGGAGGAGGGGGATATTCAACCAAGTTTTTTAAGGAAAGATTCCGCCCCGAGATTCAACCCTTTAGTCCTTTCATATAACATTTTTTTTTTCACGGCAAAGGTAGCTCTTTTGTATACTCTCTATTGGCAATCGGTACCCCTTTCGCATACCTGCTTAGAACTTTGTATCATCCCTTTTTACTGCTGTAAATGAAATATGAATTAATCACAGACATCATAATTTAAATGCATCTGTAGGCCCTTTTGGGCCTGTTTACAGACCCAAAAGACAATATTTCTACACCGCTGACCCCTTCATAAACTTCAACTAGTGAAATTCCTACAATATTAATTGGCTCTTGATCCCTCCCCTTTTGTATATCAGAAACCCGAAAAAGATACCCCTTTCGGGCGGAGCCTCCCCGTATAGGCCACAACAGTGAGTACCCCCCCCCCCCCCCGCCTCCAGGTAATTGGCCTTCGTACAGCTGGCACTTGCTGGACCAAGCCTGAGATCTGTGATAAAGGGCCAGGGTCCCCTGTTTTCACAAATCGCGGGATATCTCTTCTTTTGGTCTCAGAGTTAGCGGGAGACAGGAGAAAAAAACTTGAGAACGAGTTTACCGGTTTCAGACTGAACCCAAACATTATTGATCGTATTCCATGTTAAAATCGAGAATACAGTGCAAAATAATTTCGATGCCCCAATATCTGAGAGTCGCTCATTTTAGCAACATATCCCCTTTATATGACCATACAGTCGAACTTTTCTTTTTTGTAGTTCAATAAAGACACTAAAGTTCAATAACGACTACACGAGTTCAGAAAATGACATAAACATTATTAAAATTCAGTTTTCAATACTGTGTAGTTAAACAAAGACACCAAAGTTCAAGAACGACAATATAGTTCAATAACAACTACAAGAGTTCAGAAATTGACACAAGCATTAATGTTTGTTTATTAGTTAATGTCAAGGAAGGTGGTATACTAGGACTGGAAATGTGGGTTGTCGCCGGTTTTATTATAACATATTTTTTATTTAAACTTACTCGGACTATACGTCATTGACAGATATTCCAAGCGACATTGTTCATCCTTAGAAATCTTTTGGGTTTGCTTAGTATTGCCTCATCCTCCTGCTTGTTCAGCTACATTCTGCAGCCAACGCAGCTTATTCTTTGTGGCAAAATCTCAGAAGGTGTGTCTTGGTAAAGTCGTAGTCGTCCCAAGACTATAGGTGGTTCATTAGTTTAACCCTCCTGTTGTACTGTCTATATTAATATATTCCACAATGCTCAGTTATCGCCATGGTCTACTGCAGACGGCTAATTGCAGATAGGTTAACAAATTCTCATTTAGTTATTGGTTATTGCTTCTAGGATAGACATTTGTATATAGGTTGAAAGTTCTCATTAAGTTTCTGGTTCTCAGTTAGTTACTAACTTCAGAATAGAAATTTGTATTTAAATTATTTTGTAAGTGCGACTGAAGTTTTAAAGTTGTAAAAATTAAGGGGCTGTATATTTTTCTTGCTAGTGAGGGAGGGAGGCGGGATTAGTTTGTGGTGCAGTTTAGGGAGCTGGTGTGGAAATCACTACTATACCAGATCTAAGAGATGCTGAATACGAGATAAGGGACTTTAGTGAAAATGATGTTTATACTTATAGAGATGTTAACATGTAATTCGGGGTTATATTGTATATTTTTTTTTTATTTTCTAACCTGGATTTTAGTATATTTATTAATTTCTTTTATTTAATTTGCTTTTTTCTGACAGGTTTCAAAATAAAGTGCTTCCTTGAACAGGTAACCCTGTGGACGGCGAGGACACACACCGACGGGCGGCGGCGAGGAACGCCCGCTGCGTAAGGCGGAGGAGGTGCCCGACAATTGGAAGTCTGTGAAGATCCAGTATGGGTTGATAAATATACAAAGATAGTGGTGTAGTACAGGACAGCGGAGGATGGAGGCATAGGTGTGGATATGGCGGAATAGGAAAAGACCACATAGGACGCGAGAAATATGTTCATTAATGCTATATATGCCTCCAAAAGCCCAACTTAGGGCGCTTTCCAAGTCAGAACTGGCCGGCCGGACCATGGTGTTTCCAAAAGGTTTTGCTGAGAAACCATCTCCTTTGTGCATAATATTTAGGATTTGACTGTTCTGGATGGTTAGCTTTGGTTAAAAGTGAAATTCTCATTACCATGAAAATGGGCTGGCCGGTCAGTTCTGACAAATGGAAAGCGCCCTTAGGCTACAACTACTAAGAACTCTATATATCATTATATTACCAAAAAAATCATTTTAATGGAAAATTGATTTGTACAATAAATCTACACACACCTAATGCCGGTGTATTAATTTGTTTACATTATCATTTTTACTTTTTGGCTTCTGCCAGAATGTGGTTAGACAAGCGGCTTAGCTGACCTGCCATTAGTTGTAGTTGAGCAGCCACCCGCTTAGCTTTTATCGCTGCACCCCCAATCTCCCTTGCTTTTTGTTTCAATTTTTCTTCCTTCTCCTGTAAACAGTTTGAAACGTGCGGAAAGAGAGTCAAAACAAAACCATCCACCTCTAACCGTTATGTTTTCTGCTTTATCAACGCGCGCTCTGTCGGTTTTTTTGAAATCCGAATTTCCCTCCGGACTGAGTTAGCTTTTCCTTTTCAGCGCTTACTCTCTTTCCAGGTCTGTTAACTGTGCCCCTGATGAGAATGACAGACCTTCTGAGCAGACTAGAACTTCTTAATTAACATCAATCTATCTTCCTGTTTATATTAGTGAGCTCACTAAAACTTGATAACAATGTACCATAGCTATTTGTAAATTTAGATCTATGCTGAATGTGACTGATCAATATTGTATTTCTCCAGCTACCAGCAAAGGAGGGTTTTCCTGTCATCCGGGTGATTTGTCACGAAAGTGTCATTTATGTCACGGGTCATGTAAGTCACAGAAGCGAGGCACAAGGCCTCATTCCTCGCATTACAAGACAGTCAGAAACATTTTTCCCTCCCTTCCCTCCCGTTAGCTTTATTTTACCCTAGGGAATGGTGGGTGTGCCCTCACCTTTGCTGGGATAATGTTCTTGTGTATCTGGTTTTCCCAGCTTTATATGTTTTAATTTAATAAACGATCAAACAGCACCGAGAGTAAGCTGTGAGCCATCGGGCAATAATCTAGTACTTATCTCAAAGAAGAGGTGATGCTCGGTACGTAAGACCCAAGAAGAGCAAAAGAGACGGATAAATCGCTAGCATCCTGCATCTAAATCTGGTCGCCATCAAAAAATGTTTCTGACTGTCTTGTAATGCGAGGAAGGAGGCCTTGTGCCTCGCTTCTGTGACTTACATGACCCGTGACATAAATGACACTTTCGTGACAAATCACCCGGATGACAGGAAAACCCTCCTTTGCTGGTAGCTGGAGAAATACAATATTGATTAGTCACATTCAGCATAAAACCATTTATTTCTTTCAGGAATAAATCTCATTTAATTATTACAAATCAGAAAAAAAAGATTAAGCTGCTTCTTAAAATTTTTAGCCATGTCTACACCAGATCAGCATTTTTTATATGTTGATAGAAGCTTTTCGTAAAACTGTGAAAATGGAACGAACGTCAGAATAATGACTCCGCTGACTGAGGGTGCGGCATATTGCCTGACAATGAATTTCTGTAGAAAAACCCTCATTAAACAAGACCGATTCAGACAAAACCTAGAGGAAAAATTGTGTAACGGAAAACCACTAGTGTAACAGTAGCTTAGTTTTTTTATCTCAAAACGGGCTTCTGCAGGTGTCTGCAGTTCACAATCACTCTCTGAACTGTCTGCTATGGCAGAGTCGACCAGAGTCAAGGCAGAGCGAAAGTTGATTTGTATTATGAGCCCTTGTGAAGATCAGACTCCTTTGTGAGGAAACATGGCGATTTAGCGGAGGCGAGCGTGAAATAGGAGAAGCAAAGCACGCCGATTTTTTCGCGTAGTTCACCCTATTTTTCGGTTTAGTTTGTTTTCTCTAGTTTTCTTTTAATTTGAGGGAATTTAGTCCTTTGTTGTTGTTATTGTTGTCCGAACAACGTTATACACGTGTTTTGTTAAGAAATGTTTTAGTGACACAATTTAATTTATATATATCCAAATTTTTGTTTTTTTTTTTGTTTTTGTTATTGTTCACAGTTTTTTCTATCCTCATTTTCCCATCCGCATCCTCCATCCGGTCCTCATTTTGCAGACACCTCCTTTGCTAGCCGATTTTTTTGGAGCTTTTTATCTTGCTTGAAATTCTTAGGCTAAACACTCAAAGGAGAAGTGCACCAAGTATGTGTGCATTTAAGGAGGAGGAACGGAGTGTTCTTATTTCTGTGACATTAGTGAAAGGCATTACAGGGTACAAAACTGTGCCAACTATTGGCATCACGTTCTGTATGTAAGTGAAGGGTCCAACCATGTGACAGCGACTTGAAAGAAAGATTTCTTTCCTTAATTGTTTATTTGTTTATTATTTTTCTTTTTTTGCCATCCGCATTTGTCGTTTTTTCCACTTACTTTTTTTGTTATCCGCATTTTTTCCGTCCGCATTTTTCTATCTGCATTTTCCCATCCGCATCCGCCATCCGCAGGTATCCGGTCCTCATTTTACAGACACCATAGCGGCACTTAAAATTTTGCAACTCAACTGCTAGCTGAGTGATGTTCTCGAACGTGCAAATTAAGTATGCTAAACACAAAAAAATGGAAACGTAGAGGACCTGTCCATCTATCACTGGGAATCTTTATTTATTGATTTATTATATATAATAACGCTATGTACAATTTTCATGTTTCGAGCGAGCAAAAACACCTTCTACGCCTTTACATAGATTTTAGTTGAATTTTACCTGGTGTATTTATAGTGGAGCCTAAGAAAATGTGTTTTGATAGGCTTATTTATTAGTACAAGCTTATGCATGTACATCTATCAGATGCAAAGTCATGAAATATGATTCTACGAATGTAATGATCATGCAAGACAGTCATTGCAAAACCACTGCTGTAGTTCCTTACTGGAGCAATGTCATGAGAAATTTTGATAACTTATTTTGCAACCTAGGAAATTATCTTGAAATTAAAGGAAAATGAATCATTAGTTTCGTTACATGGGACAACGCCAGAGAGGAAATACTGAGTCAACTACAAAGGATAAAGGATGATTTAGGATGGAGAGGATTAATATGAATAGCAAGTTATTAAAAAAAATGCAGAAACCATGACCTAGCTCCTGTAAAGCATTTATTACACCCTGTAATCAAAGCAACAAGGAAACAGGAAAATTTTGTCCAACATGGTTCTGGCTTTAATTAAAAGACGGCCAAACCCAAAACCAAAACTAAACTAAATAAAATTTCTCGTTTTCAAATCGACCAGCGACAGCTATTTACAAGCATAATATATATTTCCCATTTTTTTCTGGTTTTGTTTTCAATAGTCCTTTAAAAATAGCCACACCATGTAGGGTCTTCAGGAACGTTGTGTAACCTCAGCCATACATACACGTACCTCCTTTGACAGAAATTAAATAACATGATCTTTAAGACAACAAATACCATTTTTCCAATAAAAGGAAGAACATATATATCACCAGAAACAAAATTCCCAGAGAATAAAAGCCGAAGCTAAGTTTTGATATCGCATCGTTACCACAAAATAACAGCGCCAATTTGATAAACGATGGTATTTGTTCTCTGTTTTAATCTTATAGACTAGTTTTCAGCTCTCTCAAAATGGCTACCTGGTTTTTAGAAAACGATAACAATATGAATAATTACTTCCTATAAGTCACACAGAATGTGACTCGATCAAATAAAAAATAAGCATATCTCCACAAATGTGTGGAATTGTGATGGTGTACTAAAGCAACAGTTGTTTGTTTTATTACTTATAAGTATTACAGTTTACAGTGGTTTCTGTCCACCGCGTTACAATATATCCTAAATATTTCAAGCTACCCTTAACTGTTAGAACTTTCACCAAGAATCTAGCTTTGAGCAACATACTTTGGTCGTAAAAGACTGATTTAAAGAAATAAACTATTCTAAACATTTTTACAGAGACTGTGAGACGTGGCAATTGTTACGAAACTTGTAGAACTTCATCCCGAATCGTCTCATCTAAATTATCATAAGCATATTAAATATTTATATAATTTTATCGTCTAAATCGTGCTTTGCAATACGATAAGACTTCGCTGAGCTAAATGATTTAAATTTGTTTGTAATTGATAAGTAACTAGATTGTAAGCAGCTTAAAGTTTTAGTACCACTGGAAATTGAATTTTAGATTTTGACAAAAAGAAGCTACGTAAAACGATACTACTTTAATTTCGCAAATCTACCTCCCTAACCAAAGTTGCTTTTGCTGCTGCCCAAACTCCCTGGTCAGAGTTGTTCAAAGGACGAGTAACTAAGTCTATTGTAACTTTTCATGACATCTCATAAGTACTGATTGCAGTTACTACCGGTAGTGAAGGAACAACCCATCCCTTAACGGGACTGAAGAGGGCATAATCCTTTTTAGTAAAATCCAACTTGTGGTCTATTATCAGTGCTGCGTTTTGATTGGTTGAGCTACTACTAGGCTATATGTTATGGCCCACTAGTAGAGAAAAGCGCCGCCTTTTTGGCCGCAAAAAAAGGAGTAGAGCCTAGCTTTGACTCATGGTTTATTGACTCAGAGCCCATTCGGGCTCGAGGAATAATTCTTAATAATTCTTTAGACAACTCTACGGAAGAAATAGCTAAAGTAGGTCACCCCACAGGACTTATTTTGACGCCTATTGCTGTGTGCTTGCCAACATTTGTATACAGTGTTCTCCCTACATTTAGCTCAGCAGGTAAGGGACCATTCATGGACGGTAAGCCAAAAAATATAATATTATACTTTTCTCCGGGGGGGGGGGGGGGGCCGGGGGCGGCAGCAGTGGAGTGAGGGACATGGACCTGCCGTCACTGGTAATTTTTTTTATTCCCATATTTTAAGACCTATTTTACGCAAATCTGCTGTCGTGTTATCTTTAGACAACAAATTAAAACGTTTGATTCCATGTCCCTAAAAAGGAACGCTGTATATACAGTACAGTCCAAAAATAATGCACGTGCAAAAAGTGGCGTAAGAAGTTGCTGCGCCGCAAGAAGCGAAAGTGCCATATTTTTGCGGGCCCTTTGTGGTTTACCCGCAAGAACTTTGAAACCAAAGAACTTAAAAATCTTCACCGCAAGAAGCTAGAAAATTGCCGCAAGCCTTAAGAAGGCGCAGGAAGTTATTTATAAGTGTTAACCTGAAAGAACTTTGTGGTGTTTGTCGCCTTTTTGTTACAACATCATTTCGTAGCGTTGATACCAAGGCCCGGTTCAGACGCCGAACTTTTCATGAGCCGAACCTAATTCGAATTAAGGCCGACCCAAATTATTTAGACCGGCTGAATTGATTCAGACGCCGATCTCAATTCCAGCCGAACTAAATTCAAAAGGAGAAAAATGCTCCTTTCGGTCAAACTACCTACAAAATACGTTATAATAATTTATGCATTAGGTTCGGTACATGAAAAGTTCGGCGTCTGAATCTGAATCAAAACCGTTCCAAAGTCGCTCCAAAGGCAAAATTCCCGGCCGGGCCAGGCGAAAAGAACGGCTGAGCCGTTCCAAATTTAAATAGGCGTTCCTAATTGATTCAGACGCCGAACTTTTCATGTACTTAATTCAATGTATTAGGTTCGGCTCATGAAAAGTTCGGCGTCTGAACCGAGCCTAATTCACTCTGTGGGAGCAAAAGGTAATCATGCAAGGACACACGTAAAAAGTTGCCTGAGAAAGCGAACAGCTTTCTCTGCTTTTTTTGCAAAGTGAACACTTCCATCGTTCAGCTTTTCCAAAGTTAGACAAAGCGTGTGAAGCGTTTCTTAAAAAAACGATCTGTAGTAGTACGAACATTTCGATCATTTGTATCATTTCATAGTACAATACCAGAAACGTCAGAAACGATAGAAATCACTAGAAAAGGATAGGAACGACGCAAACGAAAAAATCGCCAAACGATAATGTAAACGATTCAAACGCTGAGCGTAACGCCTCGCTTGACCTTGATCTGACTTGTTGAATAATTTTGTCTGCAAAATTTTCAATGAAATATATCTACGAAAGTAAAAACGACTGAAGAAAAAAAATTCCTGTGGTTTTACTCTGTAAAAATGGCCGTTTTTATACTAGAGGACGCATTATCCGTCCAGACGGATAATGCGTCTATGGCCGTTTTTATACTAAGGACGCATTATCCGACTGGACGAACTTGGGCAAAGATTTGAAGTTCGTCTGGTTATGCGTCTCAAGTATAAAGACGGGCACGAAACGCATTATGCGTCTGGACGAACTTTCCTTCGAAATACGTCTTGAAGGACGCACTACGAAAGGTAGTTCGTCTGGACGCATAATGCGTCTCGTGCCCGTCTTTATACTAGAGACGCATAACCCAGACGAACTACAAAACATTTGCCCAAGTTCGTCCAGACGGATAATGCGTCCTTAGTATAAAAACGGCCAATATGTACCTTGGTTTTGAAGACTTCTCTGCACTGTTTCGGCTGGTATGTATGGATTGATAGATTGTACCCCACTGAAAGAAGTTGTTGCCCTGAGGTTCGTAAATCCCACAGCAAAGAAATTCTTGTGGTTAAATTTATAACCGCAAAATAAAAGGAGTTCTTGTGTCTTGCTGGATTCAAGCGCAAGCGCCCTGCAAATAGAACGCGTGACGAACCCCTAAGTACGTCTGCGTGGGAGGCTACCCTGCAAAAAGCCGCACGAAGTTGCCAGCTTGCGGACGCAAGAAGAAGTTGTTGCACGCGTGCATTATCTTTGGGCTGTACGTTTTGTACTTTGGTAGTTATACTTTTCCATATACTCCTTCATTTTGTTGTGAGGATCGGATCGGATCACAACTTGCATATTTTTTTTAAAAAAATTATTTAATTTTGGTAAAAAAGCGGTTGCAGGCGGTAAGAAGTGTTGCTTCAGGCGGTAAATTTTACCGGTTACCGCCTGATAAGGAGAACACTGTGTATACCAGTCTATGATAGTCTTAAAATCATCATCACGCTTTCTAGGCTTCAAGGACACAGAATATTAAGACCAGTTTACGCCTAGAAGAAGTTGTGTTGAAATATTCGATTGGAACTCGCTTTCGAATCATGATAATCATGATGGGACAATCTCTTTAGACGGACGTGCCGCTTTTATTGTCATAAGAAGAACAAGTGGTAGTATAGAAATGACTTATTATCATTTTTAAAGTTTGTCGTCGTGGTACCCAATGACATGTGACCGGTCTTCTCCACAGTGATACCACGTAAATCAAAGCTGTTGAGAACTTCGCTCGATTGCTGTATTACACTGTACAGTCCAGCCTGTGTCTATTTTGTCGAACGGACATTTTGAGACAGATTGTCAAATTTATACATTGACGGTCCATGAAAATAAAAAAATATTCTATGGTATGTAAGTCCTGGGCTGATATGCTACGTTATAGATTTTATACTTTTGTTAAGAATAAGGCCTCTTGCTGAATCATTCATCTGATAAATTGTGAAACACGGAGATCGCAGGTGACCTCAGTGTGCGGTTTTGTAAATTTTACACATTTACATGTATATAAAGCAAATACCAAAAAATAAGTTAAGCGATACAATGCACGAGATATCCTTTTGCGTTAAAAGTCTGATAGTGCTACTACTTAATCGATTTGAAGCCCTAGTTAACTCTCATCTAATAGAATCACGTCTCCGTCTAAATAAACGCTAACAAATTGCTTCTTTTATACTGTTCTGATCAGATCAACGCGACTTTTGTTAAATAACTGATCGTCACCTTTTCATATATAGAATATCTGCATACAGAGTAAACTGTCGGCATTCATGTCGTTCTGTGCTCCATTCCAAGAGTTCTGTCCACTGATCCCTGTAGGCCCAGCGCTGCTGGGAGCTCCGAAGTTATACTACCACTGGTCAGCTCGAGCATACTTGACGAGGTTACTGTTGCGGGGTAACCAAAGCTCTGTTGGTTCACAGGGCATGATGGGTAGCTTTGACCTACTTGGCATGATGGGTAAGCAGCTTGTGGGACACTATATGAGGGGTACATGTGCCCATGCGCATGTGGAAGGAAGCTCGAAGGCATGCCACCCATTGGGTAGGCAGGTCTTGGATAAGGGCTATAGCGCATGTCCATGTGCATTGCCCGCGCACTTGAAAGTTTTAAGTGTGACTGGGACGAGTACGGAACACTTTCGCTGGAATTTGGTGGCAAAATCACTGGTTTGCTATCCTCTGGGATGTGTAGAGTAGACGGACGCGAAAAGTCGCTAAAAGGTTGACTATGATGTAAGATATCTGGTGCAGGAAGAGCTTTTTGTACAGGAGAGGGAGAGTGACTCAGAGTGTTTGCACAGGGGCGATCTTTGTCGACTTGTATCACTGGTTTAATGTCCTCAGGTGATGAGGGAAGACCCACTACGGAGTTTTCTGTTGCCGAGGAACCTGAAAAAAAAGGCGGGGCATTGATAAGCTTTGGTGTTTATTTGAAGGTCAAAGATAATTGCTCAGATTATTAGTCGTTTGGTAAACAGCAAATGGCATAAACTGAACCAAACAATTAGTGCGATGTAGTTTTTATTACTATTTAACATTTATTAGCAGTTTTCTTTTAAACCTTCCGCAAACAGCACAAAGGTAGGCACTGCTGAATAAACCCTTTGATTAAATTCTCGCCCTAGAGTAAACAGAGGCAGAGGAAAGTCTATTTAGGAACAGTTGAAGATTCAAATCCTCTCCCACAGAATTTAACAGACACAATTATGCTCTGTTTGTAGAGGTAGAATTCCCAAGAAGCCTTTATATGAATCTTTTGACCTTTCAGTCAACATTTAGTCATATTCTGCACCCTTGTCTCAGCTGGCACGATTATAACCACGCAGACGTACCGTGGATATCATCAAATGTACTCGAAATAGCTTGGATTGAAACGTTTGAATTCACATTCTACAAATAAATATAAAAACCTTCCTAATTACATCTAAGAGGCAAATAATAATCGCATGCAATATTAGAAGAAAATTAAACTATGTAGTTTGGGGTCGAGTCCTTTTCCATTTAAAGGAAAATTTGTTAAAACTTGTAAGCTCCATTATTAGGCAAAACAGGGTGTGAACTAGTATTTCTTAGTTAATTTCCTAAGCTGTCTAATGTTTAAACACGTGCTGTGCGGCGGAACATGAAAAAGGCATCCTTTGTCAATAGCGCAAACTTTTTGCCAAAAAGATCAAAACTGACAAAAAAAATCTTAGTGTTCTAAACTGCAAGAGGAAAAGATGAAATTCGCAAAGAGATAATGCTCCGTAAATTTCAGTTAAGTGGTCACAAATACTTGACAACCTGCGCACAAATAGGCTTTCGGAAAAAAGTTGAAGTGTGTAGGAGACGCGGTCGACTTTTACAAGACCAAACACAATAGTACCACAAGAAAACACTTTTAGGGGGGCTTTAATTTCATCTAAGTGGTAAGATTGATAAACAGTCCCAAAAAAGTAATCCTCAATGGCTTTAAATCAGCGGAATGGTCAAATATATTAGGTATCACAAACTTAAAAGTTTGTGCTCTTAATTTCTATGATCTTGTATATCATAACTCACAACATTGCAAGGAACTCAATGGCTTCCGTTTGGTTTAAATTGTCGTACTGAAACATTAAGTTCATAGTCTACAGACTCAAAAGTTTAGAGTGATCTAGCAGGACATGATAAACAGTAGTACCCTGAGGCCTCTACAACTTTATACTCCAGGTCTTTTGACTTTTGTTGATACAAGGATTAAGAAACAAATCCTATTATACTGAAAGTAAAAATTGTAATGCGTTTTCAATGTGTGTGTGTGTGTGTGTTTTTTTTTTTTACCGAGTGCTAGCAATTAGACTTGATGGTGGTGTAGAAAAACAATAAATACAATAGCTTTTACAACTGTATTGAAAAAGTCAAGATGCGTTGAATTCTAAAGGTTTATTAGCCAGTACCTTGACCCGCTGGTTTTTCCGCGTTTGTTACAGACCCTTAACTATAGAAAGTAAACACGATAAACCAGGATCTTGAATTTTTCAACCAACATTAAGAGAAACGCTTTAAAACAATTTTTATTTCAACTCGGAGGGACAGAGGTTAATTGTCAAATTAGACCGTCGTCAAGGAAAACTTTGGACAAGAAGATTAGCGTCAAAGATTACATTTCAAGAGTCAACACACTGCAGTAGATATTAATGCTTTTCATTTCAAAGTTTCCTTTTGTCTAATTGTTTACTGCAGCTGAAATATTAATTATTACATTTCAAAAGCTTCCTTTCCGGTACCTTAATTTACACATTTTCCAGCTCGTCAGTGATTAAAAAATAGTTTACTTTTGGGTAGGAACGAAAAAAGAGAAAAGAAAAACAAGGATCCCACTTCTAACTTAAGCTCGCTTTAATAAAATTAAAGGTCGCGAGTTGCTCGTTCAGCAATCAACTATTCACCCGATTTTTCGGATCTTACAATTTTAAGACTTCACAAGGCTCATAGTCATTGGACTCCCAATATTCAGCCAAGAAAACTTTATAGGCGCCACGTGTGTTAGTTTACATTTCGAGTGACTCTAGTTTCTTGTTGAATTGCGTTGACAACTATTGAGTCTTAATATTCTGAGGGAAAATGGTCTTGTGACAGTTTGAATGGTATGGTGTATTTTTGTTCTCTATTCAATGGCGTAATAAGCAAAATTCTCCGCAAATACTTTACATGGCTTAGCAACTAACATCTTTTAAAAGAAACTACCAAGACAAGGAAAGAAGGATTTGTTCGCAATCAGTTAGAAATAATTAAAATGCTTTCATTACTTAAAACAAACCAGATATTTTTTCAAGGCTAACTGGGTTCAATCTTTAAGACCCTTGATTCAAATACTAACTATTAAATGTTATGACTGGAAGCACAAGTGTTTCTTTTTTTGGGGGAGGGGGGGGGGGGTGGTGGTACGTTCAAAATGCGAGGTTTCTGATAGAAAAACATTCCCGAATCTTTAGTAAAATCCAGTAACAAGTGAATAAACTAAAGTAAACAGTGAAGAATTCTCGAACTTAAACGCCATTCAATTACGTTATCCGTAATGATTACAACATACACACAGAGTGTAGATGGGTCACTCGGAACTAAGAGTACGTAGCGAAACTGACGGAGTAGAATTATAAAATTAAAACATGGATAATTTATTGTACACTGAGACGAATCTTCGAGAGCAATGTAAATTAAGCGATGGAGAAAATACTAAGGCAAATAAAACGAAATTGCGCTCGATACTTTAATGTGATGAATAAGAACCTAACATTTCTCGGTAACGTGATCTCATTCACCTTCAACACGAATACAAGAGTCAAAAGGTGCTTAAAGTTGCGCTTTGCTCCAGCGAAAAAGAGGATTGTTTGGTGACGATAAAAATTTGAATGATCTATTGCTGCGTTACTGAGAGACAAACGCGTCGATTGACAGCTTTGCAAACAACAAAGTTAAAAACATTTTTCCTGGTCGTAGTGTTTCCTAGATACCTGGTGTTTAATGAATGCCCAAGTTAACAAAACAAATTGAAAAGACTCACCATTTGTCAAAAAAAAAAAAGAATTTAAACCCAAGGTCCTTTTCCCTTTTCTTTAGAATTTTTTTTTTCCTTTTAACAGTTTTGTTTTAATTTTTTTAGCTCGTGAATTTTGGAGGCGAATACTTTGTGTACCATGGTCCACAATCGATAAATCTCTTTCCACATTTGATTGGAAAAGTGGTGTGGCTGTCAAAACGACTTACCCATTCAATTCAAGCTAAAAGATATGATGAAGAAACCTTGTTTCAAGGAATATTTTTCACCAAGCTCTGATTAAAAGTAAGAATGCCAGATAAGTAGTCTGTTATGTAAGGCAGATTTTTCTCATCCGCACCTGCAACAAAGTGTGGCGTTTTCATGGACACATTTTCGATTCATTATGTGGGCGGTTCGCTGTTTCATTACGAGCGCCAAAAACTCTATTGTTATATTTCAGGTGAACGCTATGGAAAACACTTTTAATGGAGAACACTTTCCATTTAAGCAAAAGGTTGTAATAAAAACATAGAACAATTTAGTTTGGTATTTGATACGAGAAGGCTGAACACCTTCCTTTCATTTGTGGTTTTATTCAAAACGCAATCAGAGTTTGGCATGGCCTCGATAGAATAAAATCTCTGCATATATCAACAGAAAGAGCTATCTCACACTTCGCACGTATTGTACTCGTCGAAATATGTTTTAATGCAACTTTGTGCAACACTGATTGACGAAACTTTTCCAGGTCAGTTCGGTGGCTTTTTTAAAGAGTTTTTGAAAACGTCTGTTTTTATTAAGCTAATGAGCATCTATTTGGGACCAGCATAGTTTGTAACGCGTGTGAAAATGATTCGTTTGGGAACAAAAGCAGAACATTTTTAAGCTTAACGTCTAAAAGTTTTCGTTCATTAGTTGCTGAAGCTGTCAACGCCTTGTCTAATTGGCTTGAAGAAATTTACACTTTGCCATCAATAAGAATTTAACCTTGTTTTCTACTTTGCCTTAAAAGCAAATAAGAGTGGTTTCCAATTTGCATCATTTTTAGTTTTACCAGTGAAAAAGAAAAACTGTAAATTCGTCTTTGGGACTCCCATCCCGTGAAAACTAAACTTTCCACGCACATCTTCGAAATACATTTCTGTTGGCCATATAACAGACAAAAAAAAGCAAGAATAATCCTACTCTGCAATCCATCTACTAGAGTAAAAACAAGGGGAACATTTTTAGAAATCTGAATCAAATCAAAGGGATAGATTTTGAAATCGATCGATGTAGAACGGCTTTTTCAATCAAACACTTTTAAGTCCCTCTTGTATATCCCAAACTCTGAAAGACCCTAGTAAGCAATTTTCAATCAAAGTTGATTGTTTGAAGGATGTCATGTATTTACACCTTGCGTAAGGACAATGTGACTGTATATGAACAGAATTAAGAGCTTCCAATCTTTCACACTTGACCACGCAAACACTAGCACCCAATCTATACATCGAGAAATACACGGAAATGAAATTTCCTCCAAGCCATCTGGAATAAAGCAACAACAAAATTGAGAAATTTTTTTCCCCCGTCAAACGGGGTTTTGACACGCCTTTCTAACTGTTATGTGAGGAAAGATACTTTGACTAACCGCATCTATTTTGAAGTCCCTAAAAATAAATCAGTGAAGTTGAATTTCCGGCAAAACGTTGGTAAATAGTTAGAAACTGTGGCTAGCTCTGTTTCTGTTACTTTGATAAATGGCACGTTTGGTGCTGAATTCAGTGAGATATTTACGATGATGGCGAAAATTATGGTTAAAGGCGAAAGAAATATAATAGGGAAGCTTTAGAGCTGTTTGTGGTTATATATTCCTCAGCTAACATCGTCCTGAAAATTCTAGCACTAAAGAGGATATTTAAAATCTACTTCATCAAGAAATCGAAAGGAGGACAATGATTAAAAGAACTCCCCTGTAGAGATCAGAAGATTCTGTCGAAGAAAAAGCAAATGTTTTATAAGTTATACTGAGAGCGCCTTAACTTTTACTAGAAGGACTTTGACTAACGAGAAAAAAATATTTAAATAATTAGTCAAACCAATTTTGCCATGATTGAGCGAGTTATAGAACTCTTTGAACAAAACAAAATGAAAAGATATTGATCTTCCAAAAGAAAGGCCGTTAAACGTTAATCCGTTGCTTAGGAATAAACCTTGCCTCTTAATTCAAGAAGGCAAATAATCTCTACCTGTATCACTAATATAACAAAAACCGAGGGCTGTTTTTTTGTTTTTAATGAAAACGGTAATACTGATTAATTTTTCTTGCACGAGTTTTTTTATCCTTCAATAGAAGGAATAATGCAATCCAGCCTGACGTTATTTCCTAGACTTGATAAGTTAAAGCAATGGTAAATGCGTTTTAAGACGAAACTGCAAAATCTAGCGATGCATCAAAGCGTTCGACAACAATAATTATTGATGTAGATCGGAGCGATTTTCGAGCCAGAAATAAAAATTAATGGTGTATTTAAGTGAGGAAATAATCGCAAACATAACAGAACTCCAACGAATTCCACTCCTTTAGAGTTGATCGCCGTTTTACCAAACTGAATTTGGCGACTGACGAGCCGCACTGAGTCGCTTTTTCTTTGAAGGCGCTGACGGCTATTGATACAAAGAAGGCCGCAGCAATAAAGAAAAATTTGAACTTACCGGAGTGAATGTCGTTCGTGGAACCACAAGCGCCCGGCTCTTTACCGTTTTCCTCGTCGTCGCTGTTATTTTCATCGTCTTCGTCGTGTAAGGACCCACCAGGGTTACTCCGTTGCCTTCAAGATGAATGAGGAAAGGTGATAAAGAACGTGTGAAAATCGCGCACGCTTATTGTGGCTTGTTTGCGACTTTGTGTGTCAAAACAGTTGTTTTTTCATGTCTATTTATACCAAGAAATTTGAGGCCTTCGCCTCAGGTATTACCCAAGGAAGATTAACAGAGTTGTAAGAGGCCCGAGTGAAAAAAAACTCAAACAAATTGGTGTTACTTAACAGAACAGAGTCATTTCGTACCTTCGTTCAATCCGCCTACGATGTCCTGCTCCTTGCTCGCGGAAACCTTTCGCAAAAGGATTGTTGTCGATTTTCAGCTTAGTTATCTGTCAAAAGACAAATGTAATCCACTCAGTCGGATGAAAAAGTTTGAGACGAGGAATAATTTAATAATGCAAGGGGCCAGGTTGGGCCTGTGAAAGCACGATTAACACAACGTGCTATGTCCGTAGAAACATTCAGTTAATTCCTGGAAAGTCTTTATAAGCGTTCAAATCATACAAACCATTTTTTTAATCTCAGAAAAAACGCAAAACACCCTGAACCGCAGAGAATCATTTTTCCTTTTCATATGTCAGAAGAAACGTATTTATTGACAATTCATCCTGGAAGCTATCTGTAAGACCAGAATTCCCTCACTTACTTACCAGAGAACGTTCTAGAACTGCGTTTAAAGCCCCACGATAAAACATTACAAATTAGGAAGAAATCGACATAAACTACTTTCAAATTGACAATGTTGTTCCCAACCCTGTCAAAATTTTGTAGTTGTAAGTGAAACAAAGATTTCTATTCACATAGAACTATGAGAACAGGATCGCGCATCTTTTTAATCTACTACAATACGGATGAAAAATTTATTGCACAAATTTTCTTACTCATGTTCCCCTTTCGCGAGATAATTCTACATGTTTATAACGTATTACGTTTTTTTTTTTTTTTTTTTTTCATTTCTTTCTTTCATTTTTTTGCTTTAAAAGACGTGAATAGCTATCAATTCAACAATAAAGCTCAAAAGCTCTCTTGAATAAAAACACAAATACTCCAAACTCCATCTTACGCCAAATCGAACTTTACGATTACAAAACCACTTGAAAACAAAATGACGATTTGATTTTCAACACAAACTGGAAAGTAGTAATTACCAGTGAGCCTTAACACGAACCTTCTCATTTTGATAAGCCGTCACTCCAATGAATTCCGTTTCAGGAAATGTGAAAATTTTGTAGGTGCTGTAGGGATGTTTGTATGTGTCGTCCGCTCTTACAACATGAATTCTAGGACGGTACTTGTGCATAGAATTCAAAATTGTCTAATAGAAAGAGAAGGGAAAAAAAGAAATGAATAAAGAGATAAATCGGCCATCAACAACAATCAACAAACAAAAATAATTACAGATGTGACGGCAAATCGACAGATGATAAAAAACGAATAAAAAGCCGGGATTTCAAAGGCTTAAAGAAACTCACGTAGCCGTATTTGTCCGCTATGTTGTTGGTAAGTTTCATTTTGTGAAACGAGATTGTTTTCTGCATCCACTGTGCCCCAGTGCTGGGGGAATCAGGATGCATGTACAGTGGTTTAGGCATCTCAGGATCAGCCTTGCCCGCCTCCATCCATCTACAGTTATGAAACTTGTATCGAACATCGTTCACGGGCTGAATGTCCATGAGAAAAAAATACTTCGCTCTAGGGTCCAAGCCGGTCACGCGTGCTTTAATCGGCGGAAACATTCGCCTGTTGACAGAAAAATGAAACTGTTATGCACGGGCCCATTGAAATAAACATGGGTGATGAAATCAACAACGGTTCCTGGTCCGCGGGGTTAATAGTGTTACACCTAAGGAGTCAATGTGTTCATGAGAGGATTGTTTAGGTTTTTTTACAGACAAAACTGTCGGTTTAAACTGGCATTCGCATCGCTTCGAGACCGCTAGGCGTTTAAATCGACACAATCCTTCGATGCAAAATTCCAGGAGCTTATATCAACCGCACAACAACCGGCCGGGCTTAACTGGTCACAAGAGAATACATATATTTTCTATACCTTCCTGCCTTGGTAATAACCATTTCTGTTTTCTCCTTGTCGAAAGTCTGCCAAAGCTCCTTGTTTTCCAAATTGACTTGGATATTTTCGTACTCGGAATCGTGAACAGGCATATGGACTTGCTGTGCCGGTCCCGGTATGGAACCTGGTCCGAAGTGAGATGGCGGTTTCGCCATTTGTGTTGGATGGTACGGTGAATATTGAAACGGCCCGTTTGAATTCAAATTATTTGGAATCGACGACCCGCTCCCTGGTACGCCAGGAATAAACTGCGAGCAACCTTCCAGCAAAGAACTGACGCGAAAATCTCTCATCCTTGCTGGGTAGAATGGATAGTAAGCCATTACCGTACGTATGTTTGACGCTCGCTGGTTTGCCGTTCACGTCTCTTCTCGTCTCATTCACTCGTGTATTGTTTATGAAGTTTTATTCCAGCTGCGTCGTAACAATGTAGTTTTCATAAGAACTAATGAACCGGACTCTCTGATTGGACGAGAATTTTCAAACAACCAATCAGGCTGAGCGATATCAATCCTTGACATGTGTAATTGACATGCAATCCATTGAGGAGGTGACATTTTTGTGTTCTTTTCTGAAAGAATTAGCACCTTTTCCATGTTCCTTGTCACATATTCTAGTAGATCTCGTCGCCTAACCGACAGTGAACCGATCGTCATTTATATCGCAATGTTTTTTACACTAAAGACGCCACTTTCCCTGTATCACAACAAGTTCTACATGATATGCCCCGCCAAATTCTTCTCTGAGGATGTGGCCAGGAAACTTGCTCACCTGGCATGTATAGCCTGAGGGCAAATTGCCAGATGTGATGTGCAATTTTATACGAAATTCCACTTCAAGGGTGGGTGTAGTCACTGAGTTACCGTAAGTCAGCAAATTCCATGCAGGTATCCGGTAGATCAACTTATCGCGGAAGGATAGCTTTCAAAATTCTCACCAAAGACGTCAAAGCATATTTTATTAAATTAAGCCCGCATCCAGAAACCAAACTACTGGTAGCCCTTCAATAAACCTAAACTGAAATTGATAGTCACCATCCCAGAGTTTTTGCTGCTTAAATTCAACTACCTGGTCTGTTTCAGCAGGTTGCGTGGTGTTTGCATGGGCAGGTTTAATTTTAAGGTACTATAAAGCGGTCTATTTTGGTTTTCACCATTTCGCATGGGTCCCAAAAGTCCAATAATTAGTTGCTTTGTTTGTGGCGTGTCTTTTTCACGCGAAACACATCAATTCTAACGTGTCGAGGCACTAAAGTTTTCCCTGGTGTGTTAAAGAGCTCACAAACTCTCTAAACAGTCAAACTATTTCGAGCGGATAATTGGAGTCCTTTTGTTCAAGGGCGATCTTTTTTGCCTAGGCCGTGTGGGACTTGATTAACTCTTTCTCTCTTTGTTCATCAAAGAGCCTGATGTTATTGAAATGTATTGACTCATCTAATTAGCACATGGCTCGAGCTACATCTGATAAGGCCAACTATTATCATAAAGAAACCATTATAAAAGACCTAAGACAGAGAGACTTAATTCTTTTATCCAGTTCGGGTATTTTGCTTGCAATCAACCTGCCCTATTTGTGAACGTATTTGAGAAACAAAAGTCGCCCTCAAAGAAGTGAACTTTGTGGAGGCTCTTGAAATTAATATTATGGGGATGAAATGTTTAAATTTTTTATGACTTTTGACTAGACAGCTGTGAGAGAAATATATAGACCACCTTAAAAATTACCAGAAATCGCTGGAAAAAAGAAAAAAAGAAACGTGGTACTGAGGAAGAATCTAAACTGCTTTCACTAGAAAGAAAATTAAATGGAGAAATATTTATTCCCTTACATCTGAGAGAAAGGAAAACCACAAATTTGGGATAAATCCGTCGCTTTCATAAGACATCCTTCACACGTTCATTCATTCTAACGTTAAAATTCGACGCTCCTTAGGTTTTTGGTGCGCGAAAATTGTTTGTTCTTTGGCGCGCTTACTAAATCGTTTATTTAAACCTCTTTGACATTTCTCTTCTTCCAAGAGAGAATATAAAAATTAATCTCTGCTCCTTATGTGGAACACGTTTACATAAAAATCAATCCAATCCGAAAGTAAAAGTAATTTTGATAACAAAGCAAAAGCCGCAAAAAGTTTTCTCCCCTGTGTTAATTTACAAGAGTAGGGTCACACATCTGTTGCAACTTGACTACTTATAAGGCCAGGAAATTGAAAATCTGCTCGAAAAAAGGCCCTATACAGGAATCATGGCTTTTGCTTAAGTATGTCAACAAATGGATGAGAATTATGCTTGGTGTTATGCCACCTTTTGAGGGATGAACCACAAAGACTTTCTATTGCTTTCATAGTGAACTAGTGGCTGGAACTAAGGCGATAATCCGTTTGCACCGCCAGCAGGTGAAAGTCATCAAATATGAATGATTCTTTAACAAGAGTTCTTGCAAAGCGATTTTGTACTCTTAAAATTCTTTCGATTTTAAGCAGACGTTTACTTTGTCTATAGTCCATAGATCTGTAAAATAACGACAAAAAATGTTGAAAAGTCTTGTTTTTGTCGAAGGTGTCTTATTCCTCTACAAACACAACTGCCCAAAGGTGTTGGCTAGTTTGGCAACGCGACATGTTTGTTCCATTCAAGGAAAATATACTCTTAAACGCTCAGGTAAACATGCCAAAAAAATAATAATCCTGAAGTTGAATTTTTTAAACTAAGTGTATAAAGAAGCGGGGCGCAAGTTTGTTTAAGATTTTTCTACCACTTCGATTCATTGTTTCCAGCAATTTTATGACTGGGTTCAAGGTCATTTTCTATGTATTTCTCAGAATTTGATGAATGTTTTCTTAAAACTCAGAAATTTCAAACGAAAACGGGGTATCAGCCGTTAGGTAGGTAAAAAGTCCTACCTTCGTGAACTGTTCTGTTTTTTCATTTTTTAAAGCAGAATGCCTTCAACGTGGTCGTAGTGTTTCCTAGATACCTGATATTTAATGAATGCCTAACTTGACAAAACAAATTGCAAAGACTTACCATTTGTAAAAAAAAAAAGAAGAAAATAAACCCGAGGTCCTTTTCCCTTTTCTTTAGAATTTTTTGTTTCCTTTTAACAGTTTTGTTTTAATTTTTTTAGCTCGTGAATTTTGGAGGCGAATACATTGTGTACCAACACGTGTGTGTATACAGCTATTTCGAGAAAGGTTGTCGGAAAAAGTGCATGCGACAATCCTGAAAGGCATTGTGGGTGGTTTTGAGTTCACTGTTCTTTAAAGAAATTTGAAAGAATTGGCACGAAAGGCCATGAAAATGTGTTTGCGAGTGCTAAAGGAAAGCATCAAAAGTAGATTCGACAGCTACAGTCGTCAGGAACAGAGTATCGATCATATCCCATATTACCTTTCGGGATTGTCGCGTGAACATTTTGTCCGACAACCTTTCTCGAAATGGCTGTATATGACATAAACGTTTGTAAACGACCTGTGAATGATTTTAAAGCTCCCGACACGTGCGTGATGACAGTAGAGATGACTGCTGCGTAACTCTAGCTGCTTTTTCTTTGCTCTCTTGTATTAGTTTTTTATATCCTCCCCCTCATCATCATTATTATTATTATTATTATTATTATTATTATTATTATTGTCCTCACATAATGTTTGCTTAGAGTCTCTAGGGCCGAGATCAAACCATGATCCTGCGGCACCAGGGAATAGCCAGTTTTTAGCTTGATAACACCCTCCTCAGAATGTGTGCTGTACCTAGCAAGGTTATCTTTTGTAGTTCACAGATGCTTAATTGACCGGGGATTCTTCCAAGATAAGTTTCTAGTTATTATTATTATTATTATTATTATTATGAAAAAGGAGAACCGACCAGTCACTTAAGCCTTAGTAAGGGAACTTAGTCCACACTAGGAGAATTAAATTTGACCCTAGCTTCCCAATTTGACCCCTGGTCTCAATGTTTTACGTTTAAAAGATATTTATTTCAACAACATTTTTTCGGGAACGTTTGTAGAGCAGACATCAACATGCAACTGCCCTACAAATTGGCAAAGAACTTTCTAATACACTGACCAATCAGAGTGAGACATCGTATTATGATCATGATGAAAACATGAAAAGTTTCACTTTTACTGCCACACCTAAGAACTAACACCTCTTACCGTAAATATCTACAAAATTAAGTTATTTTTTGTAACTTTCCTATGTTTGACTACATTGAACACGGGTTTAAAGATATTGCAATTCAATTAAAGAAGGTCTAGATGAATCCAGTCTTACTGCAACTTAGGAAATTAGGCATCAGTTTTATGATTACCAGTCAGAGGACATGAATAAAGTCGGGAAGGACTCTCGATATTTTGTGGGCGTTTTTAATAAAACAATTATTTCACTCACGCTTGTTGGATATGAGATGACTATAGCCAACTCGGCGCTATGCGCCTCATTGGCTACTACCATCTCATATCCAACGCGCACTCGTGGAATAATTATTAATTATCTCATTCACTGACTGCCCTGTAGGTCAGTTTGTAAAATATGATCTATGATTTGAACTCTAAAAGAGTCAGTAGGAAAAAAGAACGTTACAAGAAGAGAAGTTTCACTTGTTTTTGTTAGCAGCTAGTTGGTACTCTGCAGTCTCGGTATAAACAAACAAATAAACATGCGTGAAAACTTTCACAAGTCACGGTTGCTGACATAGTATTTAACAATTAGTCGTCGAAGGCGACGTGAATATCGGCGAATAGTCACGTTGCCTGAGGCGACTAATTGTTTTAGTATAATTACATTGATGATTATTCGAGAAAATAACATTATTGATCAATTTCCGACCCCGAAACATCAAAAAGTCTGGCTGCCATTTTGAAAACTGCTAGCCTTCAATGCTATAATCACCGCGCGGTGATTATAGCGGGATAGAGCGAAGCTCCTAGCCAATCACAGCGCTCTATTTCCGAAAGTCATCAATGTAATTATACTAAATAGACTTAAATGAATATGAACCTAGTCGAACACTGAATTAGCTTCATAATTGCGCATTTTCACGTTAGCGAACCAAGATTACATGGCTTGACCTGAGACATTCTTCGCCCCGTAAACTTATTTACATCGTATGTATGACAGACACTAGACTGACTTAAGGATTCAGAAGAAAAAGATAATTTTCATAGACATTATTAACTAAAGCCAAGCGTTTAGCCTGCTCGAGGAGTTCAGATAGTAGAGCACAGGCGAAAAATTCCCAAGGGAAAAAAACCAGGGGAAGACACATTCTCCCCCGGGACTTTTTTCCTCGTTTCCCCGCGATGCGGTATTTGCCTTATTCTATTTGAAGGGCGGGATGCGGGATTTTAATGCAAAATGGAGGCAGGATTCGTGATTGAACGTATGCATGGAATGCGAGATGCCGAAAATAACCATCGGGAGGAACGTTGCGTGACGACACTAAAAACGGCTGTGTAGCAGACTACGGGATCATGGCATTGGGTCGGGGTGTCGTGATTGGAGAACCCCTTGGGGCCCTCTAATAATAATAGGATATTCTCGACAGCTAGTATTCCGATTACATATTTCCATAACAGATGTTCAGGGAGTGAATTTTACCATGTGTATTATGTCTACCTGAATGTCCTACCTAATGAAAGGAAACGGGCTCAAAATAAAAAGGCTATTCTTCATGGTAGTCATTCCGACTCATTTCACATAAACTCAACGTTCCGTAGGTGGTTATGAACTAGACAAACTGTCTACTAACTTTCGATATCCTAAACACCAATAAACCCGCAGCTTACCTCGTGATTCCGAATAATTTTTAGCGGCGGAAGGCGCCAGAAAACATTAATACCGCTGAAAACGATAGACGCAGCGGTAAACATTACCGCGCTCAGGCAAGAGAAAGTACAAACGCAAATACAACAATTATGCTTATAAAAAACTATAAAGCAGGCAGAATTTTCGCACCAGTTTAACACTTACTTGTTTTGTAAAATACGTGAATCATTTGATTGGTTAATTCACTACGATTCCAAGTGACTGAACCTGTTATAAAAAAAAAATCTCAACGTGGGAACTAAGCTTGTGACTGTTCTTTCCTCTGACGGTTTTAAAACAGGCGGCTTTTTGCATGAGTGTTGCGCGGCACGCAAGCTGATGTCTAACGCGCGAACGCAGGCTGAGCCGAGCTCATCAAGACGAATTGAGGTTAAAGCGGCCAAGAGACCAGTGGCCACATAGGGTTCGTACAAGCGGTGGCAGTTGGCAAGTATCAGCTGACTGACAGAGCTTCCGTGAAATGCTATCAAAAAAATATATATTATTAAAAACTGGCCCTACACAAATTTATTACCACTTGCGTTTCCCAGATACATCTTTTCCCTGTATTTCTAAAAATTTCATCATAGAACTACAGTCAATTTTATTGGTCGGAAACATGAAGTAATGGCAAAGTGCACCGAGGTTTCAGAACTCAGGGCGCGTAATTTCTCACGCCGTCCAATACTCGCTCTCCTATTATTGAGACCTTCAGAAAGAGACAGAGCAGTTAGTCTTGCCTATGCGAGTAATGTATAATATAGGAAAAGGTCAGCAAACTGCCTTGCATATTTGGTTACTTGGAGGGTGCCTGGAAAGACATGAACTGTGAATAAGACTAAAAAGGGTTATAAATTCCAAATCAATTTCACAGAAATAATTCTATCTGCATCTAATAAGTCGTCTTGACTCCATTGTTTCAATTGGTTATATCCTTTCTGAAAAAAAGGACTAAAAACCAAAGAAAAAACCAATCATATTTGCTTTAATCAGAAGATGTTAAGATATACTAGATATAATTCTAAAGCAATATTTTTATAGGATCCTTCCTGGCCTTTATATAATCTGTATCAATACTCCTAAACTAGGTTGATAACAAAGAAAGAAAACGTTATCTGCTATCAATATTTCAATCCCAGACTAATCCACCCGGTGTCGGAAGAAAAGAATGAGTTGACAGGTAGAACATTTTAACCGACAAAATTTCAAGTTCGAAAGCTGCAAGTAGTTGCACCTATCAGAAAAAAATATTGACGCGTAACCGATTTTCGCATTTCAGTTCGTAGGAAAATCGCCTTCTAACGTGGGACGTCTAGAACGAATAGTTCTTTGAATGGCATCGTGTGTCGTACCATCAATACAGCGGGTACCAAACTACAGACTTCTTCCATAGAGGTTGAGTCATTAGCCGATTAATTCTACAAAGTCTTATTTCTAAGCTTGTAGGTTAAATCAAGCGAAATGTTTTCCAGTGTTTTGTCCCTCTGCTTTGCCGGGTATTTTTAAGCGTTGGAACGAGCTCAATTTTTGTGTTAGCCTATAAGTTCAAGTGTATTTTCTGATACCACCAGTTTGTAAGGAGAAGAGGCGAAGACTATTTTGAAGACCGATCATAAAATGAACTACCCGTGCAGACCGGAGAGGTCTGCGTCACAAACCAAACAACTGAAATATTTCTTGATTTAGTGAATTTTCTAAGTAGCGTATTTCTATCCCCTCTTCTGTGTCAACCTCATTAAAATTTGAAGACAGCAAATAATTTTAATATGTAATGGTTTTTCGTTACAGGTGTATGTGTAAATCGAAAACGCTTCGAGATATATATTCGATATATATTCTATAATATTTTAGTTCAGGGTTTGTGGCAGTATTATTTATATCCTCGTGAGAAAAAAGTCCGATTTTCGACGTTCTTTGTGTGGTTTTTTGCCTTTTATCTTTTAAAGATATGTATAATAGAAAGATAAAAAGATATGAGTTGGAAGTTTTAAATACCTTATTCAGTACTGGAAAATATAATGAGTGAATGTATTAGCTGATGGTTCTAAAGTTTTTGACACCCCAAGGTGAAAAGCTTTTAAGTCTATGAGCTGGGAACAAGCCTTATCATATTTGTACGATTATGATCGATTCAGAAAGAAAAGTGAAAGCTATTTAATTCGAGCTCTACTAAGATTAAGTGCTTTCCGGCCAGGTGCTTAATTCTCGCGACAATTCTTGAAGCTCCTCCCAAAAATATTATTTAACCGTTTGCTATTAAAGTTTGTTTAATTTTCTTCCAGAGATTATCTACATATTTTGCAATAAACTACGGTAACTTCAGGGACAACAGCTAAATGAACCTTAGAAAACTGCCGAGCGAACAATAGGCTACTAAAACGCTACTATATATTCCTTTGTTGTCTCTCACAGTTGGAGAAAAACAAGCTTTCTAACAGCCACCGCGCGAGAAGTGGAGGCTGAAAGAGCTATTTCACGGGAGGACAAGTGAAAAAATTAGCCAGTTATATACCGAATTAATTGGATAAATTCCTAACAGAGGGATAAGTTGTTGGGCAATAGTAGATTTTTTTTCGGGGATGTAAGTAAAGTTCAGTTATCTCCACTAAGAAACAAAACGTTTTATTTTTCCTCCACGATTTTTCGGACCTGCTGGTTATTTTATCGCCAACACAATATTTATTGTGTATATAACAAAGAGACAGAAAGTGCATGAAATTTTGGTATTTTACACCCTTCGTTTTCGGCGTTTGGATAAAGTTTTAGAAAATTTACTGCTGACAGTTTCGTGTTGATCTTTTCGCCTTTTCTCTTCTTTTCCCTGACTGGGCTTCAACAACAACATTCTTCAACAGGATTTGAACCTTTTCTGTCGCCCTATTAAGCAACCATTTGAGCGTATATAATGATGATGATGACTTTATTCCCATATTGAAATAGTACAACATGTATATTTGGCTGTTACAATCTGCATTTCTGAGAAAGACTAGGAAACCCTCGCGGGCTTTTTCAACGTAGTCTCCCTTTTAAAAATACTCTATCTAAATTTAGTCAGAGGTATCAGAGATTGGAATTATATATAAAAATTACAATCCATTGGAGATAGTGTTAAGCTAAGCTAAGTAATAGCTAAGTATGTGTGAGAAGAGATAGCAAAAAAAGATAAAAATGTATATGTATAATATATTTATATTTGGTATGTAAAAAGTCGAAGTAACACCTTTGTTACTACCTTTATTTATCCGGGACGCGTTTCACTGCCATGCTGACCCGACACGTGAATTGAAAAAGTACACCCTCAGTAAACCAATCCAAGACCCTCATCCAAAATAGTAAAAGACGAACAGCAACGAACAAAAATCAAATATGAAAACAGCCTGTGAACAGGCCTTTCCCCTCTATTTTTTCCCCAAACAGAGAGCCTGTTCACAGGCTAATATGAAAACCTTAACATGAACAGTGTCCTTTCAAAACCAGTGGTTGTCAGAAGCGTCATATTCCAAATTTCATTTTGTCAGGGAGCAGCAAAAACTGGTAGTGCTGTGGTAGTATTGTCGGGTAGCGTTTTTTTCTAAAGGCTCCCAATCGCTTCTTGACAGACCGGCCGACAATTTACTCGTAATCACTCGACAGATTCTTGAGGTATGCGAAATTTGTCGCTCTATAATCTGAATGTGAAATGAGGCTCTTCCATGATGTATGCACGAACAGAGATCAAGCATGTGCGAAAACATCTCTTAAACGATTGGGATAGCTATTTTCACAGTTTTCCAGGCCCTTAAAAACACGCGACAAGCGAAGAGAATAAACTGTAACGCCATTCTGAATAAAAGGAAAGCCGTCATTTTTTGTGTTTTCAAGTTTTCTTTTTATAGCAGCGACGACTCTTTGAGAACCTGGGCCTTTAGAAATTTATAACGCGTCCAAGGCAAATGGTAAACGCGAAGACTTCATGTTGGCATATTCTCAAATTAAGAGATGAACTAGATGAGCAGGCAAAAATTGTCCAAAATAATTCTTATGGATGAACCTGACATGGAACCGCTTTTTGGAGAAATAATAAACTGAGTAGATGAAAAATTAGAGGATAACTTGTCACGTGGTTTGACGTTTGCTGGCCGCCAATTGACCACTAGAAGAAGAAGCAGAAAGTTCTTTTTACAGATGGCCTATGTCATATGTGGTTTTCAATAGGGCACCGCATAAAAACTAAAAACTGCAGTACTAAAAATGACATTAAAATAGATGAACTAAAAAATATCACACTAAGCGAACTTATTGAGATTTAAAATTTTTAAGTAATGAAATTTTAAAAGCATTATAAGGTGGACATCTCATGTCTTCTGGAAGGGAATTCCAGTCTGTCAATGCACTATTAAAGGATCTGAGTAGACCCCAGTTCGTGTTTGATCTAATAGATCTAATAGTTTCCTTGGAGTGGGTGTTATGGCTATGATAGTCTAGCTGAGCCTCGAGTAATCATACTGTTTCTTTCACTGTCATTAATAAAATTATGCATTAAAAAACACCGTTGCATTAATCTTCTGGTTGATAGATTCATCCAGTTCAGATCTAGAAGTGCTTGAGTTGACGAAGAATGCGTCGCTCGATCCAGAGCTAGCTCGGCTGCTTTTTTCTGAAGAACTTGGATAGCAAATATCATAATATACCATAATACTCTTTGTTGGTCACTTCAAAATTTTGCATAGGCATTATTTTCAGTTTCTCTTGGGGCCATTTTAACTCCCAAGAGAAACCAAAGACGACCCTTAGAGTGATTAACAAAGAGTATTATGGTATATTATGGTATTTTCTGTAGTGGTCAATTTGCACTTTCCAAATGCAACAAACAGCTCGGCGTTGAGGCTGGTTTTCGCTAGCGAAGGAGTCAGAGTAGGAGTCGTAATGAGAAGCGTAGAACTTAACGATCTAGTGAAACTGCTTTCTGATTCTTCTGATTCCGCGTACGACTCCGTCGTTTACTATCAAGTAAAAACTGGGTCGTCGGAATCGCAAGCAGAAGCGGAAGAGCTAAACCAATCACAAAGCATGGGAGCGTGCATTGTGATTGGTTTATCCTTCCGCTTCTGCTTCCGACTCCGAAAATCTGGTTTTCACTAGATCATAAGCGGAACGTAATATGGGCATTGGCTCCGCGTTTTGGGGATCGCCATTCCCAAAACCCTCGTGATATGGGCATCCCCTCTAAACCTAGTCCTAAGCCAAATCGTTAAGGTAATATGAGAAGGGGATGCCCATATCACTGTGACATCGGTATTCAGAAATGAAGATTAGATCCCAGTTCCTCCCGGCAAGTACCATAAAGAAGAGCCTTGTCTCCATGCCGACCTGGCGGGTGAGTGAAGGAGGCTTGGAGCTTAGCGAATTCTCCCCGCTAGACAAGCTTGACAGGCCTTAACAGGCGACGTCACATCCGAAATCGCCGAGGATGACTGGGAACGAGGCTGTGATAGCGGTAATCCTTGGTAATCCTGGGTTAACTGCAAACCGACAAAGCATGCAAGTCAGCCACTGTCATGGTAGCTTAACCCGGATTGTTGCTAATCATCTTTTGAAAAAGTGAGCCCTGTAGCTTTAGTGTATGCTCTTGAAGGGGCTATGTCACGGGTCTGCTCTCGAAAACTATAACCAGGAAAAATTTTCGTACCCAGAGCAAAGCTAGTTTAAACCGAAATATTTCGACTCTATCTCAACGTCTTTGTGCCTTCGTCAGTTGAATGTTGAATTCAGCTATCGGTCACTTGACGATCGTAAATCACGTGATTGTTTTAGCAGCCCGGATGTAGGTGGTAATTTTGTGGCTAAATAACGGCTCAAAATATCGCGACAGAGTTCCTTTAACATTACACACGAACGTTTAAATAGAGAAACTGATGGAAGGTCGACGTTTAGACCACTACAAGGTCAGGGAAGCAAATAGGTTTTTGCCGCCATTAATGATCTGTTCAAAGGCTGGATAGCGCTATCCACCTAGACTGCAAAACAGTCTGTATTTTTGCGTATTCAAGTAAGCGCGAGCAGTCAAACAAAAGGTCTGGAACGAGGCTGAAAACAGAGAGCGAGACTGGGGAGAGACGCTAAAAATACGTTCGAATTCTCCGTTTCCCCAGCCACGGGAAATTTTCCCATTGGCTAAATTCAATGCAAGCTTTCAACAAGCTGTCAAGTAATGTTTTCAACAAGTCATTTCGCGTGATGAATTCCTGAAGCTTTCGCTGTATAATGGCTGATGTTGATCCTCTGGATTTGCTCGCGCAAGAACTTGGATTTGCTTTAAAATCGGAGCAGAGGGAAGCTTTGCAGTCGCTGCTTAGAGGAAATGATGTGTTTTGTGTACTACCCACAGGATTTGGCAAAAGCCTTATTTATCAGGTGTTTGTTTATGCAAAGAAATCAAGTTCTTTGCAACGGCCGACCATCATCGTAATATCGCCTCTGAAAAGTATCATGGACAAACAAATAGCGTCGAATGAATTCGGCCTTTCTGCGTCCCTTTCTGCTTGTGAATTGCGTTTTGACTGCGAAACCCTAACCGCGATTCGAGGTAGAGATGTTCAGGTAATGTATGCTGCTGCCGAAAAAGTACTGCACGAGAAGTTCACAACACTTTTGAAGCAAGGAGATACCACTTTCCGTCGTTCGTTGTCGCTTATTGTTGTGGATGAATCGCACACTGTATACACATGGTATGCTGGGCCGCAGGAAATAACCACATTCACGGACAAATAATCTCACATGCATGCATGTAGTTATTCAGATCCAGGCATTACGGAGAAAATCAAAGAAACTAAAATCTTTGTTAAGCAGTAAGAAACAGAGGTCAAAGAAAATTAAAACACTTTACAAATGCATCCCTAGATCAAATCCTATCACGGACACGTACAGAAGCATAAACTACAGGAAACGATTACTCAGTTTGCATGTAACAAACCAGCTTCATGACCTCTTAATTACTAGTAATGTAAGCGGAAAGCCTGCGTGGTGTGGCAAAAACAAGATTTACTCAGTCAACAGCTGAAGTTTGGAATGGTACATGCACTGTGAAGTGCTAGTAACCTTCGCGCGAGAGAGAAAAAGGAAAAAAAAACTTCCGTTCAAGCTTACACTCAAGGTCATGTTTCATATTGCCGCGAGCTTATGAGTCGTGTTTGGCCTGTCAACACTTATTCTTTTCAATCGCAATAATTGATCATTATCAGTCGGCGTGTTCAGTTTTTCTCTGAGGGGGTGTTTACATGACACCGGGGCGACTTTCACGCCGCGACGAGTTCACTCCGGTTCCCTCTCATGGCTCTACATTTGTTTACATGATACCACCACAAAAAGTAATGCCGGCGCGAGTCGCCCCGGCGTGAGTCGCCCCGGCGTGAGTTCACTCCGGTTGTCGCACCGGGGCGAGAATTTCACTCCAGTACGAAATCTCGCAACGGTATCATGTAAACACGAAACGACCACCCGTTTCGGTGTGAAATCGGTCTAATGTTCGCGATTTTGAATCATACGTGCATTTTATCAACATGAAGTGTACCTTCAAATAACGAGATCATATGTGAAATAACCCAGTCATCATGTAAACGCGATACGAAATCAAAAAGTCATGTCGGTATGAAACTCGCGCCGGTGCGAGTTTTCTCATGTAAACACCCCCTAATTTGCGAAAGTATCGCAGCACAGTTTCGAGTTTGTCTAATGGTCGTGGGTCGTGGGTCGTGGGTACAAGTCGTGGGTCGTGGGTGTGGGTAATGATTAAAAATTAATTTGTAATCACAATTAACAATGTTACTAAGTTTTGTTAAATATTAATAGTTTACAATATTACAAGTTTTTTTATTTTTTTAACTACTCGATAACAAAACGAACATAAAGACGATGTATGAAAATTATACAACACTTCCCCTACTCTCTTACTCTACCAGAGATCGTCGACCGCCAGCGCAGGGGGTGGCGGTGGGTACAGGAGCAGTTGAAAGGAAAAAGAAATAACGTTGAACTAATTTTTCTCTTCAAATATAAAGTTAACATAGGAAAGCTGTCAAACTTTGTCTCCACCATAAACTGGTCAAAAACGCTTTTAAAGGGTCTTGCAAGAACGTCACTAAAAACGCGAACAACAATGAGAACGGATTGTCTCAGTACCGGGAAGTTTCCTCATATTATAAGTTATACGATGAGGCTTGCTCTCCCCTTTAAATATCCGAAAAAGTGAAGAAACGAGGAACGCTATAGTTCCGAAACTGCAGTCTTGCTTAAGAATTTAGAACAGTCGCATACACTGTTGAGCAAAAACAAAAGAGAATACCTATGAAGGAAATACAAATCATCACGCTCCAGTCCAAAAACTCACTTATCTCAAGAAAAAACTAAATGGACTACATCAGCGCTTAGAGAATGATCTTGACTGATGCACAGCATAATTCTCCATACATGATGTAGCTTTAGTTCACGCTACAGTGTACAACTCAAATCTGACGATCTTACTATCCGTGAAAATTCGACATCGTGCATACAACACCTAAGATCGACCTAAGAGCTGGGCCCAGCGTCATACTGACATCGCAGGAAATAACCACATTCACGGACAAATAAACTCACATGTATGCATGTAGTTATTCAGATCCAGGCATTACAGAGAAAATCAAAGAAACTAAAATCTTTTTGTAGAGGTCAAAGAAAATGAAAAAACTTTGCAAATGCATCTGACATCAAATCCTATCAGGGACACCTACAGTAGCATAAGCTACGGGAAATGATTACTCAGTTTGCATGTAACAAACCAGCTTCATGACCTCAGTGTGTGGTGCGGCAAAACAAGATTTCCTCAGTCAACTGAAGTTTAGAATGGTACATGCACTGTGAAGTGCAAGTACCTTTCGCGCGAGAGAGGAAAAAGGGAAAAAAACTCCCGTTGAAGCTAACTCTCAAGGTCACGTTTCACATTGTCGCGAGGAGTTTGCCTAATGGTCGTGGGTCGTGGGTCGTGGGTACAAGTCGTGGGTCGTGGTTGTGGGTGTGGGTAAAAGTCGTGGGTGTGGGTAATGTTTAAAAATTAATTTTTAATCATAATTGATAATTAACTACTCGGATAACTAATAACATAACGAAACGAACATAACACAATGTATGAAAATGGGTGGGGATGGGTAAAGGCAGGAATCCATTGGAGCTATTTTCAGGACTGGTTTAATCTCTTAATAATACAACACGCACACAAGTTAACTTAGAGTAAGTGTTGACAGGCCAAACACGACTCATAAGCTCGCGACAATGTGAAACGTGACCTTGAAAGTTAGCTTGAACGGGAGCTTTTTTTCCCTTTTTCCTCTCTCGCGCGAAGGTTACTTGCACTTCACAGTGCATGTACCATTCTAAACTTCAGTTGACTGAGTAAATCTTGTTTTTGCCGCACCACACAGGCTTTCCGCTTACATTAATTAATAGGTCATGAAGCTGGTTTGTTACATGCAAACTGAGTAATTATTTCCCGTAGTTTATGCTTCTGTAGGTGTCCCTGATAGGATTTGATCTCAGATGCATTTGCAAAGTTTTTTAATTTTCTTTGACCTCTGTTTCATACGGCTACACAAAGATTTTAGTTTCTTTGATTTCCTCCGTAATGTCTGGATGTCTGGATTATGTAAACGGTTTTCTCTCTATATAAAGGTTTACCATAAAAACCCATAAAACGGCCATAATTCGGCCCGTGGACCACACAGGAGAGACGTAACACACATTTTAAGTAAGGTAAGCTGTTTTTTATTGAAATCCTTTCATTTTCGTAGGTTACAGAAACTGTAGGTTTTTTTTCCCGTACAAATCCTTATATTTTGAATGTTACGCAACAATGCTGATGCTCGCCGATGCTCATATTTTGAGCTTGGGCTACCTGTGTTATCTCAAGAAAAAACTAAATGGTCTACATTAGCGCTTAGAGAATGATCTTGACTGATGCACAACATAATTCTCCATACATGATGCAGCTTTAGTTCAAGCTACAGTGTATAACTCAAATCTGACGATCTTACTATCCGTGAAAATTCGACATCGTGCAAACAACACCTAAGAGCTGGGCCCTGCGTCATACTGACAGGAAATAACCACATTCACGGACAAATAAACTCACATGCATGCATGTAGTTATTGAGATCCAGACATTACGGAGGAAATCAAAGAAACTAAAATCTTTGTGTAGCCGTATGAAACAGAGGTCAAAGAAAATTAAAAAACTTTGCAAATGCATCTGAGATCAAATCCTATCAGGGACACCTACAGAAGCATAAACTACGGGAAATGATTACTCAGTTTGCATGTAACAAACCAGCTTCATGATGGTGCGGCAAAAACAAGATTTACTCAGCAGTCAACTGAAGTTTAGAATGGTACATGCACTGTAAAGTGCAAGTAACCTTCGCGCGAGAAAGGAAAAAGGGAAAAAAACTCCAGTTCAAGCTAACTCTCAAGGTCACGTTTCACATTGTCGCGAGCTTATGAGTCGTGTTTGGCCTGTCAACACTTACTCTAAGTTAACTTGCGTGCGTGTTGTTCAAGCGTTTGACCAAAACAAATTTTCTCAAAATATTATTAAGAGATTAAACCAGTCCTGAAAATAGCTCCAATGGATTCCTGCGTTTACCCATCCCACCCATTTTCATACATTGTGTTATGTTTGTTTCGTTATGTTATTAGTTATCGAGTAGTTAAAAAAATCAAAAACTTGTAATATTGTAATTAAATTATTAATATTTAAAAAAAGTAGTAAGATTGTTAATTATTAATTATGATTAAAAATTAGTTTTTAAACATTACCCACACCCACGACCCACGACTTGTACCCACGACCCACGACCCACGACCATTAGGCAAACTCTGTCGCGAGCCTATGAGTCGTGTTTGGCCTGTCAACACTTATTCTAAGATAATTAACTTGTGTGCGTGTTGTTCAAGCGTTTGACCAAAACAAATTTTCTCAAAATATTATCAAGAGATTACACCAGTCCTGAAAACAGCTCCAATGGATTCCTGCCTTTACCCATCCCCACCCATTTCCATACATTGTGTTATGTTCGTTTCGTTATGTTATTAGTTATCGAGTAGTTAAAAAAATCAAAAACTTGTAATATTGTAATTAAATTATTAATATTTTAAAAAAGGTAGTACCATTGTTAATTATTAATTATGATTAAAAATTAGTTTTTAAACATTACCCACACCCACGACTTGTACCCACGACCCACGACCCACGACCATTAGACAAACTCCACAGTTTCTGACCTTTGTACCCTGCTAGGAGAGGCTTTTCCCTTGTGTTTCTCAGCGTTGTACTGCCATTCTCTTCGCGGTTTTGGCTGCTCGCGTTTTGTTTTGGTTGTTTCTGTGCCGAGGAAAAGACCTCTGCAGACAGCCGTTTGGGATTCCTGTTGAGCATGCGCATTAGATACCTCCAAGATCTAGGAGGTAATCACATGACTAAACCGGTTGTGGAACCGGTTTTATCAACTCGCGCATCTTTTATGTACTAGTTTGCTGTGCAAAAGTGAGCCCGCTATATCAACATGGCGAGTGCGAGTCATTCCTGTGGGAAAATTGACTCATGAATACATGAGCAAACTCCGGCGGCGGCATCGTATTACCGACACGTGACACAGAAATTCCATGGTAACCGCATTTTCATCTCGCGCATGCTCAACAGGAATCCCAAACGGCTGTCTGCAGAGGTCTTTCCCTCGGCACAGAAACAACCAAAACAAAACGCGAGCAGCCAAAACAGCGAAGAGAATGGCAGTACAACGCTGAGAAACACAAGGGAAAAGCCTCTGCTAGCAGGGTATGACCTTTGTCCCGCACGAAGAGCAAACTCTTGAGGAGAAAGATTCTCCTTTCTTGAAGACAACGAAAAGTTCGGTTTTTAGTAGATCGGCCAACTTTCTTAACTTTTCTCCTTTTCTGGTGGGCGCAACAAACATATTTTCCGAGCTTATCCATCCACTCTTAAAATTGCCGACTGTGTTTTGAAGCAACAGCCGCACATTCTGCAATTATCCGAGGCACTGATCTCTTTTGGTTTTCTCCCTCTTCGAGAAGCCACAGGCTTTATTGGCGTAGTGCCTCTTCCACTCATTTTCGATCCTCCACTATATATACTACATTTCACTATAGACACTATATAACACTAAAATCTGCTTTAGAAATTGCTGGATACAGCGTCAAGATAACACGCGCTATTCACCCGCGAAATCAATCAGCGAGTGTATTGAATTCACAAAGAGGGTGGAGTTGTGAACAGATTTGTGACAGCTCGACGACATTTTTGAACCCCCTGGTCAGAACGAACTCGTAGTATGGAAAACGGACAGTAGGTTTTTTTCTCTCGCCTCACTAGACTGCAAAACAGTCGGTTTTTTTCTTAAAATCAGCAAGGAAATCAGTAAAGCGTGGCGTAAGAGTCTTACACGCGCAAAGCGCGCGAGCCTCACACGCCCTTTGTGAGGCGAGAGAAAAAAAACGTATTTTTAGCGTCTCTCCCCAGTCTCGCTCTCTGTTTTCAGCCTCGTTCCAGACCTTTTGTTTGACTGCTCGCGCTTACTTGAATACGCAAAAATACGGACTGTTTTGCAGTCTATCGCCTCACACGCCCTACGGGCGTGTGAGGCTCGCGCGCTTCGCGCGTGTAAGACTCTTACGCCACGCTTTACTGATTTCCTTACTGATTTTAAGAAAAAAACCAACTGTTTTGCAGTCTACTATCCACCAGATAAATCACAATCCAGCGGATAAGTATTAGCCGGGAAACCAACTGCGTTACCCTCTGAATAGATTTTTATCCGATGGATAGTGTTATCCAACATATAAACAACCAGGGCCAGATAAATCTCTATCCAATGGATAGTGCAATTAGTATAGTTTCCCTAGTACTTATCTATTGGATAGTGATTTATCCGGTGGATAGCGCTATCCAACGTTTGAGAAACCGTGACCAGGCTAAAGCTAGCATTTCTGCTCTTCTGGAGAACAACTCGTAGCAACTTAAATCTTAAATATAAACATGATTAAACCGCTTCAAGACAAAAAAATCTTCCACGAACTTTAATTATTTGTAATATTTATCTGCATCTTCCTTAAAATCAAATCACACTTATTCTATTTTTAATCAAACGAAGATCATGTTCAAGTCTTTTTGGCACAGTATGTTACTTGCCAAAGTAATGGACAGCGAGTCCATAATATTGTACGGCAATACCATTATCACTAAAAATACATGTCTGTAATTGGACCAGCCAGGTTTGATTGACAGATTACATCAGACTACCACAGCGTCTGACAATCTTATATATTATTTTCTTAAGAGTTAATATTTTATGCCATTTAGTTAATAATAATATTAGTATTTTTCAAACTTCATTGAGGTAATTAATTTAACAGTTTTTGTGTTATAGTGAGGCCCCCTCTCGCGCACACTCTAACGAGCGCGTGAGCGGAGCCTCAGATGAAAGATAATAAATCCAGTTAATAAATTCTTTGTGAGGGCTTGGACCAGTCATGACCTTCTGAAGTCGCCAAGTGTATATGAAGGCGATGTTTTTAAATAACTTATTGTAAGAATATCTTAAGCTTTACATTAACCTGGCCTCTGAGGTTTTTTTCTCCTCTCTTCAGGACTGGCGCCCCAGCTGAGCGACAGCAAGGGGCTCGTCTTTGCTATGCAGCTAAAGTTTGTTTCAGAAGAAAGGAAAAAGTAACCGAGAAGCAAGTGGATAGAGGGTAAACTTCCATAATTACATACACCCTATAATGAGTTAACTCTTTTACTCCCAAGAGGACAGAAAGCCGTAAAAAAAATGATAATCGTGTAGAAGAAACGGTTGATAACATGTAAAAGAACTGTTGACGAGGTTTCATCTCAATGGTAACATCAAAGGATTTCATACACAAAGTCAAAAGTTGCGCTTTGTGTAGGTTTGATTTCTGCCGCTCTCTCGGGTCCGCCCCAAGATCGAGAGGAGGGTGGAGCGCGGGCTCATTTCCCGAACAGCGGCTGGTAATCGAGCCTGCACCTTGTACAGCATAATAAACAGCAACACAAGAAAGTGCTGCCAGAGAATTTCATTTACATAATGATACTAAAGGATTTGCCTCTCGTACTCAGACATCAGAACAACAAAACGTTAAGAGGGTGAGGGGGCGTAAGAATCAACTCTTAAATATACCTACTCTTTAAAGAGAAGCTAAGGTCTTCAAAATATAAACTAAACTAGAAAGGAAAACATTACAACTTAGTGTTTGATTATAGATACATGGTAACTACATTTAACTTAAATAATTTAATATCGAAACTTCTCAGCCAAATGTACATGCAACATTTTCACCGAACACGGCACTGTTTAGAGAGAACAAGCCAGAAATTGTCGCCATGAGTTCAGTAAAGTGCATGGGACGCGGCGTGACGTGCCCAGAATATACATTTCGATTGAACACTGGTGCGTCACGCACTTAAGTCTAAACAAGGATTACTCATAGTAACGACCAATACTATCCTACATTATTTTGTTAAGAAAACGATTACCCTGAGAAAACAGCACACGTTTCGCGACGCCACCACTGGTTTCCCCGCGAAATGACGCCTTAGAAACGAGTGCAGAAATTCCATACTGATGACGTGTCACTACTCAGATCTGGGTAGTGCTTCTGATTGGTCGTGCGCGTGGGAATTTTGCTTCACCCAATCTCAAGGACTATCCAAATCTGGGTGATGACGCGTCATCAGTATGGAGTTTTGCGCTCACTTCTCAGACACCATTTCCCGGGGAAACCAGCGGTGGTCGCGAAAAGTCGGCTGTTTTCTCAGACTAGAAGACGATGGGATTGCAAAAAACTAAACAAAACAACACAAATTTGAGGCACTGTTCGAGTACCTCAAATCTGTGATGCGTGAACCAATGTAGAACGCAGAACAGCTCTGGAAGGTGGGAGCAAGAAGAAAACGTTCTTCCGTATTACCACCTTAATGACACAAGAGGCCGGACTGTTTTACAGCCGACAAATTTCCAACACGACCGAGATTGAGAATATATTTCATACCACAAACTTAGGGCGTGTCCTTTAGAAAATATTTTGCCTTGTATTTCAGGCCGGCTGGGGTTATGGAAAACACGGAGCTCTAGAGCATTCAATCAAGCTTAATAGTGTTTTCAAAACATCGATAAAGGAATCAGTCTTATCTTCAAGTTTGTTGACCCGTGTCTTTAATTTCGACATCGGTTTCTTTTACGACCCTGTTTTCACTCGATGCCTTTTCTGCAAGTGAGCTGACCACGGCCGTCCACTCAAACCTTAGAGGGGACTAAATCACACAGCGAGGAACTGGGTCTGAGCGAAGGATGTACAAAATGGCGGCTGACAGGAAGATATTTCAAACGCTCGAGAATCGCAGGAAAACACGGATATAAGCACGATATGAGGACGAAATTAAATACACAAGAAGGAAACAGCATCGAAGGTAAGATTCATTACTTCACGAAGGTTCGATATCATTCAGTTTGCTTGAGAGAGGTCTTCGAATTTGATGAAGTTCACTCGAGCTCTAAGTACAGATATTTTTCACAGCTTATGATTCTCGATTATGAAGCTCTCATAAAGCATCGCTCTTGGAAACAATGCACCACCAATCCAACCCGATCCGTTGATTATTTTCTACTCGAAAGCAATGGTCATTTCTAATGGTCTTGATCAAATTTACTGATAGACCGCCCCTTGGTGTGTCTAAAGGAGGAGTAATTAAAGAATCCAGATAAAGTTGAACTTTCTACGTCAGAATCGTTCGACGGCTTATCTGAAATGGAACGTTTGATCTTGTGCTTTGCCTTGGTAGTCCGTGATTGAAGACCAAAGCAACCTCGCCTGATTATCAATCGGGAATTTCCAACAGCCGGCCTGGAAATAGGTTGATTGGACAGGAATGTTAAATGAGCTGCATAGCCGTCCTTTAGGAACTAAAGAAAAGAACAACAGCGCTATCAGTTATTAAGAAACATTGCTCCAGCCTTAACAAGCCCTCTTGTAGACCCAGTGCCAGATTTTAACGTCCGAGTACAAGGTTGAGATCTTGTTATCTGGCACCATGCAGCACTGTGCCAGAATTGTTTTCCTTATTTAACTTTTACAAAGTTCACTGGCCCGCAGGTAGCTAGAGCTAATCTTGGCGGGCCAGTCAATATACGTGTAGAGAATAGTTTTATTGTTTCATTTTTGTCTATGCGTAATATATAGATTCAGCCAGGGCTAAAAGCGAAGCTCTCGATAATTTTTATAGTTTGTTCAAACAAAATATAAAATCGTATAATGCTAAGCGGCGAAGGCAACGAGAACGGTAAAAAAAAAAGCAACAATAGTCTAATTAGCAAAAATGCAACTTTGCACGTGCAGCACACTTTTTTTGTACCTCTCTTTGCCATGATTTTGCACGACTGTTACATGAAACCTCCAGAAACTTCCTAGTTACACGTTTTATGGAGGGAATGTCGGATGAGTTCTTGTTTACTCTTTTTTCACCGTCGCTCATTTTCACCCTGGTGGCGGCTAGCATCCCTCCGCTACAATATTTCATTTTGTTCGTCCAACAGAAAATGTCTCCTTTTGTTTTTCTCTCTCGCTCTAGCTCCTTTTCTCGTTGAGCTTCGCTAGTCTGTCGCCCTACTTTCTCTTTTTCTCTGTCTTTCTCTTTCTCTATATTCCATATTTGTGGACATGCATGACAATTATTCTCAGCTTAATACTTAAAAAAAAAGACACGGGTACAGAAACATTTTCCGCTTTCCGTTTTTGTCTCTATTGACTTAAACAATTTGACTAAAATCCACACGTCCGCGGGTTCTCAAGTCCGCGCGACCTGGGTTTATGATAGGTAGCGAGGGTACTTGAAAAAAGTTCTGTTCACATTACTTCTCAGCAAATACCGCACTCGGGCGACCAGCTGGGACACCGAGTGTGAACATAGGTTAGGACACTGGACAAGTCTCAAGAAGCCACCTCAATTAATTACTGTCAACGGGCCAATAAACAGTAAATAACGGTGTTACTAACCTGAGCCTGGCTCGCATATTTCCTTGGATGGTGTTTTCCTACAGTGTAAATCTGATGCGACTGAACACCGATAGATGTGTAAACTGAAATGTCTTTCACTGATCCATACGCCGCGTGAATCAACACTTGACACTAACGACAACAATGAAAGTTCATTATAACACTACAACCCTGAAAAAAGTTTCCGATGAAAGGACTGTAGAAAATTTAAATAGGTGATTTCCGATTTCCAAAAACCCTCAATTTCAGAATTAAGCTAAATGCAGAACTATTTAAGTGAAAATGCACAGGAGCCCATGACTTGCAAGAGAATAAGGATATTTTCACATCAAAGACTCATTTTGAAGTGGAGGCTCGGCGCTACTCGAAAATGGCCCATAATGATCTGAATACAACAGAATACAAAGATCAATGGCACATTGCCTGGAAATGTCTTACTAGTTTACTAGGTTTTATTTTGGTTTAATTAGATTGTGAATCAGGGATGCATCCGTCACTTGATTCTGAGCAAACGAGCGCAATAACAGTAAACCTGAAATTCGTTTGGTGTCAGCCTTTTCCTTTGGTGAAACTTAGAGTTAAAACATACATAACTCACATCATTGACAAGGTAACGGAGAAACTCGGTTTTATGTCTCTGGAGATCCTTAGAAATCCCGTTGCCGAAAGATACTAATCCGTATGGAAAGTTATGTTCTGCAAGCCAAGACATAACTTTGGTCTTCTGAAAGTCTAAACGGCTTGTAACGTAAACAATCAAGAAGCCCAATTCTTGCCAGTGTCTAAAAGAGAAACGAGAAAGACGCTTAAGTATCTAATAATAGCAAAGTTGCACTGTCTGATCTGCTGAATGGAGACGTTTTAGGATTCCCCCACCCCCCCCCCCCCCGCCCCCTTAAAAAAGTCTGCTTTCCTTTACAACGGAAGATTCCAAGGAGAATCTCGGAGTCGAACATAGGATCTCCGCGCCTCAACAACAGTGTTTTCATTTTTATTGGCCACTTTACAGTTATTTCTGCAGAAATAACTTATTGTTGTTGTTCTTTTACATTACGTACGCACAGTAGATAACACAGCAAAGAGGCTACGCTTTTAAAGATCTTGGCCGGCGCAAAAGGTTTGTTAGGCAGCCATGGGTATGCTCGTTTCACGGTGAAAAGAAAACTCTGTTACCTGACAACATCAACAGCTCCAGCGCGAACTTTTGGGTCTTTACCACGTATGGAGACACTGGCCGTGAATGAGCCGTCGATACTGAACACAACAGCTTCGGATTTAGGCGGCAAAACGGCTAGGTTACTATCAACCCACGTATGATCACCTCTACAAAGGAAAAACAACAAAATGCAACGTGAAGAGCCTTATTCAACTCCTTTCTATACCCCAGCCCACCCCCGCTGCCACCCCGTCAGAACTCCGCATAGGGAGGAGCAAGAGTGGGTCCAGTGGTGATAGCACTCCCCCTCCCCTCCCACCAAAGTGGCTTGGCTCGAACGCCGGGACTTACAAATTGCTTAAATTATCTACCGAAAAGTAAATGTGTCGGGAGCTATTCTCGGAAGAGAACCCCTGCCGTTCGAATCTCTTAAACGACCACCCCCTAGTCTCCTTCGCAGCCGTTTTTAGGGTCGTCATCAACGCTCCGTCACGCAACGGGGAGGAGATCTGCGTGACGACCCTAAAAACGGCTGCGAGGAAGACTACCACCTCCCGTAAGCGATCCCTAAATCTTCGCATTCTAGGTGGTCGTTTACGGGAGGTTTGATGGTAATTATCTCGAATCTTTCTCTCATTAACGCTAGAGCTGTAATACTTACCTAACGACCAACTTGATGGGGTAGATTCCCACCGGAAGTTTCTTATCTTCAGGAATTGAGCAACATAACTTTCCTCCACTTCCGGTCAAAACGGTGTCAAATAAAACATACTCTCCAGAAGGAGGCTGGGTCATGACGTAGATGTCCACCTGAAATGAGCGACACTGGATCAGAAAATGGTATCTCTACAAGGCACACGTGGCTGCTAATTCCGGCCTGAATAAACTTGCTTTTCTAGAGTGAGTGTTTTTAAAACTGTCAATATATGTACCGGTTACATGCAGAGCATTTTAAGTATCCTTCAATTTCATGCAATTCCAGTGTGGGATCAGATCTCTCTCTACCTTTTTAGCTCAGTCGGTCAGCTCACGGTATTCTTATCTAGAAGTCGTGGATTCCTTAAAATTAAGGTGGGGTCGAGAAGGTGTTCAGCTTACTGAGAGTTCACTGTACTCTAGAATTACATTTACTCTCTCTTCCTTTGTGTCGACCAAATCGCGAGGACTCAATAAGACAAAAGCTTTAAAGCGTACTCTCCTGTAGTACCATTAATATATGAACAAGGTTGTTCTGGCTTTGAATCCGTGCAAAAACTTTGTTCGTTACTCCTACCTTCTCTCCGCTAAGCGAAACCATATCAAGTGGACCATACATAAACCTGGCCGAAATGGTCTGGTCCTGACCTTCTAGGGTCACCCGATCGTTGGCCCGATGATTAGCGTTCAGGTTCTGCAAGTAGAGCAAATCAAGGAAAAGTTCCAAAAGTCACTGTTAAAGACCCGTAACGTATTTGTTTGGAACTGCCTGGGTCGGAGCACTGTCACATAATTTGGAGAATCACAAAAATGTTTTTGCGACAACGATCAACAACCAAAAAAGTTTTCAAATTTGTTAACAAGAATTACTACATGCTGTGAAACTTTCAGCGATTGTCTTTGGCCACGCATGATGAGTAGAAAGTGAATCACAACGCCCTTAACCTGTTTCATGCACGCACGGCACAGGCCACCCAATATAGTGCATAGGACAGCGAAATTAAATACCTTAATTTTCATAGCCGTCCTTCGTTTTTGCCACTTCTCCCTGGGTTCAGCAGGACTGAACGTGTGACATCTTCTGCTGGGTGATGATACACTGACAATGTCCAACTCACCATGAAGAATCTGTGCAAAAAGGAAAACAAAAGAACCGCAGTATTACAAGAGACAGTCGAACGTCAACTAAACAATGATAACAGAAGAGGGATCATGTTATGATGGCTCATTAGTGGGCTGAAATGACAAAACCATTCTAGTTTTTAGACATTCAATGAAAGTCCGGGGCCGTAAGGGATTCTTGATACGTTCAAGGATTCTGGGGCCCGTTTCTCGAAAGTCCCAGTAACTTTACGGGCCCGAAATCTAAATATAAAGAACAAAAGCGCGGATCCTGACCAACAAACTACTGCATTTTGTTTCATTAACTGATAGTTTATCATGTTAGATGCCAAGCTATTGAAGCCTCTATCTTGCTCGTAAACAACAACAGCTTTGCGGGCCCCAAATGGGGAAAGAAAGGGGGGAGCGAGGAAGGGAAAGCCGATTCCCTCCTCTTCCCTTGCTCTTACGAGATTTCCTTTCCCCCAACCGTTATGGACTCCACCGTTAAGTGTGTCACCACTAACAAGACGTAACCAGGCTAAAAAGCCACAACAAACACAAGGAGAAGCAAAAGCACCAAACCAGTTGAGTACCTGTCTGACAACAAACGCGGCCACGTCACTGGATTCCCAATAGCTGACATGGAATAGAGGCGAGAGGACGGCTGTTGGAAATTGCTGAAGTCCCTCGGGACAGTACAAGGCAAAGTCCACTCGTCTGGTGCCCCACCAATTAGCGAACGCTGATTACGTAAACAAAGAAATCAGTGAAATATTCTGTACTTGATCGAAAACTTAGCATTAGAGCAAGTAAGTAAAAACAACGATGCGTCCTTCACGAGTCAGTACAAATAAACGCCAGACAGGTTCGGTAATCAACTGACTTTCACTAACTTGTTCGTGAGACATTAAGGCTGTAATTTTCAGGAATTTGAAGCAGCATCTCCAGCTTGTCACGTATTCAGGATTATTGGATATCTTGTAAAACCTTTTTATATACAAGAATCGCGCCACCTAATAAAAACTTAGACATACCTGCATCAAACTCTGTACCCCCTCTAGGGCTATCCGAACTGTCACTAGATACCAGGCTTACTGTGCTCAGATTGCTGTCCCGTTGAACCAAGCCCGGGCGAGACTGAGAACGAAAATTACCGGGGTGGCTAACAAACAGTTCTGGATTATCAGCAAAAACCTTGTTAAGGAGATGTGATTGGCCATCTCCAAGCGGGAACCGGTGATAACGAGGAACGCTCACAGCAGGGATCTGTGCAAACTGCGGAGTGATCAAAGGTTCTATCCGAGACGCAGATGGGTCAAACGGATGAAACAGGTTGTAGACCTGGTCGCAAGCAGGTTTTGGCGGTACAGCTGTAAAGAAAGTAATAAACTGATGAGGTTTGGAAATACCGTAAAATTCCGAAAATAAGCCCCTCCAAATATAAGCCCCCAAACCGGTAACGCAGTAGTAAAAACTACAAAGTAAAACAAAGCAAAAACAGTAAATTTACTTCCAACTATAAGGCCAGCCCAATCGATTTTGAAACGCAAATTTCCCTCCGTAGATAAGCCCCTCCAAAAATAAGCCCCTCAAAAGGGGTCTTTGAAAAATATAAGCCCCGGGGCTTATTTTCGGAATTTTACGGTACATTACTCCGTCGTGTGAGTAGACCCGATTACCAGCCGCTGATCGAGAAATGAGCCCACGCACCTTTCCCGAAAAGGAATAAGACCGAAGGCCCGTTTTACAAGTCCCGATAATTAACGGGCCTGAAAAGCTGTTGATAGAAGTTTCAGTAGGCTTGTAGATAATACGATGACACTGTCAGTAAACAAAGGACAATGTACTGGCTTCTTAGCTAGGAACCGCGTTCTTGTTGTTTAGATTATGATCTAAATATCTGATTTCGGGTCGTAAAGTTACCGGGACTTTTGAGAAACGGGCCTCCGGATCCGAGAGAACGGCGAAAATCGAGCCTACAGCGTGGGTGACTGGGAGCTCATTGCAAGGAAAATGTGCAGTTTTATTTACAGTGATAAGTACGGTAATTACCTGTCCTGTCCTCTCCATGCATGAATCTACGATAAGCCAAAACAAGTCCGATCGGCGAACCAAATGCGAAAAACTTGGAAACTTCAAAATCGAACATAGCATGATCTACGGAGTCCATTGATAGAGAGGTCTCGAAGGAAAACTTTTGTAGCCGCTCGGCTCTACTTAGATGATTCGGTGACTCCAAAACGGTGTCTTCCAACTCCTCGACTGGCGGAGCGCGCATGATTTCGTCGGAATTTGGATCAACATTTTCTCGAATATTTCCGCTGCTCATACTGAGTCTGAGATTGTGCGAGACCTCCAAGCCTTTACTCGGTGGAGTATGGCTGCTCGTGCGGCGCGGTTTTCTCACCACGCTTCCATTGGTTTCTCCGTTGTTCCCTGCAGTCGTTGCAGCCAGAGGCGAGAGCATTGCTGTGTTTGAAAAGAAGCTTTGGGTGCGTTTGGACAAGGTGTTCTCATTACTGATTAAGGCGTCGTATGCAAGCAGGGCGCCCATGCAGTCACCAAGAAGACAAACCTACAAGTCAATAATACACCTTATCATTCATTCCAAATATTTTCTCATTGGCTATACAAATATTTCTTACCGGCTACAATCCCCACCCCCCCGCCCCCCCCCCCCCCCCCTCACAAAAAAGATTAAAAAAAACAAAATTCTTCATAACCAGGTGGCGCTGCTGGCGCTGACCAAATTTGGAAGATTAGATTAGATTAGTAAATCAAATATTCCTCACTACTTGCCTGTAGTGTCTGGGGTTAATCCATCCTTCCCCTTTTCCCCCAGAATCTACGTCTGGTCTTTAGGGTGTCCAAAAACTGGAAGTTACACCGTGCACGGTATGTGTTAAACCAAAAGAGCGCATTTCAAAACACGTAAACTAACAGAAAGGTACCGTAAAATTCCGAAAATAAGCCCCGGGGCTTATATTTTTCAAAGGCCCTTTTTGAGGGGCATATCTACGTAGGAAATTTGCCTTTCAAAATCGATTGGACTAGCCTCATAGTTGGAAGTAAATTTACCGTTTTTGCTTTGTTTTACTCTGTATTTGAGGGAAATTTTCCAAGTGCAAGCTCCTACGGGCTTATATTTGGAGGGGCGATTTAACGGGGAGTTTTTTGCGTTACCGGATCGGGGGGCTTATACATAGAGGGGCTTATCTTCGGAATTTTACGGTAACAAATTGATCGTATCTGGAGCTTCAAACGGAACATTACATAACTAAAACTAAACTCAACACATTTGAAACACCCCTTGGAAGTAAAACAACAACAACAACAATAAACGCTGGTAACCAATCAAAACCGGAAGAAAAGCTTGAAACTGGTACCGTTTCCGGGAAACATCTTGCGCAAAGTGCGGATAACACGGGAGTAGCGCCTACGGTAGTTCAAACGTCGGATGGCGCTATCCACCGGATAAATCACTATCCAGCGGATAACTATTGGGGAAACTAAATGCACTATCCACTGGATAGACATTTATCCGGCGGATAGCGCTATCCAGCCTTTGAACAAGCCGAGGCCTGATCAAGTTTTGTTCAGACCTATACTTCACACTGAAATGGTAATTTTAAATCTTGCAGCGCGCAGAAAACACTCAATCAAACACCAAATTGAATAAATAAGGAAACTCAGAATCAGCTTCACTCAACCGAGGATATAGGTTATTCTTTTGTCGCAGAATATGTTTTGTATTCACCTCTCCCCGAAAACCTTGACCTTCTTCAGACTTGAGAAAATCACGATAAGCCATGTTTGTGGCGGCTACCATGGAATTAACGGCGTCAACATAAAATGGCGAAGATGAGACCATCAGTGAGATGGCGCTTAAAGGAAAACTACTTGACACCGGAGTAAAGCCACTGTTGACGCTTGCCACATCTGAAAACAAGGAAAAGGAACAACGTTCAATTCTAATGATCAAATCACGGTTCACTATAAGGTTTTAGATAAGGGTTTTGCGCATACAGAGTCACGTAATCCTACGTTATAATACGACCATTCCGATTAAGCTTCTTACCAGTACATTCGCACAGTTCTGTTCTTTTTTTCTCAGTAGTGTGGGTTGTGTGCTCAGGGTGTTGGAGGGTTATAACCATGGAAGGATTAGCTGGGTCGGCAGAGCGCAGGCCTGCAGAGCGGCAGGTAGCGGATTCGATTTTTTGGACCGAACTAAGACTCAGAGTCTTAACATCACTGAAGAAGAAGGTACTGCCTTTGCACTGCAAACGGTTAGACCTTCACGTGACTCGGATGACCACGTAAAATGGTGGTCCCGTATTACAGACTGCTTGCGTGCCTAATCCATTGACACTAAGACAAACTGCGTGACGGAGAATAACTGTATCTCAAGTCAAACGCAGAGGTTATGATTGGTCAATTAAACAAAAAGGATGATAGTCCATTTTCCTTTAAACGGGGAGAATGGTGTCATTACAATGTAGTCCAACGATAGACTAGCGGATCAAGAAAACTTTCCGCCTTCGTGGGAAAGAGCTTGATGCCGAATCGTGAGGAGATTGACTAGAATAAATTGTCCTTTAGACTGTCGGTTTTCCCGTCTACGGTTTGCATTTCGACTCTTGTTTATAGCCACCCAACTCTTACCCGAATCACTTTCCGAGTAAGGACACAGCTGAGACAACAGATTTAGTGCCTTTGAGCAAATAGCTGGGCACTCGACGAGCCTCAGAACGATCCTTCCCACAGCACCTTTGTAGTGTGAATTAATCACCGCTTCAAATGCATCCTGTAGCAGTTTAAAGTCCATGGCACGTGACGTGGGATCCAGGCCCGTGTCTATTTGCGTGCCACCGTGGATGATGAGAATAAGGCTAGTAATGCTGGAGGCTGGTAACGAACACGTAGAAGTATCGCTGACCTTTTTACACAACTTTTCTTTTCTGAGGAGTCGAGGAGACTGAAAAACAAGAGCAAACAGACAGAACCTGGTGAATAAACCAGCCGATAGTCTTGCAAGAGAACGAGCCTTTTGACTAATTTCATTTGTTCAGTCGAACGCAACTGACTGAATTAAGCCATTCCATTGAGCCTATTCAAATGCGAACTACAGAGAAGCATGTGGCTTGTAGCAACAAAAGGTCTTTCGTAAAGCGTTGTAAACGCAAACTATGAAAGCAAGCAATTCAACCCTTTGTGTTTATAATAAAGGTTCAAAGGGACGATTTATTTGTATTCTGCACTTTATTTATTGGCTTTATCGAGTTCCCATTGGTTTTATACACATGGCAAAACTTTCTTTCTACGCGTCAGTAATGTTTTCGCCTTCATGAAATCTAAAATAATGAATTGACTGTTGATGACAGTGGCTGATCGAGGCTGACGTTTCGACAACCTGTACGGTAGACATTATTGGAGTCTGCGAACTTCGTCGTCTTACCTTATCTACGCTCTGTTCATCAGTAACCGAAGAAGATACCGAATCCAACGACTCTCTACTACCCCGTGAGGAATCCGTGTCTAACTCAAGGCTTTTAAAACTGTTGCTAAGTTCCACGTGACGAATTGACAGCAGATTTGAATCTAAGCTATCTTCCAGATCCTCTGCAATAGAACCATATGAATGTATGAAAGGGTCTTCAATTTGAAATCAATATATAAATCAATTAAAGGCTTATTTACGCAAACCCTAGAGGTAAGGGGACATGAATTGAAATATGTGAAATGAATCGTGTTTATCTGCAGTTCAAAATACCGCTAAGGTTGTTCATTCTACTACGAAGATCATGTTCACTTTCACAAAAAGACATTCACATACGCAAATAGCTTCAATAGTCACAGGCGGGACATCTGAAAACAGGGACGTTGCTAATGGGATCTAAGCTAACTACGGCAAAGGGTTACTGTTAGGGGGTGTTTACATGAGAAAACTCGCACCGGCGCGAGTTTCATACCGACATGACTTTTTGATTTCGTATCGCGTTTACATGATGACTGGGTTATTTCACATATGATCTCGTTATTTGAAGGTACACTTCATGTTGATAAAACGCACGTATGATTCAAAATCGCGAACATTAGACCGATTTCACACCGAAACGGGTGGTCGTTTCGTGTTTACATGATACCGTTGCGAGATTTCGTACTGGAGTGAAATTCTCGCCCCGGCGCGACAACCGGAGTGAACTCACGCCGGGGCGACTCGCGCCGGCATGACTTTTTGTGGCGGTATCATGTAAACAAATGTAGAGCCATGAGAGGGAACCGGAGTGAACTCGTCGCGGCGCGAAAGTCGCCCCGGTGTCATGTAAACACCCCCTTAGGTTCAGTACCATACCTTGTGCGTCAAAAAATTCTTCTTCTCCAGAATCGGATTCAGCGGTTTCTATAGTACTCATTCGCCATCCCATTAGCATCTCAGCTCGCGACAGTCCCCTCGCGGCCGAACTATCAAAAGAAGGGCTCCGGTCCCTTTGTGCTAAACCATTGCATTCTAAGCCATGAGAGATTTTCATGCTCAATTTTTCATGCAGAATTTGAGACGGATTCTCTTCATCATATCCGAATTTCTCAACCGTTATAGCCACAGGTGAAGGAGATACACTTCCTTCACTATCATCTTGTAAAGTTTTAGAAATTAAATCCAGCTTTGTGCTGTTGTTATTTTCTTGGACATAAACCACACTTCCTCGTCCTTTGTCGCTGGCAAAGCCAATTTCTTGGTCGGAATCGTTTTCTAGAGATAAACAGCTGTTTATTTTGTGAGTCTCTGAAAGTGTCCCCATTTTTCTGGCCAATATTCTCTGTGTTTCTTCCTCTAATTTCCTAATATCTTCAATCGTGAGTCCGTACCACTCATCTTGCCACACCCACGCTTGTCTATGGCCCATTAACATGGGCCGCCTCAGACTCCAGTGGATAAAATGTTCAATTTTGTTCTACAAACAACAACAAATTAAATCCAATTAAATACTTAATTATCCTCTACCCTCATGGGACTTTTCAGGTATAATGAAACAAATACATTTAAATAGAAAAAAAGAAGGTTAACCCTTTAAGTCCCAATAGTGTCCAAGATCAATTTTCTCCTTACAATTATCGATAAACTGTAAAGAGATAAGTTATGAGAATCAATAAAATGATCACCTAAGAGAAAATACTTTGATCTTTGAACAAATTCCCTCAACTAATTCTTTAAGGAAATGTATGGAGATCACTTTGGAGAATTTGTATGTGGATACTGAGGCTTAAAGGGTTAAGAATCCCAACTGGTAGGAGGCGAACTAGTAGGCTATTTATCGGCGTGGCCAAGGATTTGAGCTTGAGACAACCGAGAATAAATCCAGCTATCGGTTAGGGATGGACTTGAACTCGGGGCCTACCCATTACAAAGTTCAGCGCTATATTAAACTACTCGGTTACGCTGCTTCGCTTCCAAAGTGAGTTACCGCCGGTTTTCTCAGTAGTCTCAACTCTAATAGTAAACTGTTATTTTTAACTAGCAAAATATAACTGTACTGAATATACCATGCAGTATTAGTGATTGAGTATTTTCGCGGTAATGTTCTACACTGCGCGGCTTACAAGGAAACAACGCACAGATAGTTAACTCTTGCAGTAAAAGAAATGAAAAGAAAAGAGGGATTTTATAATAATTCCTGTATATAGCCCCTCAACCTTATGTTAACTTGCATGAGTGTACAGTTTGGACCCACCACAACATTACGGATTTACTAGTTTCATTAAGCTTCAGGAAAGGGTTTATTTGGAATTGTGCAGAAAAATCCTTCACCAAGAGTTGCCATTTGTTTACGAAAAATCCCTTTTCGTGAACAAATTCTAAAGCACCCTCTAACGTTATGGTGGATGAGAAACAGTAAATCAACGACCAAAGTTTTGGACAACAGTTCCAAGAATAAGCTTTTGCCATTTTATCTAGCTTAGGTATCCTTTTTTTGTAAACACATAGGTCAAGAATTCGAAAAAACGCATCTTCGTTGTTTCGTTTGAAACGATGCGTAGTGATACTAACATGCAAGCGGGATACTTGCAATTTTAGTCGTTACCCTCTACGAGAAACGCTTAGCGAGCGATGCGATTCTTGTAATCAGGCAGCATGTTGCCTTGACCGGTACTGTGCCGGGGGTTGCAGTGTCAAACCCTACCACTAGCGACTCAAAAATAACCAAATGACAAAGGTTCTCCGGTAGTGGTTAATGCCTCACCTGCATTCCCCAATATCTGAATTCAACCTTAATAAGCTTATAAGCACACATGACATCAGAAGGTGGATTTTCTACTCTGTAATGTTCCAGCCAGTTTTCCTTCAGGGGACCTCGTCCTGTTTTGCTGGAGATGTATAATAAGGGGTCTTCTTCTTCTCTGTAATCTGATGTGGAAACTGCATCCTTTATTGGATCAATTATGTCTGCAGGAGCAAACAAAAAACATTTTTTTGAACCACGTCATAGTGAATCTCAGCTTGATTACTAAATAATAACAAAACGTTTGAGCCAAAGATCTGTTAACCTGCGAGAGCAAACGCCTTTTTTGGCTCTTGTTTCACTCGCCGAGAAAAGAGCGTCTGTGATTCCGAGTGGGGAAACGATTTCTGTGACGTCAGTATTTTTCAACCAATTATAATTCAGGTACACGTGTAGCATGTGAGAACTGACGCCTTTTTCGGCTCTTCTTTCACGGCGAGTGAGTCAAGAACCGAAAAAGGCGTCTGCTCTCGCAGGATAACAACCAGCAATCAGAATGTCTTTTCTTGGAGACGTCTCTTCCTTTTAATAGTGGAAGTCCTCCCAAATGACCTTGTTCTTAAAGAAACGTTTTTGTTTCGACAAAAAAATACCAACTCACCAACTTCCCGACTCTGAAGGTCAACTGCTGACAGGTTGAAAACGTTTTCCTGAAAAAACAACAGGAAAAAGAACTGGATGTGATTGTTATATGGCTTTAATTTCCACAGAAACTGGTTCTGAAAGTTAATAGGGAAAGTAGCTAGTACAAAGGAAGACGACAAATGCAGAAAATCAGACATGTTAAGACCCTTTGTGACTACAGGTAAGCCTACCACTCAATTCCAAAACTCAGTCATGGCATCTAGCCCAGCATGCTATTTTCTTTCCTTACTTTGATAGTGTTTCCGCTTAGTTACTTCTCTTATTCTTTGTTTGGGTGGTGTCAAAGAGAAATATGGGAGGTGGATAAAAGAACGTCTTTAAAAAGACATTAGCGAGCTTAAGCAACGAAAACCGTCACGTCCTGGACGTCAAAAATAACAACCGAAAGAAGATCTTTTCTCTCTTTTAACGGTCTGACTTCGATAACATCAAACTACAGGAGTAAAAACAAAAGGTTTCAAATTTGGGTGAGTCCAACTGAAGCGTATAATAAAGCGAAAAACCAGCGCTTCCCCGTTTCCAGTCTTCAAGACATGGGATATGTCTGCGTTCTCGTTGGTTAAGCTCGAAAGTATAAACAGATCATCGCAGTTATAGATGCAACTTTTGCTGGGTTCGAATCCTGAGTACACAAGCCTGAATCTTTTCAGGTTTTCTTTTTGGAAAATATACAAGAGCTGTGCCTATAACTGTGAGCCCTCATTTTTCTCTCTCTCCACCACGTGTCGCCTTTTCTCGCGTGGGGTGATTTTCACGCGCGCTCGCGTTTCGCTCGCTCTACTATCCCTGAGGAAAAATGGGGGACTACTCGTAGTCTAGGTCTACAGTGTTAAGAATCGCCCCATGTAAGGAAATCCAAGACAGTTTTGGATTCTGGATTCCTTGCCATGGATTCTGGATCCCAGGTACTGGATTCCAGTCTTTGTCAGTGAAACTTGGATTCCTCGAGCTGTATTCGGGATTCCAAATCTCCGGTTTCCGGATTCTACAAGCAAAACTTCCCCAGATTCTTGATTCTACAAGCAAAAATTTTCCGTATTCCGGAATCCAAATTCCCTTACACGAGACGATAAGAAAACAGTACGAGTTTTAGCACAACATACGTGAACTCTACCTGTTGTCCAGCATCAGGGTAATAATACGTCTCTACATCAACAAAAAATTTCTCCACAAAGGGGCACGTTGTCCTCATCTTGGTGTAGGGATATGCATTCCAAGCTTCTTCTTCCACTCTCAAGGCAGCCTTGGGCAGAATTGCTTTAAGCCAGCCCGGTAGATGGCTTCCAATGTGGTAGATTTTCTTTGTGTACTGTCCACTGCCTCCTGGTCCATCGGTATAAGGTATGTTTTCAAGAATCTCTACTCCACTTCCTTCACCAACACTATCCAGCCTGCTTTTTTTCTAAAGAGTTGTTAACAAAAGAAATGAACACTTTGTCTTAAAATTTTAAAGGCAAAAAACTGCATAGCGATACCTAGCCTGTATGACAGGCATCATTTTTTTGCGTTTTCCTGGCAAGCAAGGTCAAGTGCATTGCCAGCATGGATCACAAGACACGTGCAACGGGAAATTTTTTTTCTGCGTCTTCAACCCCTTGCCCATGTCTGCGCTCCTCATTCACTTTGCCTTTGCATTTGCTCACCTAAGGCTAAGAGATACCAGACTCTCCCACCTCATCAACGCACAGAGGTATACATACACTTTAGCCATGGAAATTATGTGACAAGTTATATACACCCCATCTCTGCAATGCCCCCCTCCCACCCATTTTGCAAATAGTATGTGATTTTTTTTTTCACACTGTAAGGATGAAAAGGGTATGTCCTCATCTGCTTTTGTTGAGAAACATTAAGACCCTATTAAGCCTGGTCAAACATGCAAGATACAATCAACAGTCACCTGGCAACTCCCCAAAGGTGACTATTTAACACAAGCTTGACAGTAATAGCATTGCATTTGCCAAAATAGATTTTAACTGAATTAATCTCAAAGAATATAATAAAATTAAAGAAATGTCACATGCAACTTAAACTTTCATTACCAGGATTACATGTACTTAAAGCCTTTCATGTATTGTTTTGCATTTGACTAATAGGAGTAAAAAGTGTCACCTTGGTGACCTAAACAAGTACCAAATTACATTTGGTTACATGACTGCTCTGACAGTGAACCCAAAGGACCATATGCACAACAGCCACAAAGGACTAATTTCTATTTTTTTTTTGAAAGATTAAAAAGTTAAAGAATGATATCTTTAAGCCTAAAATATGGTAAGATAAGGATTTTTCATCACTTAAACAAGACTTTTTAATTAAGTACAATGGCATCAATATCATATTATTCTCAAAGGTTTTTTTGGCTTTCAAAATTAATTTAAGACTTTTCAAAAGTATTCATGATTAGCAAGAGCAGAAGCAATCTTACTTAAATCCATGTAAATGTATGTAAAATACTGTCTTGTAGTATATAGGTTGTTTCATTATTTATTCACTTATTAATTTTATTAAAAGAATAATAATTTGATTGAGAACCTCAAATATGAAACACAAGTTGATAATGTAATTCTAACACAAGGGGCATCTGAACTTGCTACAAATTGAGAGAAATAAATTGAATTGAATTGAATTACACTTTGAAATTTAAGAGTAACTAATCTATAAAATATCTTTAATTACTATTTACAGCTGTATCCATAAATAAGAGAATTAGACAGCTGTTTGGGTGATAAGAAGCAAGCTCCGCATTTTTGAGGAAGAGAATGTTTCTTTAGAAATCTCAAGTGATTTCAAACATTGCCTTGGGTTTGAAGTAGACTAAATGGTTGACCTTGGGCATATCGTGAAATCTCAGCATTTTCAACACTTCACTGGCACGATGCACTGAGTCAGTTATCAAAGGATATCCAGAAAAATTATCATCGAAACCTCACCGCAGCATTTGGTCTCTGTTCGCAAATGCCACACAATTCTAAAAAAAGATTTGATCTTGTAGTGGACAAATTCCCCAAGTTTGAGCATATTCGAATCTTGAATTGCCAGGACGATTTTTAGGTTTTAGAATACTAATCCAAAACAGCCCAGCAGTCTGAAATATATGACTAGGCCTCTCTGTTTTTCACAAAAATCTGAACTTATGGATTATCTGGTATGAAAACATCTACCGGCTACAACAAGGTATATTATCAAGACGCCGTGTTTAAAATGCCTCTTATTTTCCACTCTGCTTCATCCAATGTACTTATTACTATATGTTTTGATTTGTTCAGACTACATTATATTCTCCTGGATTGCTCTTGAATTTTGAAACTGGAATGCTGTTAAACATGCTAAAAGGACAAGCAGAACTGATCACAGACTGTGCATTTTCATACAGCGCTCTTGTGATCCTATATAAATGGCCCATGTTTGGGGCAATCTGCACCTATTTGAAAGAATGTTTGTGATTGGCTGAGAAAACAATAGGGATTGTGACATAACCTGAAAACAATGCAAATGCATATTGAAGGGGACCAATGAAATAAGAGGTTTAGAATGGTGCAAGTCAACCGCCATGTTTGTCTGAGCCTCGGTAGGGCTCACATTTTTGTGACATCATCTGTACGCAGGACTAGTACTATTTCCCTTACTTAGACATGATCAGTGCTTGTGAATCAAAAAGAGCATTTCAGATCAGATGACACATGGCTTTATTTCATGCTCCCCTTTATATATAGTGAGCAACCGTACAATGTACAATGAATGATTAATTCATTCATCTCTTGGTGATCATTATACCCTATATCCTCCACACGATGGTACTGTCTTCATTTGACTATTGTGTGGCCCTTTGGGATAGCTGTGGCAAAGGTAGTAAATCCTACTTAGATGAGCTTAATTGCCGTGTTGTATTACATGTATAATTCAGGGCTGTGCCATTAAGTCTGATAAATTGTCTGATGTGTTTCAGCCTTTAGCTTCTTCCCTTCACCTTTCAGTGCATAGATCCACCCCAGCAAATACTAACAAACAGCACCATCCTCATTGAATTAAAGTGGCTGTGAGCCACAAAACCCAGAAAAAAAATCCATATTTTTTCCTGTAATTCCTTATAATTCACACAATCTTTTTGTGATCCGGTTTTTTCCGAGTTAAAAAGGATGACTCTTATAAACTGCCAATTAGGATTATTTGTGCCAATGTGAACATTATGTGGTTTGTATGTATATATATAAACATAATAGTGAGAAAATGAGCATTGTCAACATTCTGCTTGCAAGTTGATGGAAATAAAATCTTGAGAACCAGCAAGCAAAAATACTTCCTAATTCCTAAATATACCACTCCTTCTTTATTACACTTTAATGTCATGAGTGGCAAAATTGTGCCCACAACTGTTGGTTTAATTTTTAAATGTTACAATAGCTATTTTGTAATTTCACATTAATTACCGGTACAGGTAACACTGAAATTTAATACACGTCTCCAAAATTAGGGAGAAATTTGCCACCTATATTATTGTCTTATTAAATAAGATAACAATAAGATAAATAAATAAATAAGATAATAAATAAGATATAAATAATAAATAAGATAAATAAGATAATAATATCATATATGTTTAGTCTTTAAAGGGATACAAATAGTTTATGCTAAGAAAAAAATACACAAACAAAAACAGAGAGAAAAGTAACACCAAAACTTTACAGAAATAGTTTGCTCAAAAACCATCCAGGATTGTCAATAATTACTTTTCAAAAAACTACTCCATTCGTGTAAGTATTGGCAACAATATGGCACATGGTAAACAGGCCTTACAAAACTTTGTGTTGAAGTGATCAACTCAATGCTTTAACCCTTTAAACCCTAAGATCAAAATTTGAAATCTCATTTGCTGCCCCTATTCATTTCCCATAGCAGTAGTGGGGAGAAGTTGATAAAATATCAAGCAAATTCATCTTGTGTGATCATGTTCGTAATTCTCATGACCACTCTGTTTTACAAAGCATCGATATTGCAAGGAGAAATTTGATGCTGATCACTCTTAGGGCTTAAAGGGTTAACACATATGAGCAACACCCATCACAGGTGTTATGGTCAGGATCCAACGTACTCTTTTGAGCTCTTCAAATTCCATGACTTTTTCCATGACCTTTTCAAGTTTTCCAAGACCTTACGTTAAGCTGTCATTTTCAAAACTTTTAAAAACTTTCCTTGCTTTAGGGTATTTTATGACCTCAAACAATATTCAACAGACACAAACTCTGGTGTCTACCAAAATCCATGCTGTTTGCACTGTTTAATTTCTCCATCCTATCTTACATTGTCCTTGCCTTAATTGTCATCTGCAGTAACTCATTTATCAAACAAAACTTTAATTTTCGATGACCTTCAAGGACCGACAATTAAATTCCACGACTTTCCAGGCCTGGAAAATGAAATTATTGTTAAAGTCCATGACTTTCCTGGTTTTCCATGACCTGTACAAACCTGATGGTTTATAGGTTCAATTAACATTGAGAACTCTGTCATCCCCCTGCATTGACGGCTGACTATGTGCAGGTACTGCTTCATATTAATAAGGCCCCCAAAGTATTTCAGCTGAAGTATAGCGCCAATATTGCAAGTACAAATGCTTGCAATCTGATATTCAACAAAAGTCTTGATTTTTAATAATAATAATAATAATAATAATAATAATATAATATTTATCCTGGGAGACCACTTGCCTTAGCAGTTTTCAGTGGGTCCCTACATTTTTCCCCTAAATACATAGTGAAGAATAGTAAATTGTTTGATCACTACTAACGCTCATCGGTAAACAGATATCACAATAAAAAGAATTGCCCCATTTATAGTATAGCAGGTTTCAATTAACTTCTAAAAACTATATATTACTTACACAAATCTTAATGGTGAAAAACAAAAAAGAAATTTATATGTTAACTGGGTCCTTATTAATCAGTTATAAATACAGACGAATTTTACTATCAGTTTTCTTGGCCAAAACAGTCCAAATTAGCCTATGGATTTTCATTCCTTCACTCATACACATAATATGCAAACTTGCAGGTCATACTTTATAAGAAGTATAAAACCACTCAGCTTCTTCTTTGGGTTTTAACTTTAACAGTACACTTAACAGTACACTGCTATTTGTTTAATTGAACATTGCCTGGTGGATATGTTCATACCTGATGTCAGAAATTTTCAATTCCTTGTTATTTGCAAATGGGTAAAAATGCTCCAACTTTTTAATAAAAACACAGAAATCTTAACTTGTTACCAATATTGAAAAAAAAAATGTTGATTAAGGCATTTAATGCTGTAAAACAAAAAAAAATAATACAGATGACAAAAAACCTTAAATGCACGATGATCCTTTTGCAAAACAAGACGAATTTGCCAAAAAAAAGCTTAAATAACAATTATTCAGATAACAGTAAGAATGGGGAACATTTGAAAAGAATATTTAAAGGATTAATTTCTATGTTAATGCTCACATATCATAAGCTTATTAAAGTGCATAATACTATTGATCGAAGCTATCATTGCTCTTATATAAAATAGTTTTTTCAAAAGCACCTTTCTTTCCACTCTCTTAGAAAACCTCAAGTTCTTTATATGTTGCCACAAATAAAACTGTCCTCTAATATGGCAAAAGTTGTAGATGCACTTATTTGTTTACTTCATCTCAGATGGGATGAATGCAGCTGCAAACGGTAATTATTTATCACTGACCATATTCTCTTGACTAGAAATCAAACTGGACATCTGGGAGCAAGAAGGCATCCAAGATCATTTTATCTTAACTGAAGAAAATGTCATAAAATTTTGAATATTATCTTGAATGGGTTAATATCAACATGGACCGCTGCAGAGTCATCTTTTGCAGATAATGCCAAAAGCCAAAATATTTTGTTAGAACAAAGGTAGTAATCAAATTTAGAGAACACTATTTTTTAGTATAAAGCTAAACTTTCAATATTATTGGAAGCTTGCTTTTCTATTACTATATCTTTAGTGGCAGTTAATATTACTTTTTCTTTGGAATACAACATACAAAAATAACCTGACATTAATTCTAGGGCACATATTTGTGTATCTGCATGGAATTCACAGAATAGAAAATAACAGGTTTTAATGCAAGGACATGTCCGATCGCCCACGCTAAGTCAAATGTGTTAGCGCAGATACGAGCATTGCATACAAATGGACATTTCACGCACATAAGCTTCTATTTTGACATTTATAAGAAACTTGACAAACTGTACTTCTGCACGAATCGAAAAGAAACAACCACTAATTTCTACCAATGACTTTTTGATCTCACCTTCGTTCTAAATGGCGTTTAATGGAAGAGTTCCAAACTTTGTTTTTAAGCCTGAACTACAGTTAGTTTACGTCTGAGATAAAAGGTTCGTTCGTTTGTTGCGAAGGTACGTTAGTTTTAAGGCTGTCACGAAAGTGAGTTATCGACCAGCAAGTGATGCATCATGCCGCAAAAGTTATGTCGGGCCAAGACGTTTTTTTGATCAGCTATGAAGATGGTGTTAGTGACCTCAGGTTTAACTCCTTTAAGCTATAAATATATACAAGAAAATTTCGTCCCTTCTCGGCTGTTTGCGAGTTTCAGACAGCAAACTCTGGTACATAAATTCTGACATTAGCAAACAGTCATTTTCGATCGAAGGTTCTTTAACGAAGTCGAACCTGGTGTCACTCTCAAAGGCAATAAGAACAGTCCTTTCAGATTTGTACTCAGAAAGACTGTTTTGCATCAGATCTCTTTTAAAAAAATTGGCTTACCTGAATCATATACAATTGAGCGATGCGATATTCTTCAACGCTCATCGGCAGAGGAATTCTGTATTCCTTGATCAACATTTTCGTCCACGATAGACAAGAGCTGTCGATTGAATAGTGGAATAATTGCAAGACCTGTATTAAACACAGGCCATCGTTCTGATCTCACATGAAAGCAAAAAGTTAAGAAAGTCGAACAGCTTGCAGGCTGTCCGCGACGAAAATAAACACACAACTAACACCGGCCGGAAGCCATCTTGAATGACGTCACAGCGCGTCGTCGAAACAGATGGCCTTAGCCTCAGCAACCGGGGAAGCTAATGGTACCAGACCATTGAGGAGCGAAGGGAAATTTGGTGTAGATCACAATTAGCAGTATTAAAAAACAAAATGCAAGACTGATCGGACAGCTATTAAAAAGGTAATTTTATATTGCCCGATATTTCATCGGGCTTCCCCAATAGGTTTTTCGGGTTCGGGATTCGGGATTTTGAAACAAATTTAGGACGATATTCGGGACTAGTCCGGGAGGTGGGATGCCAAAACAACCATTGGGATTGTTGTATCAGATTAACCCTAAAAGAGCCTCTCTTGGTCAGCAGTGACTGCAAAAAGCTAACTGAGAATTGAATTAAACGATTACTAGAGAGTGTTCAAAGGCCATACCCAACTACGCCGGATTTGTCTTAATATCCACGGTTATTTTGTAATCCTGTTGAAACACGCTTCTTTGTGTTTGATTCAAGTCTACACTAAATTTCCTCTGTTTGCCTCAAACTACAGCCACACAGGTAGCAATAGAGTAAAAATAAATGTCTCCTGAAATGTTTCTATTAAATTTGTCCTCGAAAAACTAGTTTTGGAGCATGAGCAAGCTCTTAACTTCCGCGGTTTCCTTCCCCACCCCCGGCCCCTCCCTCCCAAGTCGAAAACTTTATGGACGTGTCAGTTTTGTCGTATCTTTTTGAGATGTATTATTTTGATTATCTATGTAATTGAATTACGTGAATAAAATAAATAATCTCCACTCCATATTCCTTTCCCACCGCTCCACCTCGAGTCGAGACCTTAACGGATATGACTACAGTATATTCGTATCTTCACTCTCTTTTCCTCAACCACCCCCACCCCACCCCACCCCTTCCGAGTCGAGAGTTTTCCGGGATATCATAGACATATCTTATTCTCTTTTCCTTCCCTACCTCTCACCCCTGAGTGGAGAGCTTTCAGTATACACTGCTATTAAAAATTTCGTAGAAGGGGTTTAAGTACCCTGGGTGCCAGAGACTTTTCTATAGCGGTTTTCGGTTTCTGTCAAGTCTTTATAGTGACCCGCGCGGCTTCGCCGCTCGTGAATTCGGCCTACGGCCGAAGATGTGTCGGCCTTCAGCCAACACCGAAGATTCCCGCTGCGCGCGAGAAAAACCTCTGGTACCCAGTGTAGGGTTTAAGGGGAGAGGGAGAGAAGCGATCGAAAACTCAGGCCACATTGGTTCTTAATTATTCACGCGCACGTGACGGTCAGATAGGAAAAGCCGGGAAAGTCTCCTCTTCACTTCCTGGGCGTAACTTTTGCTTTCGCCCATGACTTTTCAAAAGTCTACAGTTTCATTTCATATTAGGAAGAGAAACTATGAGGCGCACCCATAACAAGCCGAACTTTTTGGGAAAACGAATATAGTGAAAAATACTGAAAGTTATCAGACACTTATTCGGCTTCAGAGGTTAACCAGTTTCAGATGTAAAATTGCTGACGAAAAAAGAATCCAAGCCATACAATTTCATTTCCTACTAGAAGACTAGAACTATTAAAATAAAACAGGCATATACTCGTGGCTGATGTTCTATTTACTGTCTCAATATTTACATGTATTTACATCAATTATATGCAATGTACAGCTACATACACAAACAGGTAACTGATAAAATCTAACGCTATATACACACATTTAAGATACATTTGGGTTAAAGGCACGTGCTCAATGCGTGACATGTCGGAGGTTCAGTTTATCCGCCTGCAAATTAAAATTTAGGAGGAAGTAAACCACAGGTTTGGGAGCGATTTGACAATCCATTGTTCAATCGGGTTTGCCTTCTGATACAAGTTGAACTGACAAGCCTCGTGTTTAATTCTTAATGCAGCCAGGTTTTTCTGACCGCTTGATCGATCATATTCAAGATCAACTTGGTTTTGTTGAAGAAGACTGCAAAGGAACAAAATACAAAGAGGTTAACTAAGTATTTTCCCCGGGCCTGGGGGCACCTTTCAAATTATATAATAGGCATTTAGAGAGGAAAAGTGTGACGTCACGTTACTATGGTAGCACTATTTCTGGATGACAACAAAACCAACGACGACGGCGACAGCAAGGAGAGCGGCAAAAAAATACTACGACATGAAACTTCCTAATTACACGAGCCCGCTTTATGGAGTAGGTGAACAAAACACAAGAATTGTCGCTTTCCTTTTTTAAACTTAGATAACGATAGATATTATACGGTCCCAAAGAAAAGATTTGCAAAATTAAATGAAATTGAATAAAAAGTTTGAAATAGTGCGAATAGACTTTTAAGTGACTTTATCGGTTTGTTGTCATCCAAAAATTTCGCTACTATGGCAACGTGACGTGACGAGACGACTTCTCCCCTCTATTTCGCCCCACGGAAGGTAATCCAGGGTAATCCAACACCAACCTCGTTCCCAGGTTCTTTCTCCAGGAGAGAACACTGGGAACGAGGTCGATCCAAGACAGTCTAGGATTCTGGATTCCACGTTTCCAGGTAGTGGATTCTCCATCAGTCTTGTCAGTAGAATTTATATTCCCATCGAATCCATTACGAGTAGCAATCACTCATCTGACGTTGCCAGCAACGGTCACGTTAACTGGTGATAACATGAAAGGGACCATTTTGAAATTTTGACAAGAGGGCGGTCCGACACCCATTATAGGATTTGTTATATGGCCATAAAGAGAAGATTTTCTTGCGAAACTAACGCGGGAAATCCCGAGCGAGCAAGACGGGCCCATATCTTGCCCTTGGGAAGCCAATCAGAACGCGGGATTCACTACATCTTGCCCGCTCGCTGATTCAGCCATATAATAAACTCTAACATTCAAGGCGTATTTCGCGGCACAAGCACCCAAAGGTCTCTCCACACCAATGGACAGGTAACGAACTCCCAACGGGGCCAAACAGAAACGGACATCTGAGAGAGCCCGGGGCGATACTAAAGTTTTAAATTCACCTTAGATTTCTGTCCAGAAAGTTGCATCTCTCCTCTGTAACATCGAGTGCAGTTTCTTCAAGGAAAAGCTTTCTCTCCAAAGCTTCAACTTCTTCCGTCATTTCGATAGTTTTGCATTCTTTGCCATCTCTAGGCTGATACACATAATGCTCTTGGAGTATTCTAGAAAATAAGGAAAAACATTGGGCGTTACCGTGATCTTACCTCAAAGGGGTCGCGTATAAAGAATACAGAGCTCGAGTGGAGAAGACGGCTTAAATTGAGTTATTTCATCCTTTCCCACTGACCTTCGTCTCTACCCCCACCCCTTTGTCCAATTCTTTGTTTGAAACTGTCTGACGTCTGGCTGGTTAGTTTCTAGTTAAAATATGGGCCATTTAAATTATGCTGGCTGGTATCATGTCATTTTAGGCGAACTTAGTCAACTTACTCAGTCAAACGTTGTTGTTCCTCCTGAAGACGAACAATGCATTCAGCTGCTTTCTCTAACTGCTGTCTTTGACACCTGGGAAATAAAACAGAAAATATATGCAGTTAAAAATAAGGGCATTGCCGTTGACTGAATAATTCCTTTCAGTACCTACTGCCAACGTGAGAACGTGAGCTAAGCTTCATAGCCCCAGTTAGCAGTTATTATTAATCCGATACTCTCTTAGATAACGCAGTTAACCAATCAGAATTGTCTCAGGGGAACCAGGCCGCAGATGTACCTCGCGTAAACCAGATGGCTCTCGAATCAAATAAGATAGACAAAGCATTTCCCGTCCGGATAAGTTGCTCCTTTGTTCTCAAAGGATGATCAGAAATTAACGCGCAAAATAAAAACAGTACCAAAAGGGAGCAAACTTAGGAAAGAAAAATTGCGATTTCCTCTAGGACTCTCACAAACGCCGGAAGGGCAACAGCATGAAAAAACAAAACACGCCAAAAAATGAACTTAGGTCATTCCTCATCTTGAAAAAAGATTGCTGAGTTTGGCAAATAATCTTGAGCAGATTACAAAAACGCAAACACATACTTTTTGCGATCTGATTTTTCTCTTTTCTTCATCTTATACGAGCTGTAAACTTGTCCCATTTTTTGCGTTCAAGCGCTTTTTTTCTCTCAATAACTTAGGAGCTTTATAAACACGTATAATCTTGTAAAATTCTCTTTCCGAATGAGAAGTTACACTTTGTGACTTAACAATGGCAACAAAAGCGCACGCTAAGCTACAAACCAATGAGATTCCAGCGTCGTCGTCAATCTTCATGCGGAACATTAATGCGCGCGCATGGTTCCTTTTCCACCTGTCTGGCGTGAGGTTATATGCTTGAAAGTCACTCATTCTGTGGAATAAACAACTCACCAAGGATCCAACCCAAGTTTTAAACAAATGTGTATATCTCCTCCGTAGAAAAATCTAGCGGTGACTTACGGGATTGGTTAGTAATACCATCACGTTACAGTCGAAACTCGATTATAAGGATTCGTTAAGTTGGGACTTGAGTAAATAATCCGGATAATCGAAATATGAGTATTAATGAGACAATAATGTTAAAAATAGGGAATAAAGAAAAAAAATTAATTGTGAATTAGCTGCTACAGCGCTGTACAGTCAACTCTCCTAATAGCGACCGCTAAGAAACCGCTACATTGGTCGTGCCACCTGTTTCCTCCGCAGAGGCCTCTTTATATCGTAGGGAGCGGAGGCTGAGGAGAGGGGGAAAGAAAGCGCACGGGGGAACATGTATTGCTATTTTTATTGGGATACCCTGGGGGGACCCTGTGGAGGAGAGAGTCGCACCACCGCTACATCGCGCGGCCGCTACATTGGTCGCGCGACCAGAATATTTAATTACAATCTTGAACTCAGGTCGGTTTGAACACAAGTATTCTACAAGAACAAAAACATTATACCGCTTACCGAAGTCCAGAACCGTTCCCTGCTAGCAGAGGAACCAGAACCGAAGCAATGAGGAGAACATTCTTCTATTCCTCCATAAAAGAACTAAATGCTCTTAACTTAGAACCAACCACCTCCTTTAGCTTGATGAAGACAGTACTTACTAATAACGCCGCCTCAAACTACACGGTGGACAATTTTAAAGCTAAAAAGTTATTCTGATTATTAAAAAATCCGTGCTTTTTTCAATATCATTGTAGATTGGATTCCTTTTTTTTTTACCAATGTATTCACTTCCGTTTTTAACATCTCTCAATTTTTTAAATCTCTAGAATTTTTAAGATCTTTTATTATAATCACTATTTGTAAATAGTGTTTTTACCATGATTGTTGTAATTTATTATTATCCATTTTATTTTTAGAGGGCTACTAGGAAGAATACTTTTCATAGTAATTGGTATCACCCTCTTAAAAGGTTATGTGGACCAATGGCTGGTAAGCGACCACCTCCCGTAAGCGACCACTTTCAAAATAACCGTTTTTGTTTCTCAATCAAATACAGTTTTAAAAAAACCTTTCTCGTAAGAGACCACTATTAAAATTTCTTAAACGACCGCGACCACTTTTTAAACCAAAAATTGGAAGTATTCGTTTGTTTTCCTGTTTCTCGTAACTGCAACCACCCGGCATGATCACGTATGATTGTAAGAAAACCTTGGTTCTAACGTCACAAAAGTTTAGCTTAATAGCGCTGACCTAGCCATCCTCGGAGACCCAGGGGTAGATAGTGGGGACGAGGAAAAGTCTAAACGGGCGGAAAAATATATGGCGCGAAGAAAAGTAAAGAACGGCGAGAAGAGCCCCTGGGGACAATGTCTTGCCAGACCAGTTCCAAACGGTCGCCGCCGTTCTGGCTTCTGATTGGTGCCAGAAAACTGTGTTTTTCTGGCACCAATCAGAAGCCAGAACGGCGGCGACCGTTTGGAACTGGTCTGGCAAGACATTGTCCCCAGGGGCTCTTCTCGCCGTTCTTTACTTTTCTTCGCGCCATATATTTTTCCGCCCGTTTAGACTTTTCCTCGTACCCACTATCTGCCCCTGGGTCTCCGAGGATGTGACCTAGCCTGCATAACAGGCGCTTCATGAGCCAAGCGAGGAGAACGCAAACGCGGCCTTTTGTGCGAAGCGCGAGACGAGGGGAGGAGAGAAAATAAAACCTTATTATTTTCTTCTCCCCTCGTCTCGCACTTCGCGCTCGTTTTGGCCGCGTTTGCCTCGCTTGGGTCATAAAGCGCCGCTGGGGACGTTTCGCTAGCAGAGCTAGGAGACGCAGCTGTTTTGGCAGGCTAGTATGATTACAGACAGATAGCCTGGCTCGGTCTATTCCAGACTGCTGTCGATTTCTACCGATTGATCGATACAATCGATACCAATCAAATCAGATTAACCGATTTTTATCGGCAGGAGCCCATCAAATTTGATGGGCTCCTGTTATCGGTTTAAATATCGGTTGACTACTCCGGCTGTAGACGGGATAGTCGGGTCCGCTGGGATGGAGAAGACGCGAACGTGCCCCACCCCACCCCGCTTTTTGCGTACCTTTCACTTTCGCGTCTTCCCCACTCTTTTACGTCTTCCCCGGCTATCTGAAGCCTGGAACATAATGGTGAAAGGATGTCTGTATTTTTTGGAGGGGGCCAGCCCCCCCCCCCCCCCCCCCCTCCCCAAAAAAAAAAAAAATTTAGACGGGTTTGTATGGAGTTATCAGAGCATAACTGGGCCAATATCTGAGAGACAATTTGCCTCGAAATGCTCATTTTTGACAAGTAGGCCTCTTGGATCGTGGACTCTGTCCTTTCACAATTAGCTTAACAAATCCCATAATTTCAGAAATGACGTCACACTTTAGAACTCTTGCGAAAAAGACAACTACAAGTAGCTTTGTAACCAAGCCTTAACAATCATCTTCCGGTGGAAGCAAGATGGCACGCGATTTTTGCAAGGCAGTTTCGTCCGCGCTGTTTGAGTATAACACAAGCAAAGTGGTTCATATTCAAAGCAAGACAATTGGGATCATCAACCGACTGGTTCAGCTAACTATAATTTGCTACATCATCGTGTAAGTATTCAAGTTCTCTTGGTGTAGTTGGTTTTGAAACCAGCGACGTGCTCACATCCAGCCCGCGAATAACTGCAAATCTCAAGGTTATCAAATTTGCGAGTGTATTGTAATTGCAGATTTATAACATTACTTACAATGTTAACTAAAACTTGGTATCTTTGACTGGTGTGCTTTCAGATCTTTACCTCAATTTTTTTTACCTCAGTACAAAGTAGCTAACGTAATCCTGCAATTTGAGCTAATTAGTCTCGCTTACGTAAGCAGCGAGACTCATAATCTGCAACCCGTTCTTCGTATTTATGACACAAAAGGGGGGTCATTATATGCCAGGTGTTCCTAGCGGAGACCGTGGAATCTGGGAATAAGAATCATTGCATGACCAAAGCCATGCATGTTTTGTGGAGAAAGCTTAGGAAAGATTAAATATAAAAATTTAGAGCTTTTCGAAACGTGTCGGTCCATCCTTGAAAGCGTTGATTACTTTGGAAAAAAAGGTGTAAAGGTACAGGAGAATATTTTTATAGAGGCTCCACATTTGAATAAAAAATAGTCATAGGCTATCAAATGTTAGCATTAGGAGCGGGCATCTCGTTTATTGATGCACAAAATGAAACAAGTGTTGAGTGTTAGCGGAGATTACAACAGTAAACTAAAATGAAAAAAAGTAGGGTTGACGGACATGCCTCAAATGGCTCTTACATAGCTTAACAAACCTTAAATAGTCTACTTGCCCCTTGAGACACCTTAAAAGCATGCCTTGAATACTTATTACTTAGTTATTATGTAATCTCGTAAACATACTCTTGTGAAACTAACAAAACCTTACAAAATATTTTTGTTAACAGTTACCAATAATTCCATGCAAGAATTTTGTTTTCATTGCCAGTCTGTTTGGAAGATAATTTATTTGTTTTGAAATACACCCTGACTTCCCCATCCACCAAAAAAGTTGATGATGATCATTGCTGTAGGAGGGCAGCTCTAGTTATGGATTCTTTTAGCAAATTGTCTTTTTAGCCTGCTGTGTGCTCTACTATGTACTTTGCATTTGTAAGTCAGTTTAAGTATTACTCATCCTACTATATTCATTATTTTCAACGAGACCATAATGCACATAGTGTAACCCCCAAAATTTTACATAATCAATTTTTCCCAATTTCTCCTGACTATTACAGTTGTCCCAAGAGAAATCAAAGATGTTGGTTATGTAAAGTTTTGGGGGGTTAACAAGTTTAATTATTGTCTCGGCGAAAATGCTGATTTAGGTTTGAACCAGACAAAGTTCAGGCTTCCATAACAAATTAATTTTGTCCCTGAAAATTTGGTGGCTGTACCAAAATTGTCCCCTGCAATAAAAATTGTAGTGGTGGTTAAAACAGAAAAAGAGTAGAGCTACTCTTGGTCAGTTTTCAGTTACTGCAAACTGAAAAAGTTTGTAAATGTGAAATATGATGTCATTCTTGCAAACTTTCATGTTTAAATATGCAGTAGCAGCTTTTTGTTTTGCAACAGTTGAGATATTGAGCATGCAGGAAGTTTGGAGAGCATGAAAGAGGCATAAGAGTTGCTTGAGGCGCAGCCAAGAGCAACTTGAGCCTCTTGAGTTGCTTAAAACATTAAAAAGGATTGTTAAATCCATATTGAGGTGCCGGAAAACTATTTGTTCACCCAAAAAATTCCTTGCAACTTTGCAAAGAACAATTTGCACACACCATAGCCCGTATAGCTCACACAGATGACAACAACAACAATACTCTCCTCTTTTCCCTATTATTGGTAAACAAATTCAAAAGTTTTGTCCGTATTTTACATTATAAAACACATGGTTAATGCTTCATCGTGTACTGTTAAGTTATGGATGCACTTGAGAGATGTCTTGGGAAGATTGCTAAGCTTCACATGTAGTTGTATGGACATCATCAGTGTGCTCAATGGGAATATGTAGCATGCTCGTGCTTTTGAATTTGATTACAATAGGTGAATCTTCTAGCTAGGTAAATCTTCTAGCTATGTTATAGAAGATCATAGATTTTATTTTATTTCAATAATCATTATTGCATGCAACATCATTAACAGTCAACATTAATTCCCCTTCCCTCCCCTGGCCAAGACATAGCGTGGAGTAAGTGGGGAATTTACTCTTACAGGAACAAAGAAGTGGTGTAGGTCAAAGACCACTGGGGCTTGGACGAGGGTAACATCCCCCAAGGAAGACTGCCTTGGGTCTAGAAAAGTGATACTAAAGTAGTGGGAGACAAGGATTGTCTATTTAAATGTGCTTAAAATGATGTTTTCTTCATTTGCCAGTCGTACACCAGAAATTGGTGCTGTATGATGTAGTGTTGTCTTGAGTGTGACAAGGTCACTTAAGTTCATTTTAAGCTTATTTTATTTTTCTATTATTTCCGAATTATTTTCAACTATTTTCATTATCCTAATGATTATTAATTGGTTGTTTACCTAAATATCTTTATTCCTTACACACCTTATTATTCTTACCATGTGTAGTTATATTATCCCCGCACATTTCTTGTACCTAAATCCTGTTGTGTAGGAGTAGTAAACACCTAGTTCCCTTAGGTAAATCCTGTATTAGTGGGCAGTAAATTCACTCCCTAGCCTTATTTGGTTTATAGTTATTTTTGATTTTCCCCCAAATCTTTTATAAATTGGCAACCATTTGCTCAGTAAATTCAGTTGGTGTACCTAAGTACAGCAAGTCCAATAGTCAAGTATATTTTCAAGTCTCCACGGATGTGTAGTTTTCAGTAACATTTTTTTTTCGTTCCCGTTTTTGTTTGATCAATAAACTCATAACTTAAGCTCAAATCTGTTGTTCTTGCATCGACTGTTTTGGCTGACTGTTTTACATGAGTACACGTAAGTTAACTATCTTTGTCAAAACCTTGTTAGCTACGTCATAATTTATGAGAAAGGCTACCAAGAAACCCAGACACCATACAGTGCAGTAACAACAAAAGTGAAAGGAACTTCATGGACGAACTTGACAAGCACACTGAAGCATAGCAATTTTTCACTGTATGATGGTATGTTTGTGTGGGATTCATCTGACTACATTGTACCACCAGAGGTAATGTGTCTTTCTTGTTCAACAGCCTTTTCCACAGTCATGTGATTTTTGCTGAGATATTCTGGTCATTTCTTTAGTTAGCAATTTTAAGATTACAGAATGGTCTATCCAAAGATGGCGAGTATTGTAAAATACTAGCTAACAGGGTCTGGCATTCTTAGTCTTAGAAACTCAGACTTGCTGGGATTAAGATAGCTGCTTTGAATTTTGAAAATTGGTCTTAAAGTCTGGTAAAATCTACGTTAGCTAAGTGTACTTTTAATGTTATTTTGGTTGGCAGCAAATTATGGACTGTGATATGTTAGGAATCATGGTTGTTTTGAAACTTTTCAGCTGTTTTTTGTTTCTTTTTGCATATTTTTGTTCTCTTATTCTGTTGTCTGTATCCACAGAAATGTGTGTTTCCATTTCTCTAAACCCACTCCATGGAGGGTCAGTGGAAAATATTGATAGTGGAGGGAGGTCTTAAATGCTAACTTTAAAAGGAAAAAAAGAAACTAAACTGGAATTTTCAGAGGGATAGGGGAGTTTAAATCAATAAGCCTCTGTGGGGAAGTGTAGTAATATTTTTTGGAACAAAACAATGCCAGAAAAGAAAGAAAAAAGAACTTGGTGGACTTCACATTAATGGCAAAGAACAGGTGCACTGTATTTCTGCTAACAATAAATTCTTTGTGTCCCAGGAAAATGGAGCTTTCTTTGTGATGACAAACATGATAATTACACCTGATCAGACACAAGGCAAGTGTCCAGAAGACCCTAATGAGAAGGATGTGATCTGTGAAAATGACAGCGACTGTCAGGCCATGGAACCAGTCAAGTATGGACATGGTGAGTCTTGGTAGAAAAATAATATAAGCTTCTATTTGTGGAATCATTTATGGTGAGTGCGATCTTTGGCATCCAGCTTATCATCTTGTTGTTTTTTTCAGCTTGCATACTTAATTTAATAAAGTGAAGAATGATCCTTGCAGTTGTGAACACAATTTATGCAATTGCATAAGGGAAGCCTGAATGAATGTTCTATTTATGTTGCATGACCTTTCATGCAAAAATTGAGAGCAGAAAAGTGACTTTGAAAATATTATTTATCTATTTATTTAACTAATTATAGCTACTATTGAAAATTAATTTTTGGTTTAGGCATCAAGACAGGAAAATGTATCCAAGCAGATCGTGGTACACCTAGGAAAAATGTCTGTGAGATTTATTCATGGTGTCCTGTTGAGCTTGATATTCTCCCAATGCCAAACTTCACCCTCAAGTAAGATCCTTTAAATTAATAGCATTTTTTTTCATGTACCTTATTATAGAAGATAACACTCCATGAAATTAATTAAGGTATTGGAGTAAATGCAAATCAACACAAATTTAGTGGAAAACAACTTTTATTATTATTCGATGCAAATGTTTCTTCCTTTTCATTGGCTGAGAGCCCACCACGTGACCTGCAAATAACTGCCCACAAATAATGGTGTGCTCATGTGCAATGTCGCTCGACTGTTTTTGGCTGCAAATACTATTCTGCTCATGCGTAAATGCAACCACACTTTTCTCCTTCTTATGATTGCTCTTGTGTGAAAATGGCAGATCACTTCACTTCCCGAAGATATTCCTTAAAAAACAAACTCGGTGATCGAATGATAAAACAATTATTGAACTCGGTTGTCGCAAAATATCGTGATTTGTCAGTGCCCCCAGATCAATAAAATTAATATTATTTGCCTCAGCCTTCAGCTTCGGCAAATAATTGATCTGCTTGCCACTGACAAATCACAATATTTTGCTCAACCTCATCCAATTATTGCTAATTGTTCCCTATTGCTTCTCTACAGAGAAGGAGTTCCTCTTTTGAAAACTGAAGATTTTACAGTGTTGATAAAGAACAGTGTCCAGTGGCCAAAGTTTAAGGAGTCAGCGTATGTATTAATTTACTTAAAAATCTTGCTGTAATTTATATTTTATCAAACGTCTTGATGCTCATGGTGATGGTGAAAAAATGTAGCACTACATCGCTGTATGCAGTAGACCCACATTTTTTTCAACTTTTGACATGGACAAGTTAAGTCAACAGCACTGGAAAGAGCCCCTGTGAATTAGTAAAACTGCCAAGTTTGAAAGTGATTTGTTGAAAACTAATGAAGAAATAGCTTGTCAAAGTCATGAAATGTTACAGATGGGGACACCATACAAATATCTGTAAATTTTTACAACTTTCCAGAGCTATATCTTCACTTGCTTAGGATGTATCACTTTCAAAAATGGCAGTTTTACTAATTTTAAGGCACGTAATCCAGTGGTGTGATGGATTTTCCCTAAGTGGTTCATGTCTAGGTTCGATTACCAGCCAGCACTCATCCCCCCTTTCTCTTTGGTGAGGATCAAAGACGGGACCCGGGAGTTGGTAGAAATCGAGCTTAGTCCATGTCAAAAGTTGAAAAAAACCTTGGAAGCATCTATATAGTCTGGGACAGTGCTGCATGGTGGAATAACCGATTGGGCAAATATAAGGATTGCAGCGGGGAGCTTGTAAGATCTTATCTGTAGTTCACCCATTTTGAAACAGTTATGGATGAGGTTTTTGTGATATCCAGAATAATCAAGGCAGTAGTGTAAGTGTTTGGCCTTGGCTGTCACTTGTACAAAGACCTTGATTATTTGGAATATAATAAAACTAAATCCAATAATTCTTTTTATGATACATTGTTTTGAAGAAAATAAAAACAAAACAGCACTGTTGTATCGAACACAATTTAACAGTACTGTTCGAAATCATGCATTGTGCACTCATAGCGGCCTGCAGATAAGTCGGCTACGTGCTAGCTGTTAACTAACTTTCCTCCCCCCTAACCCAGATAGGAATGAATAAAATTTCTCAAGCTGAGGTCAGCTTCAACAATGCAGTTTAGAATCAGTCCTGCAGCGGCAGATTTTTAACAAGCACTAAGGTTATCTTTCTGATTGGGTTTCCAGGCTTATCCTTTGATTTGAAATTTTTCTAATACACTGTAGTTGACATTTTAAAGATGTTCGTATAAAGTTTGTTTTGTTCTGAAATACCCATGCAGACAACGCTAGTTTCAGCCAATTTAAAGCACTTTTGGAGACAATGTAATGAAACTGAAAGGTTGGTTGAGTATGATCCTCCGGGTGAATGTAGTCCTGAATAGGCCAACGTTGTTGTTGACATTGACTGATGTTTCGACAACCTGTGCAGTAGTCTTGCAACCAATGACAGTACGAGTCTTCATAGCCAACAACATCAGAGTTTAATACCATCAACTGACATGATACAACTCACTTTGACACTGAAGGTGACTACCACACAGGTTGTCGAAACATCAGCCACTGTCAATAACAACAGTCCTATTCAGCACTACATTCACCCGTACAATAATACTCAACCAACTTATGACAATGTAATGAGTTGTTCAGTCAGTAATTTAAAATCCACAAAAAACAGCTGATATCACCCTCAGCTGACCTTTTAACTGTAATTTCTAGCAAAACAGTTAATGGGGTAGAGGTGCTTTTAAGTATACAGAAAGGTACTGTAGTGTGTGTGTGTGTGTCGGGGGGGGGGGGGGGGCGTTCCTTTAGCAAGTGTCCTTTCAGATCCTCAGATATGCTATTTTTGGCAGTTTGGCCGAATTTTTGCATTGCAGATGCCATCACTACAACAGTTAAATTTTTTGGTGGTTTAACACCATATTTTTCTCATCTGGGCTCCCCCTTTGAACCTTTTTATTAAAATTTATTTATTTATTTATTGTTTCATAGAATGAATATTGCTTGCCTCTTTGTCTCACAGGCGAAACATTCCACATGATAAAAATGAATCTTACCTAAAGAGGTGTACTTATAACCCTAAGACTGACCCTCTCTGCCCCATTATCAAGCTGGGAACCATCGTCAAAGAAGCAGGGGAAGACTACAATAAACTTGCTTATAAGGTAAAAAAATGTCTTAAGTGCCAAAATTTGGGTATTTATAAGATATTCCCTGGTAGAGATAAGGCTGCTGCAAAAATTAATGAGGTTGGTGTTTGCCTTTTTTGTGTTGTTTTTCATTATTATTTTCTCTTTCTCTCTTCAGGGCGGTGTAATGGCCATTATCATTGACTGGGATTGTGATTTTGATCCTTTAACTTATTCTTGTCAGCCCAAGTACTCATTCCGAAGGTATTTATTATTGTACCTATAAAGCAGTTCCTAATAATTTTGCATGTACTGTCTAAGGTATTTAAGAAACATATGAATGTTTTACTATAGGACGATGTTATTAACCTTAACTTGATTCATACTTCAGTGTTGATTTGTTGTGTTTATCTTTCCCTTTTTTAGACTTGATGATGCTAATGCTGCAATTGCTGCTGGGTATAATTTCAGGTATTTAATCAGCCTGAGCCAGGGCAAGTTCTAACGGGCTTTATTACTTATTTGTGTTTTACTGGAATGGCATTGATTTCTATTTTATCTGCAGCAAATTTTTACACATTTTTTTCATATTCTCTTTTCCAAGATATGCCAGATACTATGAAAAGGATGGCAAGTTACACCGAACCTTATTTAAAGCTTATGGAATTCACTTTGACGTTATGGTTTATGGCCAGGTAATTAACATTATGTTGACTCGCTGCAAAATTGCATGCCATTTTCTCAAAAAACAAATGTTACTCGTTTACACATGTTTACCAGTAGCTCACGTACTTCAACTTCTGATCGGTTTGTTAGCAATGTTCAACCTCATTCCCAGGTTCTCTCTCCTACCCGTAGGGACGGGTAGGAGAGAACCCTGGGAACGAGGTTGAGCCATGTTCTGCTATGAAAGGTGCCAGATTTTCCAAAATTTTCTTCTAAAACCAATTTTCTGTTTGGTCCTTCCTTGAAATTGCCTGCAATTCATTGCGCAAATTTGTTGCTTCTATACTTAATTACTTATCAAACGTCAAGTTGTGGGAAGTTTAGCAGGACCTTGGCTGATCATTTGTTTTTTTCACAATAAAAAATTTACAGCATTGAGGCCTTGATAATCGTGATTATCTAATATTTTATTCAGATACTGTATGTTTTCTTTTTCAGGGTGGTAAATTTAGCGTTGTACCATTATTTGTCAACATAGGCTCTGGTCTCGCTCTTTTAGGAATCGTAAGTTGATATCTTTTACTGCCAAGTTTTCTTAGTGTTCATGAATTGCACCCCTTTGATCTTGAATAGTTTTCAGATGTATTTGTAGACTGCAAACCATTGTCTTGTTCTGTTTATTTTCCCCAGGCAACAGTGTTGTGTGATATAGTTGTATTATATGTAGTAAAACGAAAGTCTTACTACAGAGATAAAAAGTACCAGTATGTTAATGATCCAGATGAAGCCGGGTCTGAGGTAAGAAAGCTCGATAGGCGGGGGTGGGGGAGGTGGGGTAAACTGCAAACAGCCCCTTATTTTTCTTTTGAATCAAAGTAGATCGAGAGCACGCGTGAGGGGCAAGCAGCAAAGCCATGAGGAACGAGGGGGGGGAAGCTCTCTCCGCTGCAATCTCTCCTCCTTCTTTCCATTAATTTGCATAATTTACTTTTTTGCTTGCCACGTGTGCCTCTGTTGTCTGAGGAAAGAAGGATGACCGCTCGCGGTCTAGAGATGGAGGCAGGGGCTCCAAATCTCCTGCCTTCTGTTCCTCCTCCTCCTTTTTCGATTGCACAATATTAGGCAGTCTCATGTTGAGCGTGATTTCCCCCTATTTCTCCCGCTTCTCACCCTTTTAGAACTCCCACTAGCCTGCGAGCAAGTTCTCCATTTGGGGGAGTCACGATAAGTCCCCCAAAAGGAGACACAAGTTTTGCTAGCAGGCTAATCTCCCTCCTCCTTCCTTTTCCTCTCCTGCCTCCTGTACCCCTCCCCACTTATTCTCTCGGGTCCCGACTACCATGTCCTCCCCCACTTGGTGATAATGGTTTAATACAACCAGCATTACACAATTCACCTTAACTCAGATGTTGACCTCCTCCAGTTTTCAAAACACCAATCACTCCTGTGCGTTGCTATTCTCACCTTGATGATCAAAATACTATTCAACCTATTTACGACCTAACTCAGTCCCGGGTTCAAACCCCATACAGCGTTGACAGAATCATTAGTGTCAAGCACATTCCATATGGCTGATCTAACGAACCTACAAGAGAGACACGGCGAGCAAGACCATAAAACCAGGCTGATATGTATCTCATGCCTAGGGGTCAGTTTAATAATTTTTTTGCAAGTGTAATTTACAAGTGTAGCTATTGTTTTCAGACTCTACAATAATGGCTGCACTTATAAATTATACCTAGTGGCTATTCGTACGGGACCCGTACATCGACTTGTATTTGCTATTCATACGGGATTCTGACTAAATTGATTAGGGTAAGCACTGACAATACTGATTAAGGTTAAGCAAAGAAAATAGTGATTAGGGCTAAGCACTGACCATACTGATTAGGGTTAAGCACTGACTTCCAAACAGTTAGCTTCTATTTAGGGTTACGTTTGTTGCTATAAGAATGAAAATCAAACAATATCTAGCAGCTAGTATTCCTTGGTAGTGAGGTTAGGGTACCTACTATGGATTATACGCCCCGGGATCGGTCCTTAATAGTCCCACATCGAATTTTTTTTTCCTTTAAGAATTTGCCACTGATTTTTTTCCCCTTAAAAATTGAACGGTGGTTGAAGAGACTTACACTTTCATGGAAATTTAGTGACCAGAAATTTCATATAAATTTCATGAAAAGACTTGATCCCGTATGAATAGCAAATACACTTCGGTGTACGGGTCCCGTACGAATAGCCACTAAATTACACTTGTAAAAGTTTTATTTAATTGACCCCTGCTGTGATTTCATGTCGCTGATACCAAAGGAATTAAAATACCTAACTCTTGAGAAAGATGTGTTTTTTAGTTAGTGACACAGGCAATTCAGAAGATGGCCAGCTAGCAAGCTCTACGGATACCCCCAAAATAGAGAGCTTGCTCGCGGGTACTCGGGAAAAAAATTCGAGTACTCCAAACTGTAGTCTAACCTATGACCTTCTGGTTACTCTCTCAGGACGTTTCTGTCGAGAGGGTTAGCTGTCAGGGCGAAACGGAAGGGATATCCAGCTCGCCAAGTTTAATTCCCATTTTATAGGATGCTATTGAGAATATTCTCTCAGAGAATGTGTATTTAGGTGGTTGTCGTGGTTCAATTTTACACGCTACTGCAAATTTTACTTTCCTTTGTTTTTAATGCATAATCATGCAGAGCCATACCAAAGGTCGAACGAAAACTGAATGTATTAAAATTTATGTATTGTGTGAACAAACTGTGAAATTGATAATTATTTTCTGTCAAAATCAATTTGAAACTAGTCTACTGTTGTACTAAACTGAACTTTTTTGTTTGCATTATTTTTTAGAAAGCACGACTGCTTCACACTGGAACTTCAATGCCAAACTCAGGTTATCGAACAGAATAAGAAAGAACATCGTCAATGAAGCTGATAAGTGAAATCGATTATTCTAGATGCAAACCAAGAATTAAACAGAGTAATGACTTGCCATTGCTGATTCAGTGGAAGTTCAGTTGCGTTGGACATAAGTAACAGTAGTCTTCTTGTAAGGTTTTTGACCATGTATGGTTGGAGGCTGGAACTATTCAAAGCTATTCCAGAGAAGCCTGAGGACATCTGTCCGGAGAATTAAGAGAGGGGAAAAAGTGGAACTCTTCAGTGTGTAGTACACTAATAAAGCTTAAAAATATTTGCAGGTGAACACTGAACCGATAATCGGTGAACTGAAATAGCTACAACTGAGATTTTGTGTGCGTTTTGATTAGCTGGCTCGTACTCAGATTATTTATCGTATTTTTTAATGACCTTCCATAAAGCCAAAAGCGTCTCTTAAGCTTTAGATTTGATAATCATCATCATCGTCTTTTTCATTATACGTCATCGCCATCTTTGTGTATTTAACAAGCTTTAACATAGGAAAACAGTTTCTTCGCCGTCCATTTTCAAGTTATTATGTTTATGTTCATTACCAGTTCGTTGAGACAAAACTTCCTCCCTCACCCCTGTCCCCCTCTCTATACACAAATTTTTCCCTGCTGCTTTTTCGAAAAACTGACCTTATGGCCGAATTTTTGAGACATCTAGTCCACGGCTATACAACATGGTTGGATGATAGAAATGTGTGATCCACGTTGTACGAACCTGAAGTGGTAGTTTAAACAAAATAGATAGATTAGGTTATGAAATTTTGGTAGAATATGGATATCTTTAAGATTCTAAGACCAGGATCTCAATTAAATTTTAAAAAAATTAGGAGTAATTTAATTCTTCTCGGCAAAATATTAATTGAAAACTACTAATTACGTAAATTCGCCGAATAGATTGCAAATAAAGTCATTTTGACGTTAAGAAAGTAATGTATGTGATATATCATGAAATTCCTATTGCATTCCTTTGCTCTAGAACGCGAGCGGTCGTCCTTTTTTCCTTCAGACCACGCACGGGGAGCGAAAAAGTAAAATTTTTCAAATAATGACAGAAGGAGGAGGCTTTGCCACGTGCCTCTCGCGCGTGCTCTCTCGCGCGCGCTCTCGAACTACTGTGACTCAAAAGAAAAATAAGAACCTGCTCGCAGTCTAGGGATTAGACATATGAGATTATATAAAAAAAGTCAGTAGTATGCAAAAATATCTTCTTTCTTTCACGAAGAGACTTAATTCAACACACCACAAGGGCAGGCACAAAAGCTTGGAACAACCAGCAAGAAGAGAGGGTTATTTATTGTAAAGGTTTGCGGGCCTCTCTGGAAACCAACGTCCGATTTCCATAAATAGCTTTAGTGAAATTTGCAGTCGAGGAGTAGTTACTGATCTCTTCATAGGGTTTTATAATATCGCCTGTACGAGTCAAAAAACTTCAAAAGTTAATAAACTTCTGTCTCAAAGTTGGCCATAGTGCTAATTTAATCATTCAAAGTCCACAAGAAGACATCTTATCCTCCTATGGAAGCTACAAAATCATAACGCACAATGCACGCTCAGCACTTCTTTATCCCGGGGTCATCGCGGGGACGTTTGGGAACGATCGGTTTACGACAGTTGTCGTTTTGATATCGGGTGTTTTCGTGCGAGCCGACTTATTACTAAAGTGTCCATCCCTGAGTGACACATTTGCATATCGTAGTGCCCACAATGCAATAACTCGTTCCTTACGCTAAGCGTAATTCACGAGTTAAAAAGAGGACATAATCATCGTCAAATTAAACTTCTCTAACCTTCACAAGGCCGTCATTACGCGACTTCTTAAAGTCCACGGAAACACTTAAAAATCGCTCAGTTATATATTACTTGATCAAAACCCTTCTCTGCATAACTCGTTTGATGCCAAAATTGACGTCTACAAATCATCCTATCTGGTGTATTGTAGCGCTGGGAACATCGACATGCTGTCAACTGAAGAATATTTCTCCTTCAAAAAGGAAAGGTTTCTTAGAGGACACGGTTGATAATTAAGTGTCCGCATTAGGGAGGTTGGCTTTCTATGAGAATTCGTTGATTGGGCAAGAAATAAGTGTCCGTTGCCCGCACTAACGGCTGTCCGTATTAAGTGGGTTTAATTTAGAGAAAATGTAAGGGTTTCCCCTAGGGACAAAGAAAACCGTCCGTGATAACGAGATGTCCGTATTAAGCGGGTGTCTGTAAAGCAGGCTTCGACTGTAGCGGTAATATGTTCTTTTTCTCAAGACTCGTAAAGCAAATTAAGTTTTCGCTTTCTTTTGTCTGGTTATGTTTCATTTGAAGCTCTTCTAACTATCCAGTTGAATATGTTTCTGTTCGACCGGGCAGTATAGTTACTAGACTCTTAGCCTATTCTAAAACAAATCCAAAGAGTTTGTCAGTCAGTGTTAACAGGGGTGTGCCCCAAGGGACTGTATTGGTGCCCATTTTCTCCGTCATGGTTAACGACCTGACATTATCGCTGTGTAAACTCAAAGACATTTTTCCACTTTCATTTTTCTTTTTATATTTTCAATCAGGTCGCCGTGAATGAGGGAAATTATGGGAAGAGTAGATGTTAGCAGGAAATGTGGGATATTTGGGGAGGATACAGGGAACTGAAAACGGGAGGAAATAAAACTGAGTGCAGGTTGTCAGTACCAGTATAACTGGAGGTAAAGTCGTCGTATTTTATTTCTGTCGAGTTTTCAGGTTCCTATTCTACGTACTATAGACAATGAGTTTGCAGAGCTCTGCTCGTTGGCTTTATTCAACTGATCATCAAAATGGGATTCGTCGACAGTTACTAGTAGCACATTCCCTATGTACATGCCATAGCCTTTGCTAGACGTAATTAAAATAATAAAAAATATAAAAAAAGTGACTTTGTTGACTAAGGAAAAGGTGGAAAGAAACTTGAAAAAGTTTGGGCCGATGTTTTCTAGCCTTCAAATGGTCACATCATAGGCTTTTCATTCACATTGTCAAACTGAAGACCATAACAAAGAGCAGCACCTATAGAACTGCCAAAAGGATTTATTGAAACTCGAAGAAGCTGATTTTATGCATCATTAACAGGAAGTTTGCGCCGTGCTAAAGATGCGCCTTATTTTTTCTCGCGTAAATGGTTCCATAAGGCGTGGAGGTAAAGATTTTAAGTAGCGTTTCAAAGGTTGCATTTTTTATCCAGTTTGAAATAAGACAAGAAGTTCGAAAAAACGGGAATAACACGCTTTGTTGCGAGAAGATGCTAACTTGTATTTGTATAATTAATTTTTTTCCTATCTCTGTTGTGTTGGCGTGGTAGTGTAGTGGTGAGGGTAAGATTTAAATAAGTACCTAACTCGGGGTTGTATCCTTGGTTGCAAACTTTTTGTTTTGGGAGGCTAGGGAAACACTTTTTTTCAGCGTCTTTAAAAAAATTGAAGGTAACGTTCTTGACGGGATTTTTCCGTAATAACCCGCTACTTATTTTAAGGGCGGCACCAACGTTCATAGCACGGAAAGACATTTATAGGTAGCGTCAAAAAAAAAGCAGCATACCACGTCTTTATGAAAATTTATCATCCTTTGGACACAAATAGATTAAGCGCATGATGGTTTCTATTCAGAAACACTGATTTCAGAAAAGAGGGGAGAAAAAGAGGCACGTAAAGCCGGCCGCCTAATACTAAAATGCTGAATGGCATAAAACAAATTAATATTGATTAGATCCGAGGTATTACATGTCGCCAAGATTTTTTAACTTCTTGAAAAAATGATCCGATTGATGTTTGGATTGATTAGGAGCTTCCAAAACTGGCCGCTGGTGTCGCTAAACGGAAATTCAATAACAACGGAAATAATAATAATAATAATAATAATAATAATAAGATGACAGTGAAAGAAGTAGATGGCACAATGGTAGAAGTAGTCGCCGTAGCGGTTCTTCGGCCTCGACTACCTTGTCTTGGAATCTGAAATTGTGCATTCACTCCATCAATGATTGACTCAAATTCAGCTCTGCTGCTTTCTTCATTGTTTCCTCTTTGATTTGATCTGGTCTGAAGATTTGTGACCGCGTTTATAACGTTCTGCACAAAGTCTTGGACAGACCTGCGATCCGCAGGACGATCCGCCATGTTAGCACTTTGAGATAGAGATCATTTCCGGTTAAGAACTAAATCATTTCCGCTTCCTCATCTTTTAGTTGTAATCATTTCCGTTTCCTCATCTCGGTTCGTTTCATCGCACATTTTTTAGTTTTAACGAATATCGTTTGTGTTATCGAACATCTTTTTATACTTGTATCACGTTGGCTTCCTCGTCTTTTAGTTTTATGAACATCTTTTGCTTGCATAAGGTTGCATCGAACATCTTTTATTGTACATAACATGGATGTATTCAGTATGAAAGGGATGTATGTACACATGACATTGATTTAATGATATTTCGATATTTTGTCCGTAAAAACGCGCCATAACTTCGTTCTGTACCGAAAGCAGTGAAAAAAACATTAGCCTGAAGCACCATATTTCACGAACTGAAAGGTGGTGTGAAAGCGAAGATCGCTCAGAATAATTCGCAGGTTTCTGAAGGAAGAATTACAGTCAAGCCAGGTCAAGATTCCGTTCATGAATTGATTATTTGAAAAGTGAACCCGTTTGTCACTTCTGTAACTTGTAGCCGGTATCAAATTGCATTTAAATGATCGGTGAATTTTTAGTATACGATGAGATGGAAAATATTTCAATGGCTGATATTTCTATTTAGGCATTCTTCAAATTCAAGAAAACTGAGCCGGCAGAAATTTCATAACGAACTCGCGTGTGTATTCACTGCCGCATTGCAGACTGAAATCAACAATAACTAACGGATGGCGGCATTTTGGCCAATCGAAACGGCGCAAATCATTCGTATTGTTTCCTATCCAATCAGAAAAAAGTCCAGATTCTGGCTTTTTTACATGTGACAAACAAATGTATCATGCGCTCTTCCCGTGAGAGACATACCGTCGATTGCATCTACCCGTGAACGCACGCGCTCAAAACATGTTTTCACGTGACGTCAAACTTCTGAGTTTCAGGCGTCAAACTTTGAAGTTTTCCGGAAAACTTCAAAGTTTGACGCCTGAAACTCAGAAGTTTGACGTCACGTGAAAACATGTTTTGAGCGCGTGCGTTCACGGGTAGATGCAATCGACGGTAAAGGGTTAATAGGGAGAGGGCATGATCTCAGGTTAGAGAAGAAGAAACATTCATTTCTTCCTCTGCGTGCCGTACCTGGAACTAATTATTGCCTGTGAAGAAATAGCAGGGTTGGTATGTCACGAACGATTTGGCGTGGTTTCAAACGACTCCGTTTAAAAGTATTTGAAACTGTTCTCAGAAGTCAACCTCGTTCCCAGGGTTCTCTCCTTTCGCTCCGAAAGACAGAGGAGGAGAGAGAACCTGGGAACAAGGTTGCTCAGAAGTCAGAAGCAGACGGTCTAAGTTCTCATCACTGGCAGCCCAGCCTTAGTACATGGATAAAAGTTTGGTATCATATTGCGTAATCCTCAAAATGCCGTGAACATACAGAATTTGTTTGGGAATTTGAGTAATAACTTCACTTGCTGGAATTTTCAATAAAAAACAAGTCACCTTCACCAAAATTTATAGAGCAGGGATCAAATGCTTTCCGAATTGGATTTACATTTTGATAGCTTCACAATCAGAGGTGCAAGTTCTGAAACTATATACTATAACCATTATCACTTTTAAAAAATGTTTGTCAAGGAATCTGTCACTGTTTCTACACCGTGACCCCCACTGTTCCAAATTCCAAATGCTCAGACGTTAGTACCCAGGCCAACCGCGTTGTTTAGATCGCTCATCAGTCAAACTGAAAATTACGTCGAATGGCTACAGGAGATACCAAACAAATCGACTGGGTCGATTACTGCTTCAAAGTCATCATTATCGGCGATTACAAGGTCGGAAAGACATCGTTATTATGTAGATACACTGGGCGTGAGCCACCTAGTGCTGATTGCACAATGACATTGGATTTTCGTGCGAAAACTGTGAAGAGGAAAGGAAAGAGAGTGAAGCTACAGATCTGGGACATCGCTGGTCAAGAGAGATTTCGTACGGCTGTCGCTAGTTACTATCGCGGGGCTCTGGGAGTTCTTTTGGTGTACGATGTAACAAACAGGCAGTCTTTTCAAAATATTGGATACTGGTAATTAAGATTTAGATGAAAAAATATTCCTTAAGTATGTTTCGATCCAAAATCGTCAACCTTTTGGTTTCGAAGGGATATGTCACGGTACTTCCGGAAATGATTCCTGTAGTTCGATTTAGATTTCAGTGACTACTATCATGAGCCAACTCATGTTTGATCGAGTCTCTTATGACCCGATTACAAGATTTTTCTAAGTACCGGTAACTGATTTCCGGTTAGCCATAGCGTTGTTGCTTTTGTTTGTTCGTCTGCCAGTGTAGCTGGGAATATTGGTTTTCAATTTGATAATGAATTGAACTCTTGCCAAAGACATCTCGAGGCCTGCCGTTTAGTTGATTCAAAACGTTTAGGTCCCTTTACAAAACTGTCCTAGAACTAAACTACCAAAATAGAAATAGGCAGCCCATTTATTTGCACTTCATTAAGTGTTTGCCCTCTGGCTAGTTTGTGCAGTATTGTGCTGTGTGTTAGTAAAGGAACGATAAACAATCGTTATTCATTGTAAGTAAGTATCAAGAGAGGGATGAGAAGGGACCCTAGCCTGGGTATCAGGCCTCAGAGGGCTTCCTAAGGGGGTGTTTACATGACACCGGGGCGACTTTCGCCCCGGAGCGAGTTCACTCCGGTTCCCTCTCATGGCTCTACATTTGTTTACATGATACCACCACAAATTTCATGCTAGCGCGAGTCACCCCGGTTCTTGTACCGGGGCGAGAATTTCACTCCGGTACGAAATCTCGCAACGGAATCATGTAAACACGAAACGACCACCCGTTTCGGTGTGAAATCGGTCTGCCGGTAGACTGGAACGGGTAGCGCATGCGTAATGTTCGCGATTTTGAATCGCACCTGCATTTTATCAACATGAAGTGTACCTTCAAACAACGAGATGTGAAATAACCCAGTCATCATGTAAACGCGATACGAAATCAAAAAGTCATGTCGGTATGAGACTCGCGCCGGTGCGAGTTTTCTCATGTAAACACCCCCTAAGAGGCTAAAGGAGAGGAAATTCCTCGCCCTCCGCCGGTCAGTTATAACATTTTAATAAGGTCACACTGAAACATATATTATGTGAAGCTGAGTAATGGTTTGGTTTTCAGGCATGAAGAAATGAAAAGATTCTGCGATGCCGATGCCCAAGGAATCCTTGTAGGCAACCGATGTAAATCACACTTGAGGGAGGTGCAACCCGAGGAGGGACGTCAACTCGCTGAACACCTTCAAGTTCCCTTCTGTGAAATAAGCACTGCAAAAAATATCAATATTAAGGAGTGTTTTGATGAACTAGTGGACTGTCTTCTCGATGGAATAGAAAGGATGCAACAAATGCGAGAACTAACAACATTGGTGTTACCGGCTAGTGGAGAAGAAGTGAGATCCACGGACGCGTGTTCATGCGCTTTGCTGTGATAAAAACAATTTCCGGCCCCGAAACATAAAAAAATCTGGCTGCCAGTTTGAAAACTGCTCGCCTTCAATGCTATAAATCACCGCGCGGTGATTATAGCGGGATAAAGCGAAGCTCCTAGCCATCATAGCGCTCTATTTTCGATAATCATCAATGTAATTATACTAATTCTATATAATGGTTATGATATTTTAAAGAAGACTTGGATGGTTGAACTCATGGCGGTTTTCGTTTCGTTTTGTCTATCGTACGTTGTCGTGACACTGGTTTGAAGATATCGCAAATTTAAGCGTCTTCTTTGAGCAAGAAAAGGAAAAAAAACTGAACCATTTCATGAAGAGAGAAGATAGGCAACCCAGATTGCCACTTATCGCCGCTCGTGTCTTCGGCCTTCGGCCGAACAAGTGTGCGGCCGACGAAGCGAAGGTGCCCGACGCACGCGAGAAAAAACTTCTAGTACCCAGGGTATTGGTGACAGTGTCCATTGTATCAATCTAGTGACGCAAATATATAAATGCGGCCACACTACTATGCTCAGCAGACCAAAAAGATTGTTGGTCAAATCAAGTGACATTTTCCTTTAGGTACATATTGTTGTTCTTGTGGTTGCTCTTTTAAAGTTAAATCTACGCTTTTTAGTCTACCGTGAACCGAGAATGGCACTTAGATTCTTTGTAAGCCTGTTTGGATGGCGTTCGAAACGAAAGAGTCAAGGGGAATTCTGTCACGTGCACGCTCTTTGTGTGTTCATGTATAGCGGGCCCGACGCCTACCACGCTAGGCTCGATTTCCGCCAGGGGAGGAACCAACCAAATCCTGTGAGGGCTTGTTACAGCTGGGAAACGAGGCACCTCAAACAATGGCTAAACCAGAAAGTGCTGTAGGCTGTATGGTAACTGCAATCAAGCCTTTAGAGTACATGATCGCCAGCCTGAGAAAACAGCCGACATTAGGCGACGCTATCACTGGTTTCCCACGCCAAATGACGTCTGAGAAAGGTGATGACGCGTCTCTAGCAAGATCTGGGTAGTACTTCTGATTGGTTGAATCAGGGGCTCCTGGTTGAATCAAATTTCCCACACTGCACGACCAATCAGAAGCACTACCCAGATCTGGCTAGTGATGCGTCATCAGTATGGAATTTCTGCGCTCGTTTCTCAGACGTCATTTGGCGGGGAAGCCAGTGGTAGCGTCGCCAAATGTCAGCTGTTTTCTCAGACATGATCGCAAGCAACTTCGTTCCCGGGGTCCTCTTCTACTCGGTCCCCGCGGCGAGAAACAGCCGCGAGGGCAAGGCCGAGTAGGAGAGGACCCTGGGAACGAGATTGGATCGCAGGGTGAGAGAGAGCAGCTCAGATACACCTAAGACAAATTATAACTTGTAAAATTTGGATAAAACAGCAAAGTTTTTATTTTTTAAATAATTCAAGTACCAATAATAATAACCATACACTGAATTCATAAAAACAATCTCTTTTCAGTTAAATCGCCTTCATCTTTATCACCATCATGATTGTAATTTGTACAAGTTTTATTACAATGAATGACCCAAGATTTATTGAAATCACTGACAACTTTCGACTCCAGCGTCACTGGAATCTGGAGAATATCGTCTACATAGAATAACTAGCAAACACTCAAACAAAGTGTCAATTCTTTTTTAGTGCAATGTTCCTAGTTCATGAAAGCTACAGATAACTCCCCCAAAGAAGGTTTTGTGGTTTATGCTCTCACCCCCGCCATCAGTAAATTCTTTTACCCCTTCATTTAAGTATTTTGAATCAAGGAACCCCCCCCCCCCCGTCCTCCCCTCCATCCCGGCTCAGAATGACCTTCCATAGGGGGATAGTGTAGGGATTTCCTGGAACAACACAATGTTCATAATTCACTATGGCGTTGTACTTCTACATAAAGTTTTTCATAATGATAGGCTTCATAAGTTCACCAAGGAGAAGACAAGTCTTAAAGAACACCAGCACCTTTCACTCCTCTGACAGTCCAGGTGATCTGTGACGTCATTGCGGGGGACTGGGGAAAGAAATTTTAATGCCGTATCCCATAAACCAAAGCTGACGGGAACAGATTGAATTGAATTGAATTGGTGCGCGTGTTGGTTTATGGGATACGGCATTGAAATTTTTCCCCAGGCCCCCGCAATGACGTCACAGATCACCTGGAGTAGACTTCTGAGTAAATAAACTAATACTCAAGCACTTGCTCCTTCCAAATAATCACTGATTGCCTTTAGAATGATGCAAGCTCGAATACAAGTCAGCACTGCTGACAGCTGGCCTTGGCAAAACTACTCGCTTGTCAACTGCTTTTTGGCATTCATACAATAAACCAAAAAAAATCCTCACAATGGCAAACCTTTCCAGCTTTTCCACTTAATTTCTCCATATCGTTGAACCTGTGACGCTGTTCCAAAAGTTTCCTTCACCAGATGACGCGTGAATCAATTGATCCAGCATACACTGTCAAAGTCACTTTGGCAATAAATCAAGAAGCAATAAAAAGTGATCCTAACTATAAATCTCAGGGCATAAGCTCCAATCTTTTCTTTCTTTAGCCTCCCAGTAGCCACCTTTGTAGACATGTATAGACGAATCACTCAGTTCGTCCACAACATTCTCAAACCACGCCGGCTTGTATCCTTCATAAACTTTCCCTTCTCTGTCTGCTTCAGAGGCTTCAAATTCACGTTTTCGCCTTCTCGTTCTTTGCAATTCTTCCAGTTTTTGCTTTTCTTGATTAGCTTCATCCCACTTGCAGTTCTCCATAAGTCGTTGGTCAGGCCTTCTCCTTGAGTCGGTCGGTGCAACAGTGCTGTCAGGCTGATTAAGAGCAAGGGCAAACTCTGTAAAGTAATACATTTTCTCACAGCCTGGCCTAAAAGAAATTGATTTGGAGGTAATTAATACACTGTACATGAATTTTTATGATAATCGAGAAGACTCAGTTGACAGATAGAACGTTGGCCTTCACATGTTACGAACCCAATAAAGTCAGACATGAATAGAGCGGTCACCCTTAGAAAATTGCTTACTGACAGTTTTAATACAGGTGTGATAAACCTGCGAGTTCTTAAAAAACTGAAGATGTTGAAAGAGCAAAATCTCTACCCTCTATCTATACGTATTCCCAGCAGAGGATTGTAAATGGCCGGGAGGTCCAGTCCCTAATCCCTATTCGGAGGGAAGTTTTCTTTGTTTGATGGCGATGGCCTCCTTGACACGGCGCTTGATGATGTGATTTTCGTCAGACAGAACTTAAGGGTCATGTTATAGTTGTTGCAGCTTTGTAAGCAAAATGTCTAGTCTTTGTTGGTGTAAAAAAGGCAACCTAGGCGTACTTACACGGCTGGGTTTTTCTTCCACAGTGACACTGGAGGTAGAGTCTGGGCCTGGCTCTTGTGGGGGGTGGAGGGAGGTTGTTTTACTGCAGAGGGCGGGGACCGTGTATAGACAACTTTAGATCCATCCATCTTATTATCCCACGTACCAGATATGACATATCTAACAACTTTGTTGTGGTCCGTGACAACCCCTGTCACCTAAAATACAATGTATTGTGTATTCATATTATTCAAAACCATCATTCTTCTTTGCTCAGTGAACTGTCACAATATTATTGATTGGCAACACAATAGTCAACAATCAAATAAATGGCAACCACTGCTCATCAGCATTGCACATGAAGTTATAACCTTTCATTTTCATTGCCTTTTCCATCATGAAAGTCACTTTGCTTTTTGAAGCCAAAAACATTTGTAACATTGTATATTTTTCATTCCAATACAAAGTAAAAAATTAACGGAATATGTTTCATTTCTAACAGTTTAAAACATTTACTGAACGTGTAAAATTGGAAAGCTGCACACAGCAGGCACTTTGATAGCAAATGAATTTAGCAACAAGGCTACTGTTTATTAGTAAAATCCAACTAGTGGTCTATTAGCAATGCTGCATTCTGATTGGTTGAGCTACTACTAGGCTATATGTTATAGCCCACTGGTAGCAAAAAGTGCCGGCTTTGAAAACCAAAACAATGGCGGCTAAGTCGCATTTTGCTAGCTAAAGTTGTGTTGTCTTGATATTTTTAACCAACTAATTGGATTTTACTAAAACAATAAATTATTCCTCTCGCCCTCATGGCCTCCGAGTCAATAGCCCATTCAGCCTTCGGCCTCATGGGCTTTTGACTCAGAGCCTATTCGGGCTCAAGGAATTATTGTTAAATATAGTATCAAACAAATAAAATGCATGACTCCTTGTTGCCACCTACCTTTCTCGGAGTATCTCTTCCAAAATAATTGTAAGCATCATATTTGAGATGACAAACATCTTTTGTTGTGTGATTTTGAATGTCCATCTCACCTGACTACAATAATAAATGCAAACATGATTCAAGATTTTGTCAAACATAACATGTAAAAATGTTGTGCGTCGAAGTATAGCATTAAAGGCTTTGCTTCTATAAAATGACACTGACAAATTTAGATGCAATTTGAAACAACAAATTCTTTAATGCCCTTTTCAGTGGGGTAAACAATATACACAGGAGTAAATGTGGAGCAGGAGTGAACGGTAGGTACTGTTTTTCACGCATTTTCATCAACTTCTCAAATATTAGGACTTTCTTAACCATCCTTTACTGTTCATAGTCTTTTCTTGACATCTGATTGCATTTTGTGCAACTTTTCTCTGTTGACTAATAATTAAAGCAACTATTTGAAACTTTTGACAAAGAATATCTGGGAAAATAACTCAAGTTAGTCTTGATGAAACAGGACAAGGATTTCCCTACAAATTTGGTGAATTGCCATAAGTTAGATCATGTTGTAGCTGTATTGTGAAAATTTTTACGTCATTAATTATTTTCTGAAATTTTGTAACATTGTGTAGTTCCAAAAAATATCTGTATCCCCCCTGCCCCCCATGGAGGCACTTTTATTTTAGACCCTCCACCCCCTGGAATTCCCTTTCCAGGGGGTACTTGACGTACCCCCCACCCCCTAGAATTTCTGTACTTATCCAACTTGGCTGGGTACCCCCTGGAAAGAATATTTCCATCAAAAATGCCGTTGCACAATACTTTTATGCGAAATAATTGTTTCTACAATAAAGAAACAGTGTCAAATAATTTCTTAGTTAATTAGTAATGGTAAGTCACTGAGACCCATAAAGGTGGTACAGCCATACACGACACCAGTGATTGCCATCTCTCAAACTGGTGAAATTCAATTACTTCTTTTCAGTTAAAAACATGTTAGATGAAGGCAAATTAGAACATGACTACATTACATTAAATACCACAATATATTTTGTAAAAAAGCAACAGATAGATAACCGGAAGTTTATTCATGAGCCGACAACAATCATGTTACATAGACTATGGTGCAAGCTGTAAAAAAAAGCACTCAGCCGACCACAAATAAAAGATTATCGATGAAAACAATAATTTTTGCTTTGAAACACCAATTAACAGTACGATAACTGATGGCTTGCTTATCAATCTTACTCGAAGCCCCTGGAAAAAAAGACTAGGGAGGTCACCTCCACCCCCTTGGGAATTGCCTCCTGTTGGACCCCACCTCCCCTCTAAGTTTCCGTTGCCCTTTGTTGGGGGGGGGGGGGGTAATGGATATTTTCTGGAATTACACATTTTGCATTCTGAGTGAACACCATATTGCTTCTAGTTTTTGTAATGTGTGTTTGCCTACGCCCCACCTGGAAATCAGCTTTTGTTGCGCGTGGCTAGCACAGTTGAATAAATTTGTTGATCGATTGACTGATTGACTTACCATCTATGGTGAACACTTTCTGTACACTACACTGGTATACATACAATAATAATTATTGTTCAGTCTATAAACAGTCTATAAAAAACGTGAGTGCAAAAGATTGATGCAAAGAACATGACTTCACAGTTGCAACAACTTGCTAAATGAGCTGACTATATTCCCAATGCACAAGGGCCTCTGGTAATGATTTCATTGATTTCATGTCAATCTACACATGAATTGCTAATCAATATATTAGCAGCACTGACATAAACTTTAGGTTTAAACTTTAATAAAGGTTTCTGGTCGCACCTGATCAATCCAAAGCTTTCCAACAATAATGTTGTGAACTGTAGTTGTAACTTTCTTCCATGTGTAGTGGTAGCCAGTCTTGGTAAACTTAAGATGAGCAGTGCCATGTGGTATGACCTGAAGATACTTGCCACGGAATTTGCTGGTGAGGGTGAATTCCTGCCAAAAGGTCCAGTCCTTATGCTCAACATGAAGGGCTGATGCAGGTGGATGATGGCTCACCTGCAGTCAATATTTAAGACAAAGTAATAGCACTCTATATCACTGTACAGAATTCAACACAAGTGTGCAATTATAATGTGGTAACATTTACTTCCCTCTTTGTGGTGGAAACTAAAATTGCAGACGTAACTGTTAAACACTTTGCAAAAACAATGTCAGTCATTTAACCCAGGAGTACAGATTTTACACCCCTCCCTCTGCGCCCAGTTGCAAGTAATGTTGTTTGCAGCAAATTTCATGCCACAACATTTTTAAGTAGGGTTAAAAAAGGTTAATGGTTTGTTTATGGTGGAAAATGCATTTAGCATATCCAGCTAGTTTACAGGCACTACACTGAAACAATAAAGACAAAAAATACAGTCAAACCTCTTTAATACGGACACCAAAGGGACAGAACCAATAATTGTCCGCTTTACAGAGGTGTCCGTATTATAGAGGTAGGGAATGTATGATTTTTGGCACTTCTGGGACCAAACGAACTGCCTGTAATAGAGAGGTGTCCATATTATAGAGGTGTCTATAAGGAGACATTAGACTGTTATCCAAATAAAACATTTTAACAGGATTAAAAACCCCAACTGGCAGGAGGCAAACAGTTGGATATTTACAAGCATGGCTGAGGATTTGAACTCAGGACGACCATGAACAAATCAAGCAGGTGACTGGAGCAGGACTTGAAACTGGGTCCACTGGATTGTGAGCCTGTTGCACTGACCACTCAGCCACATTGTCTCCTGCCTCCTGGTGGTAGTCAACCAGTAAAAAGTATGACAAAATTGGGTCTAAAAGACTTCATCTTGACTTTATGTTAAAATATACATCTATTTCAATTAAGGTTGCTTCAGAGAAGAATGATGCATGATCCATGTTTCATAGCCCGCGGTGCATTATTATTGTAAATTATGTGCCCACAACAAGCCTAAAAACCTAGAAAGCAAACGCCGCTGATGCTTCTATTGCCTTTTCACAAATGGTCTCCTTTATTTCAATGAACGTGAACAAGACTAATTAAAACTTCCTGCTACAAAAGGGTTTACCATAGTGCACTGCAGGCTATGAAACATGGTTCACGGGAGCAACCTTAATTGAAATAGGTGTATATGTAATTTATCCACAGCAAATACAGCAAGTCGACTTAAAGCAACAGCAAAGTTAATTCACCTGCTCAGCAAGTGACCACCATCCCAAATCTTCTGTTCTGTCAAATTCAAATGTTTCACCAAGCAATGGGTTGAATGGCTTCCCTGTCCTTGCAGCAGTAGTAGAGTAAGAAGATGTTGTAAATGCTGCAACATAGCACATTTGCTCTGTGGAAGACTCACAAGCTGCTGCCTTGTCTAACAGATGTGCATATTCTAACTCTTCTGTCAGTCTTTGAAGCATAGAAATAGGTTCATTAAAATTAACCTGCAAACCAGATGAGAGGGATACTTAGTATAGCGTACTGTATAAATTATGCTCCCGTATCTTACAGCTACAAAGACAATTCATTCAAGTCTTCTTTTCAGCACAAACAGACTAACATGTATTAGTAAAATCCAACTAGTGGTCTATTATCAATGCTGCATTCTGATTGGTTGAGCTACTACTAGGCTATATGTTATAGCCCACTAGTAGCGAAAGCATTAACTTTTTGGCGGCAAAAAAGGATTTAAGTCTAGCTTTAAATAGTCAAAGTTGTTTTGTCTCGATATTTTTGACCAAGTAAAGTTGGATTTTACTAAAACAATTATTCCTCTCGCCCGCATGGCCTTTGAGTCAATAGCCCATGAGGCCGAAGGCTCAGACTCAGAGACCATTTGTGCTTGAGGAATAATTGTTAAATATCCTTCAATGTACAAATGAAGCAGTAATGAATAGCAGTTACTACTGCAATAATGTTCTTTTTGTACTTAAGCTTATGCAAGCATGAGGCCACAAAGCAATCTTTGGTTTACTTTGACCTTAACTTTTGTAAGGAAAATATCAGCCAGTGTGAACAAACTATCCTGATAACTGAAGAAATGACAGCTGGACACAATAATGGCAGCAAAATGAAAATATAATTCTGCCCTTTATGTGCATAATTATATTCCAGCTGAACCTGCCCCAGAAAGGTTATTGAGAGCCTTGAAACTGCACATAATAGGTAACTCTTTGCTTTCAATAATATTTTCCCTCACCAGAATGCTACTTACCGGTATTTTTTAATTGAGTTACAGTAATGCCAATTTTGAATATTGTGTAGTTCCAGAAAATATCCAGACCCCTACCACCGAGGGAATTTCAAATAGGATCCCCCCATCCCTTCGGATTTTCCATTTTCACAAGAAAACGTTAATCCCCCACCCCTCTGGAATTTCCATAAAAATATCGCCCACCCCCCATACCCTCTGGAAAGTTTTTTTCTTCCTTTAAAAGACTTCAAGAGTTGATCAAACACTAAATCCAAAGGCCGTGTGTCGATAGGCATTCACGTTTTAATTTATTTTGTAGACGATCCTAAAGCTGTGATAAATGGCACCATAAATTGGCTCAAAAAACTCAAAAATTGAGAAATTATATCTTCATACAAGTTCCTGTCTAAAACTTTCACAGTACTGCTAGTACTCAAAGGGGGTTCGCATTTTACATAAGCTCTCAGTATACTAAAAAAGGTTCTGACGAAACTAACCTGTTGCATAACTAGTAATGAACACGATCGTCAGCAAACTGCAATACTACGATTAACGAGATAAAAAGGAGAAATGAACGAGTAGCCAATGTTCTGTGCTATTACCTGGCCACATTTCAAACTCCTGTAAAGAAAGCCAAGTGATTTGTCACTTTGTTTGTCGACAGTGCACTCCAGTTTCTTGAATCGGTCAATCGCAGGACGTTCGTAGTACATTTATAGCTGGTTACCAGTGTACCGCAGACAGGCAACCACCCCTGTTCATCTTAATTGTTGGCAGGTCATTCGCTTCGTGAAGAATACTTGTTTTTAATTGTTGCTTGCTTCTGTCCAAAGAATGTTTAAGTTAAAGAAAAACGTGTTTTAACTGCAAAACGGTTAGGAAAAACATAGGTTGTCCGATTTAAGCTTCCGAACGAGCCGCAAAAACTGGTAAGTGACACTTAAGGAGTCAATACGAATTCATGAAAAATCAATCATTTTCCCGACCATCTGGAAGTGAATTTGGCCTTGAAACCCCCTTCCCCTTTGGAATTTCCTGGGCCATTGACCCCCTTACCCCCCCGGAATTTCTGATTCCCTCAGGGGGTCTGGATATTTTCTGGAACTACACGTTGAAAGCACAAGGCACAATAAAATTAATAATAGAGCTCTCCTTGAAAAATTTACTACAACATTACTACCCAATATTCCTTGTAGTAAGCAATCTAAAAACTGCAAATTTTACAAAGAATTATGGGTAACAACTTTGCTAGCCAGAAATATTGCAGTCTCTGGTTTAGGTTATTTCCTTAAATTCTTGTTAACCCTTTAAGTCCCAATAGTGTCCAAGATCAATTTTCTCCTTACAATATTATCCATACATTGTAAAGAGATAAGTTATGAGAATCAATAAAATGATCACCCAAGAGAAAATACTTTGATCTTTGAACAAATTCTCTCAACTAATTCTTTAAGGAAATGTATGGAGATCAGTTTGGAGAATTTGTATGTGGATACTGGGGCTTAAAGGGTTAAAAAAGTTAAATTTTTCCCAGGCTTCTGACTTGGAACCCTGTTTTAGCTGTTGATGGCAATCATAATTTTAGCAGTTTTCATTTTCTATGAAAACAATATGCAACAACAACATCAGTCAGCAAAGAGTTACCTATTGGAAGAGGAAGCTATTTTACAAGGAGGACAAAAGTTATTATTACAAACACTGCTGACACTATCAGAACTTTATTTTGTACACTGCATCTCTTAAGTGTATTAGTTAAAATACAGAAAAAGCAACACATGACTAGCCAATACTCACGGGCATTGGTATTTTGGATAATTCTTTTCCTATACAGTTCTTCATTATACTCCAGAGGTTAATACTAATATCTGGTTTGTCTGGTATCTTCTTTCTGTAAAACGTCTTCACAAGCTTGTCTGTTGATTGCTAAAAATGTAATTAAAAATCATTGGCATACTGTACTTGTAAACAAGCACAAATTATACCCAAATCTGAGGTTTTTTAAGACAAGACTGACAAGGATAGACTCCTACACTCACAGGGAACTGAAAAGTAACATGGATCCTTTCCCACTCCATAAAGTATGTAGAACTGGGCACATTTTGTATGTAAAGAAGTCACTTAGTACTCTTGCTAAAACTGTAACATTTTTAAAAGCAAAGTGTGTGTTTGTTTGCACACATGTTGCCTTGACAATTCAGCAATTTAAACAGTGTTGAACATTAACAGTTAGTTTAGCCACCCTGTCTTATTGTGATCAAAATATAGGTGGACAAAAAAGAAAAGCTGCTTTGACGTCATTTGTCATTGACTTATTCTTATTTCTAAAAGCAAGATTATTGATACTCACAGAAGATACTCCAAAAGAACCTTCCACTGTGAAAGGAGCTGTGACTATCTTTAAACCCGCATTTGCATCATCACTGGCAGATATTTGAGACGCCTCTCTGCCTGTTGCAAATACTACATCAGTAGTTGTTTCAGTAGCAGCAGTATCCTCACTAGCCTCCCCTTTGTCAGTGTCTAATTTGCTGGCACCTTCAAGCTCCATGCTGGTGTCGGAGCTTGTACTTTGTAAACTCTCGTGGCTTTTGCTGACTGGTATTGTAAAGCCCTCAGGGTGCTCTGCTATGGCATCAAAGAATTCTGCATTTTCATCATCTTCTTCTTCAACTGCTTCCTCTTCTTCATCACTGTCACGACCAAGTTCCGCTCCAGGTATGTCAGCCAAGTTTGCACCTGTGCTTTTACGGCATGCCCTTTCCAGCGTGTTGTGTTGTCTAGCAAGAGCTTCAACTGTCTCTTCAAGGGTCACTCGTCGTTGTCGTTCAACATGCAGACTCTTTTGCCACCTTTTTTCCTGTGTCTGAGCTAGTTCCAAAAATTCTGCACAAGCCTTGGGAACAAAGAGGAAAACATAATATTATTATATTACTACTATCAACAGCCCCACCTTAGCCCAGGCTAAGGAACGTGTTATGGGCTACTAGAGTCTTTTTTTTTTTCATTATAAAATTACCAAAAATTTTTTCAGCTCACCATTCATTAGGAGAATAAAATTTAATTTAACACGATAACTGACAAAAGAGGTTTATTTTAATTTCAGATGTGTTATTTCCATCTTATGCTAATGACAAACCTGTCACCCCATTCAGTCCTAGAGTGGATGGTGGAGTCTCGAAAGGTTGTTGTGACTTATGAGTCAGCCTGTGGATGTGTGTGAGAGACCATCACGACCTTAAGGTGCTGACCATTCAAATGAAACATCATAGGCAGCAAAAAGATGTACTAATTTGTTTTGCATTAGATTCTTTAGTTTTGTTATTCAGCATTTTAAAAATTTAAGTTTGATAAATTTTGTTATGATTTTTACTTGGGCCACTTTAAAAATTGAAATTAATCCAAAAGGTTGGGAAAGGAGGAATCAGACAAGAAAACAATACAAGTGTCATGGCTTACTCACACTAATCATGGCATTTGCTGTTATCCGAAAAAGAGTGGCTTTCTCATTCACCAGTTTAAGCTTAGTGAACAAAGTAGAATTATCTTCCACTTCCTGAAGTTCAACAACTGCTCGCTGCAATGCAGACCCATGTTTTCCTACAAGATCATTGCAAGTCTGAAGGTCATCAAGCTTTGTATTCAGTGGCTTGATGTCGTCAGCCTGGTCATTGTTAGATTCTTCTTCCTCATCTAAAAAATTTTAAAAATCAAATAATTAGATGGTTGAAATCAAACACTCTCCACCCTTTCCAAAATGCTGCCAAACTTAATGATGATGATAAAGTTCCAAGTTTTTTCTGACCTTACACTCTGAGCAGCATACTTATCATACTCGTAGTGCATTATCAGATCATCTAGTTATTGAATCTTTCCGTATAAACCAAAGGAGATTTTCTTCAAATATAAGTGAAAATGTTTGGAACAACATTCCGTCATCCATCCGTCGAAACTCTTCGAAAAAAGAATTTAAATGTGCACTGACAAGTGATTTTGCTTCTCAGTACTAATATTATATATATATATGATTATCTGTTCTTCTTTCCTAAGTATTATATCTATACCGTATTTTTCTTTGTCATAATATACAAAATATTATTTTACTAAGTGGCACAAAATTAGGTAATTAATGCTACAGTAAATGGAGAAAAATAAAATACAAATGCAAATAAAGGATTTTTGCATAAGAAGTAATGTTCACTCTATTTAAGACAGAAAAGTGCTTAACAATTGTCAGAACTGGGTAGCCACGTCACCCCTGTTCCAAAGAGAATTCCACTCTTCAAAATTACTCAGTTAGATCAGTCTATTCCTGAATAGCATGCACAGGTTAAGCAGAAATTTTGTGGAACAACTAGAATTTATAAATATTTTTAAAATAAATTGTCTTCCTGGCTACTTCAGACTTTTGGTAAGCCCCCTTAATCAACCTACCAACATTTTAATTTAGTGATACATAAAGTTATCTCAGCAAGATGACCACTGGCTGGGATCAGTGCAGTAGCACTAAGCATTTGGCTTAGCAAATGAACAATCGATCTACCACAGTTGTCATTTTGATATCAGGAACTCTCAAGTTTGGGAAAAAAGAGCCTTTATGTCTGAGTGAATGCGTGACACATATGCATATCAAAGTGCCCTCAATACTAAAAGTCTTGTTTCTACACTATGCACATCCTTAAGTGATTAAAGCTAGAAACCGGTAAAATGTATGTAACAGGCTCAAGTTGTTCCAACAAGGGATATTGCTATCCACTGGATAAATCACTATCCAGCAGATAAGTATTAGAAACATCAATTACACTATCCATTGAATAGCCTTATCCATCTTTCGAACAACCAGGCTCAGAAAATAAAACAAATGCAACCAACCAAATTTAGGTAGTGAGCTACATGGGCATCAGTCTATATAAATATAAAAGCAAAAAAAACAGTGTACTCAAAATTTTAAAATAACTTTAAAAAAAAATAAGAAAACTTAACAAAATGAATATTAACAGCAAGTTGGTGCTTTAAGTCACATTCCAAAAATAACCATCTGGGCATAGTACAAAAAAAAATATTCTCACTAATGTGATTGCTGTTGAAGAGTATCGTCCAAGAAATAACTTATTTATATACAATTTTTTTCACTGAGTAGGTACAATCAATAACATCATAATTTTTCTCTCACATCACTCCTCTCACTTGAATTAAGAAAATAAGGGTTTTGTGATATATAAATATGGAAAAATGCCACAGAGGCTGAGCTGAGGTGGTTATCTTGGCTGGGCTCTGACAAAAAATAATAAATGATAATGTTGTGGTGCAATTTAAGGTATAAATTTACCTAAAATGCCTTTTTTGTGGTACAACATGCAATCTGGTCCAAGGTGGTCTCTCTCATTGTTACTGTGTGTAATTGAACAGTTACTCTTCTGGAATTTCTGTTTTGACAGTCTCCACAAAAACATCACAAGTACCAAAAATAAAACGATACATGTAATAATAATTCATCCCATTTTGCACGCAAAAGAATCCATTGATATGGCTTAGCTTTTTTCCCATCTAGCAAAATTTTAAAAATAATATGTATCCAATTTCTGGATGACATGAACAAGTGTGGTGGGAAGTTCATGCAGACAAGAGACATAACTAAAAGGATCTACAAATAACTACCAAAAATGACAGCAAGCCATTACATATACAAGATTTATATTTGCATTAATTTACATGTTTTTTCCCCCAAAATAGAGATTCAACAGCAGAAAATAAAGGGAGATAAATAAACAAATAAGGGGTTTTAAAATGTTGTTATTAAAATGAAACTACACTTAAAGTAGGATTTACTTGCAAAAAAGTAAACAAATGTAGCACTGGTGTAAATCAAGTTAACTATTAAACAGGCACCTGCTAAGACAGACTGGGCAACACAGATATAATACATGAACCACTAAAAGATAATTCCCACACTAAGCAAACAGCCATAACAAAGAGTTTAGGAACAACATGTCCATTATTTATATACTTCACAGAAAAAAACAACCTACCTTCTCTAGCTAAGTCCATTATTTAGAAAGACAGCAGGAAGATAAAAAACAACAAGATCAAAATTTGCTAGTGTTATCTGAGGTCAAAATGTTTTCTTTTCCATTTATATAGTCGTCAGTTTTGAGATTTACAGTGATATTATAAAAATGGCAGCGGCCTCTTTAGTGCAAAGTCATCTTATGATACAGGAACCAAACAGCCATAGCAATTTGTTCAGGTTTACAATGTTAGATTGTTGATGTCTTCTTAAAAACCACTTCTTTGTTAGCCACCTTTGCAATAAACCATTTCAGATGTTTGTGTACCCGGCCTGCTGCTAACAAAACCACATCTCTGCCACAAACCAGCCTGGACTTTGCCAACTGAATTAATGGCTGTCCACAATTTACTCTGCTAAGGCCTATGCAAATTCCCTGAGACACATATATTATAAACAAGTATTATAATATTAGACCTGCCTTGAATTTTATGTCATTTGGTATCCTGGTTACTCTCTTAATACTCCGAGAATTTTAGTTCAGACTTCTTAAATCTAGAATAGTTTTCACTTCAAACAGGGAGACAGGTCTCCTTCATAATATTTCTGGTACCAGCAGCGAATACATCACACAAAAAACACATTTTTGTGGTGTCCTTGTCAATGATTGGATGACCAAAAGCTAGAACTGAATTTGGTTGCTAAGGAACAGCTTCTACCATCAAAATTTCTGATTTTCTGAGGTGATGAGTTAGGCATCTACACAGAAGCTTGAGGATTGAAAGCATAATAATTTTTTTTTCATCTGAAAAAAGATCTTCACAATACTGGTATTCTAAATTAAGACCAAAATAAAAATTTCCCTGAAACAGGGCACCAGATGAGACCTATGAAGAAAGTTAGAAAAATTAATGATCAAAGTATTGTAAACCTTCAAAAAGTGGTGATCTGTAGTCATATTTAAGTGGCCATTTCAAGTTTTTGAGACCATACAAGGATGAAGAGTAAGCCAGGTTTTGATACACCTACACAGGTTAACAGCACTATTTCTTCACATAAAATAAGATCTCAAGACATTGTTTTTAGTGTAATACAGTCAACTGCCTCTTAGACGGACACCTTCGGGACCAACACTAAATGTCCTTCTCTTAGAGAGATGCCTGTCTGATAAAGAGTTAAATAAAGGGAGTAAAGAAAGACAACGACTGACTGTAGGTATCCATTTTACAGAAGTGTCCATCAAAATTTATCAAAATTCATACAGTGGGAACTGCCGCCAAATTGAGTGAATTTTAAAAATAACCACTCAAAACATTAAATAAAGGTATAAATAAAACAGCAAATACAAAAGAAAGCACAGATGGGTAAATTTAAAGAAGATTAAAACAGATTACAATTACAGCTGTAGGGTTTTTTGAAAACTTGTTAGCCTAACAGTTTTTTAAAGTTCATATTTGTTGTTTGTAACATCTGATATTATGCTTGGGAGACACATTATTTTGTTTGACAAGTAGCCAGGAATATCTTCACTTAAGTTAAGTTCCACTGCAAAAATAATTTCAAATCAAAAAATGCCATTAAAATAATGATGTTTCAATATAAGGTATTCCACAACATACTCACAACCAGAGCTAGCCTTTTCAGTACCACAATTTGTGACTAATGAATGCCCTCAATGTTCATCTTAAAGGGGCTGTGTCACGGCAGTCCAGTTCATTTTGTTTAATTTATTTTGCCAATTACTCGCCCTCAATCGCTACGGAACTTAAAGTAAGCAAAGAAATTACATGTAAATGACAAAGTCAGAGATTCGAGACAAACAAATATGTCTCCTGAGCATTATTTTTGAAGTTGCAAACAGCAGAGATAAACTTTGAAAACTGTTAGGCTGAACAGTTTTCAAAAATCCTAATTCCAGTCCACTTCAATCTTCTTCAGTTTTGCCCATCCATGGCATCTGTTGTGTCTGTTGTGTTATTTTGACCTTTCTTTAATGATTTAAGCGGGTATTTTTACGTTTCTCTTGGATTTAACGGGCATTTTGTAATACCTAATTTGGCTGAATTTTGTAACAGCTCCTTTAAACATATCCCTTAGACCACAGTCATGTTATTGCACCTGGTGGGCCAACAAGACTGAGCAATCTCTGACATTACCAAAGGGCATGATTCTGTATGGGGTTTCCCATCATATGTAACACAAAATCACTAAACTACACCAATGCTGTGCTCTAGCAGCGCCCACTGGTCCCTGATGCCTAACTTTTGCTCCCGGGCAGCAGGAAATCTAAGTTTTTCATTCAAAGCACTGGGCTCCCTCCAATTTTTCTTAAAAAGCACAGCCTTGTACTCCCTTCTAATTACAAAATTTTTCAATATATTGCAGTTGCATAAAGGACAAAATAATCTCTTTTGACAGATTCCTCATGCTTCTTTGTGAAAAACTGAACATTCAGGATCATTCAGAAAGAAAAAGTTTTTGGAGACAACAATAATAATACCTTTAAAAATCCTTTCAACATCTCCTTTAGTATGCATTTGTGACATGCATTTATTTTTTTGCTGCCATTGTTACTATTATTATTTATTTATCAATAATTATATACTTTTTTTCTTTGTCTTTTTTGGGGAAATGTACCACATAGTTAACACTTCTTTAATTAAATTGAAATTACTATAAATGTTTTTGTTTTAAATTTAGATTTAAACAAGTTAATAAAAAATAAAAAAATTAATACGGGTGAAGACAATACAAATGTGAAGTGTCCAAAAGAAGATCAACAATACATGTATGTACAGGTTGTTAGTTAGGAGGGAGACAAGTCCCAAGAGCTACCTGAGATTTGCTCGCGGGCGACTAAAATTTTAAACAAGGAGCCTGTACGGGCACCTAAAAGTTATGATTTTTATGGCAATAGCCCTTATGCCAACTTCCAATGAACGAACACAACAAAATCCCCTGCCCATTCTGTGCTTTTGAAACAAAAACATAAACACACGGTCATCGACCATAGGCAAAAAATTTCGGCTGATAAAAGTAAACAAGCAAGCAATTGTCCCTAAACTCGCTTCTGTGACTTCCGTTCCCAGGGCTTCCGCTGCAGTGCAGTTGAAGTTTCTTGTCTGAAAATTATCTCAAATGAATATTAAAGGTCTTAGAAAATCTTTTGGGATTAAAATCATGAATTTTTCCCTGCATTTTGTCTCTAAAACTGTTTATAGGTCACTTCTGTACGTTTTTAAAGTTGTGATGCATGCAAAAAGCAAAAGGTTTCATATTACACGTGACATATGCAAATTTCACTTGCATCTACATAGATCAACAATGTTTTATATCTTCCTACGGAAAGTACAGTCAGAGATTTCTTGTTTGTTCAGCGCTGTATATGCCTTTCTATTTTTGTTCTATGTTTCACGGTAATTTTTGAAAGGCTCACAAAAACATTACAGTTTTTGAAAAAGATTCACGGCAACTATTTCAGATCATAAATTGAAAACAATTTTTAGGCTATCCAGTGGTAAGGAAAAAGTAAAGGCGCACACGAACAAAAGCCCAAACAGCCAGAGCTTATCCCGGTTTCATGAGCATGAAGCATGCCTAGAAGTATTGCTACTCCCTCCTGGACGGGACACCAGTCCATTGCAGGGTTACCTCCCAGTAGTATGTCACCGATACCCATTTATTCTCTAGAAATGCATTCTAAGCGGCACTATAAATTACAAGGGATTCCATATTATTTTCTCAAAAATTTTAGATGCAATTTAACACATTACGAAAGTGACAATTTTTTTGAGTCCTCTTTCCATAACATTTTTGAAACTGGAAATTTTAGGTTTCTTTTTTTCTTCAAAAAATAGTGTAACCAGAGGAGTGAAATGAGAAAAATTAAACTTCAGAAAATCGAAGGGGTTTTATTAGATAAGCTTCGAATACATGAACATGAATGGAACAGTCATCTAAAAATTTTTAGCCATCCTCAAGCAATAAAAAATTCTAGGCAATATTTACTTCCCTGAACAGATATTTAAAGAAAAACGTTGTTGGGTTCCCCTGTATTATTTATGCCCAAATAATTTGAAGTTTGTCGATCAGTGGGCTCCTAGAAATGTGGCTTGGGCTCATAACTTCTTATTTTAGGGCCTGAAGGGCTCCCACAAAATCTTCTTAGGCAGCAGCCTTGAGAGCGCGACCAAATTCAGCGATGATCAATTATTGTTTTGTCAAAAACTGAAAAGCGCGTTCGCTTCCTAGCACCCTGTGGCTCACGTATTGTCAAGTTTCTTTTACATGATTGGTTTGTTCGTTAGACCACAAACACAAAGAGAAACGAATGTGGTTCGATTCTCAGCAGCCGTTTGTGGGAAGGAGTGTTGCATGACAACACTATAAACGGCTGTGTGACAGACTAATAAGAAGGTAGGATTAAATGATCAAAACCTTTGCTTGCTCCCTTACAGCTGTTTTATGCACCTGATTCTTCCTCATTACACTTACATTAGTATTTTTTGTAAACACTATCAAAGTCATATGTGCTGCATACACCTAAAATGATCTCTTCGAACTCTGTCACTTTACAGTGTTATGAAATTTCTCCCATCATATGATTTAGATTAATTTAGGTGTGACACAATATAGCAATTTGCATAATTGGTAAGTGAATGTACGTGTCCCTCCTGCAAACATAAAATAGCAAGGTTTATTCAACTATTTTTCAACATAACAATTTACATAGACCGCCTTAAACAAAATGTATCACGCATGAAAAGGTAAGGTATGCAAACTCGTAATCTCATCCAATACATTTAAACCAATTATATCCGCACAAAGAATTCTCAGCGGTTGAAGAGAACCTTACCTGTGTAAAAGCACATGGAAAGCTAATAATCCATACAGAAATAAACCAGTCAAAATCAAAAACGCTAGAAATCAAAATTAGCTTACGCGTTTAAGATCAATCTATTGCCCATGTTTGCTACAACAACTGATCTTTCTTATTTTTAGCTAATTTCCATTTTGCTACTGTAAAGTCGATAAGCCTGAGTGTTACAAGTGATACATGAACACCTTTATCGTTATAAAATACCCAACATATAATCATACCTGATTCCAGCAGTTTGATGGCCTTCGCTTTAGCTAGCTCCAACGCTGTAACCCATCTTTGCCGTTCAACTTCAGAGTTTGCTCTCATGTAAAAGATTTGTGTTCCTCCATTAGAAATGACGAAATTACACGAATCTTCCGCGTCAATGAAAGCACCAGCAAGGTTTATTGTCCCTCGACAAGTATGAGCCATCTCGGCTTGGCTTCTGAAATACAAAAGAAAAGTTCCTCCTTCACAAAGAACAGAAACTCCCACAATATTCACAAGATTGTCCGCCATTTTGAATTTCCGGCAATAACACGTCTATAAACCATACCTGTAGTACGACAGAAGCCCATTTGAGAGAACAAACCATCTCTTCTGATACCCTTTGATGTAATTTGTCCACTTTAACAGCCATCCTCTAAAATGGTCGGGGCAAACTTGTCCGTCCGGCATAGTCACATTTTCAGACGGAATATTCACAAAAGCGAAATCCTCATCAGTAGAACGAGACATGATCACGTGACAAGATGGTACAGCAAGTCTGACCCGAATGATCGGAGATCTTTGTGAAAAGAAAGCGAAAGAAATCTAACTACCTGCACATAAAAGATTCACTATAACAAAGCTTTCCTGCCTAGACTAATTATCATTTGCAGTTAATGTTAAGTCAGCAAAGACCAGGAAAAATGACATCACGCCACATTGCGTAACCCGTGTTCTAATGCCGCTGGTCACAATAGATCTTCGTCTATCTGTTTTTAACACATCACGAAGGGCAAAGTCTGGGCTCCGTCCTAACAGTCCCTCGTTCCTAAAAATTATGCAAATGGTCCCAACTAAATATTCTAGAAACAAATATATATAGCAACTTTACACATATGATTGGCTAATTGCTTGTTTTGAAAATATGTCAAAGCAAGGTTCAAATGAACCAAATTTACAATACAAGTACTGTGTAATCTGTATAAATCATCATTGTCTTAGCGTTTTTCAAATTGTCTGGATGCTCTGAAAAAATTCTCTCAAAAGAAAAACCATTTCAACACGCCTGGAATTAACAGGAATTTGAAAATCTTTCACTTACCCTGAGTGCAGATGTCTAAATTCGATGGAACCATGATCAACCCTAAGAAAACTTTCAGCCCGGCAAGTTCTGTCACTCTTGCAGGAACAAACTATACCCATGAATACCGCAGCTGATCATTGCTTCCGAGAACTCGGCTACGGCTTAAATATTGCCTTCAATGGCATCTTGTCTCTGGGGGTGAGGGTTGAAAAATTGATTGTAACACTTAAGGATCAAAATAAGGTGACGTATTGAAGCACGGCAAGAGCTATGACGGTGTCCCCTGTTTACCCCAAAAGTTACAAACAACCACAACACTGCGTAATAAAGATTTGTTGATGACCCGGGGTTAAGGAGCGTCTTAAGTACGAGAACAATTCACAAGTATTCAGTTTCGGAAATGTCACGCGATGAAGTGTTCTAAAAAATGTCACACCTTACATTACAGACCTTACAAGAGGCCAAAAAAGTTTTAAAAATAGAACAACGGAAACTTCAAAGAAGTTCAAGGAAACATAAGGAATTTTGTCTCCAGTGGTCTTCTGCGTGAGCACTGGGGTCGAGAAAAGAACTAGTCATACATAAAAAGGTTTTTCCCCCGGGTGGTTACCCGAACTGGAATACGCCAGTTGTTTTTTTTTTTTTGGTGGGGGGAGGAGGGTAACTCGAACCCTAGATAACTCTGCTACGCAGGATAACACCCATCCCGCCCCCGAGGCTCGCTAAAGAATTGTAAAATTCTCAAACAACTCTCTGAGATCACGAGAGGTTTTTTTCATCGCTGCGTTGCATTTCACAATTGTCTAATTGGAGAAATTGATTTTAACTTTAATTTTGATAAAAAAAAATCAAGCTGTTCATTCATGTACAGTTGACTCCCGATAACTCGAACCCTCGCTAACTCAAACCAACTGAGTCCATTTCCCCTGGATTTCCTTCTTACATTTACTGTAATTTTACCCTCGGTAACTCGAACCTTAGATAACTTGAACCTCCCGCTAACTCGAAGTAATTTTTGTTTCGCTTCTACGACCCTTCAGCTCATTTCTATATAGTTTTACCCTTGATAACTCGAACCACGTTATAAGCGCGTGACAAGTCGGGCAAAAAACCGTGTACTGAAGTCCGAAACATTGAATTTATTTCAAAACAACCGAGTAAATTCTTTGTCTTTCCTTTTTGTTCACTCCAGTTCAAATTCAGTGTTCATTCCTGCTTTGTGGCTTAATTGCCCTTCCTTCCCAGCCATTTGCTCATCTCCTTACTTCCGGTTATTTGCTTCAAACTCCCGATTCCCGATAACTCGAACTTTTTTCGATCTCCTTTGAAGGTTCGAGTTATCGGGAGTCGACTGTATTTCTTTCTTTGTTTTATTTTCTAGTTTTTTTCCCTTTTAATTTGTGTGTGTGTGTTTTTTGTGTAGCTGCATGTCGTGTGTGTACTCATTTATTATGGTTATTATGGTCACCCTGTACTCTCTCAATATTTAATAGCATTTTTTATATAATGTAAATCAGTGTGGAGTCCCCCCGATAAAATAAAGTAGTTGTTGTTGTTGCAATTGTTGTTTAGACGTTGCAACGCTCTTCGACGGCCTCTTCCTCGAGCTAACTGTCATCCGCATGAATACTCTAAACCTTCTCTATATCCATAGAGGACCAACACAGATGGTCTAGACGATGCGTGAGCCGGTTGCAACGCACGCTTATCGGTAAAGAAACATTTTTAAGCAATTAATTTATTATTTAATTCTTACTTAATTTATGGGGCTCCACTGAAAACCTTCATGGCGAGTTGGGCTCTCCCTTAAATAATATTAGTATCATCATCATCGTTATTACCATCATCATTACCATCAGCATCGTCGTCACCGTGATCGTAAACCGCACCGAAATCACCGTTCTAACATAGAAGCCCTATCCGTGTAGCCTGCTACACAGCCGTTTTTAGAGTCGTCACGGAGGAACGTTGCGTGACGACACTAAAAACGGCTGTGTAGCAGACTATATCCGATATGGTTTTCGTGTCGGTGCTCTCTTCTCCGCAGAGAGGATCCCACTGGGTGTGGCAATAAACATAGCCAGTACATATAGTCTAGACAAAACAATGTGATTGAGAGAAATCAACTCCACGGGGCATTCTCCAAGTGTAAGGGGAGAGCAGATTTTAATGGACGAAACTTGAAGAGAGGAACCGTACGATGTCTCCCATTTTCTGTCACACATTTTCCCTCCTCGCTTTCCCCAGAAACGATGGCTCAGGCTAACTTAAATCAACTTGAATGTCGGTTCATCTGCATTTGGATTAAATAATCCGGAAACAATGCATGATCAAAACTATCTGCACGCGACTACCTGAAGAAAGATCGCCCATCCGCAAAATTAAGCAAGGTATTACTGACAGTCAGTATAAAGGCTGGTTTCTATTAGACTAAACTCAACTCGGAGTAAAATAACGTCTGTGACTCAGGCTGGTTTCTCTTTAATCGTCCATGTCCAGATCGTCTTGAACATGCCAAATCAAGAATCGAGCCACACAAGACGATTACGGAGAAGACTATACGAAACTAAGCTTAAATGAACTACGACAGCTATGATGACCAAAAACAAGGGTCAAGGACGCACTTCCAAAGATCACCCGGGAAACATCAATTGCATTTTAAAGTCAAGAGATCAACAACACTGACATGCCAGAAATGATCAAATGGATTCCAAAACGGAAATGTAAACTCTTTACGAACCAAATTAAGTCTGTGATTTAGAACTCTACTCAAAGACTTAGAAAGGGAGAGCGATCAATCTCATAAACCCTTTCGCTTGATTGAGTTTTGTAAGGTTTTCTAACTTTTAAGTGTGAAGACGAAATCCTAAGGTGTGACCGTACAAATAAAACCTCTTTTATTAGCAAAACCTCCACATTTGGGGGGGGGGGGGGGGTGAGTGAAAGGCGGATTCAAAAACAGACTTGACTAAATTCTGAGAACGGGCCACACCTTTTGGTGTTGAAGAAACTATTTTTGGTTCGCTTTTGTGTTGTGGTGTGAGTATTGTTCAGTTTCTCTTTAATCTTTTGCTTTACGTCATTTGGTGATTACAGCCGTCCACAATACCAGGAATTTACCAGTTCATTGATTTTATTTGACCCTGAGTGTCGTATCGACGCTTCAAATGACTTCCTTTGATCAAAACGCATATTCTCAATACCTTTTCTTCGTGCTTTTCTTATAACTCTAATACGAAAAATTTCTTTTCCCGCCCTTTTTAGACGTACCATAAAAAGAAATAAGATAGATGTAAATATAAGGGCTCAAAAAGGAGAAAATGCAGAGAAAGTTTCTCCGGCCTCTTTCAATAATTAAAACTGGAGGAAATCACGTTAAGCAGCCGTCGGGCGAGGGCAAATTCACTACGCGTATTCACGCGTTCTTGGTTTTCGTCAAACAACTTCAGTGCTTGTAGACTTTGCAGCAACACAAGCAAAAGAAGCCAAAAACTAATGATCCTTGACAAAAAAGATATATTCATTCATTCTTGCAATAGGCCAATACCGAGTTCCAAAAACCCTCACTTTTAAAATAAAGCTAGGTGCACAGCCTTTTTTGTGAAAATGAGTTTTAATTGCATGAGAATGAAAAATGATTTCCATATCAAAGGCTGAGCACCTACCCTCGTTTTGAAACACAGGCCCACGGTAACTCGGAAATGGCCTATTCAATAAGCCCTGGTGATGCCATGTACTTGTTCAGGTTATCCTAGGAAAAAACAGACGGACTGATCCACAGGGCGCAGAGGAGTTAATTGTGATCTTGATTCCACTAAAATGTTACAGCTGATAGCGCGAATCGCAGAAGAGATGAAAGGATAGTTTAGCTAAGAGAGAATGAGCTAGATCATTCTCTCTTGGTTTAGCTCAGTACCGGGGAATGTTTTGTTTAAGGATCGTCAGCGTTGTTCTTAATTTGCTTTGATTTCATCCTCGAGTTCTTTGAGCAGAAGTTCAGCGTTTTTGTTCGTCTTTGCTGCTTCTCTGTACAGTTCACTTGATTTTTCCCAGTCTTTGTCGACTCCGTATCCCCAATAATACATATTACCAAGATTGATCTAAAAACAAAAAACATTTAACAAAGGAAAAATTACACCGTTGGCGTGTTCTAAAGAACGAAAGTAAGAGAGGGGCTTTCATACCGGCAACATCGTTTCTAGCTGAAGCCCGGCTCTTTTCACTAAGAAACTGAATTCCCACTTTATCACTGAAATACCAAGGTCTTATGTTTGGAAAGAGAGATAACATTAACTTGCTTAGTTTTGGTTTTATGACACAATTATACAAGCTCATAGATGAATTATCACTCAGGAATCTCTTCCAGGCCTTAAGGCTAGTTGGAATGGGGAAAAAGTATCACGAGCAGAGAAAAAACGAGAATTATGGATTTCCCATTGTCATCATTATCGTCGCAGTTCATTTGTCTTATTAAAATATTTACGAGAGGAGCAGTTTATTTTTGCGATAAGACGACGATCGATGGCTGTTTAAATGCCATAGTTAGATAGCTATGCATTTGACTACTTGTTACAAACAAATTGACAAACATTGGATGCAACAGTTGATTAAACCAATAATAAACACATGAATTGGCTATTTTAAATGGTTGACTTGAAAAATATTTATAAGTTTCCTTAAAGCGTATAGGGTACCAGAATATGCTCGAAAGACTGAGTTGGTGCAAGTACATTCTTTCTTGGTTAGTGATAGCTCATATACCCGCTTCTCCTCTTGTTAGATACATATGTTGACTTTATGGAGTCATGGCCTCTCATCTTTCATTTTCGTTCCCATCCCACCCCATTTTTTTTCGTGCCAGTCTTCTCTGGGCTTTTATATTCGGTCGCAACTCAGTTCATATCGTGCCAATTACCAGTTAGCCCGTGAACATCCGCCTTCCCCCTCATGACGGATGCACACAGGCTAGTGTTCAGTATCTCCACCGGCGCCCGGTCGAGACAAGTTAAATCATCGCACCTGCGCATGTACGTGTCCACAGCGAGCGGCAAGATCAAAGTAATAAGCCGCTTTCGTGAAGTCATGCTCAACACCAAGACCAGCGAAGTAGTTTACCCCGATGTTATACTGTGCTGTTAGGTAACCTGATGAGCAAAATCAGTGAATCAGTGAAGATACCCCAATAGAATGACTGGGAGACTCCCTCTCTGTCCTTTTATGATCTGTTGCCAAAATACAGTGAGGGAATCGTGATAAGTTAACGGGAAACGGGATTTGACTGCTACCCAGGAAGCAGGATCCGCCAAAATTTAGGCGCGGGATGCCGGATTGGATATTCGGGATAGCAATGACAGAAGTTTGGGATGCGGGATTGTCGTGACAAAAAGGGCGGAAATGCGGGATTAGGACTCCCCTTTCCAAGACTTTCCAACTCTAAAACGGTATCCTAATCTTCTCTTTAGCCTGCGTGGCAGGTGCAAAAAGAGAAGGGGAGGGGGAGAGGGAGCAAAGTATGAAAGGAAAAAGGGAGAGGGTGTCCCTCACCCTACCCTGGGTGCGGGAGGTTTGTTTTCTGTTGCTGGCAGCGAAAATTGAGGGGCCAAGCTGCGGTACCCGATCGTGGCTTCGCGGATCAATTTTCACTGCCAACAACAGGGAAAAAAAAAACGTCTGACACCCAGGGTACCCTTACACTCTCTCCCCCTAATCCCCTCCCTTTTTTTCTTCCTTCCACTCCCCTACTCATTTCGACGCCTGCTACGCAGGCTACTCCTTAATATCAGCTCAATTAACAAAAGCAAAAAGTTTTGCGTCGCCGAGCAACTTATGAGAAGTCTCAGGTCTTGTGTAATACCTTGGTCTGCTGCTGCTTTGTAACACTTAAAGGATTTTTCATAATCCTGTTTAACTCCTGTACCTCGACTGTAAAAAGCACCAAGAGACATCAGAGCTGAAATGTCACCTGGAAGCCCAATAAAGCAAAAAAATAAAAAGAGTTAGAAGAGTCAGTACAATGGTGAGTGGCCAGAAAAAGTTGAAAACTATACGTTTTGCAAATCTAAAGAGTTTCCAGTCTGTCCGATGATCTTCAAACAGAAAGCATGTTAGAAAATAAACTGGTGAAAACACCTATACACATTCAGGATGAATAAAGGCCCGGGGGGTACTTTAGGAATTTTTGGGTGGGGATGTGCCACTGGGACCCTGGAACCCTTAGCCTATACCAGAGCTCGTTCAAGTGAATTTTGCTACCCTATACTAGACTAAACTCCCAAAATCACCCCCCTTTCCCAGAGTAGCTGTTTTCCAGAAACTACTGAGGTCACAAACACAGCCCAGCCAAAACAAAACTGATTTGATTTTTTCACATTTTTGAGTGGCAATTCCCGGTTTCCCTAGTCAAGACTAAAATCTTCAACCACTTGATCAGTTTCCTGGAAAATGATAACCGATTCTAGACCTAAACTCTCTTATTTATATAGCCTGTCCCAGAGTGAACTGCTTGAAAACCATACCCTTCACAGCAGCACATACCTATATAGCCCATATGGCAGTAACCCATCCTCCCCCCCCCCCCCCCCCCAGGGAATAAAGGCTAGTGTACAAGCTACGATCTATTCATCCGATTTGCTTTGGAAGCGATTAATAAAGAAAAAGCAATTCTGAACAACAAATCGTTTGGTGATGGCGGTTAAGGCTAAAAGATGAGCTGGATAAGTTGTGGTGATTGTGTTAGCATTTCGGTTGTTCCTGATTATGTGAACGAGTATGCAGCAAACAACACCATTTGGGGAGTAGGGAATAAATCATTCTTGACTTCACAGGATGTCCTAATCAGTTTTATTCCGTGATAATGAACACTACCATTTTTAAAACTGATACAAGTTAAATATCAAACCTCACGTATCAGTATACTGAAAAACAAAATCGCATGATGTGAAAGTTCAGGCAAAGAGTCAAGTCAGTACTAACTACCATAAAATTTCAAAATGAAGTCCCAGGGCTTATAACTTTAGAGGCCTTCAGCTTCTCTGACTTTTTCAGGTTTGCGGGACCTAACTTTTTTAGAAATCTAAGCTTTAAGATATTGTGTCTCAAGGGATTTAACAAACAGATACCACAAACTACCACTTACAAGTGCTCCCCACCCTCCCCCCCTGGTTATAGGCCCATTAACCTGTAAACAAAAAAATAGATCTGATTGTAAGCCCCCCCTGGATATAAGCCCCCCTCTAGGATCCTCTAGCTTTTATTGAAATGGGATCAATTTTGGTTTCTGGGAAACTGCCCACCTACCCCTCCCTTAAGCTAACATTAACACTTACTTCCTGCTTAGGGAAAAATGATGGCTTAGGGGAGGGGTAGGTGGGCAGTTTCCCAGAAACCTAAACTGACCTGCCTTCACTGCTCCAAAAGCTTGGAATTCTCTTCCTGATAGACTACGTTCTATGAAATCACTTAAAGATTTCAAGATTGCAGTCAGATCTATGTAAATTTTACTAATGTAAACTAGACTTAGCTAATTTATATATATTTGTAATGTTTTTAATTTCATTTATTTATTTTTGTTTTTTTTTATTTTTTATATTTTTTATTATTTTTTTTTTTATTTTTTATTTTTTTTTTTTTTCTCAGCAAATTAGCATAATCTTGCTAGAGGCCTAATCAGCCTCATCAACCCGAGGTGAAATAAAGTTATCTATCTATCTATCTATCAAAAACCAATAAATGGAGAACACATTTAATCAGCACTGCTATAGCTTGGTTCAAAGAACTAAAATTTCTATTCTGGTTATAAGCCTCTTGGATATAAGCCACTCTGTTTATGAGTCCTCCTAAAATCCCTTACAAAGACGTAAAAACCCAGGGCTTATAAGCGATAAGTGGCAGTTTACAGTATCATAACAAAACATGTTCTGCACCTTTCTCAGCAGCTTTCGTAAAGTACTCAGCTGCCTTTGTAAGATCCACTTTTCCTGCTTCACCAGTGGTGTACATATTCCCTTTAAAAGACAACAGGAAACAAGGATGTGACATCAATGCATCCTGGTAATAAACCAAATTTTCTTATGTCTAGAAGAAGTCTATTGATAGGTTACAACTAATTTTAGTTAGAGCAAATTTCACTTATTTTAACTGTCAACGATGAAGTTATTTTTTGGGTTGCACACAGGCTAACATCCAAAGAACCAGATTAAGTTCAGCCTCCATGTGTGACCACCTCTGGTAAGTGGTAACCTCTAATAGGCAACTAACAATCCATAACATCAAAACTTTCACCGTCAAATTATTTTTAAATATTGAGCACACTAATTTTTCACATTACACATTAAAGGGGCTGTGTCACGGCAGTCCCATTCATTTTGATTAATTTTGCCAATTACTCGCCCTCAATCGCTATGGAGCTCAAAGTAAGCAAAGAAATTACATGTAAATGACAAAATCAGAGATCCGAGACAAACAAATTTGTCTCCTGGGCACTATTTTTGAAGTTGGCATCAACTTTGAAAAACTGTTAGGCTGAACAGTTTTCAAAAACCCGAATTTCAAACCGTTTTAATCTTCTTCAGTTTTGCCCATCCGTGGCATCTGTTGTTTTTGTTATATTATTTTAACCTTCCTTTAAAGTTTTGAGAGGTTATTTTTATGTTTCTCTTAATTTAACGGGCATTTTGTAATTTCCTAATTTGGCTGAATTTCGTGACACAGCTCCTTTAATAGACAGTAACCAAAGTGATAGGCAAGCTGACATCTACATGAATAATGAATCATTAGTGTCTTAACAAATACTTAATTTTAGAGCTGCTTGATTAGCCTACAAGCAAGCACTCTCTACTTCATACATAATACAAGAGAACCTTCTCAAAATCTGAAAATTGATTTTACTGTTCTTCTGTTAGGTTTTTGGGAGGTAATTTTCTCCTATAAGTAACCCTTTCACTTCTGGGCCACTTTTTGACCAGATTATTTGTCACTTTAACTTTTAAATCTGTGGATGAGTGTGGTCACTTATCGTTATCTTTACCACAGTTTCCTTACCTACCAATCATTGTATTAGCTTCACTAACACCATTCCCTGCACTGACCTGAAAAAAACAACTACATGGTTAATGTTTTGGCATGCATTTCTTCTTTAATTATTAAATCTGATTACATAAAGCCAGTCTCCATGTGCGATCACCTCTGTTCAGCATCTACCTTCCATATGCAAACAATTTACTGGTATCTAAGATACCAAAGTTTGTTGAGTCGAGAGCCCTATATTCATACACTAAAAACCTGTCTCTATGCAGTTTATTTTAAGTAAAATCTATTATCAATGATATTCGTCAAATACAGTGATAATAAGCAGCTTGCTTTAATGATATTATAATCAATAATAAATAATCTTGGTGTTAATATTACACTCTAGAAATTTAGTTACAGTACAAGATATATTAATGCAACAAGAATAATGTGCAAGCTATAGCTCTCTGAACAATTTAGGCTCTAGGGAGCAGGTAAAATCAAAGGAAATCCAATGACAAAAAAAAAGAAAAACAAAACAAAGTAGGAAGAACTTATATTTATATTAACTATGTTGCTTCATCAACAAGACGTTGAATCTAATTCATTCAGTTGGTTAGCTAGTTACCTGCTTGAAAGTAATACTTGCAGCCATTGTGAGCAATTTTAGCACGGATGGTGGAATGGCTGGAAAATGTGCGCCGTCCACTATAACGACATATGCTAATGCCATATATAAGAAAAATCCTTGTTAAATAATCATTGCATGAGCCAAATCAGGGCGGCTATTTATGGGTGGTAAATTAAGACTCGCCCTATAACTTGAACTATAAACTTATAGGACTGCATGGCACTTAGCTCATTTCTAGGCACCCAAGTAGACACTCAAGATAATTTCAGTTAATTAGAACTCTTCTTGGAATACCTCATATAAGCTTAGTGCCACCTTCAAGTCCTGTGTCATTCCAATACCATTGTGATATAATTGTGCAAGGGAAAACTGAAAGAAAAATGAAAATGTTGGCAAGGGTCTAAATCATTGTAGGGATGGCAGCAGAGTTGGAGGTAGTACAATTCCCATGGCCAAACCAACAACCAGGGTCGGGTTGTTCAAAGCTGGATTAAGATAGCCCAGGGTTAGTGCGAAATTTGAAGTCAGATATGTGTGACAGGGTCACTAGACCTATTATTTCACAAATTTAATTCATCAAGAAAGGCATTACTTTTTCATTATTTTGCTCCTAATATTTTTGCGCTTAGGAATTTCCCAGTTGGATTTAGTAAGCTTGTGTATCGCTTGAGAATGATTGTACATGTGCCCGCAAACCCACATATTATTGCCTAAATGCTGCAGCAGATATTAGCCTTTTGCGTTTTTCTTTTCGGTAGATTGTTTTAATCAGTCAATGGACCTTATCTTATTGAGTTAGTGGGATTAACCTAAGGAAATCCTGGCATTGTGTTTTACTGTGCTTTGGCGACACCCCTTTTACTGTTTTGCTGGGTGCGAAATTGTTTAGTACTCTCGTCTAAATAGAGGCACGCTTTAGCCGTAATTCAGTTGAGTTTGGACATCACCGAAGATACAGCAGCAGTTCTAAAGTTAACAAGCAGACTTGCTTCTAGCAAGGTTTAATCTTTTAGTAGTTCCCGTTTATTTTTATTTTTTTATTTTTTATTTTTTTTGGTTGGTTTTATTTTGCTGATGGAATTGAGTTTCAAATAAATTGCTTTGGAAAATCCTTGAATCCTTTTTCGCTCCTGCTGCTGACCGCCCCGTCCTGTTACATACGAAAGCTTCAAAAGTAAATTCAGTTTTATACTTTTTGTCAACAAGTTGATGACTGGATGCTCTTAAAAATAACAGAGAAAATTATCCAAGAAAATGCTATTGAACAAAAGAAAAAGAAACCCAGGTTAAATTTAACCCTCGGTTAAGCACTAATCAGCCTTCAAACAACTGGGCCCAGGGTCTTAAAATCACAGAAGAATATGATACTGCCTTTACCCTGCAAATGGACAGACCTTCAGTTGGCTTAGATGACCATGTACATGATGAAATAGTGGTCTCCTTCACAGCAGGGCATGTAAAAACTGTTTTCAATAATAGCACATTGTGCTAAATTCACTTCCATCTAACACTTAAATAAAATACTTTCAAACCATGTTGTTAGTAAATTATGACATGATACCTGTATACTAGATTCTGACACATTTTGTCCTTTACCTGGGCAAATGGGTGCCCCTGTTCTGACAGCTCTGAGAACATTTTTGCAGCTTCAAGGGGGTCTGCTTCCACTCCACCCTCCCCTGCAGTGGTGAAAATTATTAATCTGTTAAAAAGAATGTACTGGTGAAATGAATTCCTTAAATAAGTAAACATAAACTGTTTGTTTTGACACAATAAACTATTGTTTCTTTCATACAGCCAGGAATCACCAATTTTGTTATCATGCAAGAAGTGATCAACTAACTTTACATGACTATAAAGGGTTTAGTTTTATCATTTGTCTTACGATTGTCACTTTGATATTGATTGCGACGTTTCGACCGCACACTGCAGGTCTTCATCAGGCGATAGTTTCAATTTACGGAGTTGAACTATTTATATTACCATGGTTGTTAATGATTAGTGTTTCACAACCTCACTCATGGCATGGCTTTTCCTAGAAAAAGATCTCTCTGTCAAAAATAACTCAATTGTAATGTAAAGTTAATTGAGTCACATTTGACTAGGGTTTATCTATGAAGCTAAGGGTGCTTTCCAAAAGTCAGAACTGCCTGGCTATACTGGTCATTTTGAAATTGAAATACAGTTAAAACCTGCGACTAACAACCTTGCATTTTCTCAAGTTAGCCAAAATACATGTACAGTGTAGGACCTTAGGTTCTTACTGGCCGGGATGGTACTTAGCACAGATTTAGGCTATTTAGGTTCTTAAATAGTTCTTATTTTCTGAAGAAAAAATACATTGTAGCAACGAGCATTTAATTTAGTGGTATTCAGCTTATTCCTTATATATAATAGACTGATACTATTACATTGCAGTTGGAATGACAAGGCACTGTCATGTCTCCAAAGAGGATCCTGAATGTCGACTTATTTGCCCAATTGTTTAGAATTGTTTGAATGGATTACAGAAAATAAAAACCTGTTTCAAATTTTAGCCTAACAGGTTCTTAAAAACCAGATTCTTAGTTGCGGGTTTTTACTGTATTGGTGGACTACTGTGCACACTATTAATAGACTGATCTTGCTGAATAGTCCTGGTTAATAATGGTAAGTGCCCTAAGATTGAATTGAATGAATAATGACTGTGGCTTGGACTCTTCATCGTGTCCTTTGACTACATCTGGATGTTTTAACCAATTCCCCACCAACTCTTATACATATACTTGACCTGATTCCAGTAGTTTGCCATAGCTGTACATTCCATCTGTATCACCAGCCATTGCTGCAAATCTAAATAATGGTGCAGACAATTCAACTGCAGCATTTCCAACTAGAAAGGTATTAAAGGAAAATGTTTCAGTTGAGATTTGAACTTGAGTGGTTGTAACAAGTGATCACAGTTAGTAAATAAAATGTAGTTGTTTGAATTTGTGGCCTACAAAATGTGCAAAGAAAATAACATTAAAACCACACTGGAGAAACTAATCCATTGAAATGTCATGTTGTGAGATTAAAACAATCGAACGTGCACAGGTGTCATGTTGTTTCCAACATAAAACTGCAAATTCTCTACCCCATACTATTACTTTGATTCATGATAACTATAAAAAATTCTCTAATTTTATTACCTACCAGCAGCCCTGATTTCAGCATTTATAGGGCAATTTACATGTCATTTCAAAACTGAAAGCCAATTAGCATAACTATAACATTTTTTAAAATAATTTTTGTTAAACTGTTTGGAGAAGTAAAATTTAATTTGCATTACTTTTGTTAGTCTCTTACCTGATTTTTGGGTGTCAAAAATAAGTGCAGCAAGTTTATAGACCTCCTTTGCAGGTACTGAAATAATATTAATGATATTATTATTATTATTAAATTAAAACAAATAATTTTTAAAAAACTAAATCTACCGGTAACCATAGTAACTCATTTAATTCACCAGTTAGTAATAATATTACTACTGTCATATTATCATCACACACAATATTTTTTTAAGAACATAAAGAAAAGAAGGATTTAAAACAGGGAAAAGGCTTGTTTTAATATTCTCCATGAGACTAGACTGCAAACAAGCAGTCACTTTTTCTCTCAAAATCAGTTTAGTGTAGCGTAAGGGTAGTGTAAAAGTCTCATGCACACAAATTGTGTGAGCCTCACACACCCATAGGGCATGTGAGGCAAGAGAGAAAAACCGACCGTCTGATTTTCATACAATGAGTTTGTTCTGAACAGCGGGTTCAAAAATGTCGTCGGCTGTCAAAAATCTATTCACAACTCCACCCTCTTTGTAAATTTGATACACACAGTGATTGGTTTCGTGAGAGAATAGCACATTATTGTTTGAACGTGGCTTCAAATCTTGTGGTGTATCCAATTATTCCAAAGCAGTCTTGGGTGTTGTTTCCCTGTGCAATGTAGTTTTTTCTGTAAGATCAAAAATGAGTGGAAGTGGCAGGACTCCAGCAAAGCCTGTGCCTGCTCCTCAAAGAGGGAGAAAGCCAAGCTGAGCATTCAGATAACTGTAGAATGTGCAGCTGTTGTTTTAAACCTAGTTCAGCAATTTTAAGAGTGGATGGATAAGCTCTGAAAAAATGTTTGTTGCCACTACTAGAAAAAGGTGAAACTGAACATGCCAAGGGACAATGAATTCATCACGGTAGAGGGAACATTGCAAATGACTCATTGGAAACATAACTTGACTGCTTGTTAACAGCTTCCTTCCAAAATTTAGCCTATGGAAATTGCCTGTCTCCAGGAAAAGCAGGTAATTCGAACGAATGTAACGCATGCAAAACAGACAGTCTGTATTTTTAGCGTCTCTCTCCAGTCTTGCTCTCCGTTTTCAGCCTCACTCCAGACCTTTTGTTTGGATATGCAAAAATATGGACTGCTTTGCAGTCTAGCATGAGACAAATACTTCTCCATTGCATTTTTGGCATGAATGTTTATACAATCAAAATAGTATCCAAAATGACTTACAATTTTGTGCTGTCCTTGTGACAGCAACAGATAAAACCTCTCCTTTCCAGTGCTTGATCAAAGCTTCTAGAAGCATTAAGTGGTTTTCCAAGGAACCTTGACCTATCGATTCTTGCAGCCTGTCCCTTATCAAGTCTGAAAGGCTTTCAAAAGCTACAATTGACAACAAATTAGTTGACACTTTGCCCGAAAGGGCCTTTCTGATGTTTTGTTGACTTCAAAAGGAAAAATCAACAATAGAGCCCTTGAGTCAGTTACTATGTTTGTGGTGCAGGACACTAAATTACATGGACAAAAATTCCGACAAGTTATAAAACTCAGGGGAAACAATTACGCGGGTTCTTAGGGCAGAGATCATGCCACCTGCACGCAAGCTGTGTGCTTTCCATTCCTCTTTCCTCCAGCTAGAGCTCTAACAACCAGCCTGTAGTGCACAACATTATTGCAGGTGACAAGAGGCGCCTGCAATCCTTATCTCCAGGTTGTTATTACGCATGCGTGGCATGTATGTAGCCAGCATTCGTTTGGACTTCCACTAAGAATGAATGGAATGCACAGAATGCAATTTTATCATGCGCGTTTCAACCTTCTTAGAAGTTCTACCCCTTAAAATCTGATCACGCGTGTTTTGACCATCTGTTACGTGAAACCTATACAAAGCACAAGGCTGAAGTAAAAGCGTTTTGACCTTCGATCGCTGTCGCCCGCACTCTGCAACCTTTGATTATAATTTACTAGTTATAAAACCATGCTAGCTATGAAAGATATGAATTGATGGAAGTGAGATAGGGATAACGATTGATAAAAAATAGCTACAAGTATAAACTACCTGGTAATGATTCCCTTACTTAGCTCTGGAGGTTTATCAGTTGTTGCTGAACTCGAAAATCTGCAGTTCACTTTCACTCCTGCACCTAAAGATCTAGCAGATACTGTCCTTATAGCAACTGGAAACACCGGCAAATCTCTTCTTTTTGACCATAAATAACTGTAACTGCTGCTCATGGAGCGTACTAAGCATCCTTTCCTAAGGAAATAATGGGAATTATCCAAGGGGATTGGATGGCAGAGCCGAAAAACCTGTCGTAAACAACAGATGCAAGTCGCCATTTTGGTCGCCATCTTGGAATGAGAAGTCTTGAGCCTGCGATATTACTAAGATGATTAACCTACCTTCAGGGTCCTGTTGGGGCCGGTGGGGGTGCTACGAAAAGTAAAAAGCCCGTTTTATAGATTCTACTAAACATATGTCATCGTTTTTAATAATTTCTCTCAATATAAAATGGTCTTTTCCAACAATTTAATTCTTAGCATTATTTTTGCACTCTTTCTACATTTTTCAAAAACTTGGACCTGACCCACCCCTCCCTTAATTATTGTCATTTCTTTGCGTGCGACTATTTGAAATTTTAGTTTTGAAGGATTTGCCATGTTTGATATGATTGGATAATTCTACCTAAGAAAAGGACAAATTATGTGTATTATGAATACCCTCTTTCCATGCTATTGGTCATTTTACTACGATAAGCAAAACCATCCCATTTACTAACCTTCGCGCGTGAAAATTTCAAGTTTCCGCCGGGGCCATTTGACAGACCACCACCACCACGTACCACGAATCATGGACAATAATAACAGCATCCCTTATGGAACGATTTCATGGGATAACGAAGACTCATTTTCCCCCTCGAGTCAGCAAAGAGAAGAACAACGTGTTCCTTCAGCAAGAAATCTCAATCCAGTGAACAATCATCAAAATGGTTTAAGATACTCTCTACGAGGTCCTCAATTCCCAGCTCCACAACAAAGAGATGAACGTGTTGGTCTGTCTAGAAACTTAGATATGTTAAATCATCGCCAAGGACAGCTACAGCGAAATGTTTCAAATTCAGCAACTTTGAGTACCATTCCGTATCAAGGGCTATTCTCCTTAAGACCTTTGCAAAATCCTCCAATACAAATGCAATCAAACACTAATGAAGGTGAAACATTTTCTCCTTCTCCATCTTCTTATGTTAACACCCTGCAGGGGTCAAGCTCAATAAACACTGGAATAGCATCAGACATGGAGGTTCCAAGCTTTTCTACTGCTGGTGTTTCGAGTGACAACATGTGTAATAGTAGTGTAGGAATACCACAAAGAGTAACAGATATAAGGTAATATTGTTATTGATATAATAATTGTCATGATCATAGTAATAATAATAATAATAATAATAGTAGTAGTAGTAATAGTAATAACAAAATGCAAAGAAGATCCTTACAGTTGAAGATGAGGCTTACAGTATACAGTTGTGCAGTGTTCTTACCAGGATTTTTCTCACTGGGGTCCACAGGACCCATATAGAAGCTAAAAGGGGATCATGAGGGAGAAAAGTGGGTCACAATTTTCAGATAAAGTTAACTCAATGCTTTACTCACAGGTCTGAGTAGGAGTAAACCCCCCTGTCTTTCTAAGGTAATAAATATCCAATTTTACATACAGTTAACTCAATGTTTTACAGCTCTGAGTTAGAGAAAAGATGCCATAACAAATTAAATTTTGGCTTATATTGTAAGGAAATATGTGTATGTATGTTTATGTATGTTTTGTAATAGGTCTTTCTTCCTTCTTCAGGGGTTTCAATAAAAATTGAAGTAGCCAGCAGATTTGAATGGAGTAACTGACTGTAGCAACAGCCTACATTTTTGAGGGGTGTCTGGGGGGGGCATGCTCCCTCAGAAAATTTTAAAATTGCAAAGCCCTAATAAGTGATTTTGAGTGTTTAGGGGACTAAACTGAGTATAAAAGAGTGATTTTTCCATTCAAGAAGATTTGGGTTGTAGTCAAATTAATTTCTTAATGAGCAGAAAACAAAGCTGAGCAAGTTTACAGCAGTCCTATTCATTTTTACAAAAAAACTGATGGGACTTTTTCTGTGCCCAGATGCATGTTAACACCACATGAATAATCCTAGAGTGCATCTTACATCAAGTGCTTAACTGTATATAGCGCCAGAGTGTTTATTTTTTGTATTATTTTTTTGTTTGTTTGTTTAAAGGAGCCATGATAGTACCTTGGCCAGTAGAGCAAAACGGAAAAGTAGTACCACTGATAGGGAGGAAGGGTAAGCCAAATAGAAAAACCAACCAAGAGTTCTTCATCTTGGAGTAAACGTTTCTTGATAGTCAATAGGAGGAATATTTTTTAAAAAAACTCCAGTGCTTTCAAAATAATGTTGTCCAAGATCCTTTGTGATCCAATGCATAATCAGTAAGATTATATTTAATGTTATAGCCCTAGCATCATGATATACCACACTGAAAAGGAGAAAATGTGCATAATTTTGACTCTACTGAAAGTTCATTGCTGTCAACATAATATTATTGTAACATCTTCTGAGAGCAAATACTGCTTTTTTGTGCTGGAATTGTTGCAATACAATAACAGGCATCAAACAATCAATTAACTGTCAGTCATTTCCAGAGCTAAAGGAAAACTTCAAGGCAGCTTATCTGACAAGATGGAGCACTATAGAAACGTCAAGTAATCTAGACGTCCTGCTCAAACCACTTGCTAGATTTTTTGCTGATGAAGCCTGTCAATAGCCAACTGATTTGTCTTTAATTTAGCTAGCTGGGATTCTCAAAACATTGTTACTTGAAATATTTGTTTTATAGTTATCTGCTTCAACTTATTAGTTATTATGCCATGTGGTTTAAAAATCACTTTAGTACTTGCAGTAGTCTAACATGACTCTTTCTTTTTTTTTTTCTTTTAGCCAGGGTGGTCCATCCACTAAACAATTTTTGTCGGAGGAAAGAATGGCTGCAAGGATGCACAATTTAAGAATAAGCACTGACCACAATTATCCTGTAAATATTATGCAAAGGTATTTGGATCAGTTTGTTACACATCAGCCACCTGGTAGCTCTGAAAGTCCAGTTGATAATGATGACCAAGAGTTTGAAAATAATGACGAGAGCACGTGCACAGAGGGAAGGTGAGTGGAAAAGAAAATAACAGCTCTGTGAAAAGGAAGAGGAGGAGAAATTATTTTTTGTATCGAAGAGTGAATGTGTATGTTAGCATAATGTGTGTAGACATTAGAGCAAATTCTTTCTATTCTAAGGTTGCTTATAGCTTATTTGAAGAACAAAGTGAATCAACTTTCATTCTGTAGGCATCTGGCATACAATTTTCAACCAGATACCAGTATTATCATTCTTATAACAGAAAGTTGCAGATAGTGTTGTAGGCTCAATTACCAGCCGCTGTTCGGGAAAATAAGCCAGCACTCATCGATCCCCCGAAAAGAGAGACTAAATCTGGGAGATGATGGAAATCAAGCCATTTGTATGGTAGAATTGCAATATAATGAATCCCTAAAGAACAAACCACTCAATATGGTGGATTATACTCTCTGCCCCTGTTAAGTATAGTATTGGATAAGACCAAAATATAATGATGCTTGTTTAAGAAACACATCTTCCCAGTTCTATGTTACTTTGCTGTTGTGGATTCAAAATATTATTCTTCAAGTGAGTGGAGGGGGTTGCTCTTTCAGACCCTAGAATAAGATGGAAGCCCACCCTGCCCTGAAAATAGTATTTTCTCAGCCCTGGTAATTCTGTTTTGGCCCAAAAATTGGCAGGGCTGATTCCTTCCTTAGATCAATCACTGCTCTGTTACTCCAAGTTTCCAATTTGTAGCAAGAATTAGCATGCTGAAACAGGAACACTACTTTTAAATATTACCGATATACTAAGCTGTTTGTTTCTATTTTTAATTTTCCTTGGATTCTACTTTGTGTTTTAACAGGCACGAAAACCTGCCAGTTTTTGTCATACCCCCTAAAGTTAAGGAAGCTTTGAATGAAACTCAGTCTAATTCAATCCTTCCAGAAGCTATCTTCATGCAGTTGTAAGTTCAATATCTGTTATTTTAGTGTAGCTTATACCATCCAATCAAATACTTTTTGCGTGTACAGTGAACAACTAAACATTTTAGCCCACAAAACATGTTTCAGGATTCGTACGCATCTTGAAAACCCTTGAATTTTAAGAGTCCTTTTTCAAGGCCATGAAAGTCCTCTTTCATTCATTTTGGTCTGTGAAAGTCCATCAATTTTATTTGAAGAACATTTGATAAGAAGCATCATCACTAATAATTATTGTCTTCTTCATTACAGAAGGTAATTCTTTGATAATTATAAGTACTCACAAAGGAATTTTCATAAAAATGGTATGGTTTCCATTAAGAAAAAATTCCCATCATTATCAGAATGTTTTTATAGTTTATTTTTAACCAGTGTTAAAATTAATAAATAAGGTCCTTGAAATTTAAAAATGTGGTCCTTGAAAGTCCTTGAAAAGTCCTTGAATTTTACAGCAGAAAAAGTGTACAAACCCTGATGTTTTGGTACAGAAAGGAACTGCATTTTTAAATTGGAGAAGGAAACATATCTAGTAGCATGCAAATACAGCCGTTTCTCCTAGTTCCTCACCACTTGGGACGTTTTGCCAGGAGGAATCTGTGACTCAGCGACAGAAATTCCATACTGATGAAGTAAAATCTGTCCTGAATGGTCAGGAGCTCTGATTGGTTGACATAGTAGTTATATTGTTTTACCTATTGTTTAGGAGTGACAGACAAAAGACAAAAGGCCACAAAGGTCAAATGTAAATGCAGTGATGAATCTATCACAAAACAGTCAATATTCCTAAAATATATTCTTCTTTAGAAAAGCATCTGAGTTTTGGTGGAGCTCGTTCACAAACGATCACAAGACTTTACCATAATCGACCAGGAGTAACATAAAATAGAAACAAATTTAAATTTGGAACCCCATGACTACCGAATTTATTAGGTAAACATTGATTTATGTCATCATTATGGAATTTCTGTCACTGAGTCGCAGACATTCCTCGGGGCGAAATGTCCCTAACAGCGAGGAGCAAGGAGAACTTGTTCTCCTTGTTCTTATTATTGTATTTGCAGGCCACATATCTAGATATTTTCCCTAAGAATCCTACTATGAATTTCAAAACCTGTTGTGTCATGTTTTGAGGAGGAAGTCATTTCCCTGTTGGTACTTAAACAGGATCTGCATCTGCCTTTGTCACTGCTGCAGTTTCAACTCATCTTTAATGTTGTTGTTGTTTTTTTTTCATTTCATCTGTGTTATGTTGCTAATGCTGTTAGTGTTATCAGCCTCTGCTGATAACACTTACCTGAACCTTGATTGTTCCAGAAATCACAAAAAACTTCATCCAAAAATTGTTTAAAATTTGGCACCAGAAAGAGAGTCAAAAATGTTTCAATAAGATAGAGACTGTTGCCAAGAAGCCACATCCAGCTAGGGGGTTATTTGCAGTTGTTTTCTTGTTGTGGTTTCAGTTCATTTGTTTTTTTTGTTTCTTGCCATTTTTCTGCCTTATGTTGCTAATTCAAGGCCATTTGCTTGTTAAAACATACACTGACAAGGCCTTTTTGCAAGAGCACAGAAGTAGCATCTGAAGGGTCAGATTTTAGAATATTGATATTGCATTTAATGTACTGTATTGATGATAGATTTATTAGATACGCTTCTTTTTCCTTTTTATGATAATCATAGAAGCAAGCCATGCCTTGCAGTCATTCCCTGGAAAAGTCCAGAAGACAGGTTGAACTTTTCATCAGAGGACAAACCAGATGATCAGGTGAAACCCCTTACCCCCCTTCCCCCACCCCCCCCCCCCAAAAAAATTCAGGATGTTATTCTTGTGGCACCACAAAAATATATCTTAAATGCTCAAGGAGCATACAACCATTCTGCAGATGTACATACAGGGCTGTCAGTAGGGAGCTTTAGCAAAGACGACAGCGACGGCAGAGAGAACGTCAAAAAAACAATAGGATTATTAAGCAAAACAACAACTTTGCACGTGCATCACGCTTTTTTGTACATTTCTCTACCGCCTCTGCAGGACTACAACGTGAAAATGCCTAATTTCACGTTTTATGGAGGACGTAAACAAGCGACGACGAATTTTTCTTTCCCTTTCTAAACTTTAGTGCAGTCACCAAGAAATCAACTTCAGGGAAATTCGCCCACTTTTGACATTTCAAGCGAATTGGAATAAACGAGGAAAAGTTTGAAAAAACGAGAACTCATTTTTAAAGTGACATTCTCGCTGCCGTTGCCATCGTCGGTGCTAAAGCTCCCTAATAAGGACCAGGGAACGGGGATTTCCCATAGCTACTAAAAGCATGACCCTATGTTAATGGGGTAGGCATCTAGGAAAATCAAATACAATTTCTCTACTGCTAACTTTGTGTCTCGGATATAAGCTCTTCCCTCCTAATTTTGAATCTGCATATTTGTGCCTTTTATTATCATTGTCATTATCATTATTTATCATCATTTTTAAAAGCAAATACAGTTACCTGTAAGTATGGTCTCTTTGTATACCAAAAGAAATTCTACCAAGCATCTAATACCTGGCTCAAATCCAGAATAAGGGCAACCAAGTCCATTTTTCTGGCATTGCCTTGCTAAGAATATTTGTCATTATTTTTAGGACCTTAGAGGAAATGGACTTAGTAGCAGCAATAGCAGTAGCATTAGTAATTCATGTACCAGTCTCATCATGGAAAGCTGCCCTGAAGAAGAAAGGTTTGAAGACAAAGGGTAGGTCACTACAACCCAAACTCTAAACATTTGAGTTTGAGTATGACTATGACTATAATAAAGACATTTTCAGTCAGTTGTATCTCTGGAACTCTTTTTCTTTTTACTTTTCTTCCATAAATAGAATGCTTTGCTATATAATTTCATAAACTTAAATTATATACAGTCAAACCTCTTTAATATGGACAGAACCAATTGTCCGCTTAATTTCAGAGGTTTCCATATTATAGGGGCAGGAAATGTATGATTTTTGGCATTTCTGGGACCAAGTGAACTGTCCTTAATAGAGAGGTGTCCGTATTTTAGAGGTGTCCGTAAGGAGAGGTTAGACTGTATGATGTATGTGTGTTTGGTGAAATATTATTATTTTCCACTGCATTGTTTTTCATTTATAAACTTAAATTATGTACAGTCAAACCTCTTTGATATAGACACCAAAGGGACAGAACCAATTGTCCACTTTACGGAGGTGTCCATATTATAGAGGTAGGGAATGTATGATTTTTGGCATTTCTTGGACCAAATGAACTGTCCGTAATAGAGAGGTGTCCGTATTATAGAGGTGTCTGAAAGGAGAGGTTAGACTGTATGAGGGTGAAATATTATTATTTTCCACTGAATTGTGTTTTTCCAAGTGATCACTATTCCAATGCCTGGCATTCATAAGGGATTTTAATGGTGTTCAAGGCCAAAATGAAAATATGCTAATTTTTTTAAAATGTCTTGTATTTACTAGAAATGTATTTAACATAACTTGAGCCCATAATGCTGGCCTCTACTTGAATTCCCCATAAATAATGATAAAAATAGTTTATATTATTTTCTTTTCTGTCACCATCCTAGATGAATTTGCTCTGTGTGTTTTCATAAATGATGGTAGCTTTTTAATTTTTTTTGTTTTTACTGACAGTGTTCACCATGTCGAGATTGTTGGTGAATGTAGCATGTTTAGTTTGGAAGATGATGATATGGAGCCATGAGAAGACTGTGTCAGTTTTTCAACACTCAACTGACAGAGGAACCTGTTTGAATTGTATATTTGTTGTAAATTCCAGCAAAAAAAAAGAAACATTAAAATTTCTTCATACCCGTTAAAAATGACTTCAGTTGTGTGTACAGAAATGCTGTCCAATTCAATGCCGACCCTAAGTTTTTAATGTTTCTTTTGCTGTTGTTATTGTTGTTTCTTTTTTAGGGGGGTTGCATAAATTTGAAACTGTTTTGTTGAATTACTACTACAAAACTCACAAAACCGGAAACACCAGAATTATTCATGGAATGTTTTTGTGTAGAGAACAAAAGGCAAATGAACAGTGGGAAATCTAAACCACGAATGGCAACAGTAGTTAGCTTTTGCTGGCATATGTTGAACCTTATTGTGACAAATGTTAAGCATCCTCAAAAAAGTGTGCCACCCTTGACCACCAAAGAAATGAATGTCCCTTGTCAGGAAATAGTAAGCCTAGCCTGAATTTCATCCGATTACTTCGAGTCGTTATTACTCCCTCAGTAGGAGAAAACGACTCGAAGCAATCGGATGAATTTCAGGCTATAGTAAGCCCAGAATCACTTTTCTTTTGTCACTCCTTGTTTAAATTTTCAACATGACATATACGAGAGCTAGAACAATGTTGTATCCATGTACCAGTTCCAGATCTCTCCTGTCCTTCCTTGAAATGTTTGCCCATATGACGATTTTACCAAAATATACTCAATAAAATAATGTGGGCAACTTGTGTTTAGTCAAAATGAAACAATAATCTGTTCATATTGTCCTTCAGCAGCATAATTAAAAATATATAAAACTCTTCTGTTGAGGCCTTGAACTGCTGTTTAAAAAGTTAAAACTAAAATCCAAGCTTTCGCCGATCAACGGTATCATCAGGGATGAGAAAATATTCCACGTGCAAAATGAAACCTTTACTAGCTTTTTTAATAGATCACTGGTGCAAATATGGGAAGGAGAATAAAAAGGCCACATAATGTCTTGGCTTCAACAAGACACTATGTTAGCCTGAAGGCAGGGAAAACTGCAAAGTAATGAGCAAAAATAGACAACACTGTCAACAAAGTAGTTAGCATATGTTGCTTTTTAATACCCAAAATGATATGCACCTTATAAAAGAATTGAAAACAAGTTGTTAGATTGCATCTTGAATGATCACTGATTTACTTTACTTTATTACCACTCTTATTAATTATAAAAGATATTAAAAATATATATATTGAAAGGCAGATTAGGTTGACCAGTGGGGGAGTTGGTGCTTTAAAATATTATTAACATTTTTTTTCTTTAACTTGTGTGCTTTGAGCATCTGGGTGCAGCCAAAACATGGATGATAACCTTCTCATAAGTAACCACCTCTTTATAGAACCAAAATATTCTCAGTCAAAGGTTTGTAGTTGGAACCTCTTGTAAGAGACTGTAATCACTTTTTGGGGGACACTTTCCATTTTTCATTGTTAGTAACTTCTTGGAAGCAACCACTAGACCTACATCCTCAGAGACCCAGGGGCAGTCAGTTGGGTGGGGAAAAAAGGGAGAAAAAGTTTTCAGCCAACCGACTGTCCCTGGGTCTATGAGGAAGCTTGACTTATTGTCCGATCTCTTGGTTCACTGCAACAGCTTTCCTTCTCAAAGTATTCAAAAACTTTTAGTGACAAATTAAATTACACATAAAAACTGCATGCAATACGTTTTCTGTGAAAATGTATATAAGTTGAGACAATAATAATTTTTTCTAAGTCAAATGCGTGAGATTTTCACCTTGTCATCACCGGGATTTCCAGTAACTCCCCAGCAACTTATGAAGATTTCCAACGACTTTCTGAACACTTCTGAACATTGCAGAAAATGTCCGCAGATGTTCCAAAGAAGTTTAAGCACTTCCAAAGCTACTTAAAAGACAACAATTTTAGGGTGCTTTGATTTCGTTGGAACACAAAAAACGATACAAAGTCATCATTCAACGCCTTTTTGGATTGAATTTTCATTGGCTGCGGACACACTTGGCAAGTTAACCTCGGTAGTTTTTGAAAAACCCAGTAAAAAAATTTCCAGAACATAACCTGGTTAAGAGAGTTTAACAGGGGTATTTTTATCAGTGACTGCACTCAAGTTAGACTTTCACAAAGCCAACGTTGTGCGGTTTTGTGTTTTTGTCCACTTGGGTCGCTCATATAAATGCTCGCCTTAAGAGTGACTGACAAAATTTGACCCCATTTTACTGATAAAAAAGGGCAATTTCTTTTAAGTCTTAATAACTCAATTGTGTTATAAAAAGAAAAGCTGAACTTGCAGCTAAATATGTAATTTTCAAGACTTGTGCTTGTGTGCATAGTAAAGCCAAAATTTGGACCATTCTCACGCGTAGCTGGAGATGATCGACTGATTGATAACATTAACCTGGGTTAAACTACCTCGCAAGTTGCTTTAAAAAAACCTAACCTGGTAAAGGAAATGTATTATTCTTGCTTCACTTGCATAACCTGGTTACAACTTGGTTAAGACTATAGAAAACCCAGCCGCTCTCGCTTTAAACGAGTTAACTTTAATTAGTTAATCTGAAATAGCTCGGTTAAGTCCCGCAGTACAGCCACAGCCATTATTTATCATGTGTTAAAGAACAATTTGTCCAGATTTCTAAGTCAGGCATGAGAAATGTCCTTGGTGCGTAAGATCAATGTTTTTAGTCCACACTGAGATTCAGAAAAAATATGTGAGAGATGGCAGGTATATGAGGCAAGCAACCACTACATCTTCAGATTTTGCATGATCGCTTAAAGGAAGTTCAAAATTGCAGTTAATGACACTTAGATCTGAAGCTGCACATGAAACATGTCGTGAGTGTTATTGATCGTACCAAATTAAATAATTAAAACTACTTTTACTGTTGCATGGCTGCATGTGCTCTCAACTCTTTCAAACGGCTGGAGATCGGAATTCTTTCGCGGCTTGTTTGAGTTGACCCTAAACTAGAACTTGAACCCAACTGGGAAGACTGTAATGTGTCAAAGCTACTCGTAGCCATCGAAGAACTTGAGGAACCCAACTTTGTCGTGGAATGCGATGGCGTTTCGCTGGGATATCCTTTAGTTGCAGCAATTTTCTTCAAAATGCTAACTAAGGAAGTCGGAGAAACGTTAAGCTTTATCAAATCCAACAGTATCTTGAATACATCGGGATCTAGAGTAACTCCGCTCAAGTTGCACAACTCGAGAAGTTCTTCGTCCAGACTCTTAGAGTTTGTTCGTGTCACTGTTACTTTATAAATGTCCGGCGTTGATTTGGATCTTGACATATTTTTAACTATTATACAACGCGCCTTTTGCCTCTCCTTGTTATATTAGCCCTCGATAAGCGGAAGTAAATAAGAATTCAATTCTCTTCGAAGGAAGACGCCATGTTGAAAACGACATTGGCAGTAATTCAATCGTTTCATGTCCAGTCTTCCTCCAAAAAAGAAAAGTACCTGGTGTACGCCTGTTCGAATTATCTCGTGACCATAGGAATTTTCAGTTTGCCGTGCACGTGGATTCCATATTTACTTGGTCTACTGAACGATGAACACAATTTAATAAAACGCCTTCCGTATGCCAAAAGATTAGGAAGAAACCTTGTCAAGGTAAAGTAAACTCTTTTGACATCAAGACAAACTCATGACACAAAGAACCCTTCCGCTCACCTGAGAAGGAAGAGAGTGTGAGACAGACAGGTTAACCTCCCAGGCAGCCGGGTTAACCCCTCTCTCCAAATTTACAGTGAGACCTTATTTGGAGCTTTATTATTTTAAAATGAAGAAGGCGCAAGAAGACGGGGTGGGGTTTGTACGCAAAAACCTAACAACTGCACGACCGGTTACTACATAACTGCAAAATGTCCCTTAAAATATCACGCTAAAATATATATATTTAACCAGACAATATCATATCAAACCGTCACCTCCTGTTTGTATACAGCTATTTCGAGAAAGGTTGTCGGAAAAAGTGCACGCGACAATCCCGAAAGGCATTGTGGGTGGTTTTAAGTTCACTGTTCTTCAGAGAAATTTAAAAGAATTGGCACGAAAGGTCATGAATATGTGTTTGCGAGTGCTAACTAAAAGCAACAAAAGTAGGTTCGACAGCTACATTCGTCAGGAACAGTGTATCGATCATATCCCATATTACCTTTCCGGATTGTCGCGTGCACATTTTGTCCGACAACCTTTCTCTAAATAGCTGTATGCGATGTTGCTAAAAATAACAAAAACGCAGCTTTACGGTGGCTTCTTGCGTCTTAACAGCTCCTGGCTCTGCTTTTGTTAAAACTGTGTAAAAAATCTTTGAGTCGTTTTATCAAATAGTACAGAGTCCTTTTCAATTTAAAGGTGTTTTCTCGACTTCCCTCGTGCCTTGATATAACAGGATCACTGATCGGGGGTCGACGTCCAGCTACAGATCTTTTCTTAGTACCTTGTCAGTATTTATTTAAAAAAAGAGCAAGAGTATCAAGAGAAAATGCTAAATAGTTGGTTGGTTTTAATTTCTCTGACATAAGCTACTAACATTTGCACCACAGATGATATTTCCGAGTCCATCCCAGTCACAATATCTTGAAAAAGCGTAGCTTTTACGTAAACAACAGAATAGGCTTGCTCACGACAAGTCAGCTTTTTCCAGCGACTAAGTTCGAGACTAAGTCGCGAAAACGGAGCGACGACAAAGCGATTTAGAAGCAAGAGCAAGTAGACTGTTATCCGCTCCTGACTGATGACCCCAGCAAAACGGACATTTAGAAAGTGTACCGACCTGTTCCCAAAGTACATTTTTTTTTACTTTTTTTTATAACGGTAACTCACGACTAAAATACGGACTTTTGCATCCTTTCTCTCCCTACGGATAAATTTTTCATGTATTCCGCTGAGCTTTTTGTCCAATTTTTCGATCGTTAGAGGTCTTAGAGCAGATTTTCAAAACAGAGCGGCTTATGGGGGTATCGCACGTTTTGTATATTTTCTTCTCCAATTCTTCAGCCTGCGTGGTAGACCGGCATAATCTAATCCGGATACATATAGTAACCATAGGTTTAGTTTATATGTGGCACAGGCTACAATTCTTCTTACTCAGATGGAATTGCAAAACTTTACCTGTTTGTTCTGATGCCCCTGAATACAGTTTCGACTTATGTTCCTATTCGATCTTATTACTAAGGGTTTTTTGGTTTGCTCGAACACCTCCCGCATAGTAAGAGAAAGGGACTGCCCCGTCTCCCATCGACTTTCTTTTTATTTGACCTCCTATGCCCTCTGTGAATTATTCAGGCTATAAGCAAAAAGAAAAAAAAATTGAAAAGTTCTGGGTTTGACTTAGAGATGTCGACAAATCCCATTTATTGAAGCAAAAATGTCTGTGAATAGTTAGGGTAAACTGAGTCATCATCGAACTGAAAAAACAAAACACTTCGCCGAAAAAGGAAGTACGCAAAAGATCTGTTTAGTTATATCGGCCTTCCCCATACAGTAAAAAGATAAAAACAAAACACCTCTTCGCTAGCAAATTTACACAGTAGCTGGTCAGTCAAATACGTACAATCAAAATCGTCGCACGTTTTCTTTTGATAAAAATCAATGGCAATATTTGTGATTTGCGCCAATAGTTTGCAAGGGTGAAGCTATGCTAATTATAGCTTAAGTGTCACCACTAATTGTCCAATACAGACCTTCTACTGTTTATTTCAGTTGCTTGTTAATTAATGCAGGTAAACGCAAGACAATTACAGAATCATTGAAAGCAGAAAATTCTGCTTGGCCTACTTCAAATGCAAGCTGACTTTCTACTAAGCAACATGGTATTGGAACAGCTCTCTTAAAAGACGAAACACAAACCAAAATAGACTTGTCTTTGGTCGTCTTGATAAACAGACGGAAACTTAATAGAGTTGTTTGACTGAGTAAGTAACATCTCTCTCGACATTCTCTGATCTTGTTCCTGTAAAGATCATTTCACAGTGTCCGAAATGTCCGCAAGAAGTACAATTTTGTACCTTCGTATCGGAGAGGGAAAGAACCTTCCAAGGAAAGATATGTGAGTCCAAACTTTTCTTTACTTAACTGTTTATTCAGTGGTTAACTTTTTGACTTTTAACTGAATCGTGTAGCATGGAGCGCGATCATAGACATTATACGTAGTGAACACTGAACGGACTCGATGTTTTTATTCACGACTGAAAAAAACAATGTTGTTTCCGTTTTATTAATAGCTCTGGAAAGAGTGATCCGTATTGCATCGTGAAGGTAGACAACGACGTTGTAGCAAGGTAAGTGAACTTCGCCTGTGACTCAGTCTAAGCTGATTCACTTTCAGAAGACAACTATACGATGAGTAAATTTACAGAACAGAAAAGGAAAACCAAAGTATCTAAAAAAAGATGGAATTAACTCGCAAAGTGGATATTTTTATAACCTCGCACAGTTTTATCAATTTAACTTCAATATAGTATTTAACCCCCTGATAATGAGTTAGCTTCCACTGGAATGCAGCAATCCGCAAATAAACAAGGAAGGATGAAAAATCAATAAACCGAACAGTGAGAACAGTCTAAATTCCTGGGTCGACAATAGTTCTGTAAATTTCAGTCTGACAGTACGTATTAAAATCTATAGATTTAATCCTCTTGTGACGATCAATATAGGCTGAACCACGAAGCGACTGCTGTATTAAACAATTGGGTCGGGATGTGAAAAGACAAGAATAGAGAAGGATCGTTGCCGTAATTAAAAGATCACACAACGCAGCTTTGTTTCCCTCGCGTGTGATTTACACTAGCAACTGACAATGTTTAATCAGCTCAATTTTATTACAAGGGTACAAGATAAGCAGTCAACATGTCAGACAATCATTGCGAGGCCGAGGGGACATTGTTGGCGCTATGTTACGTTAGTGACGCTAGATACTTTTGTCAGTAGAAAAGTATAAATTAATTTTGCCCTTGAGGGACAAAAGGTATTAACGTTTATTGATTAAGTGAACAATTACATGGATGAACTCAAATGCAAATGAATATCTAAACAACCTAAAATAAAAGGATATATATAAAGTGCTTTTTACTGGTTTTTCAATGTTCACAAAACATCGATCGATCACGATGGAAGCTGAAAAAACAACCGCCCGGATGTTTGAGCCTCAAAGTTAAAACACTGATAGCAAAACACAGACGACTACACACAAAAGGGGGGTAAATAGTCTTAGAATATCCGGCTCCTTTAAAATTGTATTACTTTTTATTTTTAAGCATACCGTAAAATACTATCAGTTCTATTTTGGCAGCGGAATGGCAAAAGTATGTTCTTTTCGCCGTCTCTGCTTTGCCGGCAGGCTGTCACGTTTTCTTTTAAAAACGCGCGAGCTCAACATTGTAGTTGAGTATTAATGTGTTATTTTTTAAAGTTTTTAAAGTAAAAATCTAGTGCAAGACTAGCTAAGACTATTATATCATTTCTTCCCAAAAAAATACAGTCTCTGTTAGTTAAAAGAAAAACTTTTAGGTGCTGACTCAAATTTAGATCATGATTCTGAGTACATTCGGATGGAAATATGTTTTGGTTTTGAGTCTCGTATATAGTATCTACATTATATACATTGCGTATCTGGGCCTAGTTGTTCAAAAACTGGGTAACATTAATTACCAGATAAATCACTATCAGTAAATACGTATTGGGAAAATCAAACACGTTAGCCAGCAGCAGATAGGGATTTATCTGGTGGATAGTGTTTTCCTTCTTTTGAACAACAGGCCGAGCCTGAAGAATGGGTAAAATGTGGTGTTTATCTGTCGCTGGAGTTACAACTTAGCTCGTTGAAGAGACATGTCCTGTGAGGTGTTTATTCTCTTCCAGAACTGCCACAGTATGGAGGGATTTGGGGCCATTTTGGGGCGAAGAATACACAATGTTTCTTCCAGCAGGTTTTACAAACTTGACAGTCTACGTTTATGACGAGGACACCATCGGGTAAGAAAGGTAGAATTCGGATTTAAGTACTATTTGGAAATCTCCAAGGAGCCGCTGTCTCTCAAACCACCACCATGAATTCGTGTCCCGGCTTGAATACCGAGATTGCAGAAGAAATCATAAACTCACCAGCAAATGACACGGGATATTCCTAAGAATTCGGCATTTCAGTCCACTTTTATATGCGAGTTTTACACTTCGTGAATAAAACATTACCAAGTTCACAGCAAGCGGTTTGTGAGGTTGGCAACGTAAATTCTTTTTTTTTTTTCTACTTTTATCGCAAATATTAAACAGTGACAACAGTCCAGACTCCACTGGGTCAGGGTCTTAACTATGAAACCAGGGAACTTGCAGTTATAAGAAAGACTTTGAAAAAAAAAAAAAACATTGCGAACTGTTACGCTAGGGAACTTACATGTTACTTTCCTGGTCTCTCCCTGCAGAGTTGATGATCTCATCGGGCGGGTCACGTTTGACCGCGATATGTTGACAAACAGCGGTTCTGGGGCAAAGGGCTTGGACAAATGGTTTCCACTGTCCCCTGTATATCACTCACATCATTTTTCAGATATTCAAGGAGATATCAGGATCGAGACAACGCTTTTTGAGAAGGTGAAAAGAACATTTCGTTCATTGTCATGTGTATTCAATCCCCAGACTAATCGTTTGCATTACTACATTATGTTCTGCAAGTTTTACAATAAGGTAAAAACAGATTCTAATTCGCCTCGCAATTCTTAATTTCAAGCTAATTTGAGTATGAACTCGTCATTATACCCAGTTTCCGCTCGGTCAGTCTGTGTTGCAGGCGTTTGAAGGGAGGAGCGAATTATATCGCTTTTATCCCCACTTTTCTTCCACACTTCAAACGCCTGCCACGTAGGCTTAAGTTACGACGTTTACATAGTGCTTCTGTGGGCTGTTTTGAATCGCCATTAGTAATAAACCCTTAGGTTTGGAACGATCATGTAGTCTTCTATAACTAGTTCGAAGCCGGAGAGCGGCGAGGAAAATTTAAAAAACTGAAACAATTCGAGAAAAAAAAAAAAGCAAAAAGGTACGCTAATGAAAAGAAGTTTCAGTGATTCTTCTCGTAATGCTGCAATTAAAGGTTTTTCTAGTTGTGAGGTTCAGTGCATGGATTCCATCACTCAGCTTGTGTTTTACTTTGTCTTAACTGTATTGTTATAAGTTACCAGTAGTTTATTCAACAATCACACTAGTTTAAATTTCGATGTTTTCTGCTGTTTTTACCAGGGAGAGGTAAATAAAATTAGAGTTAAAGTGCTGGAAGTGAGGTAAGTTTTTTTGCTGATAAATACGTACTATGAGGCCACACGTACATGAAGTCTAAGTCATTTAATGACTTAGATTTCTTATCCAATGATTTGAGACGCCGCCGGTACTTGTCTAGAAAGACGTTCTTGGTGTATCTAGTTATGTTTCTTGTAGCTTGTGTGGACGAAACTAGAAAAAAAAAGTATTATATATAGACATGAGTTTGTGCAGTTTCAGTTGCCGCGCAATACACATCTGGGTAGACAAAGGACTACAAAGGCACACTACTTTAAACTTAAGTCAAGAGGGCTTTATCCTCTCTTGCTAACGTTCATCTCAAATTTGATGCAATGGGAGTATTTATAGTAAACAGCCCTTGAAACATCTATTGACTTGCATTGAAGAGGGCAAATGCAAACATATAGAAATTATAGTTATAGCTATTTGTTGACGAAATGCTCACCGAGATATGATAATTTTGCTCGAAATCGCGGGCATTTACAAGGCCCTAAAGCTTTTTGCTGACTTGCAAGGACCCATATGTTATAAAGATCTCCAAAATAAAGGGATAAATCTCACTGTTTATTAGATATAATAGTGTAAAGTTTGCTTTTGATTTTTACATAGATTATGAACTAAATTTGGAAACCGCTTAATTTCTCGCGTTGCATGGGTCTTTGCGATTTTGGCGAAACTCTGTTCAACGCAAGGCACTAATGCGCACTATATGTTTCGAGAGGTTTTCACGAAAAAATGCCGGTAACAGCAGAATTTCGACTCAGACCCCAAAGGGTTGTGGCAATATAACCACGTGACATTTACTTCGATCGCAAAAACTTTTATGCTATATTGTAGATTGACCTATATGTTATCCATGTTATATCTTAGACTTACAATAAAAGTAAAGGTGGGGATACCAGAGAGCTTCAAAGAAGGATGGTACCCTCTCAAAATAACTGGGTCGAGTCACCTTATTAATAACAATTTAACAACCACAGCCAGAGGCCTTAGACACGGTTGTTAATCGGGCTTACGTTTAACTTTTTATAATCAAGTTTTAACCTATGTGTTCTAAGGGATCTTCCAGACAAAGTTCGTAGCTGTATGGAGCCAATAGTTAAGCTTTCCCTTGGAGATAGTAGCACTTGTCATCTGAGACAAACACTGAGGGAGGCCCTCGTCAAACCACCTGAGGTATGCATTTTTATTATATAAACACCAATGAAATACCAGGTGAGCTTTCGCGCGAAAACTTGATATCTTCACATGTGAAAATATCACCGTTGCTATGGCTACATAATAAATCGCGCCTTTCACACCAAAAAACTATTAAAGTGAAATGGTTTAATATTTCATTGGTGTTTATATAATAAAAAGAACATTACATGGCCGCTTGGAGATACGAAATTTCTCTTCTCGTGTTGAAAACAAAAATATTTCACTCGTTCGCTGCGCTCACTCGTGAAATATTTTTCAACACTCGAAAAGAAATTTCGTATCTCCGTGCGGCCATGTAATATCCTCTATTGCTTTTCGTTTTATTATTATTATTATTATTATTATTATTATTATTATTATTATTATTATTATTTTATTTATATATATACATATGCTAACAATGAGGTACTCTCAAAGACTGAAGCACTGCTCGGGTTCTTTGCAGTCAAACGTGTAAATAGCTTAGTTCGTGTGGCTATTCAGTATATTCTACGTACTTGCACGCGACTCTCGCCGTTGTAAATTGTCGCTTCCTGAACACGTACAGTTAAGACTATTCACAAACTCAATGATTGGTTTTACCAATAAAAGGGACCGTTTCGTATAAAATCAGCTTGAAATAAGAAATGCTGTGTTCCGTGTGATAGCCATCACGGGTGGTGACTGTGATATCTTAAGCTAAAACATGAGCCTCTCTCTATGTGTACCTGCGGACGTCGCTTTTGTCGAGCGTTTTCCATCAAATTGGCCATTTGTCAAAGGAATTGTCGCATATCAAGACTGAACTGATTTGCTTTTGCTACCAGAGACCCCCAGTAACCACGACGACAACAACGGAAGCGAGAACACTGAGATTTATGAACACAACAAGTACTTTGAACTTGAAGTACACACTTCAAGTGGTGCATTGTTTTTCAGTTTCTTTAACCTTATCGCAAGACTAGGTTGTCAAACTTGATCGGAATGGCGAAGCGTTAATCGGTTTTCGATCTCTAACAACGTCTTTTCGTCCGAAATACCAAACTCAAACATCAGTTCAATCTTTTGACCAGGGTAACAAGAAGATCTGGATCCCTAGCAAACAAAAGTACTTGGAATTTGACATCAAGGAGCCATTACAGGATTTGAAGCTCACGGCCGAAGTAAAAATTGAATCAGAAGCACTATGGTGCTCCGGAAAGGTAAGAAACTACGGACCAATCAAAAGAACAAAATTAAAAAATTAAATATATGATTATTGTGAACAAACAAAGATTGGTCACAAGATGCTTATAAAAAATAGCCAAGTGCAAGTCCTAACAGTGCTCAGCATTGATTTTCCAAAACCATGGTATTAATTCTTAACAGGATAGAGATAATGATAGCCTACGTAGCTGGCGGGATTCTTGTGCCCAGGGAGCGGCGGGGCCGCCATGCGAAGTGAGCGGCGAAGCTGCGAGGGATTTATATTGTATTTCACCGTTCTCGCGGCTCCGCCGCCAAAACAATACAGCGCTCTCACGCTTATCCCGCCAGCTACGCAGGCTAAGATAATGAAAATTTGAGGAAATTATTGTAAAAGGATGAGTTCACTTGACATTTATTTGTTCCCGCCACTCCGATAAAGACTAAGGTTATAAGGACATGCATTTTTAAGAAATATATATATTTTATTCATTATATTGGAATTAAAGGTTAAGATCCACCATTCAGTCTCGTCCAGGCAATCTAATGTACTCAGGAGTTATCATTTTAAGAGTTAAGTTGTTATTTGTAACCTCTATATCCCCTTAACATTATTTCCCTGCAAACAACACAGGCGCCCAAACTCACGTTGCGAGGGTGGGCCGCCTGTGCATACAAGTGGTGACCTGAGAAAACAGCCGACATTTGCGACGCCATCGCTAGTTTCCCTTTGAAATGACGTCTGAGAAACGAGCGCAGAATGAATTCCATACTGATGACGAGTCACCTCCCAGATCTGGGTGGTACTTCTGATTGGTTGAAAATTTGCTTCATCCCATCAGAAGTACTACCCACATCCGGGAGGTGATGCATCATCAGCATGGATTTTCTGCGCTCGTTCCACCAGTGGCAGCGTCGCGAAACGCTGGCTGTTTTCTCAGGATCATTATACGTTTCTGGGAAACTGCCCACCTACCCCTCCCCTAAGCCAAAATTTTGCCCTAAATGAGAAGTAAGTGTTCGTGTTGGCTTAGGGGAGGGGTAGCCGGGTAGGTGGGCAGTTTTCCAAAAACGTATCCGATAATTAGATACAATTCATAGTCTGAGTTTCTGTTTTCCCTTTCAGGCCACCTTCTTTCTACCGAAGCTTAAAGTTGGCCTCAGTAGAGACGCCTGGTATAAGTTGTTACCGCTGACTCAAACAAAAGAACAGACAACGTAAGTTAAGTCAACTGGGGGAGTCAGCTGACTTGTTCTATGGTTCCTCTGTTTCTAAACTACCGGTGATCATGGGATGACAGCGGATGAGTTAAAGTTTCTACATAAATATGTCGACCTGTGTAACAGACGCAAACTAAGTGGGGGAGAGGAAGCAAAAAACTACCTTATCCACCCCCTTCCCCCAAGAAACATAAAATCAAATCTTTGATATTTTCATTTGTAAAAAAGTTGGAAAGTTAGATATTTACATCCTTCACTTTATAGGTGATTGTTGTCAGGATGAAACAGACAGGATGAAGACACATTGAATCGAAAAACAGCTGATTATTGTCCTCTCTTTTCATTTCATTTCTTTACTCCCTTTTTTCGTTAGTGTCCTGGTTGATTGATGACGCTACCTACGTTTGAGAAATTTCGCAGATGTTGACAGCTTAGTCTTGATTTTAATATAATATCTTTTGAGAACCCTTTGAGATTCAACTTCTTCGCTACTCTAATCGTGAGTTTATCTTCCTCCCCTCCGATAGAGAAAATCTTGGCAGTATCAGGATGAAAGTCCGTCTCACAGAGGAGCGTATTTTGCCCCAAAAATGTTACCAGCCTTTGACAGAGATTCTTGTCAATTGTACAAACGACCCAGAGAGCCTGAACCCTACTGTGCTGAGCTTAATAGACCAGCTTACCGCCGCTGACCTTTCAACACTTGCTCACCAGCTGGTGCGGCTGTTTATTGGTCAAGACTTGGTGATACCGTTTCTGGATTACGTAACACTTTTGGAGATAAGAAAGACAAGTAAGGGAAATCAAAAAGTGTTCTTATATTATTTACTCTTTCTTTACATCTAGCATCATACGAGTCACGAGCCCGAAAAAAACCAAACAAGCAAAAGTAGAAAAGATGCGAAAATCAAAACAAGACATCGGTCTTCTTTGAAGCTCTCCGACTTTCATAACCACTCCACTCTACTAACTATGGTAAAACTAATAGTGAACTTGTACTGCAAAATAAAAGCACTTGTAGAATGCATTGCAGACAGTCCCGGATAGAACAGTTAAAGGTTACAATTTAGATCCAAAGACAGATAAGGAATTATTTTAATGTAGGTGGTCTAACTTTCTTTACAGGTAATCCAAGGACATTGTTTAGGGGTAACAGTTTGGCAACGAAATGCATGGAACAATTCATGAAGGTATAACTGCAAATAAATATACAATACAGTGGCGGATCAAGACCTTCAGATAAGAGAAAGGGAGGGGCGGTTCTCAAAAAAAAATTTTTTTAGTCTATAAATATGGGCGGGGCCAAGGCCCTCCCCTGGATCAGCCGGAAGACCTTAGATAACAACGACCTAAACCAGATTGGACACCTTATGAATTTTACACAATGCATTATTTCCGTAATGGAACGAATGAGGCTATAGAGCGATTTTCGTATGACCTTGAAAAAAGGTTTCGGTAAGTGTTCGTTCTTTGTTTCATCAGCCAATGGGTGAAAAGATCAAAACATGGCCTCTTCGTTTTCCCGCCAAAGAAACCCTAATATGGAGAAGGCATTGTTCGATTGGCCAATCGTGTTGCAGTATGACGTCAAAGACATTTCTAGAAAGTTCTTCGGGCATGAAGTTTGTTTACCCGCGCGTTCGCTTAGCCAACCAAAACTCAGGTTCGTTTGTATCCGTTTCATACACCAATCAAATCGCTCTATTTCCGTTCGTTTTTTGTTTCTGTTTTGTTCGCGCGTTTTCATTTCAAGGTCATACGAAAATCGCTCTAATACCTGAAGAAACCAAAACTACAGAGCTCCAGTTATGGAGAGAACACAGTAGAGAGTTAAGCACTGATCTACAGTGATTGGGGTTAAGCACTGAACTGAAAACGGTTAGCTTTCGAATATTGTAATGGGGTCCGGCATATATAAGAACATGACTGTATATTTTAAAAATTACTGGATTTGGCAGCTAGGCCTCGATGGTGTAGTGGATATGGATGTAGGCTATAAAGCAAGTGACCCGGGTTCAAAGCATCACAGTGGAGTTTTTCTATTTCACTTTTATATTACACAGTAAAGTTGGACTTAAGTTGTTCTTCATGTAATTTTACTGAAAAAAACAATCTGGTTTAGGTCGTTGTTATCTAAGGTCTTCCGGATCAGCCACTGTAAGTGCCCCTTTTTTCCCAAAATTTTAGTAAAGCTGACTTTGGCTTCATTTCTTTGTGCGTGCGCCCTACAAAGACGCTTCGAGCTAAAAAAAAAAAAAAAAAAAAAGAATGAATCACTGTTCAGTGGTATTTTGTTGTATCTCTGAGGGAAGTGAAACCCAGTGACTACCACTGTTTACAAGACATACAACGTAGACGAGATCGGTGCCTTACACACTGCAAACCAATAAAATCTTTAATTAAGAAGCTAAGCTCGAGGAGATTGGTTTCATAATCCGATCAATAAATATTCCACGCTCCTGAGGAATGGTTGCCCGGATGGGAAGAGCTCGATTTACCTCTGCTTATTTTTAAATAAAGGTACACGATTTACCCACGTGCACCGCACTGGCCACTGTACCTTACTTGCGGACTGCGTCTTCAAAACTGAACGGCAGTGAAAAGGCATGACGAAAAGGCGCAACGAGCCAAGCCTCTTTGACACACAGTGAACGAGATATATTTTATTATTTCATTTCCACGGGGATCACAGAGAAAATAGCCGAACTCTTCATGGAGGTTTTACAGTATTCGCCCCATTATCAACGCGAGAATAAATGCAACAAGTTTCAGCAAATTTATCAACTTCTGTACTCATTTTGCACCAGCATTAATGACTCAAAATTCATTTCCTTTTTGAAACCCCTTGTGGCCGCACATACAGACATCGAGCTTTTTCGAGGAGTCCTTCCGGAATTTTAGTGACAGTTTTTTTTCTCGTTAGATTGTAGGCATTCCGTACCTTTCAGATACTCTCAAGCCAGTGATCGACAAGATTTTCGAGGAGCGTAAATACTGCGAGCTGGATCCAAGTAAAGCTGAGCGTAAATCAAGCGCTTTCAGGTAGGCTACGTACAGTTAATAAACCCAAAGAAAAGCTATTCTTGTAAATGCCATAGAATATAAATAAATCAGATAAAAAAGACTTTTCGCTAATCCACTTGATACACTTTGTAAGCCCTTTAAAGAGACTTGAAAAAATTGTAAAAACGTTTTAGCTTATGCACTTGAGGAAATGTTCACTTGATAACATTTGCTCGACAAAGCTGTCATACTGATTCAGTCGCAGCACCTTTAGTGATTAGTCACATTTGACGTTTACCTCTTGAAGTAGGTTTCAAATCTTGAGAGGACTTGTATTAAAGTAAAAATTATTTTGGAAACGATTAATGGTTTCAAGAAGAAGGGCACTTGTTCTTTTTTGTTCTCTATTGGGCAAGGGGTAGAAGCCACACTGATAATAACACTTCCTCAAAATGGTGACATTTCATTGTAAACACTTAATGTATATTGTAGGTTCTATCGTGTAGGTAATTATGTTCACTGGGTAGCTCAAAGAGCACTATGTCCTTTTCAGGCGATTAAGCCTCAAGCCAGCTGATGAACACGACAGAAGCTTGTCAGTACTAACAGGATACTTAGAAGCCGTGATGACATCCATCTTGAGTTCTTTCAAGGAATGCCCAAGTTACATGCGCGTGGCGTTCAGAAATCTCGCCAGGCGCGTCTCAGACCACTTTGGAGACGATCCTGGATATGAGGTGAATTTGGGAATGATACTAGAGAATATCGGATCACCACACAAGACTGGATTAAACAGAGGAAATAGCTAGAGTGATTGAGGAGCTACAGTAATAATTATAGAATCTTTCATTCCTTTCCAACTTTGACCCATCCCTTGGGGTCCGGTTAAGGAATTCAGGATCTGGAAGGTATTCTCGGGATCCGGGAGTTGACCCAAATACAGTGTGGGATTCGCGAGAAAAGCAAAATTTTCCGTGACGGGATACGGGATTAGACCGCCACACGGGAAGCGGGATTCGGGAAAATTTTGGCACGGGATGAGGTGTTGGAAAAAACGGTATTCGGGATAGAGGTGAAGGAGTTCGGGGGTGATGGACTGTTGTGAAAAAGAAGCGGGAAACAAACCCACAAAAACCACCTTTAAAAGATCTTGCCAGAGCAAAATTTCTTAAGTTACACGATATCACTCCTTACTAGGGAACATCGATAACTTCTTTTGTTATGAACGGACGAAGAGTCACACCTCAACATTGCTATAGAAACAAAACAATTAACTTGTACTTTACTTTTTATCGTTTCTGTTTTCCAGGATTCAAAGTACACAGCTGTGAGTGGTTTCCTGTTTCTTCGCTTTTATGCACCAGCAATTCTGGGACCCAAGCTCTTCGGCTTAAGGAACAACCATGCTGACAAGAACGTCTCACGCACACTGACTATCTTGGCAAAGGTCAGTATTATTTAGTTGCAGGGAGTCATGCAGAAAATATTGCTCCAAAAAAGTATAATCGAGTAAGAACTGTGAGGACATGAAAATAACTCTCGCTCAACAGATTGTAACTAACTACCTTTCAGATACGCATTTTCTGAATTAAAAAACACTTTTTGAGTGTTAAAAAGCTAGTTACACATTGCTGTATCATCAGAATATGTACTATATATCGTGAGGGCAGAGGAAAAAGGTCATACCTTTATGCGAAAAACAGCCAGGGCTTTCCATAGTATCGTCGGTGCACAGCGTAAAAGCAAGGATCGTGCATAGAAGATCAAACTCGGAGTATCTCACTGTTTTTGTAATGTGAGAGGAAAAATAGGAAAATAGTAAGGAAGCGGAAAAGGACCGCTCTTTTGCTGCCTTTCATTTAAGAACGTGTGCAATCAAACATGTATCACTGGTTTACTCTGTTGTTCACAGACAGTCCAAAAAATTGGGAACATCGAGTTCCCTCAGCATAGCGGGAAGGAGGAATGGATGGGACCATTGTACAAGTGGATTGGATTCTACACTGACGAAGTTAAAGACTTCCTTGACAGACTGGCTGATGTGGAAGATGAGCAAGGTAACCTTAACAAGTAACCTCTTTACAATGTCTGCTCGATCAGAGTCATTACCAGAAAAAAGGAAAATACAAAAAACAATAAAATAAAAACAGATACCATCCTAACTGATCAGATTCTAATTGTCTGCCGTAGCTCGCTTACTGCAGAATTTTGCAGCCACTACTACATTGTGATTTCTTGAATCTTTGTCTTTCAACTAAGTCATTACTGATCAAAATACTGGGCACTCACGAATGACGTAGTTGAAGAGATGGATTCTGTAACCGCCTAAGAGTCTTTCGGTGAGTTGCCTACTTATAGCTATATCTGATACTTGCAAGATATCGAGATGGTGCATTTTTACCACTATCTGCATGCGTCAAGATAGCTTACGGCAAAACACCACCCTACTTAAGAAAATTAAATCCCTTTAGCACTTGAGGAAGATTATTAACATTTTTACTTCGGTGGAGCTCGAAGTCAAGTATTCGCGAGGATATTCAACTTTGGGACATTCCTGAGCGTGACAAATCCCATAAATTTGACAAATTGACACCTTACTCCCACCATACATCATTTCTTAGTATTCCTCCGCATTTACAATTAATTCCACAACCACGACGCCGAAGTGTACGCTCCATAGCGTCTTGTTCTGTTTAGTTCCAGGATGCGACCACAGACGAACCGTGTTCAGTCACTCACTTATTATCAAGGAAGGCTTCGTCAAGAAGTGTCGCTATCTGGATTCCAGGCTGCCAAAACCATTCAAGTTCAAAAAGCGTTACTGTTGGTTAAATACGGAAAACTTCCTTTACGCTAAAACGAATGATTCACAGGTAACTAAGCAGAAACACTCGTTCAGTTGCACACACAAAAAATTTCCTTGTCCCCAGGGCTTTTCCTTGAAATTGGCCGTAATCTGCAGAAAAGGCCTGGCAACAAGGCTGCAAAAATGGGCAGCAAAATGAGCTAGGATGTGCTACTGAAATTGGTACTTTTTGTGGGTTGCAGCATCGTAACCTTTTAAAACGGACTGAACTGAGTTATATAACGACCAAATAATTTATTGAATAACATGGACTAATCTCGGCACAAAAAAGGGATCTCCGACAGTAGTTCTCTCAATATGAATGGGAATCATGGCATTCAAGAGGGAATGATCTCTTGTGGCATTCTAATTGATCGTATCTGGGATGGGGATGAGAAGTCGGCGTAATAACATGGTGTTTCAGAATAGGCTTTTCAGAATTGGAAGTAAAGACATTCCCCATGGCCATGATATTAATCAGGATTATGATTACAGTGGAACCTCAATTTAACGAACCTCTTTACAACGCAGTCCTTGGAAAAACGGACAATATTCCTCGCCCCAGTAAAAGTAAAATAGAAAAGAGCCTCGATATAACGAAACCTCGTTATAGCGAACCTATTTTGTCAGTCCCCTGGCCCTTCGTCAATGGTCGAGGTTCCACTGTATGTTAATCATGATCGTGATTATCATCAATTCTGAAGAAAAAAAAAAAATAGGGCTACTAGCAACCAACTTGCTTTCCTTCATGCCGTTTCTTTTACAGACAAGACAATTTCTTCCGACAAAGAAAATTCTTGCTGTCGAGAGAGTTGACGAGTCAGCATTTCAGAAGCCGAATTTGTTTCAAGTGGTCAGCAAAGATTACGACGACACTGTTCAAATCCTCTATCTTGCTGCACAGGTGGGCTTTTAGCTTTCAACCGTGACTTTTATTATCAATATCATGTTGACCCAAATTAACAGGCAATAGAGTATGAAGGTGTTTTGCCTTTTCCTGTAAGTTATTACCTGACTAACATATTTGTTAAGGCGGTATTAAAGGCAGGGCCCCCGATAGGGTAAGGTCGTTAAAAATAGTGTCCAAAACTATTCCAAACTTCCCAACGGGGAGGAGGCGGTTCTCAGTATGCTATTTACTGTAAATTTTACATATCATCTTTATTGAGCCGAGGGGACAGGGAGCATTAGGCACCGGTCGTGGGGTGTAAAGCTGGTGTGAAAATCTACTCCAAACTTCCCAAACGGGAAGATGGGACTGTAAACCTCCGATAGAAGTTCCATTCATCGCGAAATTTTTTCTTTTGGGCCCTGCTTTTAAAGCGCTAGTGTTCCATTTGCTTTTCAACCGAAATAGCCCATGAACGGCAAATATACCGACGTTCTTGAATAAACTGTGGGTTTTCTGCTTTAATGTAGGATGTGAATGAAATGAATCAGTGGCTTTCGGCGATAAGAAAGACGACAATTTCCAATCCGAAGATGCTGAGCAATTTCCATCCGGGAGTGTTTCACAAAAATAAGTGGACATGCTGCAAACGAGCACTCAGACAAGGTTAGTACACACGGATCAGGTGCTCAAAACGTGCTTTACAGTGACTTAAGACTGTCTTGAGAATGAAATTCAAATTTCTTGCTTAAAAATGTTTTTTGCGAGAGCCAACCACGAGTACTTCTGCTGCTGTACTAGTATGATACTACTCTCTTGCTATCCTGTTTCATCAATCGGTCTCCTTGATCCTATCCTGGGCTCATAGCTTACATCATGAATGGCTACAGGAAAACGGGAAACACTCCCCTAAAAGCTGGCGAGGGTATTTGTCTAACACTTCTAAAATCACCACTAAAGGTTTCCAAAAAGTTGGCGTAATTCCTCCTAAGTCTTAATAAAGACTGCTTATCATGTTTTGACTCGAATATACAGGGTGTCCCAAAAGTTCGTCCCTCTACTTTAAGTCTGTATTTCAGTACGATTGGACTTGGTAAGCAAATCAATATAATTCATTATTTTCACACTTGTTGTGCCATCTTTGCGTGAGAGTGTTCAAGCTACAAACAGTGTTGTTTTGGTTCTTCTTGGTCAGAGAGTGAGGAAAAACATCTCAAAAAGCTTCAAAAGGTGTTTTTCGACAAAACATCCAGGAGCAAATGGGTGAACTAAAGCATTATTGTTTTCTTCTTTCAGCTGGAGGTTGCCAATTGACGCACTCCCACGTGACTTTGAGTGATTGGCGGGATCCACTTGACCCAGATTCCGAAGCACAGATGATTTTTACCCAGCTACTGCAGAGCCGCGAAGAGCTGAAGCAAAAATTCATAGAAACTAAAGAATTCCAAAAAGACTCTTTGGACCCCAACCAAAACGTCCTTGAAACAATGAATGATAGAAACGTTCCACTGGTGCCAGACCAGACGCCTACTACCGGTAGTGAGAGAGCTATAGCAACAAAACTAGTAGAAGTTATTAATGACCTTGAAAACACTCACCGAATGCTTGAGGAAAAAGCGATCAAGAAATCGTAGGATTATCTACAACCCCTGATCCACGTATTTTTTTCTAAAACGAGAATAAAATAAGAATTATTTACTTACTAGTGAAACTATCAAAAAATGTTAGATACGACGTATTCTCGACCATTTTTTCACGTTTCCTTTTCACTAAGGAGCTGAAACTTTTTCTCGCATGCGGCGGGAATTTTCGGTGTTGGCCGAAGGCCGACACAGGCTTGACGGAAACCGGAAAACGCGCTAGAAAAGTCTCTGGCACCCAGGGTATCGTCCGACGGTCAATAGCGCAGATATATTAACCAGTTTAACAACTCAGTACGGTTGAAGATATCATCTTAAAGTTTAGCTAAACTATTTTACGCAGTTTTTACGATTTCGCCCTGGAAAACTTTGGAGAGTTCTTTGCCCAAGAATGTGTATACGCAAAGAGAAGAAATGAAAGTTTCAATGGCAGTGGAAGATGCAAAATTGCAAAAAACTGCAAAATTCAAAATGTTGTCATTGAGTAAACTTTTCAATGAATTTCATTTGTATTGAACTAAACGTTTGGGCGATTTTGCGAGTCCTTAACCCACAGTGAAAGAAGAATGATAAACAGTGAAAATGAGTTAGTTTAGAGATTACGAGGTGGAGGCATAAGATGCTGTTGTTTACGTTAATATATAGATAAACTTGACAAAATAAAGGAAGATCGCGGTTATATTTACGCAATATGTAGCTTGTGAAAAGGTGCGTCTATTAAAGTGCAAACAGTTGAATGAGCCCCGTGGCTCGGGGTGGTGACGAGGATGGGAATGGGTTTAGTATTTTAGTAAATTTCTTACATTATCCATCAGCTGTCTGTTCCGGTAAACTTCTTGTTTCTATACAATACAACGTTCCAGTCTAGTCTAAGGTTTATGGCAGCTCGGTAAACGCCTTTTGGCGTCTGGTTTATGAAATTTGAGACTGTGAGAAAGATGCCTTCTCATCTTCACGTTTAAAATTCACCATCACAATTCTATCAATTTCAGGCTACTTCGAAGGACAAGAAATTAGGCTGGCAGTATTATATTATATCAAAGGTAGACTGTGAGCAGTCTCTTATTTTTCTTTTGAGTCACAATAGATTATAAGTGGAGAAGCCACGAAGCACATAGGTGGAAGTTCGCCACACTTGGTTCTGAGGGAACAGGGACGACCGCTTGCAGTCTATATTAAAAGGCATTGCATGGTTTGTTGTCTTTGTTAAGAATTTCCCTTCAGAATCATTGCCAAAGCTTTTAAAATCTGCAGTGTTCCACTGATACAATCCCACTCGTTATAACTACACTAGTTAAAGGAATTATCAACAGTTCTTTCTTTTCTTAAGGTTTTTGACTTTTTTCAAACACGACACTATACAACTAACTTATTTACATAGAAAAGGGCACACTACACATATATATTTATTTACAGTTGTTTTCTGGTGGGTTTTAAGGCTTTTCAATACACAGGAGCAGTGTTAGCCAAACGTCGCATTCGCCTGGAAAAAGAAATAAAGAATGCAATATGTCACGCTTGATAATAAGTGTGTAATTACATGTGTCATCAAGCCTGTGTATCATAATATAAGTTAGCATGCTAGAGTCAAAATTCATGCTCTCCATAACAAACTGCATGCAATTCTTATGATGCTAAAGGTTGTTTAGAAATCAAGACAGCAAATTTTGGATGATATATTCCCTGTATTCTCATGACCTAGACTTGCCAAAAGTCGACTGTGTGAGCACCAAAGGCACAAGGGACACTCACAAAGCAAGTGATGAAGTTGTGAGATGAGCGACATAACTCATGACCGTGTATTTAACTTAGCAGTGATATTAACCATAGGCAGAGATTAGGAGCTGGACACTCTTATGGCTAGACTCACCCTAGGAGAGAGAGAATTTGTACAAAGTTTCTACAGCAGTGCCTAAATCTCAATCTACTCTTTTAGTCTCTGACAGTTTGTTATACGTCTAATACAAACCATAATAGCAGAGATATTGTTGTTACATCTTTGCCCAGCTAATTAGTTCACATGTTAAAAAACGAGTTAATGAAAAACAAAGACAAAGTGAAGAAGCAGCGAAAGTTATCTTTCATGTCCCCTTTGCACCTCAGCAAACAACAAGCCCGTGAATCTGTTTGGGCATCTTTATGAATGAACTGAGGTCCTGAGGACTCAACAGAAGTAGGGAGGGGAACAGCCAGTCATATGCCTGAGTGAGATACGTGATCAGATTACAGCATGATGCCAGTCAACACCAAGTCGGTGAAACACCATGGGGTCCCGGGGCTAATTTAGTTATTCTCTCGGAATATGAACCATGACACAAAGCAACATTTCAAATAGATCTACAATGAGAATTAATGAACAACTTACAGTATGGTGAAGCAAACATCAGGGAGTACAGAGACACCCCCTACCATAGTGCTACAAGAAGAGTTACCCGGTAGTTTCATTGCTTGTCATTGATCTCCAGTAAGATAAAGAAGGTGCAAAAAAGTTAAGATTTTGGTCCTTAAAATAAATATCACAAAGCACTAACCTGGTATTCCTGTCCTGGTCTCGTAGCTTCTTTTCCATCTCAGCATCTGTTAATGTCTCAAGATACGGACCCCAGTTATCTACATCTGTGCCTGATCTAATGGGTGACTCAATAGTTGGCAGTGGTGCCTCACTGAAGGCATATGTTTTAGAGTGCCAACTTAACTGACCACGAATGCTATAAGCAATGGCTGTGGCAAACTCACCACCAAGACCCAGATCAGAGCAAAGGCTGAGTGCAAACTGTTCAGGCGTGTTTTGAGGTTCTGACAAATCCCACTCAAACTGATCCATCAATGAAATGTTACCAACATGGATGTTTAGCTGTGGATGAAAATTACCAAAAAATCATAATACAGTCTAAGGGAATGGCTTACTGACCACTTAATACAAGATGGCCATTTAATACATATTAAACAAACCAAAGAGTTCAGTATTCAAGAAAATGAAGATGGTCAAAGAGCAAAAATCTATCCCATGACAAAATTACTCAAAGTGTCTCTTAGTACCTCTTCTTGTGCCAAAAGAAAGGAAGTAAGAGACCACTTAATGCCAACACACACCCAACCAAAATGAGACACTCCAATAAACCATATTCACAATACACCCCATCATTGTATGCGATGGGATAAAAGCCATCCACATGTTTTCTCAGGGGACAAACAAGTGATAAAATCCAAGAAAATACAAGAAATTGTAGTTGAGTTTGTTTATTTTAGACAACAGAACATGACAAAAAATTTTATCTTAAAAATGAGAATGGTAAATTTTGGTTGTGTAAGTGATCATATTGTTTCTTTTTTGGACGCAGCAGTGACCATAGATGTCTTCACAATGCACAATAATGAAGTAAAACTTGTCGAAACTTGAGCTGTACATTTTGCATGACTAACATCGTTGTATTATTTTGAGAGAATAAACAAACCCCACCACGATTGCAAGTGTTGGCAAATTTTATCACTTGTTTTCCCCCTGAAATACCAGGTGACATCACTTTTATCCCATCAATCCTAATGCAAGAGTGAAGATGATGGGGTGGGTATCTTGAAGATAAGAGTATTATACATAATTAATTAGTTTGAGAAGTTAACTTTAACTACTGAATCTTGTTGACTCTGCACCTTGATAATAACTCTCTGATCTGTTTGCTGATCAAGCATTATTTCAGAATCTGTATCAAACTGCTTTATCTGCTGCCTAATGGCCTGCACTACAGCAGGTACAAATGATGCTGCTGGCAGATCTAGGTCATCACACAGCACTTCAGCAAACACCTCTGGAGAGATTAATGTCTCTGCAAAGAAAGGCAACCAAAATTAACCCCTAATCTTCAGTGGCTTTAAACAAAAAAATAACAAACAACTTAAAACAAAAAAACAAACAAGGAACTCAAGAACCTTCCTTTGTGCAGTGAAAATTAATACTTAAATGGTTAAAATAAATCCAATAAGATTCCCAAATCCCCAAATCTGACAGACAGTACTTTGATTTGTTATCTGAGCACAAAAAAGAATGAATCGAGGACAACTTGTGTTCCTGCACTGATACATATAGGTAGGTGGACAGTAAAATACTGCTTTATAGGTTGATTGATTGATTAGAAATCTGCAATAATATTATTAAAAGCTAATATGTTCAATAACTCTATTCTCCCAGATTGAAGTCAATGCGTAAGGCTGTGTTACTGAAATATCAAGCATTCTTGTTTAATTTATCAAATAAAATATCCTTCATCTCCCACTTAACCAACAACCTCGTTCCCAGGGTTACAGGAGAACCCTAGGAAAAAGGTAAAAATTATTGCATAAAAACTCATACTAACAAATATTTAAAATACACTATCCCCCTGTAACAAAGAATGTGGGATTGGTGGACTGTAATATGTCAAGCTACATTTATTTCAAGTATTGTACACATGCTGATACTTAAATTTCTGCTTTGAAATATCAAAAATAAATAGCAGAAGTGCATAGTCAAACCATTTTTGTTCCATGTGAATGTGTCTC
>JBBMOI010000001.1:25725000-26142500 GCA_038088405.1 Porites divaricata | reverse complement strand
CCTATTCTCGTGACTCTAAATATAAAAAAAAGTACGAGCATCTGTTGATTTTGGCGCTTTCATGTTTGACTCTTGTTGCTACATATTTTTTCTTGGAACCGTGAGCTACAAGGAATTTTTAGATCAAAAAAGGATGTAAGTCGAAGGCCATTTTTTACAGATGAATTCTAGTCGGCTCGTGAGCAATCTGAGAGATTCAGCTTTTGTAGGACTTCGTTCCTCAATGACTTTAGAAGAGGTTGTTTGCGAGAGAAGAGGATACAAGTTGACTAAAACGGTCTTAGGAATAGGGGCGTATGCCAAGGTCAAGCTGGCTTATGTAATGGAAAAAAAACTTGAAAAGGACAAGAGGCTAGCAGAGGATCTGGTGGAAAAAGGACATAATATGGTACGAATCCAGCACGCGTTTTGTTTTGTTTTTTGCCTACTTGTTGTATTGTTATTCCCTTGAAATTTTTGTTTTCGTCTGTGGAAAAATCTTATCATACTTTTCCTTTATCAGGTGGCAATTAAATTAATTTGTAAGAAGAAAGCACCGCCCGAGTATCTGTCGAAGTTCATGCCACGTGAGATTGACTCTCTTAATGCTACTTGCAGACATCATAACGTGGTAAACAATTTCTTAGACTAAATAAGAATGATGGGTTTCTGGGGTCCGTTCCGTTCGAAAGGAACGGTATTTGCCGGGCCAGAATTTTTTTTTGTTTTATGCATTTCAAGATCGAAGTTTCAATGGTTTTGTAGAAAAGATATTAAAACTATGAGCGGACAAAACAAAATGGATTGGTAGTTTTTAATTCTTTAGATTTTGATTTTAACATTTGGCATTGGGTCGGATCGGGAAAGTTACTGAGACTTTCGAGAAAGAAGCTCCTGATCATGGCATGGCCCTTTGCAAATTAAACCTATTTCCCTAAGATCCTAAGCAGCGCTGCTGAAAGTCGAACCTTACTTTTGCTGAGGAATGTTGTTCAGTTCGATTTCCGAACTCATTTAGTTGTAGTTTTCTTCCAATTACTGAAGGGTTTTTAGAGATAAAGTACCAGAATTACAGTGAAGCGCCTAAGCGAATTTTGCTAGAACCGCGCTCATGTAGTGTTTGCTGATACTGAAATTTCTGCGCGTTCACTGTTCTGATTCCGAGGTACAATTTCACTTACGGCTCAATCTCTCTTTATAGATTCAACTTTACGAAACGTTTCTCACGGAAACTAAAATATTCCTCGTGATGGAGTATGCTTCCAGAGGAGACTTATTAGATTACATAAACGACAGGTCAAAAAGACGAAAAGGAATTGGAGAAGAGCTGGCTAAAAATTTGTTCAGGCAGCTTGCTGAGGGAGTGGCACACTGTCATAGGAGAAATGTAGTTCACAGGTCAGATACAAGTAATAGACTAGTATAGCATTTGCGTTGCATTTAGAGCGTTTCATTTCACCGGCGAAAAATGTCTACGCATGCTCTGCAAAACATGGCACGTGATCGATTTCGGGCAATGTCATTGGCTCCGAGGCAAAAATGCCCGCGAAATGTTGTTGAGATGAAAGAAGTACGGTGGCCCACACGGGTCACTACATAAAAAAGGTCAACTGCATATTAAACACTGCACCCTATACAAATAAAAAATGTTGCTGCAAATAAAAAGATGTTGCTGCAAATAAAAAAAGTTGCTGCAAATAAAAAATGTTGCCGCAAATAAAAAAAGTTGCTGCAAATAAAAAATGTTGCTGCAAATAAAAACTGTTGCTGCAAATAAAAAATGTTGCTGCAAATAAAAAATGTTGCTGCAACTAAAAAAAAAGTGTTGTGAAAGGTTTGAACCCAGGAGTCATTTCAAAACTAGGTTGAGTTTGATCGTCCGGGTGAACGTAGTCCTGAATAGGACTGTTGTTGTTGACAGTGACTGACGTTTCGACAAACTGTGAGGTAGTCATCTTCACAGTCTAAGTGAGTTGTATCACGTCAGTTGATGGTATTATACTCTGGTTATAGATCTGGCCCTGGTTGTTCAAACGTTGGATGGCGCTATCCATCGGATAAATCTCTATCCAGCGGATAGCGTAATTGATTTCCGTAATACTTATCGCTGGATAGTGCTTTATCCGTTGGGTAGCGCTATCCATCCTTTGAACAACCGGGACCTGATTGGTAAATTACATCACGATATTATTAATCGTCTGACAGTTAAGCCGTGATGTTATTGGCTATGAAGACTCGTAATCAGTAATTGGCGCGTTTCGATCCGTCTGTTGTTACAGTTAAACGGTCTTCCATTGTTAGTCCGGCAAATTGTTAGTTCTCCAGTCGTTCTCTTGTAGTTAGTTTTCCTTGATCTCGTCAAGAAGTCGTTTGTACGGTGCTGGCAGTCAATTTGGTGTTTCGTCTGTAAATCGGGTGCTCAGCAATGTGATTGTTGACGTCACCATTGATTGGGACTCTGCGACATGTATAACGTATTCTACAGACTACTATCAACGTCTTACTTTAGAAAGCTGGTTTACTAACTTAGAACAAACGCCACTGAATCGTTGCCAACAGTTACCAGCACTGTATAAACGATTTATTGACGAGATCAAGGAAAACTAACTACAAGAGAACGACTGGAGAACTAACAATTTGCCGGACTAACAATGGAAGACCGTTTAACTGTAACAACAGACGGATCGAAACGCGCCAATTACTGATTACGAGTCTTCATAGCCAATAACATCACGGATTAACTGTCAGACGATTAATAATATCGTGATGTAATTTACCAATCAGGTCCCGGTTGTTCAAACGATGGATAGCGCTACCAAGCGGATAAAGCACTATCCAGCGGATAAGTATTACGGAAATCAATTACGCTATCCGCTGGATAGAGATTTATCCGATGGATAGCGCCATCCAACGTTTGAACAACCACGGCCAGATCTATAACCAGAGTATAATACCATCAACTGACGTGATACAACTCACTTAGACTGTGAAGATGACTACCTCACAGTTTGTCGAAACGTCAGTCACTGTCAACAACAGCAGTCCTATTCAGGACTACGTTCACCCGGACGATCAAACTCAACCTAGTTTTGAAATGACTCCTGAGTTCAAACCTTTCACAACACTTTTTTATTCGCAGCAACATCTTTTTTTTATTTGCAGCAACTTTTTTTATTTGCAGCAACATTTTTTAGTTGCAGCAACTTTTTTTATTTGCAGCAACATTTTTCATTTTTTATTTGCAGCAACATTTTTTATTTGTATAGGGTGCAGTGTCTAATATGCAGTTGACCTTTTTTATGTAGTGACCCCTGTGGGCCACCGTAAAGAAGCGATGGCAGCTTTTTTTGGCAGTGACAACGTTGCAATTTTTTGCCACTGTAAGAGATCAAAAATTATTTTGGTCGAAGTTTTGACGGAGATGTGTACTCTAGAGAATATAGCGTCCTGGAACTGGCGAAAAATCGTAGTGGCATGGTCTGATTTAGTTTTGTTGACGTTGAGATCGCTGGTTTGCATGTGGAAGACAGGCCGAAAAGGTGGGTAATTTTTACTCTCTTTGTTTAATGCATGTTCTGGGCCACTCGGTACAAAAAGAAATTATAAAGTAGTGGAAGACAAATTATTGGGCTTTGTTTTGGTATATAAATAAGCTTGTACCGAGTGGCACGGAAGCGACAGTTTTGTTAAATGTGTATCCCGTTTTTGTGTCAAAATTCGACTTTAACATTCGACTGTTGATCGAAGAGCGTATTACAACGCCACCCAAAATGTTTTTGTTGTTTAGTTCGAGTTTCCTATCACGGATTCAACAAAAAAAAAGTAGAGGGACAGACATTTTTGGGCTTTGTTTTGTTAATATGACTTAGCTTGTACTTTGTTGCTCGAAAAACTATATTTAGATGCTAAATCTCCGTGAGTTTACATTGTTTATGGCAGAAAAATAAGCTTACGCTTGGTTCAACTTAATCTCGTGTCACTCGGTACAAAAGAAATATTCTATTGTCTTGCTGTGTAAATTGTCTTGTGGCTTGTGGATCGAAAGCGGCCGGGTTGCGGCAGTTTTCTAAAGTGCTTAGTTCGTAACGTGATTTTGTCGATCGGTGCACATTTCATTGTTGTTGCACATTATTACAGCTTTGTATGTTACAGAAATTTGAGTTTTATCCGAACTGTCGAATAAGAAAATGTGAGAGTGTTTTCATTAAAATGCTTAGACCGTCTTGGAGCTACAGTTCGATAGGTCCAGCAACATTTTGATTTGTAAAAAAAATTCTGTTTACAATGTGCACAACTGCTTGCAATTTTATAATTGAAGGATCGAAGTTTAGATTATTTTGCTCATAAATTTGGCTTGAGATTATACACACAACGAGTTACTTGTTACTTTTCTCGTTAGGAACCGTACTTACGGACATGATTTCTCCCGTGTACAATTTTTTAGTACTAAATTTTTACACACAAGGCTTTCAGTGGGGGGTGCTTCTTTGCTTGAAAATTGAATCCTGGAAGGAGATGAACAGGGTAATTTTTCTGTGAATGCTTTTGTTTTTATATGCATTGTTGTTGGCTTAAATTTTTTGGACCCAAGTTATAAAATGAATGACAGAGTTAACATGCTACTAAGTATTCAAAAGGTCTTTCCAAGAAAAACAAAGTCATCACAAATTAAACTGACAGGAGTTTAAAGCTTGGAGTAAACTTACAGTTGTGTGGGATCATGCAGTTTCCAATTTTGATCTTCTGTCAAAATTATGAGAGGACACTCACAGATCTAATTCAAAAATTATAGTTTCATTGTAATTATCGTTTGTTTCTATTCCTATAAACTTCTCATCAAGTCTACATTTTGCATGAATTTAATGTGATATATATTTGAAGTGGTTGTTGTTTCACAGTGAAGCAGTTTTCACTTTGTTTTTTGATTTGAAGTTCAGTTTCTTCTTAGTTGTTGGCTAAGGCAGTGTTGAAGTATCTGACAGGTTAACATACTTTACTTTTCATTTCTCTTCAGAAAAGATTGATTGATCCTGCATCAAACAAAATGCAGCCTCACAAACAAGATTTTTTAACGAAAAAATGTGTACTCAAGGAAAGCACATGTCCCTAACAGTGTCAATAAAATTTATTTATGGAAAGACCTGGGTCTTTACTCCTTTGTAGCACTTTAGACTATATTTATCACTTTTTTAACCTTCATATACTGAAGAAATATAATCAACATTTTTTCCAACTAACACTTGAATCAAAGTTCTCTTCATTTAAAGTATAGTATTTAGTATTGTCCTTATTTTAGAAATTTCATTATCTTTTGCAGATCAAGCACAATAACCATTGAAAAGAAAAAAGCCTTGCTCGGTCAAAGACGGCTTTAAAGTTTTGATATTAAAATTGCACCCGTTCTCAATGAAAAGACTGAATGCAGACACTAAAGTTCATTTAGCTCATGTTCAAGCTTTTTTTGTAAATTGGAAAGTGTTGCTGGAGAAAAAGTATTTTTGCTTTACCTTTTAGGGAAAAAATAATAATAAAATAACTACCAGGTGTCTAAGCAATTTCAAAGGACCCATAGTGTCTTATTTATCTGGTGCATTGAGCTGTGAACAAAGGCCGTTCTTTCTGGTGATCCTGCTTTTCTCAGAAACATTGTTGTTCTTCGTGATCCGAAGTTGAATCCCGAAAACCGGCCGAATCGCGAGCATCGCAGGAAATGAATCCCATAAGAATAGGTGAAAAAGGATAATAAAAAGTCTAGGCTATTCTTAAAGTATCCGATGTGCATTTGCAACTCATATTCAATTAGCCTTCTTTCCACTGGAACAAAGTTTGGAGGTATTGCCGCCATTTTGAATTTGGCAATGTCACGTGGTCGTGCGACGACCAATCAGACATTTTTCGCCGGTGAAAGCGTTTCATCCCCCTTTGTTGCGCACGCGCTTTGAATTATTGCTATCCATTTATAGCCATCCGCTGGACAAAAGTGACGGCGGCTCTGGGGACGAGATTGAGTCCAACCATGTCTTGTTCGGCTGAACAGTTGCTGAACAGTTGATCAGCTGTCAATTCCTTTCTTTAAAAAAAATTTTAAACAACTGTTGATGACGTGAGCCATGTGTCCTACTACAGAGCAGAATGCACTGCATCCGTGGAAATTTGTTTCAACGTCGCTTCAGGAACCGCAGTTTGACCGAAGTAATATAAGTAAAATCGGAATTTAAAATCACAAGCCTAAGAAAGCTATGGGAGAGGAGGAGGAGCAAATCATTTGAAAGCAAGAGTAGCTGTGAATGAAATGTTGTTGAATGACTTCCATTAATCGCATTGAAAAAACACGTACTTATCCTTTTTCTGTCGCAGGGACCTTAAATGCGAGAATATTCTACTTGATCAGGAAAAGATTGTCAAAGTCTCAGGTAAATCCAGAGTAGGAAGTTACTTAGTTACTTCCCCTTGTGCGTCAAAACTCTTTCACAGAGTGCTAGCCGCTTGTCCTTTGGGCAATCCGAAGAGCCCGAGCCTTCTCTCTCCCCCCCCCCCCCCCCCCCAATGTTCTCACTAAAGTATACCCGTTGACAAATTGCTAAGTGGTCAATACAATACAAGTTTTTTCAGGAGTCCCCATTTCTAGGAGCATAATTTATCCAGAACCAGAAACATTTCTTGTGCTGCCTCTTCCACGGGCTTTCCCAAAGTATAGTGGAGAGCAGGGACTTACATACCGGTGCTGGAGACAAACGAGAAGCGCAAGAACTGGAGACAATCTAGAAGCGCGTGAAGGGTGAATATCCCCCCAAAATGTGATCGCTAGGGACTGGGGTACGTCGAGACAGATTTTCGTGCCGCATCAGCGTTTCATGCACAGGTTTAATGTCTTCTTGCCACATGACAAATGGGCCAACTGAATATTTTTCGACCAACTCCATAACCTCAATTGCAAAAGTACTTTTCTTTTTTACTAACCATAGCTTAAACTGCCTTTAAACAGATTTCGGTTTCGCAACGCGTTATCCCACTAACAAGTGCAAGTTACTCTCTACGTTCTGTGGGTCGTACGCGTACGCAGCACCTGAGATACTGCAGGCGCAGAAATATGACGGAAAATGTGCTGACGTGTGGAGCCTGTAAGTAGACAAGCTTTTTTAAAAAAGTTAAGAGCCACCTTGAGTTTATATTGTTTCTTGAAAACCTTCATGTGTACCATCTGTTGTGATTCTTAGTGACTTTCTTTTATCCGCCCTGGCGATATTTGGTAACAATCTCTATGCCTTTTACTTTTCAGGGGAATAATTCTATATGCAATGGTATGCGGGCGATTGCCTTTCAACGACATTAGTCTTCACTCGCTTATAGCACAGACAAAGGGAAAACTAACATTTCCTGCTGAGAACCTGTGTTCACCAGGTAAAATTAATGGTCATTCAACGTAGTCAAAAACTGGTGGTGGTGTTAGCAGATGGCCCCTTGTTTTGAAATAGTCGTAGTAGGAGCATTGTTTCTATTGACTATGTCGGTCATCCCTGGCGTAGGCTAGAGACAGCAATTTTGTAGGTTAACACGATGGTCGGGAAGAAGCCTAGAACAACTGTTTTTGCATTTTTCTGCAAACCTTTTTCTCGGTCATCTGGCCTGTGCGACTGCAGAGATCGTAGTTGATTCTCCACTAGCATTTATTTTAAGTCTCAATAGGAAAGTTTCTTTGAAAATAATAAGCATTTTTTTCTTTCAGAGTGTGAGCACATGATTCGCAGTATACTCACATGGGATCCCAGGAGAAGAGTCACCATGGCTCAAGTTTTAGGTCATTCCTGGTTATCAAGTGAAGGAAGTAAGGTGAGGGTGGTTTATGTGACCAAAATGGCTGAAAAAGGACCACAAAAATAGAACGAATTGTCAAATGGAGTAGGGGAGGTGCCAATTGCAAAAGACAAAAAACACTTCCAGGATTGTTTGCAAAAAAATAGTAAAGAGTGTTTTATTCTTGTAAAAAATTGCTGGCTCGTTTCTTGTGTTTGAGGTAAAATCACAATAAAATAATAATTGAGGCAAACATATTGTTTGAGAAAACTCACGTGATAGGCCGTATATCATATTCATTTTTTTTTTCAAGAGGAGTGGTAGGGTATCCCGCAAGCGGCAAATAAGGAATTCAGGAAGAGTCGGCGTAATTTGATTCTCTTTGCAGGCTCAGAATTTCTCTTTATCGAGTAAGGGCTTGACGTTTCTCATTATTCTTTAAAGTAATATTTAATGCATCTTATTTTCCGAAGGCTCTGTTAGTCACGGGTCAAACCAAGCTAGACCAAAAACGTATTACGCTGACGTCCATTCAAAAGGAAATCGAGCAAGCTCTGGAAGACAAGACGTTTTCATCGACAGAGGAGGCTCCTGTTGCTGTTAAACAAGCTGAGCGTTGCAGTGCGGCAAAAACACCAGGTAAAAATGCAAACAAATTAAATTAAATTGGCATATCTTTAAATTGTATATTACCGGATTTATTTTGAAATATATAGTTCTGGAATTTTCGGATTACGGGTAATAAATTGCATAGTTAGTTTCAAGCAACTTATATCTGGTATATTATCATTGGCCTTTTCAGTTCCTAAACATGGCTGGTCCTCCTCGGGTAACACACCAGAACCCCACACCACCGCCAAGCTCCTACACAAAAGGGACCCTAGACTTGCGTCAAAGTCCCCTACAGTGGATTCCATTAGAATCGAAAGCCCAGTGGGAGAGACACCGCCCGCTGAACCACCTCCAAGTACCACTCCATGCCCTTCAAGTTTTACCCCGACATCTCAACCAAAGTTGCCAAAGAAACGAGAGCTGGCCGTGAAAGTAGCTCAAATCCTCACTGAGACTGGGTACCAGAGCAGACCCACTAATCTTTGTCGCGAAACTTATGCCATTATGAACAAGGCACCACAGGGGTCACAGCGGACTGGGCAGACGAAGAGTGACTTTCGCGGGGATGGAACGCAAAGGGTATGGAAATACGTAACAAATCTTTCGTCCAATGGCAGGGCGAGCGTCACACCAGCAGGTGAGACCTCTTAAGCGAGGCTTTAGTGCGCGTAATTTCATGTGGTACTCCGGTAAAGTTCTCATACGCAGATGATCCGATAACCAAATAGGACTTAAGGGAATGGGTGGTTATCGTTCTTAAACGCACTTGACAATGATGTGTGCCAGCAGTCACGGTGCTTTCCGGGTCATCTCCCAATTGGTTGAGAAAATGTATTGCACGTAATATCATTTTTACCACTCGCCTTTGCATATAGTCCCAGTGGTAAAGATTATACTCTTGCCTTGCCATATGGTTTAGGTCGTAAAGGCCGTCATTAATTTTCGTCAGTGGCGAAAAAAGAAAAGGTTTGCGTCAAAGGTAGAGTAAAGTTGATGTCGGCCATGGCTTACAATTGTGCAAAGTTAATCTTGACGCAAGCCAAAGGTATTTGCTGGCTGTTACAGTCCAACTCTGTCACGCCATTGGCACGAATCAGGAAAATTTTTCAAATGCGGCAACATTTCGTCCCGAAAGTAATTGTGAAATCCTTCGTTAACTGAATGAACTAGGTTCTTTCAATCAACCCCCAAAATGAAGGTTGCAGTTATTTAGGATATCCTCAGTCATTTCCGGGTAGTTCCCTCAATCATGTGCAGCCATGTAACTTACCCAAATGCATCTCCATTCAGAATTTTTTCTATTCTTTCCAGTGCCAGATGTCATCCCGCCACCCAAGGCTAAGGACCAAGCACAATCGTCGGCCAACCTGCCTTCAGTTCCTGTATATCTCAACGCTCTTACCCCGAGTCCACCCACAACAGAGAAGTCTGTTAAATATACAGTGCCTTGGCCACAGTTGAATCTCTTCGCCAGGGAAACAACCTGTTCTCCTCAAGTAGTCCCTAAGGAAACCAGACCCACTGCGAGTGCGCAAGTTAACAAGTCCGCTGGTCAAGAAAGGTCTAGGACTCCAAGTGACCTTGAACCGCAAGAAACAAAGACCTATAAGCCATACTTAATGAACCTTGCTTTGCAGAATAGTGCAAAAACAAGACCACCAAGACTCTCAACAACAAGGGAAAGCTCTGAAAGGTATCTTAAAGCAAAACAAGCTGAAAAACTGTACGTGTTTGGCTTAAACCATGTAAGAGCTTGCAAAGGAAAAGGAAAAGTGTACACTAGTTTAATTCGAAACCAGAACCTTAGAGGGAGGCTTAGAAAGGGAAGTACTACGGTTGGTAACACGGAGAGGAAACACGTGAGATTTCAATAGGATGTAAAGCAAAGTTAGCTGTTAACTTTCATTGAAACTTTGATGTTATGGTAAGCTAGGAAAAGTGTGGGCGCTCCGTTTTCTTTTGTCTGGTTGTGGTTATAGTATTCTGCGCTAAATGAGGCCAGAAATTCATTATAGGTAGAGATATATTTTAAAATGTCTGTAGAACAAAAATGTTCCACTGATATTAAGTCAATAAATGATGCGTATAAAAAGCCGCTGTTTTCATGTCTGACTTTAAAAAGGATTCCTTGTTGGAAAAGCGCTTTCCAATACATATTCCTGTCATTTTTCACAAGCGATAAAGTTCCGTTCTATAATTGCGGCCTGGAAAACAAAAAGGAAACGACTGAGAACTGAATACAGTTGCTTTCTAGATAATTTTAATACTAAAAACTTAACCACTGTCAAAATACTCCTTTATTTGTCAACATCTGTATCTGTTGATAAAACTAAGCTTTCAAAGCCATAAATCTTTCGTTATATTCAATTACTCTTCCAAAACGTATGAGATATATTTTCTACATTTTACGTGCACGTTCTATGCATTAAAAGACATTTTACAACTGAGTTAATTACTATATCACATAAAATAGGAGCCGTGATTTAAACGTTTACACAGTAATTTAATCACTAAATTTAACTGCTATCCTGACTGCGTGTGTCTATATATCGGATCGACTAAGAGATCAAACTAAGACATATGTTAAAACGCACAAAACTGTGCAATTGCCTCATTTTTTACCATCTGAATATACAGTAAATAAAGATATTAACATAAATAATTTAACGACGCTGGGTCATTTTTAAATGTAAACATCTTGGACAACTTACGTAATATGATTGTATTACAACTAACAGAGACTCACCAACGGTTAAAGGCCCTTCAAATAGTCAATAAATGCATCATTTTCTTTTCAGAAGGCATTACTATTGTGCCTTATCAGTTAAAGACACGTGAGACGGTATAAACGGATAAGAAAGACGCACGCATAAAGCTGTGAAAAGAACACCGTGAAGTTTGACTATAGTCCCTCTACTGAGGGAAATATATAAATGAAAGAATTATGAGACCAGTTTAAGAAGGGGAAAGATGTTATGAGAAGTCTTGAAATACAAGAGAAGCTCCTGAATCTGATCCTGCAAAATTCAGGGACGTTTGGCATTCGGCGAATGATCGTTTAGAATCCACATTAGGAACCGACTGGGCTGTATTACATCCCACTTCACGGTGTCGGACTAGAATGTGATGCACCTTAAAACCATCATAGATCTCTGTAGAAGATCTCTGGAGCAACCCGGTACGGGAACAACCCGTGTCGATACCATCACCAGTGATCACATAAGATGGCTTTGTCGTCTGCTGCTATTGCTTGACCAGTGCCAGCGTGTTGGTCGCGTAAAAGCTGTCATTCTCCTTCTCCTTCCGTTGTCGTCATGTTCCTTCGCCGCTGATTTCATTTGTTTTTGTACCTGGTCGTCAATAAGGGATGCCATATCAAACTAAAGAGAAGACAAAGACAAAGCTTATTTTGGTTGTCGGCAGACTAATACATAAACCCTTCAATCCCTTAGGATGATCGGAAGAATACTTCTTCTTTTAATATCAATGCTGGGGGAATAAGGGTTGTACACTATAACCATAAATTAAATACTTTTGATATTCATACAACTTCTCTTCTATATAAGAATCCAGCTTTGTAAGAAATGAGAGCCTAAATTTTGATAAACATAAGTTAAATACAGTAAAAACCCACATATAAGAACCTAGAATTTTCGAGGTCAGGGTGAACAGGGTCTTATACTTTAGGGTAGTTTTTCACAATTCTGTTAGGTTCTTAACAGCTTCTTATTTTTCCGAGGTTGTCTTAGTGCAACCATCGGTAAAAATCAGTACTGCACTACTAATACATAAGAGACAATGGTTTATGGAAAACATATTTATAGTGAAAATTCAAACAAATGTAGTAAATCAAAGAAAACTGACATAAATAACAATTTTTTGTCAGAAGTTTTTCACACAACTAAAATCCAGAATTTTGACCATCAAAATTGGAGTGATATTTTTTTTGTATAATAACCTATTTTTCTTTGCCAGGCTGAACAGGTTGTTATATTTTTGGTTACCGTAAATCCTCTATTAAGACCCCCATCTCAAATAAGCCCCCCCCCCCCCCCCCTCTAACAAGCCCTCCCCTCCGCCAATCCTTATTCTTCACAAAAAAATTAACGATTAACGTGGACTGATCAGTTATGATTTATTCAGGCTGGAAGTTCATATTGTTTTTGGTCTTCGGCGGCACGACCTCCAACTTCATATGCTTAACTTTCTCCGAAAAATTACCGAAGAACATGAGACCGAAAGCGCATTTTTGAAGAATAAGAATTTTGTTTTTGTTACTTTTAGGCTCCCACAAGTGAATTAAATACTTTTGACAGTGACTTTAATTGTACAACGCGTAAGTCTACTCTGTCTCATACCACGGTATTTTTGCTACAGGTGATGCGTTTCGCTAAATTAAATAAGCCCCCCTCTCTTCTAAGCCCCCCTCAAACGTGCTTGAAAAAAATAAGCCCCCCAGGGGGGCTTAATAGAGGATTTACGGTATTTAAATGCCAAATTTCAGCCTGTAGGTTCTTAATATGCGGGTTTTACTGTACTTTTGATATTCATGCAACTTCTCCTCTTCTGTATATAAGAAACCAGCTGAGTAAGAAAGGAGAACCTAAATTTTGATATAAGGGATTAAAGAGTTTAATCATCTCACCCACGTTTTGACAACAATTGTCGCTGGATATTTTCGGGAAAGTGATAGGAAACATTCGTATTACTTTTCGAAAGTCCTCAGAAGCAAGAAATGATAACAAAAAACAAGAGCCGATGGGTCCCCGGAAGTAATACGATAAATTGCACGAATTAGACCATTAAACCTACCTGCCAATCTTCTAGCTGTTCTGAAAGTAGTAGCTTTTGATGAATGGCCTCCTTCAATTGCTGATCTAGTTCCTCTCTGTCTTCTTTTGTTCTCTGTAATTCCATGGATATCATTTCTTCCCTGAAATCACAAAACGGGACGTTAGTCGTGGAGTTTTGTAACTGAACTGGGCAATGCAAAAATGCCCCAAAAGATGTACAAAGATCTGTTCCAACCGATTTCCATTACTTCTACAAAAGAAATAAAAAAAGCTATTAGCCCGAAAGCGCATGGGTCGATGCTGATCACAGTGATGATGACCAGCAAGAACTTGGTGATACTAAATGACGATGATGATACGGCCGAAAGTTCCGAGTACAGTGCTCACAAAATGATACCATGGTACCATTTAAGTACATTGGAACCTCGATGTAACGAAGGGCCAAGGGACTGGCAAAGTATGTTAGCTATAACGAAGTTTTCGTTATATCCAGGTTCTTTTCCATATATTTTACTTTTACTGGGGCGAGGAATATTGTTCGCTATCTCGAGATCTTCGTTATATAGAGGTTCGTTAAATCGAGGTTCCCGCACTATATCGGGGTGACTGAACCAGAGAGCTTTTATAAACTGACTACGATAGCTTACAAAGCGAAAACCCTTCTTAGATCAAAACTATGAAGGGATGAGAATTATGGATTGTTTTGCAGACTTGGACCGCCTTATGGCCCTATAGAAAATAACACCAATTATCAGCACTGAAGCACACGGACCAAGGGTGAAACAGCTGTCCATGGCGGCCCCAATCTCGTACCTCGAGTCTTCGTCCCTTTCTGCGCATGCTAGCTTGACGAGACGAGCGCTGTTTCCCGACCGCTGGTCAAGGGGAACGAAGACGCTGGGTACGAGGGTGTGGCTGCCACTGCCCAGGTGATATGAATGTGCGCATGCGTAAGTTACTGGCCACACCGCGGAGTTGGTACGTGTACTTCAGTGCTGATAACTGGTGTTTTTCTTAGAAAATAAGCCTGACGGATACGTCATAAAAGCAATGAATAGTTAAATAAATAAATACATGAAAATATGAATAGACAAGAAACAGCCAAGTTATAGATTAGGTTGTGTGGCAATGATAAACTACTACTTATTACCTTTCTAAAGCATTTTTTCTTTCCTCTACCGCCTCATTGTACATAATATCAAAAGCCAACTGTGATTTGCATTCTCCTTTCGCCAACTGATTTCTTTGTTCCTTTAACCTCTCAATGGCTTCACTTCTTTCATGAAGTTTCTCATTTAACTTAACAATGTCTTCATCTTTCTTTCTTGACTCTGAGGTAGCCGCCTGGAGTTCTTGTTTAAGATTATCGATGCTCTCATGGGCTTTACAAAGTTGTTGCTTCAAATTCTGTAACATGAAGAGTTGGTAACATTAACATTTTAATATTTAATAAGTACCTCTCTTTCTATGAGCTTTCCATGTCTTCAGGCTACACAAGTATGTCAAGCCCCAACAAGAATACTTTCTGAGACCTTTTGGTATCAAAATAATCAGCTAAATATCAGGGATTTGAAAATACTGTTTGTGAGCATTTGGCCAAGTCTGGTTAACACCCACCATATAGCCTGCGACAGGAGCCCATCGATGGACTCCTGCCTGCGAGCATTCAGCTCTCCTATTTGGGCGAGCCACGCGAGGACGCGAGCGAGTGGCGAAGTCGTGAGCCGCGTGCTCTCACGCGTGTAAATGACATTTAACTTAAACTACCCACTTCCCTCTTTGACAAACCGCAGAAACAGGTTTTAAAGAACTTAATCTTCACCATGTCGAACCAAAAACCAACACTCCTACCAAGGCCTTGAAAGTTAATTCAACGATTCAATATTTGTGCTACTTACCGTAGTTCTAGTGATATTATCACTAATCATCTCCTCCAGTACATCTCTGAAATTCTTCACAAAAGTTGTGAGGCACCCCGGTTTAAAATCTGAGTCAGAATCTAACTCTCCTACTTCAGCTGAATCCAAGCTTTCGTGCGAACTTCGAAGTTCTTCGTATAGCGCTCGTAGTTCTTCGTGTGCTTCCTTGATCTCCTTTTTCAGCTATAACAAAAATAAAAGACAGTCATTTTAGCAACATAAACACCTATTTGGCGCTTTTAACATGTGCTATGAGCCTTGTTAGTTATTAAAATAAATCCAATTAATCATTTTTGTTAACAGATAAGTAATTTTGTGTGACATTTGTTATTTGAAATTTTATGGTATATTTGTGTACGTCCTTTTGAAAGTGAAGACAAAAAAAGATATTTACTTCTCTCAGAATTTTCAATGTTGAAAATTTTGGCTACCTTTCAGTTTCGTTTCTTCAGAATTTAGGTGACGACTACCGCCGGGGTAATAAGGACTTCCTCGCTCTCACGAGTCTGGTTGACCTAGCTTGCCCGGTTTTCGCGACGAGGAAAGGCCGTAAGATCCTGAGGATGAGTTCTTACGCAAAATTAGAAAAACACGAAGTTACAACTGAGGTGCCTATTTAGAGGTTAGGCGAGATCTCGGAAACCTGGCCAGCCAGCAAAACCGGGTTCACACGAAGAGGCTTTAAGTCATTCTAAGAAAACAGCAAAATTTGCGTTAGCCTGTTCCAGGCGTTCAGCTCGTGGAAAGCGAGTTAAATCGTACGCGTAAAGGGAAAACGAGGGAAAAACAAAAGGAGGTGAGACTGTGGCGAGTCTCCCCTCCTTTTTTTCCTCGTCACCTTTTCGCCCGTGCTCTACTACTATCTGAACGCCTGGAACAGGCTAAAATTGCGCAAAGTAGGTCTAAATCACTGTCTCACCTGAGCGTTAGCTTTCTCCTCTTCCTCAAGCTGAGCATAAAATTCTCTATTTCTCGCTACAGTGCCCACCTTGATCTCCACCTCATCTTCATCATATTCCAAATCACTATCATCTGTGTCTTCGTCACTGAGGCTGCTGTACGGCCTGTGACGCTTGTTGGAGTTTAGTCCCAGGCCCAGAGAAGAAGATGCTTGTAACGGCTTTGGTGAACCGTGAAGACTGGCGACTGGTCTTTGCTCTGTACCAATCTAAAGAGAAAGCGATTTGGTTACCTTAAAGGAGAATTAAGAAGTCTTAAATCATTACAGTTTTTATTGCATTGGGAAGTTATCCGGTTATTCCAGTCAAAGGGTGTGTTCTATGTCAGTTCGGATAAGGGAGGTCATTTAGTGCGGTGTATTCAGTCAACTCTCTCAGCATAAGACGGGTACCTTTGGGAGCGGCACTATGTGTCCGTTTTAGGTTCGTTTTAAAGGGATTCAGCTCTGAAAAGCAGCAAAGAAATACAAAAAGTCTGGGTGTCCGTTTTAGCAAGGCGGCCGGCATCTTAGAGTGGTGTCCCTTGAGAGAGAGTCGACTGTAATCAGGAGCCATTATGGCCACTATGGCTGTTAGTGCTGTAATCTAATACGTTTCGTCAGACTGTGTTAAATCAAGGGAGAATAATTATTCTCCCTTGGTAAATAACAAAACGCCAGAAAAAATCCAGCTGAGGCTATTTCCTTAGTTAACAGAGAGTTTAACTCACTATTTTCGTCGTGCTTGTGTCGCCTGCATCACCTCCAATGACAGACAAGTCAGAGATTTCAGAAAATAACGATGTTCTTGACAAGTGGTCCATTGATGCCTGTTGATGTCAGAAACGAAGCACAAATGGAATACGATGGATGAAATAAAAAAATGGTGGAAAACTGCCTCCCATTCAGTTAATGTCTTGATCTTCCTAGAATCCTTGATTGTAAAAAGGGACCTCCCAAAATAATAATTTGCTGCAGGCTATTCCTTAAGATCAAAAGTGTGTAATGTGACAAATATCTGTGTATGTGCGATCTTCAGTGCTATGTAGTTAACAAAAGCGCCAAGGATAAATTTCCCATATAAATAAACAATATGACATACCGATGCCGGCGCTTAAGTGTATCTAGCCGAGCTACAATCTTGGACAAAATAAATAGAAAACCTTGACCCCCTTGACCCCCCCTCCCCCCCCCCCAAATCAAATGGCGCGTTTTTGCCCTTCGCGCGGCTTCATCCTTGATTTTGGGGGGGGGGGGGGGAGGGGATTTTCTGTTCCATTTTATTTTGTCCAAGATTGTAGTAGTGAGCCTCTTCATCATCTCGGTTAGGTTCGTAAAAGCCGGTTAGACAACAAACCAACCCCTTACAAAATAGTAAACACTATATGCAACAATAAGCAGAATAGTAATATAGGATACATTTTGAAAACTACTATCAAGGGTAAAGAGCCATGGCTCTTGCTACTAGTGCGCTCCTTTTAGTCTCCGCGTAAGTACCCTAGCCTGTGCACAGCCGCCCCTCCCCTCAGAAAAAATCGGGGAGGGGTGGCTGTACCCAGGCTAAACATTTGGAGGAAAGGCGCTGAGACTGTGAATGAATGTTTTACCTATGCGAAAACTGACAGCCTAACTGAAACTGTGATTTGTGGGGTGGCGCGTCGTCTGCTACACAGCCGTTTTTAGTGTCGTCATGCAACGTTTAGCGTTTGGTGACGGCACTAAAAACGGCTGTGTGGCGGACTAGTGGCGCGGTCGCGATGCGTTGTTTCCAGGTCTCCCCAACAATTGTTACGTAAATCAAAGATGGTTGACAACGAGTTGTTCAATGTTCGGGTCCGGGTGTTTTACCCCGTTTTTTTATATATTTGAATTCTTTGCAGTAGAAGAGCAAGCTACATTTAAGGTAGGTATCATATTCTTTACCTGAAGCTTTATATCGTCGATTTGCTCCTGCAGAAACGCATTGAGATCCTTTGATTCGTTAAGTTCTTCTTCACAATTTGCCAGCTGTGAAGAGTGAAGAACGTAATTTCAATAATTAGACAGACAAAAACTGTTATTATAAAGAGGAGATCATATTAAATAACAGCAAACATGTATAGTAAAACTTAAACAAATGATAAAAATCCTATTAAAGGAACTATTAAATATCTATCACATGAAATTCTCCTGGCCTAAGATTTTTTCTGTGGAAGCCTTTCTATTGACTAGCTATAAAGAATATATGCAACATATATTCCAAAATTAAACACGCTCGTGTCAAGTTGTGCAATCATATCGTAACTCATAATATCGAGCTACATCAACCTTAGCTCATTGTCCTCCATATATTTACTAAGAGAAGAATTCTCCATCAGTCTGGTTTATTGAGAAGGTAGCTTAATAATTACCTGCCCCTTGCTTGCTGTAAGTTTTTTCTCCAATGACTGATTTCTTGCTAAAAGTTCCTCTACTTCTTTTGAAAGGTTTTCTTTGCTTGCTGTGAGTCCTGAAACAGTTTGTGTCAAACTGAGCTTCTCTTCTTCAAGCATGGCAAGCTGGTGAGATAATAACAATAACTTAAATAAACATTGAAGAAGCTCTCAGGCTTTATGTTGCATAGTCCTACCCAGTTGCTTCTCTGTGTTTGTGCTGTGATAATCGGAAGGATTTAGTGAGTTCACAGTGCATCAAGGGAAAGAAGGAAGAAATATAAATGCATTTCCTCCCTCTTTCCCAAGCTCCTTTGTGAGCGTCAATTTTTCTTTCCATAGTCCTTTGTGAGAATAAATAAGTGGTGGCTGGGTAAGAGTCTGTTGATATTGTCACAAGATTTTGTAATACACCGAAGGAAGCCATGTTTTCTACAGAAGGTGGTGTAGCATGCCATCTCCTATATTATTTCTAATAAAGAGTGCAGTGGAGCTAGCTGACCAATATGTAGTAGGTGCATGGAACTTTAGCTAGCAGCCTGCTACCTTTGAAAACCCTCAGCTTGACAGTGGTAGTTCCTTAGTCTTGCGGATAGTACAATCACCAGAATGATAAAAAAAAACTGGTTAAAAACACGCTAAACAAATACCAACAATGCAATAAAAAGCAAACAATGACAGTTACACCAGCTACACCAGCTACACCACGTCTAGTGGACTGACTTAAATTACTCCTACTATTAATAATAATGTAATATGACTCATTGTCCAATTTGTTCTCAGCAGTCTGAATTCAATGCCTTGAACACACTTGTAAACAGCCCACTGGTTTGCCTCCAGCCAATTGGGATTTTTAACCCTTTAAGTCCCAATAATGACCAACATCAATTTTCGCCTCACAGTATCGATCAGTACATTATCCAAAGAAAAGGTTATGAGAATTAATAAAAAGATCACCTCAGGGAAAATGCTTTGATCTTTTATCAAATTCTTCAAACTAATTCTTTAACAAAAATTATTAAGGAAATGTATAAAGATCAGTTTGGAGAATTTGTAATTGGATATCAGGGCTTAAACCCTGTTATGTTTCTTTGATTTTTTTCCCATGTTAGTTGTTTGCTCAGTTCTATTAGCCTTTGTTCTATAATATTTCTGCAGTAGGTAAATAATAATATTAGTAATAATATTATTATTTTTATTTGATTTAAAAAGTAAAAAAGTACCTTCTCCCAGAGTTCCTCAATTTCCACTTGTTGCAAACCATCATCATCAAAGCTTATTTTCCTACTGAGCTGTTTCTTAAGGAGGCTATGATCTCTTTTAAGTTGTTCATTCTCTGTCTTAATCTAAAATCAAGACAAGATAATGGTATTAATTAGCAGCTAATTATAAACTTGTTTAATTCCTGGAAATGTACTGTCTTGTTGCTTGTCTCAAGAATTTAAGTGTAAAAAAAGTTAAGAGCTAACAAGGGCTACATTTATAGAAGAGCTTATCCCATTTTTAGTCGTATGAGGTACACACACTTATATTAAACCCTAACAAGAAAGTGACACATTAGCTCAAAGATATGAATTTTCATGTTCTTCTGGCAAAAATGATATCTCACTCATTTGCATCATTTTTGTCAGTTGAGTATAAAATTCACATCCTCTATATTTTCCTCTTTATAGCGGCAGAGCTGCAGTAGTCTATTATTGGGAACGTGGTGACATGAAACAGAAAAAAGAATAAATTATCAGTTGAATGAAAACATTCATTAATTCTTGGGGATTTGTAATGGAGGTGGATTCGAAAGATAAACAAATTTCATTTTATATTTCGCAGCCTTCCATGTTGCTTTTGAATTTGAGTTGGATTTTTAAAGGCTCAAATGCTTCCCAAGGACCACATGCTTTTTACTGCTGAAGAAAATGAACTATTTACTTTTAATTACTTTTTGGTTATAATACGATTTTTTCTTTATAATCTATATTTTCATATATATTTTTTTCCTCTTTAGCCTTGTTGTTAGAGGGAAACTGCTTTTTCATTGCTTCAAAATAACCAAAGCATTCAGCTTAGAGGGATTCTTAATGTGGCTAATCTGATTAAAAGTAAGCACAGTAAGACATTTAGGCACTTGAGGTTAATATGGTTTGAATTCTATTACCAATTCTAAGGGAGTCCTCTTATGAAGTTGGTATTTCCAAGCCACAAACTTTTTAAATAAATTTGCTATTACATAATTTATTGAAACAGAGTAAACATTTGTCTAGAGGACTTAGCTAACTTAAATCCATCCTACTTTTTTAGGTAGATCAACTTTGAGAAATAATAATAATATTATTATTATTATTAAAGATCTTGCTTTGAGGTGATTTTTAATAAAATTATGACAAGCTAAATTACACTAATTTACCTCTGTAAAAAAGTAATAGTGATAAAAAACTTTATTTATATACTGGTACATGTACAATTAAGTTTAAGCTTTACCTTGTGGGCTCATGTAAATTATACAAAAATGTCTTTCTAATTACTTATCAATTATTTACACTGCCCACAGTCTAAAAATTTTAATTACAACTAGTGACCTATAAAGATGTTGTAATAACATACAAATCTTACCAAATCTAATTTTTTTGTGTCTATGAACCACTGCTGTGATTTAACAATACATCCTCCTATATGTGTGATTGCAAAATTAATAGTGAAGCAGATGACATAGAAATTGAATTGTTTAAAACTTTTTTGAACACCTCAGATTAATATTTAAGAGCTTTAGTCCACATTCAAACTCTGTGGGGTATAAATAATGACAGCTTGAATTGTCATCAGTTTTAACTGACTAATTTGCATGAGGCCTGAAATTCAATGGATTAAACATTGGACAGGTTTCTTTTTTGTCTGGTGTGGCCTCCATTTCAGAGTACATAATAATTATTTTATATGCCATCATGGAAATTTGTCCCCAGTAGTTTTAAGTCAAATAAATCTTTGTATCATTGCAGGGATTGGTAGTGCCTATTTTAAGAGAGGTTACTGCCTGGAGCCTCTCTATGGGTGTATCATTGATGTCTCTCGTTTGCTATTAAATTGTTGATTTTTCACCGAAATTGTTGCATTTTAGGAATTGTTTTGTGTGATTATGCTACTAATGAGCCTGAGCAACCAAAACAACAATGAAGGGAATGGGAAAATGAAACAGGTAGCAGGTTTAACAAGCAAAACTAAAACTCTGAACATGCAGCACTCTTTTTGGCAGTTTTTTTTGCCATCATGGCAAACATTGTCAAACTTGATCAGATTGGCAATGTGATCATCCCTTTAACCTTTAAGATAATTTGTTGTTTTGTCAATTAAATTAACATTCATCATGACTTCAACTTCTTTGGAAATACCCATTGAGAGGCTCTACCTTATAGAGAGTCAAAGAACATGACTAAATAATGGCAGGGACCAAATCAAGGTGTCCAATTGGGGCAGTTGTAAGGTATAGTCATATCCAAGGGCATATGACCAATTACAGTGCAATATTGAATGTCAAAATGCGTAGTACTGTAAAAAAAAAAATATCTAGAAACCTCTTCCAAACAGTTTGTTTTGATTTTTAACTTTCTCTTACTTGAAAGCCATACATTTTCACACATTTTTGTTTGGTCGTCATATTTCTGAATCTTGGAGAAAACAAAAAAAAATGCTTGCTATCAAATCCTAACCATCTTAATTGGGGGCCACTGGAATGTAGAGTTAATGTGAATAAATTGTATATCAGCCACGGTATAGATGAAACAGTGCAAACTAACATTTATTAGTGACCAAAAAGTTTTAAAGAAACTTTATTTAAATTCATTCTCTTTCCAGAATATGGCAAACCAGTTTTTAGACCCTTGTCTTCAATAACTGTAATCAGCTGACGTTTTGAAAATCATCAATGTGTACTTGAGCATTATTGCTGTTTTTTTAAATGTCATATTGATGTTTAATATCAACAGCATGAGAAAAAGTTCAAGGAAAATATCAACTTTGCAGCAATGTAATGCCTTGTATAAATTTTTTCCTCTGGACTAATAGAATCTAGTACCTTCAATGGTATATTGCTGTCTAGACGTTTATGCTGGAAATCTGATCAGGCTGTCTAATTAAAACAATCCCAGTTGGTTCTAAATTGATATGTTTTCTTTTTTGTCTTTTCTTTATTTTTCTGGATTTTTCAAGAGATAGCTCATTATATTTGCTTTAGGTCAGACACTCCTTAGTTGTTATTAATAATATCTGCTGAACATAGAACAATAAATTGACTCAATTGGTCTGTTTCTATTGGGAAATAACATGACTCAGAATATTAAAAGCAACTTGAAATATTCTGTCTAATTCCAAATGCTAAGGAGATATAGTATTTAATACATGTAGTTATGTTGGTGATAACGTATTTAAATAATTTTAAAAGATTCACACTGGTTCACCATGTCAGAAGTAACAAAATAGTAACACTAACTATATGGAACTCGTATTCAAGAGTATAACCTTACAAAATACAGTTATCACTTTCATATTGAAACCACCAAACCTTCCAGTGTGCAGTTAACACTTTAATTCACAGGTTTAACACTTACGAGTGACACCCCACCCATAACTACAGTCTAACTGAGAACACGACAGTCTGTCATATTTTGCTCTGTGTAAAATTAATTTCCACCAAAATGAGCAAGTGTTCTGTAAACAATGCTCAAGGTCAATCAGCAAAAAGCCTCAGATTAGGTTCTAATAACGAGAATAAAGGAAAACAATGTCTGCCATCGCACCATAAAACTTGCAGTGGCCATGTTTTGAACTCATATGTAAGATTTTATAGTACATCCAAAGTGACTTAGTTCTTTAATATTACTGGTTTCTGTGGATAAACTGGGGTCTCTACATTCAAAAGTTTCCATAACACTTGTTTCTAAAAAGTGATAAAAAGCTGTCACCAAAAAGGCCTATATTGCACTCACTCTGCACTTGATAATGATTGTTTGTGAGGGAAACACATAATAGAATCCTTTGATTTTGAGTTATTGTGGAACGTCTTTCAAGTTTTTTTGTCATATGCTTGGTCAACAGTCAGGTCTTAAGTCCACAAAACAACTACAAATAATTGAATTTTACCACAGATCCACATAGAGCGCAACAGTAAATAGCAAAAGTAATCTTCAGCAAAGCAATGATTGTGAGCCAATATAACAATAGGAAGCAGTGGTATTTTGAAAATATCATTAGCAAAAACTATGAAAATGCAAATATTATTAGTGTGTGTCAATTGAGGCCCCATTTCACATTGAAACACTATTTGATCTCTTATATACTTTGGAGCTGCTTGAGAAAAAAATTTACTTCTATAATATCAAGCAGTGATATAAAACATAACAAACCAATATGCTATGAAGCATCACTTTTAAGTTTAAAAACATTCTCAAAGCATAGACCTTCGTGCATGACTTTCTTCTTCCTCACAAACAATGGATCAATCATTTCCCACAGAGTTATTATGTTAGACTTCCTTTGCATACATGATTTAAGAGTTGGTACGTGTCTTTTCTTACACTGGTACCTTACAAGAGTTACATTTTTTCAAGAAGCAATAAATTTGTCTAAATTCACCTTTTTAGTGACCCCAAAGGCTCTACAATCATACATTTTTTTGTTGTCTTAGATATTGCGTACAGCATAATCCACGCTCCACTCTCTCTTGAAGACCCTTTGTTGTAGAGGGTAAACAATGGAACTTTCTTGCACATGGTTTACATAACTCTCTTAGTAGTGCATGCAGACAAACTTTTGTAGAACCACGAGGGACCTCTCAGTATGCTTCTTTACATTTCTTTGTTATTAGACTTTAAAGGAGAAGACGCTGAAGGGATTTATTCCTGTTTTCAAGAGGACTATCTCTATATTGTGATATTGGTGAATTATTATTTAGTGCTCGTTTCAAAAGGACATACAGTTTTTATTCAACACAAAACATGAGAATATATCACTGCAAGATCAGTAACAGGTGAAAATAAGTGGAGATCCAGAAGAAAAGTGGTACACAAACTAATAAAATTAAGCTTCTCGTACTCTCTAAGAATGAGGCCTATTTTGTAAAATCTTAAGACTGTTTATAAAGCTCTCTAAGGCACATAGCTGACCGTCAAAACTTTCAGAGATTGACACGGACAATTGATGCAGTGCAGATTGCAAATACCTTTGAAATCAACAACTGTAACTTCCACTTCCCCTAACTTTTCCTCAAAAATTTGTACACGGAAATAAACGGAGAAACTCAAGGTCATTTTGCGAAGAATATTAGTGGAAAAATCTTACATATAGTTAATGCGGTTTTTTGTTCTAGAATTCGCGTGAAGAGAGCAAGAGGCCCATCTATAGATATATATGTGCTTAGTCATGCATAAAAATCATTACCCAAACGGAGATGACGGAGATAGAAATCACGGATTTTTAAAGGAGAATGACGTTCGCAGAATATTCCTGACCACGTTCAAGATAGTGGTCGTAGTTCGCCACATCAAAAACAAATCGTGTTTCAGATCGTTATGTACTTTGTCTCAAGAGCGCATAAAAGATCCTGTCAATGTGTAAATGAGATTTGGCGACAATCCAATTCACGATATGGAATGCTGCAATGTTAAATAATTCCTCAAAAGCAATACGATTACCCCCAAAACACAACCAGTCGAATCTTTTTATGTATTGGTTAAATCTCAGTTCGAGGTTTCCTATTTGATTCACTGCTTATTGTAGCGAATACAAAACTGCGACGACTCTAAATCGAGCTACTTCCTCTAACTCTTATCGCTCGAATTAGCCATTTACAAGGTGGGGATCGGGTTTCGCGAGGGTTTTGAGACACGATAAACCTAATCCGCCAAAAATAGTTAACTTTTTATTTACATAATAAATTTCCGGAAAAAGACCCACAACGTTTCCTTGTTGGTGCTCTTCCGAACACAAAATAATATTATGGTGGTCATATAGCTGGCTGCATTCGTGATTTTAAACAACAGCAAAAATTCCTTCTTTTTCAAACCCATCCCCGCCCGGGAAACTTCCTTCACTGTTCCTTTGAATAGAAAGCTTCTTACCTTTTGCAGATCTAAGTGAAGTTGTTCGTTCTCTTCCGTGAGTCCAGCAAACGTTTCCCTCTTAGTTTGTTGGTCGTTTTTAGAGTTGGATTGCAGTGTTTTCAATTCATTTCGTAGCGCTATTAAATCAGATTGAAGCTCATGAACTCGCGAGTCATTTCCATCTTGTAAGCGTTCCACTTTTAATTTGAGCTCGTATTTATCTTGTTCCAGGTCCTGTTAAAAAGAAATATAAATTTTCGGTTAAATTCTGCTGGTGAAAAAATTCAACGGCACCGAAACATTATTGTTCTAGCTTACTGACAACCAGTTCCATTACAAAACAAATTCAGTCGCGCGTAATACTATAGAGGTCGGAAAAGAAATTTTCATTCAATACGCTTACTTCCACAACTTGAGAATATTCCTCTTGTAACATCTCATACTTCTGGTTAAGTTCTTCGTTCTTTTCCAATAAAGCTTTTCCCAGTTCAGCTGCAAGTAAAAGATCTTTCTCCTTCTGTGCTAACTGTCGATAAATGTCATCATCTCCTTCACCTTCCACATCTGCCAAATCTTGCCCGTCTTCGCTTATTCCGTTGCAAAAATCTCGCTCATACCCGCAGTTTTCTCCATCGACATCTTGTTCAGAATGAAAATCGTCGACTCCAATTTCATAGTCGTTCATATCCAAAGAAATAGCGATTCGCGTTGGGAACTTCATTTGCTTTTTCTCCAACTGACCGCCATAATTTCCACGCATCAATAGGCAGTCGCACATGACCAAAAACAGAAGAGACGTAATGTTTTACGTCGAAGAAAACCAAATTTGCATGAAACTTGCCATTGTTTATTGTTGCCGAGCGATATGTTGCCGAAAACCACTTAGCCAAAAATGCAAATTTGAACGAATTTATATTCCCGATGGGTTGACCAATCGCGAGTTTTTCCGCAATTTTAACCAATCAAAAAAATCGGGGAAAAATTCTTTGCAGACCTGACAGCGAACGTAATTGAAAAGTACAAAGTGGTAAATATGACGTTATACTGTAAAAGTCAGTACAATTTTACGAAAGTTTGCTTTGAGCTAAGTACGCGATTCACAGCTGTCGAAATGTAAACAAAAATGGAATGGAAAGTAGCAACATAGCCATTGTAGCTGGAAATTTTGTTCAATTTTTTTGTGGATCTGACGGTTTTTAAACCAAAAACATGCTACTGAGTGTTTTTTTTTTTTTTTCCTTTTCAAAAAATCCCATTTCATTTATATCCCTATATGGTAGCTATCTGCTTTTAGTCAGTTTGATTGAGGGACGAATGTAACTCTGCCTTTCAAGGTTCGGACCAAGAAACTGGTTCCTGACTCAAAAAAGCTCCTGAGGCGTTGTGCCGCATTGTCGTATCTTCGCCGGTCTTTTTTCGACATGGATTTTGCGACTAAAATACCTTGTCACCCAAGGCAAGACTATTGCTAGAAAGCTATACTGAGCATCTTGTTGTTTGTAGGTTTTCAGGCTGTACATGACGCGTGACACTTGTTGTTAAATGACCCTGTCACCATTTTTGCTAATCAAACATGATAGGAAAAGAGCAACTAATCCGCAGTGAATCGGACACCAGTTTAAAAAAGGTCTTCTTTTGTTTGATAAACATTGCGAAAGACTTGACATCTTTTGACGTTAAAGATTTTCTAGTAGTAAATAAAGATGAAATGCCCCTAAGACGCGCTTCGCCGAGGATTTATACGGCAGCCTTATACCTTGATATTCGATGTCTATCTCACCGTTATTATTCTACATTACGTACTAGAAACAGTGATTACACATGAAGTAATACGCTGGTCTCTAATTGAGTTGACGTTGAAGCTTGATAACTGACTGTGGCCGAGCACCTGACTAACAAGCATACTACAAAAGAGTCACTTCAGTGTCTCATTATTGTGTCTCTTATTCTTCTTATTATTTTATTATCATTATTAAATTAACCCTTGTTGTAAAATGAGCAGCTTGACTTTATTGCACACTTAGATAATACATTAATACGTGCGCTCAGTTTTGTTTAGTACCGTGAAAATCTGCACACTTCTTAGCTCTTCTTCAGTATGCTATTAAAAAAGTGCAGGTGACGCTCGTTGTTTCAGTGACACTCCATCTAGCAGGGAACCTCTCTTTCCCTAATCTTATGAACTAAAAGCATCCTCTGTGAAAAAAAAAAAAAAATTAATTCTGAAGATATTGTAATCATATCTTAACGATCAGTTTATGGAATTTCAAACACTGGCAGGCATGTTCATGTCACTGCAATTGTAGCGTGCTCAGTTTACGGTAGTTTCAGTCCTAAAGGAAGTTTATTACTCCATTTCGTTGGAATGAATAGATTTTCAAATATAGAAAATGCTTTATTTATAATTGCTGCAATACGTTGAACAATCCTGTCAAAAATAGCTGTAGTATCAATAGCCCCGAAGCCTAAGTAAACATCTCTTGATGATAGGGAAGTCGCAAGTGCAAGTACAGATATGCGGTTATAGACTCGTGAAAGCCCATCGGACGGAGCTTACGTAAACGACGTGAATTCCGTCATTTTGATGTCGGCGTGTGTGTGTGTGTGTCAGTATTTTCCTTCATCGCTTTGTTGTTGTAGTTGTTTTATTTTCTAAGTTTATGAAGTAGACGATTCAGTGATTTAATAATGGCTAAAGCAGCCAGCCTGCCCATCCTTTGTACAATTTTCTGCCAGCCCAAACAAGCCTACTTCTTTCCCTGTATTAACACGGAACATTTCAAACACGTTTTATTAATATATTGTACAGTCGTTGAATTTCATTTTATTTTTTTGTAAATACTTTTATTTAATTTAACCTGTATAATAATAATAATAATAATAATAATAATAATAATAATAGTAATAATAAAAAGTCGTTGACACAATAATTCTGTTTTTCATGTTAGAACACTGACTTTTCGGAAATATCGATCATTGGGTTAAACACCTTTTTCCGGGCCTCTTATTTCTTTACTATAAGGGTATAAAGGTGATTCCCAAAGCTAAGAAAGCTACATCTTTTTTAACAGTCTTAACACACCCCCGGATATAGACTAATGAGGTGAACTTTACATGCTACGAACCAAATAATAAAACTGAGCAAGACGAGTAGACTTTGCTTATTAGCATTAAGTTTGAAGTGTTTGACGTTAGTCCCTGTCTGGCCAGAGAATGACGAGAATTGATGGACATAGGAAAAAGCTACTTAACAAAAAATTTCTTAACTGCTCGCCATCATTGAAACCGGATGTCAGGAAGTCGCAATTTTTGAAAATGAACTGTAGGTACAAAATAAAAAATGGCCCAATGGGTTCGATGAATTCTATTTATTTTGATGTTTGTACGTATAAATGTTTTTTCCCGTCTTTGATTTGAAGTACTAAACTATCATTAATAAAAGCTTTCGAATTTGAGAATGAGAATCGACAACAAAACCCCGTTTTCATTTCAACTGCTGGAGGTCACTGAATCTGGTATAGCTCGATGATCTATTACCGTTATCCAGGCCTCTACTAACTTATAGCCAGAGAACTATAGCCATATCAAAACTTCATCCTTTTGATTCCCCTGTTAAAAAGGGAATGCCCTAACATCTAGAGTTTCAGTTGTCAAGGAGTCTCCCAGATGACGGATGAGAATCGATCGACATCTAAGTAATGACTACACTTAACGGTTCAATGAAAGCGGATGTCAGGAAGTCGCAAAGTATGGTCAGAGGGAATAAAATAATAAAAAAATGTAATCCTTTTTATCCCCCGCGTTTTGAGTAAGTGATGGAGTAGCTACTCTTTTAAACCGGATGTCCGAGAGGCTATTTTGTAAAGGAAGTGCTGCGGCGAAAAAAGAAGTGAGCTACTAAACAAAACGGTACACTTGACTCTTACCCCCGTACCTGACCAGAACGGAGTTGTTATCAGTTTATAAATTATTTGACGATGATGTAAGGCCGAGAACTAAGGTACCTTGATCAGCTTGATACTGGAACCTCTTGAAACAGCGGAGGAAATAGCATATTGTGCCAAGACACACAAGTCAATCGTGACCTTTACTTACTTGAAACAATGTTAACTGAATCCCACGATAGGGTTTTGCAGAGAAACACACTCTCAGTGATAACCTAATTGGACTCAGTTTATTGTTATTTAAAGATGTAAATCACATTTTGAAAATTGCTTCTTAAATCCGTCTTCTATTCCGGGCGGATGCAACAAACTGTTGAAATGAACCACTATTTCGGTGTTTTTACTAGAAAGGTTTATTAAGGTTACCAGTGACCACGGTTTTATAGAGGACTGAATAACTAAGATGAGCCGGTAATATTCAACGGTGCAGGAGTGTAAGCATTCTGCGTCAAGCAGGACCAAAGCGAATCCGCTTGTAAAACCGTACTGCTGAAAAAGGTAGCCGGCCGAGGAACTTTTAATTGATGGGAGAATTTAGGGGTGTTCAAAGGAGACCGCGGCCCCCTTTTTTCTATGAAATTTGTATTATTTTAAAAGAATTCCCAGTTAAATAATAGTATATCTATATAAAGCTGGCAAATGTCCCGGCTCCCTCTTTCTGAATTTTCTAAATCTGCCCCTGTAATTGCCGTTATTTCCTAGCCTTTAAAGTTAAAGGTTTAAATAACGTTTAAATTCCCTGATAACGTCAGTTTCCTTTTTTCTTTTTTCTGAGAAAAATCTTGAGTGTTCTCTTTAAACAACAAAAGGCCTTTCCCCCTCTTGTAAAAAAGGGATCATAAAAGTCACGAGTGATGTACTACACAATTTCCGTTTGTACAGATGAAAAACTGTAAATATAGCACGAGAAGTCCAGTAGCTCGACAAATGCATGTCATCAGTGATCAGCCAGAAAGCCTTTTCACGCAATTCGCTGACGAAGGTTTTTGCGAAAAATTTGTCTTTCCAGCCGGCTTTGTTTTATGGTATATAAAACCCAAGCAAAATGCGGTTAACAATCAGAGAGAGATCGTACTTGTACATTTGAATTATCGAGTCACATGTGAAAATAACATGTTATCTTCACATGTGAAAATATCACCTTTGCTACGGCTACATAATAAATCGCGCCTTTCACACCAAAAAACTATTAAAGTGAAATGGTTTGGTATTTCATTGGTGTCTATATAATAAAAAGAACATTACATGGCCGCTTGGAGATACGAAATTTCTCTTCTCGTGTTGAAAAAATATTTCACTCGTTCGCTGCGCTCACTCGTATCTTTTTTCGTATCTCTGCGCGGCTATGTAATATCCTCTATATAGCATATTTTTTGTTATCTTGTCTTTTTACAGTAGCCACACCATACCACGTCATATTACTAATTTCTGGTCATTATTTTACTTCACATATATTTCTGTAAATTCGTGATATCTCAATAAACCTGATGAAGACTGGTATTGGCCAGTCGAAATATCGCAACTAAACTCTATTTGACGTTGTTTATCAGTCCCTGCAAAAGTCTTTTTGACTGTAACGTTTTCAATTTGATCTGTTTTGACTGATCACGATCTTTTTGGATCCGACCTTGAGTAAGATTGATCGTACACGGTTTTTGCAGTGTTTTTTTTACCTTAATTTTACATTCATTTTTCTTTTAGTTTAGATTAAAATAAATCATCCATGTTTTAAAATCTTAACGTGGTTTTGATGAGGTGAGCAATATATAGTTAAGAATAAACTCATCTATAAGAGAAACTTAGGCCTTGTAAGATACAAGCTCTTTAGAGCCGTACGGTTGTTTTGAAGAGGTCCACGTGATCAAACCAGTGAGCACTGGTGATTTCGGTTCGGTGGTTTTGATACTAATATGCCAAGAGTGGTCATTATTGACGAGAAATTAATTAATATAGGAGAGATTACGAGAGTGCTTTTTGTTTATTAACACTGCAATTTGTACTGACTCCAGTCAAAAATTTGGAGAATCCAATGTCTTTGCGAGCTCCCAAGAGTTCTTGTGGGAAGTAGCCGTAATCAAGTCAACAGCAACTCACAGAAAACGAACAAACAAGAACAAGAGTTTGAACTTGTTCATACATATATACATACATACAACTTTGAACTCGGTAAAATCATTAAGTAATGTACAAAGTTACAAATAAATATTTTAGTTAAAAATATATGTGTGTGCACTTTATTTACTGTTTCACAAGATTGCCGAGTGAGAAACCGATGATCCGGATCATCTGACTGTTTGCATCACTCGTTAATTTCCCTTTTGAGTTGCCCTATTGATTTGATGTTTCTAACATATTCATCTAAAGAATTCCATAATTGAGCCCCGCTATAACTGAAGCTACGCTTTGGAGAGCTTTCTTGTCCAGTTTGAGAGCTTTATTGTTCGGTTTGGCTGTTATCAACGTTTTTTTTGTGTTGTAAAATTGTAACTTGAAAGAAGCAGTTAAAGCCAATTGTTTCAGTAGTGCTCTCGCGGAAAAAACGTCATCTCTGTTTTGTCCCTAAAGGGTCTTTTCGTTAAGAATTGTCATCTTGCCTTTCGCTATTGAGCCACTGTCATTCTTTGAATTTACTCTTCAAAGTTATCCGGGTTTTCTTTCGATGGTTTTGTTGTTGTAACCAACTTGATATCTTGAAAAATGAGAGCTCATGCGCGTGTGCCGGCTACTCTTTTTTGGCGCGAAATCAGTTACCGTGTACCACGTGACAGGTAAGGTTCAGCATGGTTCTTCACTCATTCACAGGGTCCAGAGGAGTTTCGTGTGAATAAATGCATTACTTATTTAAAGTCTCGCCTTGCAAAATGTCTATACCTGTCGCTTAGCACGATCAATTAGCCCAATGGGACCTTTGTGAATCTACTGTAAACGATTTCTTCGCTTCTTATCTGACCCAGATCGACTTTGTTGTTCGCCATCGTTCGCCATTTTGAAAATCAATAACCGCAAGCTATATCCTCGCTGGCGCACGGCACGTAGCCCGAAGGCCGTCGCGAGTGTCGCGAGTAAAAAAAATTTATACTGTAAGCCGATCTTGCGAGCCCTCAGTCTCTTGGTTTGCGGTATATAGAATGTGTGAGGAAACTGTAACGCAATCAAAATAACCCATTTTTTCAGAGGTTTTCGACGGGTTTTGATGTTCTAACGACAAACACATCTAGTCTGGTCCCTGTGCTCATTCGGAACAAGACTTCCCTTATATCCGGATTATGGATTCAATCCCTTTGATTTTCCAAGTTTACTTAAAGTTTTACGTTTATTTACAGTCTGTTTCCATTTCTCTGTGACGTTTTTTTCAAATAATGACAAGTCTCCCAGGGGCCGAACTCAACAAAGAAACAAAGTTTTATATATGTTTATACGGGGAGGCTTCAACCCAAGGCCAAACCCCTTACCCTTTTTTATATACAACTGTTCTGCCACAAAAGGTTCCCCCTTTGAATACCTCTTTATGAAGGCTGCACGTGCTACCTACATCACAGTTTCTTGAACAACAACTTGTAGTAAAAGTACTTGGCTTCAGTGGCAGATCCAAACCTTAATCCAGGCCCTGAGATAAATGGGGGGTACGGTCTCAAAAAAAACTTTTTTCGGCCCTTCAGGCCTCAGTTTGGTCTAAAAATAAGGGGAGGGGGACCCCTCCCCTGGATCCGCCACTGGGCTTTACCTTACTATGCTATTTGTATAGGTAATAGCATGATTTGTAGTGATATTTGGCATAAATACCACGAGTGATATTTCCAAATTGTTATATGTAATTTCACGAGCTGTTAGGCGAGTGAAATTTGAGACAATTTTGAAATATCACGAGTGGTATTTATGCCAAATATCACGTACAAATCATGCTATTATTTGTTTATACTACTACCCGCAAAAGGTTTGTAATTTTCACATGTAGGTATTTCAAATTAAGCTGAAATACCACTGCTCTAAGCCAATCAAATTGCAGAAATTTCTCGTGTAGTAGTATAAAATGATAAATAGAAAAATGGCTGTAGAAAAAAAAATGTGTTGTGTAGTTGTTTATTTTTGAATGGCTGCTGATGTAATAATGTTTCCACAGAACTCATTCCTGCTAACACAGACTGCAGCGAGATCGTTGAAAGGTAAATCAATTGAACAAAACTTGGTACATGTATCTGGCTGATTTCAGCACCAATCATAATCATACCAACATTCTCAAATCTGATCAGCTATCAACTGTCTTGATTTCAGCAATAATAGGACAATGTAGTACGATAAATGTGCGTCATGATGAAGTAATTGGATAATACACACCATAAGGCAAGACTTATGGGTTTTTATTTTTTCTTCTAGCAAAAAACTCTCAGAATGTCCTTTGTTTTAATTTTAAACAAGCCTGAAATATCACAAATTTTGTTCATATAGTTATGATTAATTGGTAAGAGAACTATGAGTTGTCCAATTGGGTCTGAAATCAGACCATGTGGTCCTATGATTTGTTTAATCACTTGTATGATTACAGACCAAATTGGACTCCACTCAGTCCCATTACCATTTTTAATTGGAGAGTATGAGCCATTTTGTGTCTGTAATAATATGATGGTTGCACTTGAATGGGTGTTTACGTTTTTCTTCATGCCTAGAAAAAGTTTTTTGAGAGTTGTTATGCTTTGAAAATGAAGCAGAATGAAATTATCACAAGTTATTATCCCCAATTTGTTTTAGTTGTGACTAATTGGTAAAAGAACTTTGTTTCATTCAATTTTGCCGGTAAAATATTTGTGATTGATCACTCTTATGATTACAGACCCAATAATTGGACTCCACTCAGTTCTGTTACCATTTTAAAAATGCCGTAATTAGCACCCAGGGGAGTGGGGATGCTAATTCAAGCATGTACAGTTAAAATAGCTGTCATGCGAGTTAACACATAAATAAAATCAATTGGTCAAGACAGCTCCTCTGGGTCCATTGCAAAACAGTCACTTTGTCTCAATACCGATATTTCGTGGAATAGTCTTTAGGTGATACCACCAAACCTCTGCCTTTCCTTGCTCCACGATAAACAGTTTCTATGATATCGATCATTTCTTGCTTGTCTTCTAAGGCCCAGTTTATCTTATTGTTGTTTCCTGTGCCCAAATCGATCATGATGTGTTTGTTTCGGTAGAAGAACATGGTCGTGCAGGGGTCGTATAATTCATACATTTTGTTGAAGTCATTCACTTCTGTAACGTCGACCAGGTAGATCGTCGCAAAGTTTTTCACCCTATCTGCAATGGAGTACAAGACTTCATCCATTTTCATGCACGTAGGGTCCCAATCATGCCCAAAACGGATTACAACCACCTTGTCCTCTTCAGACATGATGGCTTGATCGACCTGCCAGCCGTTGTTAAGATGTTGGAGCATGTACGACATTTCGGAAGCTCTTCTTTACGTAGAAGTGACAGCAGATTATCGGAGAAATGTCCTAGGTTTCTATTTGTGTACTTTCTGGTGAAATATGGTTGATTTTCCTTGAAACATTTATCGTTTTTGAATCTACTCAACGTAACGTGAACGTTGTTGTAATGGCGGCGGAAGCCGGCAATCCCATCATGCCAGAGCATTGTATGATGACAGTTCCAGTCTCTTCTCAGCAATTTGCATCACTGGTGGTGATGGGGGTGGGGTGCGTGCAAGGGTGCTGTGTAGAGGTAATGAATGGTCCATTAAAATTTTTAACTGCTCGCAAAATTTTACCTTTGCTCCATTTGCTAGCAAAATTTAAACGAGTGCTCGCTTGCTCGTGCTCCCCAAATTTTTGCGTTGCTCGCAAGCTCGCAAAGCAAATTTTTTATTTCTGCTAGTGCTCGCAAAAAAATCGCAGTGCTCGGCATGCTCGCGAATGCTCGCAAAGACCATTCGTCACCCCTCAGTGTCTTGCCCACACACGGAATATATAAAAAGGAGACGTCTTCTTCTAAAGAAACTATGAGGCCATTAAAGTTCCGTAATAGGAACCTCTAAAAGAAACAGTAAAAAGGCCTTCATTACTGAAGAAATCATTGATTAGATTACTGTCGAAACATCAAGAGCCATTATGGCTCTTGGAAGCATATATTACATGCTTCTGCACCCACGGGGAGAAAAACCTCGCGGAAGTGGTACGTGGAGCCAGCGAGGTCGCTCCTCTAAAAACAAAGCAGCAAGAATATAACCTTGAGGTCTAGCTGTTTTGATCTAACCACGGGTATACAGTGGACATTTGAAGACTAAGGTTGATGTGTTCGGATAAGCAGTCCGAGTCCAAAAACTGAAAAGATGGTGTCCATTTCGGCTTGAAAGGAAATTTAAAGGGCTTGTAAAATTTTATAGCAAAGGAAATAAAGTTACATGTAACTGTAAATTCATACAGGAGCCTGGGACTAAAAACAATGACGTACAAAACTCGCTCTGTGCTGCACAAAATCTTTTATCCAAGCGTGTACACGACTCAAAAGTAAACTTGCGGTACATACCGTCATCAAAAAGGTGCAATCTTGTTCCCAGGGTCTCCACCCTGAGAGACAGCTTGGAAACGAGGTGTATTGTTTATTTTGAAGTTCTGTCCCGTATTCATGGGAATCCCCTTTGGAAAACAACAGCAACAAAAAAAGACACGCACACTAGGGGCATACTTAGTGCTGTGTATAGAATTACCGGTAGTTTTTTTTTTTTTTTTCAAAAATCGCTGTGACAGATAGAGGAAGCAAGGGTTTAAACGAGGGCACTTGTAATCTGGATTAATCTGTCTTAAAGTGTCAATGTCTAAAATTGCTTTTCTCGTGCATGCACAGATACAAGTTTCGCAATTTCGTCTACAAATCACTTAAACTATAATAGAAAGCAAGAACCTATAAAACGTCAGCCCGCCCGAGCTTTCATGATAGTATCGAAATCAAAGCCGGGCATCTATCAGTTTTTCCGAAAACCACACGGAAGGAAATAATTTTGCTGGGCTTGACCCCTTTAATCATATTTATACTCTTTTGATACGCATTGTAAGTAAATTGTACCTTTCTAAAAGATGATGTTGCTTGTTTTATTCTTTCATTTAGCAGCATTTAATACTTACTTTTGGAATTTTAACTGACTCAGTCGCTTTGGTCTGTTAACTGTTACATAGTTAGTTTTACGTCGGCATTTACACACTATATTCCCAAGATCGTAAGATAACATGACCTCAGTGATCACGATTTTCTTTTTGCCTCACGTTTCAACCGATGAAACGGGTTCAATACCAATATTCTTACCACTTATGTATCTAAAAATCAGAGTATCTTCCTCTTTATAAGTTCCCTGTTGCGCTGATACGGCTATTTTAGGACCCGATTTTAAACCCTTTTACAACTTCCCAGAACAGGAGAAAGGCCCAAGAGCACGTTTCATCCAACTACCTGGTAAAAGGTCATAATGCTGAAATAGAGGCCTGAAGAAACACCTTTTCTTTCTACGGGAATTACGGGGTTGGGGAAAGTGGTTTACACATAGTTATATTAAAGACAACCATGCATGATATTGCTAGTTTGCTACACAACCGTTTTTAAGTGTCGCCACGCAACGCTCCTCCCAAGCGTTGCGTGACGACACTAAAAACGGCTGTGTAGCAGACTATGATGTTGCAGACCTAACAATGCCATCATCATTCTACTTAGCAGCCGGGCTAGCCGTTTTTCCAGGGTAAGAGGTAATCTACCCATATTTTTGGGTACGAAAACGGGCAAATGTACACGGAAACGATGTGGCTTTTGGTCATCAAAACAACCTCGTCCCCAGGCCCCAGTCAGTTCAAAACCTGGATCGGAAAAATCACTATCCTGCGTATAAGTATTAGGGAAGCCGAATGCACTATCTACTGAAAAGTGATTTAGACTAGGTTCCCGTTATTCAAAAGGTGGATAACGTTATCCACTGGATAAATCTCTATCCAGTGTCGAGTGCTATCCATCTGTTCAACAACCCGGGCCAGGACCTTTCCTGTGATTTTTTTTTTAAGGGAAAAAGCCTTGGGGATGAGGTTGCTCCGAATCCTGTTCGTACCTGAAGTACTGGGCCCAGTTGCACAAATGCTGGATTGCGTTATTCACCAAATAAATCTTAAGTATTAGGGAAGCCAATTATGTTCTCCACTGGGTACAGATTTATTCAGTGGATAGAGTGGGGCCCGAATTTCAGTTTTTCATGGTGCTCTCTTGTGAATCCTCAGGTTCTCCCGCAGTCAATTTTCCCCTTTGAGCGGATAAGTGATGGTGCGCGCCGCAAGCGAGAATTCTTGCCCCTCGTCGCTCGCGTTGGACACGCGATACCCAAACCTCATTTTAAGGGTTCTCTTTGACTGGCCACTCGGAGCGCGGGAGAGAAGAGAAATGAGAACCTTGGTAATGCGGCTGATGATATTAAACTACCTTCGAATAAAATAAGCAACAGTCTGGGGTAAAATGGGCGGAAAATTCAGACCCTGCTTCCCCCCAATCAAGGATAGGAAAGTGGCGCGCTTTATCTTTTCACGCGCGCGGCTTTTCCTTGATTAGGGGAGACAGGGATTTGCTGTTCATGATTGTAACTACACGCAGCATAGCTAATGTAATTTCAAAAGCATTGTATGATATATCATTAATTCATTGAACTGATTAAAACTTCGGATTTTATCCACACCACACTATTTCAGCATTGACTCTGGGAGTGAAAGAACAAAACCTTCTGCCCAGGTTTTCTCCTAGTGAAACGGTCATGGCAAAAGTATTTATTAAGTTGTTGCATTTAAAATACTGGTTTTTAAAATCTACGATCCTACAAATAAGCTAAGCCATCACGAAAAGGAAAAATGTGCGTACAGGTACAAGCTAAAAAAGAAAATTTTAGGTCAAAATAATACACATTGTTTATTTTAAATTCGGAAGATTCTTTTAATGCTAAAGCCACGGTGCAAACCTGATATCACGGCCATATAAATTCAATTAACAACAAAACAAAAATAAATTGACTCGCGCGTCTAGTTTTGCAGTTTAAAGCACTGGAAAACGTACGGTGTATGGTGCCTAGCGAACGAAGACCCGCGAGGAACATATCTGGAGATATCTAATTGTATTTAACGACTGCTAAATGCTAGTGATTGTTTGAGTAAAAAACAGGGCAGTTTCCGGTAGTTAGTTACTGAGGTAATGCAACAGGTGTCATGAGAGGAAAAAAAGTACGAGGAAGATTGGTTACGCTTTGTGTTCTTCTTTTCTGATTAGTTGAAAACCGCCTCTTTTTCCCTACAGAAGCACATTACACACACGAGGACGAGCTCAAACCTAAAGCAGAAGACTGGAGGTGGTTCCTATCGCAAGTCTTGTGTCATGTGACTCTGTCAACTTTACACCTAACCTATCGAAATACCAGGTTTAGGAATTAATAGAAAAGGCAATGTTTTTCCGTCAATTGGCAAACTAAAAATATAATTTGGACCAAGTATTTCGTGTTTTCGCCTAGATGTCGGCTGACTTGCTGCAGTTTTTTTTGGCGCATAGCTGGTAAAGAGATAGCGCTGGCTCATTACATCAGAGTTGCATGGTGAAATAGGCCATTTTCACGATGACGTCAGTGAATACAACTATCCGAGTTAAGCCTCTGTTACAAAACGAGGCTGAGTGCAAAACCTGTGATATGAAAATGATCCTTTATTCTCATGCAAATAAAACTCATTTTCACGAGAAAGGTTTTGCATATAGCCGCGTTTTGAAATTAAGAGTTTTGCCTATTTATTTCTATTTTGTTTGTGTTTTCTAATTCATGAATCCTAGAGGATACATAAAGGCAGTTTATGAAGCAATAAAGCAGTAGGATTGTGGTCGAAATAAGTCATCGTACAAATTTCGTATTGAAAACTGTACCTAACTGTACATAAACTTGGACTAAAATCAAGAGGTTGGCTCCTCTTTGATTTCTATGGATAAGGAGGGTCTGTTTTTGAAATTAAAACCATGGCGTTCTCTACTCAGAAGTTTAGATCGCAAGTCCAAAGTTGGCTGTAGTTTGATTTCCTCTCTTTTCTCTTCCTTTCTTTCAATTCTTCCCTTCCATTTATCTCTTCTTTCTCTTCTGTCATCATCATCACTCTCACTGTCATCCTCTTCCACAGTATCCGCGTACATACGCATGCGCAGATTTGGAGAATCGCTTCTCTCAGGCGCCTCTGTGGGTCCGTCGTTTGTTACCACAATCTTGAGGGGCGGTTCATCTATTTCCATTCTTTCCTCCTTCTCTGGCTCGATTTTCTCAAGAAACTGTACCTCAGGGCCGCTGTCGAACATGTGCTTGGCTCGTTCTCTTTCTTTCTGTATTTTCCTCTTCCTGTTCCAATCATGAAAAAATAAAGGATGAACTTAGGAACAGTGCATACGACAATCTTGGACAAATAGATGGAGAACTTAGAACCCCCCTCCCACCTCCCCAAATCAAGGAAGGGCCAATTTGGCATTTTGGCTTTGGAAACAGCGGCTTCAGCCTGGATTTCCCCCAAAGTCCAGATTTAGGTAATCGCTTATGAAAGTCAACCCGGGGGTCTCTTCTAGAAACAGATGCAACCTCCTTCCCAGGTTCCTGTCCTACTCGGCGGCTGGGGGAAACGAGTAGAAGGGGACCCTGGGAACGAGGTTGAAACAGGTGTAACACATCTTCAAATTTGAATGTGGAAAAAGTAATAGCACACAATTCCTAAATGGCAAAGCAAACAGTAACGGTATGTTGAAAATTTAGAGATCAGATTATACATCAAAGGAAAATTTTAAAACTGCTACTCCCAAACGTGGTACAAGAGTTAGGTATTTATGAGAGCTTTGCCTTTGAATGGTATAGTATTTGCTGTTTTGTATTGATGGTCACTTATGGGAGGTGGTTGTACATATTGGTTCCATTTATTTTATTAAAGGTAAAATTGCTGAGAACTCAAATTATGTGAAAGGAAACATTTTTTTACTCTTAAAATTCAGTAACAACAATGTCTCTAAATCCTGCATTACCTCGAGGAGCTGACAAGACCTTTCTTAAAACCTGAAAAACGGAAAAAACATAGATAAGTAAAAGTGACGATATCCATGTAACGATGTGCACCCTTGTCATCCTTTCGCAAACAATTTTCCCTTTTCTCAGCTAGCAGAGGCCTTTTTTCCCTGGTATTTGAATACCACGGAAAAGAGTCCTCTGCTAGCGGGGAATTTTCCCCTTCTGTCTCCCTCTAGAACACCTACCACATGAACTAGCAACTTTCTTCAGACAATCACCAACCTGTGTTACTTTTCGCATTTGGATTTCCATGAATCAAATAATACAAACTTCTTTGCGCTGCTCCTGGTTTCTTTTTATCCTCTGGAATTAAATAAAAACTTTTATCGGCAAAATAGATGAATATTACAAATTAAATGGAAAATGACCAATACATATAATTAATATAATTATTAATATACACAGTTGAGTCTTTGTGGTTCTAATATTTAACCCTAGCACTCAGACAAAAAGTAAGGATAAATTTATGATGAAGAGCATGCCCTTATCTACATAAGGGCCATAATGTGGATATCGAGAGGTGTTGTTAAGAGAACTATAAAGTAATAAATATTATTTTTATGGTGGGCTAGTATAATAAAATCAAAATGCGACTGATTAAAGAAACCACAGCTGAACTTTAACTACTTACCATAGAATATGTAAGAATATGTAAGTTCTTGTCATTTTAATACAGAATTTACATTAGGTTTTCAAAGTTCTCAAATTCTTTCTAAATATAGAAACAACTGACCAGATATAAAATTCTCAAAATTAAAAAAAAGATAATAATAAAAAACAAACATGAATATGATGCAGGTCAATACAAAATTCAAGTTAACCCAGGTTGATTCTCAATTCTTTTGTCTCCTAGCCCATATTATTCTTGATCATGTACATTAGGGCTAAGAGACAAAATGAAACTGAGAAACAACCTATGTTGAAAATTTTAAACCTGAATAAGAAATTTGATCTAGAACAAATATACCTCAGTATGGTACTTACTTTTGGTAGCTAATCGCATGAGAAGACATTTTGCTTTTGGATGAGGTGGTCCTAATTTCCATCTGATTTCTGCAACATCACTTATATCATCACCTGTCATCATAAAGTTGTTAAATAAAATTTGGCTTGATCAGTTTAGAAGAGTAAGTGGACTGTGGTCATTCAGTGGATATAAATAATCATCAATTTATTATAGCCCATTTTCATTACTGCTTAACAGAAAAAATATCCATTCTGTTATATGAAACTTGTTACATAGCCAAGAAATGAGTTTTTGGAAGGAGTCTACAGTCTAAAGATTTACTGATTTTAGTGTAAGTTCTGTTTTTGTGTTTGTATCCAAAGCATGATAAGACTGAAGTGGGCCAATTTGTATTTAAACGTCAAGCCAGGTAAATCCTACCCCCATCTAGATTCCACTAATGGATTCGTTATAATTTATGAAAATTGAACCTGTTGGTCATTGTTGATATCAGATACATTTCTTTATTAAGGTATACAGTGAAAGCTCTCCTATGGCACACTTCTATTCAAGGGACACTATTTCTGGGTCTAGAAACCCAGGTTTACCCTCCATTCAGGGGGGACACATTAGCGCTCAAAAAGTGACTGACCACAAAAATCGTTGGCCTGGTCTGACTGTAATTTGGTATTTTCAACTCACTTGTGACATTATTCCCTTCTACTTCTTTTCCTGTTGCCATGAGAACTCTGGATGCAGTGAAGTCGTCATCCCATACAACATTACCTACAACAGAATTTACAATATTTTATGAAAGTAGAACCCTGGTAACTTGAACTCTGAAGGGAAACAAAAAACAGTTTGAGTTAGCGGGGAATTCAAGCTATCGGGGTAAATTTCAGTGAAATTTTGATCAAGGGAAAGGAAATTTAGTTCAAGTTAGCGATGAATTCGAGTTATCAAGGTTCTACTGTATACATATCTGTGATACAGTATGTTGCCCAGTATCCGGACACTTAATAATAATAATAATAATAATAATAACAATAATTTAACATTTCTAAAGCGCCCTTTCCCAACGGTCCAAAGGCACTATTTACAAAGTTAAAAATCCAAATTTACAATAAAACATTAAAAAAGCTAAAAGATAATTAAAATAAATAACTTCAATAAAATAAAATTATCAATTTAAAAAGCACGCTTAAAAAGAACTGTTTTCAGCTGTCTTTTAAAAATGTCCAGCGATTCTGCATCCCTAACATGTTGTGGAAGTTTAACATTGCAATAACTTTCCTTTGTTAGTCGCAAGAGCTCTGAAATTTGGCCCAGAGAAAATCTATTTAGTCCTTAATGTGACGAAAGACAGTTTAACTTTTCTGCCTTTGTTTCTATCACAAAATTAGTATTTTTGCAGAGCTCCTATGTTGCCCAGTATCCGGACACAACAATAACAACATAATAATTATTGTACATAAATTTCGACAGGCAAGCGACTTATAAGTTTCTCTTGCACTTGCAAAGTAATCTTGCAATCGATTCCAAAAATATAACCTGGCATTGTGAAATAAAACATACCAAATGACTGGGGTATGGTGGAGAATGCAAGCAGCTGTTAAATGGTATAATTCTTACTTGTAGGAATGTTTTCACTGATTTAAGGAAGGCATCCATGGACATGCTGCAGCCGCGATTTGTAAGCTAAATTAGCCCATCTGCAAATGACTTTTTCCTTCATTTTATCTTTAAAAAAAAAGCTTGGGGAAGGGACCTCAATCTGATGGTTGAAGGTCACTCTACTATTTAGTCTGACCTACTGTCTGGATTTCTTCATGCTCAGTCCCCATAATAAGGCTGCTTTTCTAGCACTAATTCCTCCTTCCTTCACATCTCTCAATCCCTTTGTGACATTTTTCAGACTGTTGCAACCCCATTCTAGCACTTACAACTGAGGAAAGTATGAGAATTCCAGGTTCAACTCCGACGCTTCCGGTTATATACAGAAAATGCAGTCACGCAGAACAAGCCGTGAGGAAAATTTCCATATGGGGTTGAGTAGAATTACATTTTACGACTATATCATATATCCTAAGCTTTAATTATAGTTATAGGTATGAAATAAATCTTATCCGGATAATGTACACAGCTACTTCATCAATTCTGTACCACAAAGAAAAAACTGTCCAGATACTGGGCACCGACATCAATACTAAGTGAATGTTTCTGGCCTCTGTTATTCCACATAAATCAAATTTCAAGAAGAATTAATAAACTTTCTGAGAACTTGACTTCTTTAAGTATCTTCACTTTAAATATAAAACAGTTTCTTTGAAAATATCACATATTACCTACCCTTTTCTGAGCAGCACTAATTTTATTGTGCAGTAAACAGGGTAAATATTAGCCATTAAAAGGTTACTCAAGTGAACAGAATGGCGTCTTCTGCAACTGTTGACTTTTGTCGTAAAGCCGAAATGTTCAGCTTTCATTCGAAACACTTCTTTTACCAGGAACTGAAAAGGGCGCCTCAAAAACTGAGTTTTTGTTTTAAGTGTCCGGATACTGGTACTGTCCGGATAATGGGCAACATACTGTAACTAGAGACTGATGAGAAAGAAGTGGTGTTTATCATATTGACAGTGCAGGACAAATGAGACAACCCATATTGCACTTACATGAAGAGTCATCAATCCACTCCACTGAGCCAGGGGCAAAATCATTAAAATATGCAAAGATATCTTTGGTACTCATTTCATCAACACCATGAATTAGAATTGCATCAAGCCTTGCTTCACCTGAAACACCAAACAAAAAATAATCATGTACACATATTGTTACTATAACCGTTGAAACTTCATCCTTTTTAATGTTACTCAAAATGGTTTCTAACACTTTTCAGCACAATGTTCGTACTTAGATACAGTACACATAGCAAAGATGATCTTAGACTTCCATCTGTGAAGCAATTCATTGAGGAAAGCAAAGACCATACTGTTACAATGCTATTGAAGATTGGTTTACTTTGAGAACCACAATACTATAGGTCCCATTTTGGATGTAGATTCTTGAAGCCTCCTTTTGTCCTTCTCATAATTTAGAGTCCAACCTCTTGTTTTGCGATTCTTTTTAGTATTGTCTTTGATATTAATAGCATTTTAGAACAGGACCTCTCAGTATATGACCTGTCGGTGAGAGAGCTTTCCTACTTAAACAAATATTTTTATCATTGTTACCAATTATTACTGTTACAATAATAATAATAATTATTATTATTATTACTATCATTTAAAATGTTTTCAGTGCTATTAATAATTATTGCTTCCTACACTCTCCTAGAACCAGGGCCAATCCTTGGTCCTGAGGTACCAGGGGAGTTTTTTGTTTGATGGACAGAAACCTTCTCAGTATGAGTGCCATTCCTAGGAGGATGATCTTGTACAGCTCATTATTATTATTATTATTGTTATTATTAAACAGACCAATAACAATCCCCTTTGATTGGTACTACAATAATGGTAAGTTAGCTTGGTTCTCTCATGAGCAAGACCCTGAGGCTAAGAGGCTAGTGTGTTGGACCTTAGATCTGTCACTGATTCAGTCCAGGGTGATAGGAAAGGATAAGAAGTGACAACTTCTCAGCGTCCTGTTGGATAAAAAAACCCGGTCTAATACAAAAGTTACAAGTTACCTTCAGGAATAGCTGGCAAGTCTTTGACATCAATGGAGGGCGACCTATAAACATAAACAAATATAATTCAATTTAAAAAATTATATTTTAACAATAATTTTATACTACCTATTTAAAAGAAAAGCACAATGCTCTTTAAAGTGGCTGAACACAGTTTTGCGGGAGGTCAGCAGTAACTTCCGTGACAGCGCTTGTTTTAAATTAGACAAACAAACATGGCGGCGAAAAAGCAATGGTACACAGAAGACGATTTCTCAAAATCTACTCATTAATGTCTCTGTTCCTTTGCGATGTATGTTAAACGCATTAACTAGATTATAAAAACCAATGATGACAAGTTGGTGTTAATGGGGGAGCACTGCCTTGCACTAGGTTAGCCTGTGCGACTTCCGGAGATGGCGTGGCCAAAGAACCTCACTTATCTCACCAGCACTATGAGCTGAATGCAATACAGCATGTGCTGGATCGGACAAGAGTATCGGTTTGCATGCGATATTAAACAGCAACGCGGCCAAGAAGCTTGGGGGAAGTCGCTGCCCAGACTTAACCGCACCAGCGAGGAGTGTCCCTAGTTTATTTGATAGCATAGCACAAAACAAAGCCCAAACCTCATCTCTAAAGGGAGGGAGGGAGGGAAAAAATTTACAAGAATAATATACAGAGTGCTAACCTTGCTGGATAACAGAACACAAGTGAACTCTGAACACTTGTTCTAGGCTTTTATACCTAGACAAACGTCTGCTGGCGTAGCCAGTAGAAAAGGCTGTACTACGAAGCAGCTCAGCGTTACACGTGCAAACACTTAGCCATGAATAGTGCTTTGAAAAAGTTGGCCAATGCTGTGGATCGTACTAGCCTGCTAAAGACAACAAGGCCTTAAAGTTCTAAGCTAGGTAACAATGTACCTTAGAGCTTGCTGACCTTGGCAGCTTGGCTACACAATTGCTTTATTGAAAAAGAACCGCCATGAAAGGGTTACTGATAACTAGTGTCACGTTCCATTAACTACATTTTACTGGCGTGACAGTAAAATTGCTTTTAAAATTTTGTGATATTTGGCAGAATTTTTACTTTTATCGTACTTTTAATAATAAGAACTTTAAAATGGAAGTTGAACAGACGAATTTTGTGACACATTTATAATTACAGTAAAATCATATTATTGATTATCTAAAAACCCGTCTGTTAAAATTTGGTCAAATAAGTTTCAAATGGTAATGATTATTATAGTACACTGTGTGGAACTTTATAGGAAAATCTATAATGAGCGAATGTTATGTAAACTGAGCAAAAGTGAAAATTTAAGGTTGTATTCAATCGTTCATGTTGCCATGGAAACTACAAAAATGTCACATTTTACCTGCTAGTCAAAATCTTTTATCAGTATATTTTTCACTTGCCAAGTTTCAGCTTGTGAGCTGCAACCTTTCTCTTGCCATGATTTGGCAAAGGACATTATTATACTCATAAACTGCCAAAACTGTGTTCAGCCATCTTAATCTATGAGCTCAGTATCACTGGAGAATAATATTGTTAGCCATACTCAATTCAAGCACCATCAAACTATCTTTTTCTGGTGGCTGATGATTTACGTCTGGCTGCCTGCTCCACTTTATAACACTAAAATTACGGTGACCTTGAAAAACATTGAGCTTGAATGAAGCACTGACAATCAAAATGGATTGCATTTGGTTAAACTTGAAAAACAGCGACAAGCTTTTTTAAAAGTTTGTCTGAAGTTGCATGAAGCTGTGACTTATCATGCTCAGGAATCATCTACAAAAGATGATCATTTTGTCAATAAAACATAATTCCTTTTACCAGTCTTTAGATCACAGTTAACAACTGAAAAAAAATTGTAGGCAAAATAAATGAAAATACTATGACTTAGCCCATTTTTAAATTGAGATGTTTTAAGAAGGTTGAAGTTCAAAAATTATACTCAAGTGAATTATCATTTTTCTATTTGGCACATACTCTGTATTGGCATCCTGATCAGAACTTTCCTCTGTTTTTCTAACATCTTTGCTTTTCTGTTGGAGTCCAAATCTTTTTGCTCTTCTAGCTTTTCTCTCACGAGCCTCCTAGAAGAATGAAAACACAAACCATTCACACAAAATTAATCACCCATGTTTTAAGGAAAGAGACCCGGTAGCATAAAATCACGAGCAAGGTCTCATCATTCGTGGGGATGTCTCCTACTCCTTTGTTGCAAGCAGAAAAGTCAAGGTCTATACTTTAAGAGCATTGACAGGGTACAAACCTTTAAAGAGCTCTTGATGTTTCCTTTTCATTGTTGGACATTTGCAATTTCTATTCAAGACTTGATGTCTTGATAGTTAAATTTACAGATTACCAACCAACTTTCTATGACTTGCAATCAGTTTTAGCCCCCACACATACCATGCAATGAAGCTAACAGTATGGAAACATGGCAGGGGAAAATGTTTTAAAATGTGGACCCTTTGACTTCTCATTGGGGGACCCTTAGACCTTACTCTCTAGGGAGCTTAAGCAACTATGACGACCACCACAACGATGACTTCAAAAAACAATAAGTTTAATGATCAAAACAACAGCTCAGCACGTGCATCATGCTTTTTAGTACATTTCTTTGGCATCCTCTGCACGATTACGACGTGAAAACTCCTAATCTGCCATTTTGTGGAGGACGTGGACATGCCACAACGAATTTTCCTTCCTCTTTTTGAACTTGAATAAAATCCTTAAGAATTCAACTCCAGAAAAAGTCGCCTGCATTTGACATATTGAGAGGGTCCAAATAGACGCGATTATGTTTGAAAGAACGCAAATTCATTTTTTAGTGACGGTTTCACTGCCGTCGTCGTCGTCCTTGCTTAAGGTCCCTACTCTCTAAGAAGAGACCTTTCTACCTTCCTAGATATGTCATGTAAAGATCAAAACCCTTTGATCACAAGGTACTTGGGCCCTGGCAGTAGCTTGCTAGAGTTATCATCATTTTCTCAGTCTTGTAAAAAAGATTGGCCTTTGAAGTTCCCCCTACTCATATGAAGCATGAATCTAATTTATAAATCAAATAAGAAAACGAACTTTGAATGAATGAGTGAGTGTTTATTATGATTCTCCATTCAGTGATTTGTCATTACAAACTTGCACACTGGCAGATTTTGTTGGCTTTGTTGATAAAAAAAGCTTAACGTTAATAAAAGTCGGATCCGTTTTGCTGTGGCAGCGAATAAAACCTTCTTGTCTAGTTTAAACTTCACTAAATAAGGGTTCTTTCTCTATGTGGGTGCTGGAAATAATTTAACTCCCCCCCCCCCCCCCCCCGCCCCACACAGACCTGAACACCTGGAACAGGCTAGAATCAAAGTAAGCTTTTATTGGACGTATCATAACTCGATCATTAGAACTAAGATTAGAAAATTTACTTTCACTGATACTAACTGATAAATAAATTAATATTTCGTACAGAGGATTTTGGACAATACTACAACATGATGGAGAAGATGAATGATTTAGGTACTGTGATAAACTTACCTTGGAAGTGACATCAAAACCAGTGACAAAACACCCGGACTTGTTTTCATATCGCCTTTCCTGGAGTGCAAAATATAACAAAAAACCTTGAATGTTGAAGCAAATGATGAAGACAAGTTCTGGAGTGCATTGCCTCTTAATTACCATGTTAAAAGAGAAATCTTTCTCGTCTTTTTCCCCATCATCAACGGGAACTTCGACTTTCAATTCTTCGAACTCCATCTTGGAAACAAGTAGTGCCTAGTCTTCCTTGGTGAGAAGATGATCTGGGACGAATGGGTCGGGTGAGAACTATAGCCTGAATTTCATCCGATTACTTCGAGTCGACTCGAAGCAATCGGATGAATTTCAGGCTAGTGAGAGCTATAGATCCGCTATAACAGGTCTCGTAACAATAACGTTTTTCTGGGAGACGGGTATTGGAGGTAACTTGTGATTTCAGAAATTACATGCAACTTTTTTGTGTTTATTCAAGCAAATATGATGCGCGAAAAAAGCAAGGAAGCATTGTTATAAACTACCAAAAATTTTTCATAGTGCAATGATTATATTTTGCACCTCAATGAGTCAATATTTATAAGACTTGATTATTTTAGCAATATTTCTGATCTCTGATCAATCCTCCTAAACATGCTATCCTTCATTAATAAAAAAAAGCCGAAATCTGGAGTTCTAAATTTATTTGACCAATGCATATTGAAGATCTTAATTATTATGCCATCGTCTCTTTCCAATTATTGGGAAGTGAAACACATTAGTTAGAGGGTAGCAAAAAGTATTTTTTAATGAATGATCTTCGATAGACCAAATGCGGATATAAACTTTAACAACAAAAAACATGCAAATGAAGTGTCCAGATATATAACTCTATACAATCAGTTTTCTTACATTTTCCTTGTAATATACTTCAAATGAGCTTTTTTGGGCACACTATTCCTATAACCAGTAAATACCTACAATTCATTGATAATGTGATACTTTAAAATAATGTTACAGTATGGTACAATGCTAATAAATAACAAAATAAAGTTAATTTGAGACAAAAAAGCTATTTCAGAATTTTAAAATTATTATGTAAAGCATTTTAATTAGGTTTGTTCAGAAACCCATATGGTTTCTGGTTTGTTACATATGACTGAGAAACCTTCTAGATTTCTCTTAAAATATTATTGTCCAAGGAATTTCTTTGGAAATAAAATTCAAATTGCATTCCTTCCTTTCAAAAAGGTAAAATTATTTGCAGCCATGGTTTCCCTGTAGATGTCCACTACCACAAACTGTCAGGCACACAAAAAGAGAGAATTGTACAGAGGTAACCATAGCTACAAGCACAATCTCCCTCTTTTCTTCTCAACCCATTTTTTTAAATTGGAACTTTAAAAAAAGGGTGTGGGACACTGAAAACCAAAAACCTGCAAAGTTCACAACCAAAAAAATTGTTATCTTAAGAAGGGGCTTTAAACGGAAAGCCAAAAACTTTTAACTGAATGCTATGGATATAAACTATTACTATGAAAAAAAAGAAGCCATTATTTTTGTTGTAAAAAACCACAAAACACTCTTGACTCTCTTGGGAGCTTTGCATCATCACTCTTAGGATAATAATTAAAAAACACACTTCAAGTTGAAAACTTTTTCAAAAAGCACTGCCAGCTTCTCAAACCAAATATACCAGTTGCATACAGCATTATTATTATTTGTTTTAAATTATTGTTATTAAGTGTTAAGCTTTAAAAACATGTACTATCCTAGATATATGTTGGCGGCATATTGGACAATCTGTGATCTGCTTGCCACATTTTGTACAAGTGACCATGTGCCCACATTCAAGTAATACACAGTCTATAGTGGCATCCATACATATTTTACACTGGTCTTCAGAATTGTCTTCTTCATCAGGAGCCATTGAGCCTGCAAACAGTTTTTTTGTAGAGTGTTAGCAACAAAGAAATATTAATTTGGGTAAACAAAGGATGTGTCAAGAAACATTTTTTTTCAGTTTGTGAAACAGGTGGCTTGGAAGAAAAAGTCTGAGTACTCATGGGAAAAATAGTGAGGTAAAACAACATACAGTCAAACCCTGTTAACATGGGCACTAAGGGGGCCATAATAAGTGTCCATATTAAGGTGGTTTGTACCAGTTTTCTCGTGGGAGGGGTCCATCGTATGCACACATCCCACTCCACTTTCATACAACTGTAAGTGTGAGATACAGAAAACAAATGTAGCAGCACGCGGCTATTTTTGTGTACATTTTAATACTTTTGTGCGAGGTTACTTTTGGCCTGTTTTAAAATAATATACACTGCAAAATCTTGTTTTAACTATATATTGTCAACAAAACAACACTTTCTCTGCTCAATGCATAAGTTTTAAAAGGAATATGTGCATGTGCACTGTGATCGTGGTGACAGGGATTGAAAAAGCAATGACTCTCTAGTAAGTACTAGCACAACAACAAAAGTATTAAACTAGAATTTACTACCACAATTAATCACACTTTATCTTCTTGGCTACATTTCATCGAGCACAAAAACACGCAGGGGAATTTGTGAAATCTCAAAGTATTTTACAAGAAAACAAGTCTGGTGACCCCCTATTTTTATTGCCTTAATAATTTGATAGAGTTGAAAGAAAACGCCGGAGAAAAAATGGAAAAATCACTACTGAATAAAAATGTCGTATTTTCCACTTTCGCAAAAATCTGCTCACAGGTTGCGTGTATTTTTACAAGCAAAATCAGTCACCAGGGTCAGTCACGTGGGGGTAGCAAGCATGTCCATTAGTCTATTTCATCAATATAATTTATCATGACACTTGTAAAATTAATATAGTGATTTTGTTATGTCTGTGTCCCTGATGCATAAAAATTCCCAAAGACACAAAATAAATCATGGCATGCATCCTATAGGACGTCGCAAAAAATGTTCAATTGATTTAAAGATTTTTCAGTAGAATATCCTGTTTGTGTGATTTCTATGGCTGTTGTTTAAAGATGCATACTTGTTTTAGTCTTTTCTGGGCTTTAGATATATCTAGAAGGACTATATTTTAATTTCAATAAACTGTAATAAAGAACTTTGGAATCTGTCTTCAGATCAATTGTCTGGTTACATAAAAGCCAATTGACAATTTAGGATTCCTTGTTTTTTTTTAACTGGGACTCATTGGTTATGGGCAGGGACTCGTGATTTTTCGCAAAATGAGTCCCGGGACTCACCGTAACTATCTGTAACAAAATCACTGTCAATAATGCCAAAACCCAGGACTTACTTTTCTTTTTGTTCACCTCCTGTTTGGATTTCCAAAGAGTCCTGACCCGATCTAGGAGTTCTTTCTTTTCACAGCATCCCTTGAAGTCCACAAAGTTAGCAGAAAGGATACACTTCAGTTCTTTCACTGAGAGATCCTCTACTTCGTCCATGTTTTGAATCTGACTTAGACTCTTACCTACAGAGGATTGGGGGGCTGATGGACGCACCTAAAAACAAGAAGACAAAGCAGCCTCTTACTGGCGTGGCCTACCACTTTACAAGACTTCACATTACACAGGGTTACATGGATAACAGTGAGAGCACAAATGACCCGATAATGATAGTTAGAGGCACACTTTTTGCGAAAGTCTAATACAGTGGGAGTTCTCCTATCAGACACTCTGGTAAGCAGAAAGCTCTACTTATGGCCACACTCAAAAAACGCCGTTGTTCTCAATTCCCATACAAACTCTGCATTTTTACATTCCTGTAAGCGGCCAGCCCCAGTTACCGACACCCTTTCTGCGTCCCAAGGGTGTCGGCTTATGAGAGCTTCCTTTGTACTTAATGTATAATGCATTGGAAATGTGTGTTGTCTCCTATTTCAACTGCAACTAATGGTGCATAACTAAGAAAAACTTTTGTCAAAGGTGGTACAAAGCTTTAGGTTAACAACAAAAATTTTATGACTACCGGCACAGGCTGAACATTTGGCTGTGGTTGAGTGGTTGAGCTCCCTTGTTGCACTGTCCTCTGTGATTGATGTAAAGTGTTTGCTTGATTGTGGTGTTGTCCTTGCTGAGAAGGTGGCATAGAAGGAGGAATGTTTGACCCTTCTTCAGCATGCCGCAAAATTAACTCTACAAGATCCCTTTTTTCTTTACATTGGTTCATGGAGATCTGTCGTGCTCTCAAATATTCTTGAAGATCTTTTACTTTCAGCTTCTTCAAGTGATCCCTGTAGGCAATAGGATACTGCAGTGCTCTGCATTTCAAGCAATTTCTGATGTTCTCTCCAGGAACAAGTTTTGTTTCTTTGGCAAAGCAGTCATTGCAGTAATGCCTTTTGCAATTCCCGCATAAATTCTGGAAGAAAAACATACAGAAACATTACATTACAATATTAATTTAGAACTTACTATTGTTACCTACAGTGCATCTGATATTGCATTACCCTTACCTTTTCTCTGCCATGTCTCATAACACTAAATATTATTACTAAAAATGGCCAAAGCTCATTAAGTACGAGCAAAGTTGATCGAGGGCAAAATGCTCTTGCTCCAATGCTGTGCTTTGCATGCAATTTTCCCCTAATAGAAGGTCAAATTGTGCATAATTACATAGGTTAAGAGAGTGAAGAAGGTCCAACTGCACAAGATCAGATAGTGTTCTATACATTCTATTCAGCTATGTACATGCAGCATCTGTGTATAATAGCAACCTGGAGATTAGGATACTGATTCCTGTGGTCACCCACAATTAAGTAATTTATTTAGGCATCTGTATTTGGGGATGCACTGTGGCTAAATGGTCAGTGCCTTGGATTGCACTTGTGGCAGTCTTGAGTTCAGCTCCCGCAAAAAATTATTAATAGCAAGACAAAATTCAATTTGCCATATTAAAAAATCGATAGTTATTGATTTTTCAGCACTTCGCTGTTTGGTGCAGTGCAACTTAACTTATTTCATCACAAATGGCAACATGACTAGGCATTATTTATGATAAAATGTGATCTGTTCATTCCACCAATTAGAATCAAATTGTGTAGTGTAAGCCAATGTTAGTTTTAGTGTTCTTACCCTTACATAACAAGAAGAGCTAATGAGATGGCATCCGAGTGGAACTATACGAACCTAAAATCGAGTTATCAGGGTAAAATTCAGTGAATTTTTGATCAAGGGAAAGGAGATTTAGCAGGGAATTCGAGTTATCCGAGTTTGAAATGACTGAGTAAAAATGATTGAAAAGAGGGGTGAAATCCAAGGGAAATTTTACTTAGTTTGATTTAGTGGGAAGTTAGAGATATTGGGGTCTTACTGTATATATACTGAGAATTTCCTCTAGTTTAAAAACAGCCAATATCAAACATATGTTGCTATTCATCATTTTATTTATTTTACACACAGCAGTATTAGCCATACATTGCTTTGCAAGCACAAGAAAGAAACTTCAAAATTTTGATCAAGACAAAAAATTGCCACTATTGCCTCTAATGCTGGGTACAAAATTTAAAACAAAAATTGATACTAGGAAATGAATGAAAGTATGAAATTAATACATTTTTCCCCCTGCAAGGTTGTTATGGTATTAAAAATAACATCACATACACATCCAATATCAAGCTCAATAAAAGAAAAAGATATAGAGCAAACTTCGCCCTTTTGGACGCAAAACAGTGATATACAAAGATTAATTAAAATCGTTTGTTTGTTTGTGTTTAAATAACTTCAGGACTGTTATTCCTTGTTAGCTCTACTTTCTTTTTCCCCTCCAGTCAAAGACAGATCATTAAAGATAAGTACTCCAAACAAACAATTAGAATGGACTGTTACGTTGGATGACGAAACATTAAATAATTGACACGTTTGTGAACAATTATACTTTGGCTTATTTATAAAGATATTTAAAAAATGAATTTAAGCCTCTACATCTTGTCATGATTTCACAAGTACACCTAGAAGATTGTTATCAACTTATCATTTTTAACTGGACGTACAACAAGATTAATAACATAAAAAACGATAGAATTACTGTAAGATTTTTCCAACCGACATCTAGTTTGACAAAATGATATGCGTTAAAGTGTATGACCTCAGTGGAATACTGCACTGTTCGGTCTATGAGAGATCATATGGGTTGTACCATCTCATTTGCCCACGAAAATAAGTCACCTAAATTCCCCAAATCCTTAACTTTACGTTATTACCTTTCTCTTAAAGATCGTAAAGTTGGTGTTGCAGCTAAAACACGCCATCTCCTCGATAACATTGACTGGAAAATTAAAACTACTTGTGGAAGGTTGACTCGTCCGGTTCGAAAAGGATTGTGAAAATGATGCACTTTGGCCGTTCGCTACATTAAAATGCGTCCTGAATATCGCGTCAACGTGCTCTGAATGATCTCTTAGCTCCCCACTGACACCTCCAGCGCCCATAACAGGCGATGAAGAAAAGCTCAAAGACTGTTTCGCTCAATTTTATAACGCACAAATTGTTAGATTAAATGAAGCGAGAATATGCGGATTGTTTTAGAACAAATCACGCAAAGTGGGCTGGGACGAAGTGACATGACGTCATGACATGAAAACGAGGAAGGAGCATAGCGTGGCTTTGGCACTTTTTCATTTCTTGTCGATCGATCACGTTTTTATCAGCGTTTGGCGAATTTTTTCTTCCAGTTTTGGCCTTATTAACAGGAACTTTAGCATCGGCAAGAGTTTGCAATGGCTGATCAAGGCTGTAAGTATAGTTTGGTGTTACAACAAGTGCTGTTTCTTAAAAAACCTCATTGAATCCTGGATTGACAAGCGATTGCCAATCTTGTCGATTGTGAAATTCAGCTTTTAGCTTACAGTAAGCGTATACAGCTTTTGATACTTACCTTAATTACTTTCTCTGGAAAAACTTTATTTTTGTTCCTAAGATATAGAGCTTTTTTAAGCGACCTCTTTTTATATAACCCGATGTAAGGTATAAGCGCGATTGAATCGAATTCGCGAAGTGAATGTGCATGCATGATAGCGGATGATGGTCGTAGCTCAGGGTGGAAGACTTATCAAAGTACTAGGTTCTGTTCGTTTGCTGCTGTATAGGTAAGGTCTCAGATTATGGAGTCAAATTATTAGCTATTGAGGCTTAGTAACTCTCGTTGTTCCTCAGTATGTGATTAATATGTTTTCAGTGGAGTGGAGTGCCATTCCATGTCTTTGGTCACAGTAGAGGCGGGAAGCGAGGGATGGGGTGGGAGGAAAGGAGGTGAGAGTGTACTCTGGATGCCCTTAACACTCCTTATCACACCTTCCCAGAAAACTAGACACGTACAAATTAACTCAGCGGTGTTCCCAGGACATTTTGTTAATTGAATGCTCTTCCAGAAGGAGTCATCTGTTGTCATGCTATCTGTTGGGGTGACTGAACTATTCGTGAACTGGCCAAAACTTAGCCTGAATTTCATCCGATTACTTCGAGTCGTTATTACTCCCTCAGTAACGTCTGAATCGACCGGCCTTTAATGCCGTCCAGTGACGTCACTACTCTAAGTCCTTGGCTTTAATTCATGCAAAAAGTAAAACACGGTTTTCAAGTGGCAAACCGAGAAATATCGTTTGGAAATGTCTGCATGGTACAGAATTGCTTTATCTTTTTCGATCGTAATTCATGTTTAACTTTCAAACTATCAACTGTACAACTCTGAACCGGTTGTACTGAATTCTATAATAAAACTCTGTCACAATCACGCAATGAAATAAACACACACACGGAACATTTAGTTCAAAAACACATTCAATTTGATTTGCTTTAATTGAAAAGAAGCTATTTGGTCCTTAACAAAGAAACCAAAACAAGGAAACAAGAAAGAAAAGCTAACAGAATCATTACACTTGACGGTAAAAATAGCAAGAAGGTCGAATTATAACATGCAGATCTCAGCAAACTTCGCGTAAACAAAGTCACCGGCCGCCAAAACCACAAAGCGGCTCTAAATAAAAAACCTACCGACTCTCCGGAACGATTCTTCATTCGCAGTTCAATTTAGCATTTCACTTTCGAAGACAAGGGCAATTTTGCTGTTTAAGATAAAGATTAAGCTTATCGAAATGTTTGAACTACACGAAAGAATGCCAGGGATGCGATCCGTTGAATATCAAGCAACAATCCCGCTAAAATTTTTCATAATTATGCATAATTATGCAAATGTTTAGACAATCAACCAATCAAAATCACTACCCGGTTTTCGGGTAGTGGGTGACGTCACTGGACGGCATTAACGGCCGGTCGATTCAGACGTTGTTGAGAGGAGAAAACGACTCGAAGCAATCGGATGAATTTCAGGCTAGCCAAAACTGGCTATTCAAATTACCTCTCAAAGAAGAGAATTTGAGCTAAGTAAGCATGTATCCATTGTTCTTCAGTCAATAGTCAATCATATTACAAGTACACACTGCACATGAGTTTCCCAAGGCAGGATATAGATCTGTGCAATTTGATCCACGGGAAACAACTTAACTTCCTCATGTCAAGTAGTCAAGGGAAACTTACATTTAAAAATTGTTGTTTAGGATGTTTCATTACATTGTTGAGAAAGAAACCTCTGATACTAGAATCTGAGCTAATGAAACTGAATCATGGATGGCATACACATGCATTATGCCCTGGGTTAAAGAATCACAAAATCTAAGTATTTGAATAGTTTTTGCTTGTGTAAATAAGAGTTGGCCACTGCATGCTTAACTCATTTCACCCTGGTCAAAAATCTACAAAATTTACTTTGTCCAGATAAAAAAATCATATCCCAGCAGGTTTTTTATAGCAGCATAGAAAGCTATGCCTCTTTTGAAAGGGCAGAAAATATACTTTCCAGAAAAAAATGTTTCACTTTCAGTGGTTGAAATTACTGTCGGACATCGGACATTGTCCGACTAAAATGCTGTAAATGTCCGACTAGTATTGAACATGAGCACTTTGACTTAGTTCTTGTCTTAGGTTTTTTACATCCCTGAGTTGATTTAAAAAACATTAAAAGGTAAAATGCTATGATAAAATTAAACTTTGCATTCCAGTGTCAGACTCCTTATATTTTAGGAAACTCGAAAATGTCCACGTATCGTATTCGTCTTCCTATCTGGCGAAACAAAGCAGCTCTCTTTGTTAGGGAATTACTGGGCTCTACTTTCCATATATGGAAATCTACTTTATGCAGCTGAAAGCACATGCTTTGGAACTAAAATGGCTGCTTATTTCGATGATCTGAAAGACAAAGAAAGCTTTGTAAGACAAACAGGAGAACTTTTCCGCGCGATTTCTTGCCAGTTCAAACAACAACCAGAATAGAAGGCATTGTTCAAAAGTAAATTTAGTCATGAATTACAAGAGATAAAAGAAAATATCTTCGCAATAGTGCAAATGATGACTGCCTACCTTTGAAGCCGGCTGTGAACCGTAAACAACAAGATATTCTTTCAGTTGACTACTACAGGGGTGCTTTAGGAAAAATTCGCATTGTAAGACATGTGCAGCATTTTTGATGGTTTTTGGGAATATTTTCACTGAAATAAATATCACTGCTTTGGTTCCATTTCTTTTCTCTGAACTGAATTGCCATTTTCAAAACTACTAGTGTCCTGGACACTTTTTCTCCAGAAAAACCAGTGGGGAATTTGTTTATGAGCAGGTACAATAATGTAATTTAACAAATACGAATAAGACTGTTGTAGCAAAATGGCAGAAAGCTTTCCCCAAAACATCAATTAAATTTGAAGAACATTTTGAACCAATATTTCATTTCCCTGAATTACGCCAGCTTCCAGCATCTGAATAAAAATCACATTCAAGCAAAATTTAATAAACTTGTCAAATGGCGGGAAGCAGTCATTCACGTTCAACTGGTCTGTTTAGGCTATAGTCGACTCCCGGTAACTCAAACCCTCTAGAACTCGAACCTCCCACTAACTCGAAGCCATTTTCATTTACCTTCAGAACATTTTCTCTATAATTTTGCCTTTAATAACTCGAACTCCCAATAACTCGAACTTTTTTCTGTTTCCCTTGAAGGTTCAAATTATGGGGAGTCGACTGTATTTCATTTCTTGAGATTTTTGTAAATTGTGTCTAGAATCATATGAATGTTGAAGGAAAGATTATTTCTTTTGAAAAAATAACAGAGTCACCAATGTGAATAACAGGTTCTTGAAAGGGGTTACCCAGAATCATTGCTTGGGTTTTCTTGTCATGTGCTGTCAAGAGATTTTAGGCAAACCAGGTTATTTATCCATTTTGCCACATGGAATAAATATTACAGAAAGAAATTTGTTTTACTAAGATTGCAAATTTACAGTGCAGGAAGAGCTACAAAAAGTTCAAAATTAAATGTAATATTGAGTGACTTAACTTTGTAATACAGTGTTGGTAGAGGGGCGAGGAAGTCCAATAAAAGCTAAAAAACTAATCTAGTTAAGGACAACATTTAATAAAGAGTGGACTTTTTTCTTAGATGGGGGATATGCCCAAGGGGCTGGAACAACCATGTATGGTGGCAATACAGGAGCTGCAGGGTAAGTACTGTATGTTTTATGCAGCCTTATCAACCACTATTAACAGATCATCCATGTATCTCTAAAACTGTTTTGCTTATGAAGACTTGATAGTAGTATAGTTTTGCAATGTCCTAAACTTAACAAGTTGGTCCTTACTCATTTATGTTTCTATGAACAGTTATGTTACACAGGCATATGAATCATACCCAGCTCAAACTAGCACTTATCAGTCTACTGGATACCAAGCGCCTGGCCAAGCAGCTACCCCTTCAGCTTATGGAGCAGCACCAGGATACCAGACCACACCCACCTCATACTCGGGGTATCAGGCTGACACAACAGCAACCAGCTACCTGACACCAACACCAACCACCCAGTACCAGGGTTATGGACAGCAGCCACAGGGTGGTGGATATTCACAGCCCAGCGCCGTCTCAAGCTACCAGCAGCCTCCTGCTTACCAGCAGAGTGGAGGCTATCAGCAGCCTGGTAGCCAGGCAAGTTATGGTAGCAATCAAGGGGGTGGTGGTGGCTACCAAACTGGTGGGTATCAGCAAAGTAGTGGACATGGCATGAGTGGTGGTGGCTATGGACAGCAAAGCTCTTATGGGCAGGGAGGTGGTGGAGGATATGGAGGAGGAGGAGGAAGAGGGTAGGTTTTGATTTTTTTAGTCTGTCTGATACCTTGATTAAGAAGAAACCATCCCCTACATCTCAAGATTTGGATAAAAGTGGGGTTTAAAAAGGTTAAGGTTAACTCTGAGCTAATTAAGATAAACAATGGTTGCTCTCAGATGTCAACATTTTTGGTTTTAAAAACACATTAATGTATTGCACTATTCTTGTTACCGAATTGTTTCTAAATGGATGAAGTAACCTAACCTTGGGGTCATTTCTTTTGCTTGTTCGTTGGTGGACTAAATACCCCCATAAATTTAAGAATAAATGCTTAGTTAAAGTTCTTCCTGTTATCAAGGGTAACACATTGGAATCAGTGTCACAAATTTACTTTATTGGCTGGGTGTTGAATTTCTTTGTCTGGTTACTGACGATCCTCATGATTATGATCACAGGTTCCACTGCTCTACAGAGCAAATTGCAGACTAATATACTGTAACCAGATCCATTAAAGAATAGGCAAGAGTACTATTAATTACACTGTAGCTTTGCCTTCTCTTCCTGGGATGCCATTTGTGCACATATGTAATGGGATGTCACAAGTTATGACAAATTATATTTTTAAATCAGGCATTTTCAATTGATTTTACCGACCCTAAAGGCTGTATAGCTGAAAGAAGAAAAAAACAAGAACGCTGTAAGGTTCCAAATTTAGTGAAGGGTTCTGTTACTAGGATAGCTTTTCCTTTGACCCACATTGTTGCAATTTTGTGACCCTCATTGTTCAATTGCAAGAGCTGTCCCTTTGATTTTACTGAATCAAGCTCAAGATTTTGGCCTCAGTTTGTTATGGGACAAAGAAGCCAAAAAATTGCTCTGGGGGAGTTTACTGCTAATCAAGGATTTTGTCAGAGGGTGTGTACGATTGATTGTTTTTAAGAAACACTGTGAAAGGGGGAAAGCAAATGATCGGAATCATTTTTCTGTACAGTTATGTTGCACGTTAGAACACCTGTCACAAGGTCTTGTCCATACCATAAAGACATTATTACCTTCCATCTTGGAGTTAAAAAAGGATAATTTACCTAAAACATTGGGTTGACAATTATTATTTTTAGGGGAGAAGAAGAGGTAAAGGTTATGACCTGCTATGTAGTGACCGCCAGGGGGAAATATATACTATTCTGACTGGTTTACAGACACATCTGTAGTTCCTTATGTTAGTAGCCTAGCCAAAAAAGCTACCAATGCCTAAAATACAAATCAGAATTTATTAGCACTATTTGCCGGATTAGTCACTCTCCAGTAGATAAGGATAAGGAAACCAGTCATGACATCCTCTGATTAGAGATTAATTTATTCAGTGAACAGTGTAGCCTCCCATGAAGGCATTTTTACGGGAGCTCATATTTCATCCCTCCCCACAAATGGCTGCTCACCCGAGAAGAACATTCCTTTCCAGTTATTTTATTTGCGTGGTAACTGATGAAACAGCAGTTTTAAAATAAAGTGTTGACAGGCTAAACATGATCCATAAGCTCGTGAAAGTGTAAAAATGTGACCCTGGAGTTACCCATCGTATTTCTTGTCTTTCCTTCTAAGGTTAGGCAGTGCATTCTATTCTGCTCTGAGTGTAACGTTATTTATTAGGGGTTATAAAGCTTTCCCAGTGTTTAATGCCGATCAAGTAACTGTTGGGCTACTATGCAGTCAAGGTCAACTTTCCAGAATTTGGAAAGTACAATGTACTTTCTTTGTTCTCAGTTGAGCAGGTGTTTCTGGGGAGGGACGAAATACAAGCTCCCCTAAAAACACCTGTGGGGGAGGCTACCAACAGTGGGCTGCTATCCAGTTTTTTTACCAACTGGGGCCTGTTTTTTGAAAGTGGGTTTGAAACTATGTTGAAGTCAAATCCTTAGCATTAGTACTGTCAAAGGTCAAAACCATTCATTTTGTGCTGGTTATATTGTATTACTCTCAAAACTTCTGAAATGCAAATCTTGAGTGTAAACACAGCAACAATAAATGAGCTGGGGCCTGTTTCTTGAAAGGCCTTGTAACTTTCTGGGTCTGAAGGCAAATTTTGAAATCAAAACCTATTGAATAGTGGCACAGTTCCTAGCTCACATCCAGTCAATTTAATAATTGCATTGTATTGTTGTTAAAATTCTACAAAATTTGATCTTGAAGAGCTTTTTGGGCCCAAAAATTTATCGGGACTTTCGAGAAACAGGCCGCTGGTCTTAATAATTCACTGTAAAAGCTCCCACCCATGTGTAGAAAAAAGTTTTGTGATCAGGGAAGACAGTTTCTAGGGAAATCATTGTGTTGGGGTAACCTTTTAATAGGTTGGTTTCCCTTCTAAGGAGTAGCAGTAATCCCGAGTCCCAGTTAAGCTGTATTCAGCATTTTGTTGGGAAGAATTAGAACTTGTATCCTAGTGTGGATTTTGAGCAGCAGAGGTAACTTGCCTTTAGCCAGTTTTTGATGTACACACGCATGTAGGAAGGTTTCTGACAGTACCAAAATTGGAACTCTTAACTAACATTTCCCTGAAAATCTACAGTGCATCCTAATGTTATGGTAATAATGTATTGATAACTTATTAAAAGTATACTGGTAAATGTTATTATTACTTGGAGTGGACAGTGTCTAAACTATCTTGTTTTAAGGCACACATTTTTCTGCATGTTATTGATTATTGGTCAAGGCTAAGGATGATGTGAAGAATTATGCAGATCAAGGAGGTGTTATCCTCATCACTCTTTGAGATGTCTGTGATCCTCCATATCAAACAAAAGCTGAATCCAATAGTTGTTTTATTATTCATTCCAAATATTTTAACCTCAAAATATGCTTTTAATCCTCTATGGAAAGTTTCCTTCTTCAAAACGGTTGCCTTTTCCTCTGCAGTTTATGAAGATATATCAAGAATATGAAGGGATGTCTATCAACCTGGCACCAGTTGCTCAAAAGGTGGATAGCGCTATCCAGTGGATAAAGGGAGTGCAATTGGTTTCCCTAATACTTATCCACTGGATAGTGATTTATCGGGTGAATAGGGCTATCCAGCTTTTGAACAACTGGGGCGAGATATTTTTTGATATAGCAGTTGTACCATTGTGTGGTATTTTTGCTGTTCGTATGTGTTTAAACAGTAGTTCACCTATTTCATCTTTGCATAAGTTGTGAAATCTTCACCTCTTTTCCAGTTTCTCACTGCCATAAAAATGGAGCCAGGGTATACCATCAACTCTCCAAGATGGACATGTCTTGGAGAGATATCTGTATTATAGAGAGTTAAATAAAAGGAGTAAGAAAGGCAAGGACCAAATTGACATGTCTGTTAAGAGAGAGTCAATTGTTACCAGAAATGGAGAAATATTTTGAATGAATAATAAAAATATTTACCATAACAATTTCATCACACTGCACAGGCACATAATTAATTTACAATAACAACAATCATTATTGATCTGTGTACTCCAAGTTTCCAAACTAAGATCTGTGTCTTTGTCTAGTAGCATCCCCTCATTAACCAATTAAACTATCTTAAGATATGGAAAGTGGTCTAAACTGCTATGCTTCCAAAAATATAATGTTTTTGTGTATTTTCTCAAAAGAAAAAGCAGAAGATTCCAGTCATTTTAATAAGAAATGAGAAATCTTTCTTTTGGTGCCATTAGACATATGTCTTTGATTCTTTTCCTAATGAAGAAAGAAAAAAAGCCTGTATCACATTTAGGTTTAGTGCAAGCAGTTCTGACCACTTTCCATATGAATATAACTGTTAAATTAAACATTTATAAATATTGGTGTTTGCTACTAAACTGGTTGATTGAGGCAGTGTCCTCTTCTGAACAATGCATTGATTTGATTGGTACAATACACAGTGGTGGCAGAGGAGGTAGCCGACCGGGTGGATACAATAGTAATATGGGTTATGGTAAGTCACGTAACGCAGACACTGTCCTGCTCTCGTTTGTTACAATGCTGTCTGTGTGGTGTTATTCAATCACTCCGGCCGGTCGGCTTTTAGGCTGGTACAATCATTGGTCAATAATACTTTTTTTTTCATCTCCAAACTTGATGGGGCTATGTGATCTCTGACTGAATTAACTCAATTTAAAAACAAAGGTACTACATGTAGTACCTTTGTTTGTACATCCAAGGGAATGTTTTTCAAAATGTTGGGTTATCACTCTGGTAAAAGTATATTGGTATCATTGAAAGTGGTAAATCACCCTGGTTGCCTAAATGGCTTTAAGTAAAAGGGGAAGAAAATTGACCTTCTTGGGTTACAATGACCTATGATCAACACTTGCATCTCTAGCATGGTCCGGAGTCCTTGTTTAGACACAATCCATAAGATTGTTTGTGTTGTATATGCTTATATTCATGCTTATGTATTGTATTAATGGTAGCATGTAGCTGAAGTAATGATACGGCTTTGTCATTTAACAGTATTATGTGTAAATGGCATTGAATTGAGACTGTCATTATAAGGAAGTAAAAGGTCATTAAATTACCCTCAAAGAATGTTCCTTATATTGTGGTTACGATTCAAGTGTCATTTATAAAGTACTTGTGTAATATGGCCACGTTTAGTAATGGTAATGATCGGGGCAAGATGATATGACTTGTTGGCTTGCAAATGTGTTTTACGTGGTCCAGCTAACACAATGCGTAATCATTGTTAAAATGTACTGATTTCTACTTGAACGGCCTTTAAAGTTTCCCCATTGATCAAATTGGTGTTCATAACAATAATAATTACTAAAGTTATACAGGTGTATTACCATTATTTTACTACAACCAAATTGTACAAATTGTGCAACTTTTGCAATTAAGTTGCCACAAGAATTTGTACTTTGCATATACTTTGACTTGCTCTTGGTGACTGAGTTTTCTCTTGCGCAAGGAATTTCCCCAATGTTTCTGTTTTGTACTAGTCTATTTAAGCTTTTTTGCATCCATGTTTTCTGTTCTGTATTCTGTACAGAAGTGTATCAAATGTTTGGAGTAGAGGTAATCTTCTGTTTGAGTCAGGTCCACTCACTTGTTTAATTGGCAAGACATATACTTGACATGAGTACAGGAAAATGGAGGTTTTATTTAAATGGACTAGCACAAATGTTTGTCTATAAAACTGAAAGGAAATCCTGTATTACGAAATCTGCTATTTTATGCATAGGCAATCTCTTTGTCAAAAGAGAAGTTCAGCAGAATATTCTTACTGCTCTGTTGGAAGAACGTGGACATGTTTGCACTAACATAAAAAAATGTGGACCAAGTATAGTATGTTACTGGATTTTTTTGTACACTTTCCAAGCTATAACTGAGAGGTTACTTGCTTTTTTTCCTAGGTAATCAATATGGTGGAGGACAACAAGAAGGTATGGTGTGCTGAATTTGATTACCAGTACTTGTACAAGGTGTTCAAAGGGCATCGGAGATCAGGGAATTCTCCGTTTACTACGCAGAATTCTTGACTAACATTAATTGGTAGTTTATGGCTATCTTTTGTTCAGATGTGGGGCCTCTTTCAAAATATTCTCCTGTAAGGTTACAGCTTTCTCCTGCTCCTAATGAAAACCCTGCTTGTAACTTGCATTTGGGAAGGCCATAATTTAATCCAGCTCAGTTTGAGTACCTCTGGAGAGGGCTGTCATTAAGAGCTGGGGGCGAGGGATTTCCCCCGGCTTTTTTTCATTGAAAAATAGAAGAAAAATAGAACCTAAGGAAATACCTAGCAGTTATATTTACCCGACAACTTGAAATCTTAGTGACAGCCCTGCTCTGGATATGAATTTTTATTTAATTGATTGGGGAGGCAGCATCACTGGCATAAAATAGAATCAATACAATTTATTATTTTATTGAACCTGTGCAAATATTTCCTACCCAATTTGTATTCATTAGTAAGATTCCTGGAACAGTGAAATAGAACTATTTTGCTTTACCACAGGAAAAGAATATGAAACAGATCAAGTCTTTATCTCCAATCTTGCTCCTTCTGTGACTGAAGACAAGATCAAAGAGCGGTTTGGGTCCATTGGTATTATCAAGGTAATTACAGCCAAATTCCTTGTATGGTGCTGGGCGTTTTGCCAACTTCAAAGGAATTTTGGGTTTTTTCTGTTCCATCAATCATCTTAGGGAACATGCGTTTACTTTTCATGAGTTCAAAAGGTCATGATTTGTGATTGATGGGTTTTGATCTGTTTTGGTTGTTTCTCTCTTTCATTAGATTCATTGCTTTTGATCTTCCTGTTTCGGGTAATAATTGACAAGTTTGCGTGGAAGATTTGTCTGATCTTCCTTATTTTTACACCCACTTGCAAGAATGAAGGGAATTGTCTGCCTCCTTCCCTCCACTCACCATTACAATTTCCTTTTGTTATTCTTGATCAGTCTACACTGGTGTAAAGTCATTCTCAGTTTCGTTTTTGCAGGCCAAGCTGGGCGAGCACGTTGCATTGTGATTTGCTTTAATCTGCCACCACTCAATGATTGAAGGAACAGACAAACCCAAAATCCTTTCGAAGTTTGCAAAACATGCAGTGGGATACAACAAATTTCACTGTAAACATGTTAGAAATTGCTTTCTCTAGAGAACAAAGGGTATCTGTACAGGGTTCACACAGTCTTGAAAAGTCCTCAAGAATTTTAGGGGAAGTCCTTGAAAAGTCCTTGAATTTTCTTCAACTTTGAATTTAGTGGCTTGGAAAGTGTTTTTTAATGCTTTTTAGTTGTCCAAGACAGAATATGAATAATAGCGCAGAGAATTTAAAGGTTATTTACACAAAGTGCTCAATATTTTATGCAATAATTAACTATCAATTTAAGACAATTGAACTGAAAAATGTAGAGAAGTTGGTGAAGCAAACAGTTCAAGCCTTAAAGTCTTATTAGAATAGACTGGGGATGTGTATTTTTATAGAATCTGTGAAATTATACTCCTAGTAGGTGTTCCTTTAAAATCTAATGGGGTCCCTTGAAAAGTCCTCGAAAAATGGTTGAAAATTTTTGTATGAACCCTGTTGTATCATCCAAACCCCTAAATCTTAATGACTTTATGATTTCTTTGAAATAATATCAGTAAATGAACTTGGGGATGTTTGTGAACACATTATGTTTTTGGGGAGAGGTAAAGCTTTTACATTGCCTGCTTTAAGGTAATGTGGAAGCTGTAAAGCTTTTTGCAAAATAGGTTTGATTGCTAACATGTGGTTTTCTTGTGTAGATTGACAGAAAGACTGGAAACCCTAAAATTTGGATATACAGAACTCCTGATGGCACTCCCAAGGTAAAACAAAATAGTCCTCTGGGTGGACATGACCTTACTGGCAATGAATAGTCTGTACAAAAGAACGGCAATTATGGTCTGCAGCATAAACATTTAAAACACCGTTTGCTATGAGGACAATAATATTTTCCAAAGAGAAAATTTAAATTATTTAATAGGTTGTTTCACTCAGTACACCTCGTTTTTTAAAAACATTTGTTTTCTATTGCCAACATGTTTGCCGTGTGCTATCTGTGGAAAATGTATGCATGTATGTGTGACAACTGAGCAAATGTCCATCAAAAACCACTTGCTTGCAATTAAGCAAAATCATTCTTCACATCAGTCAAGTTGTGTAGGGCCCTCAAAATTGCACATGCACATTAGCAGGTAAGGTTGGTTGGGCAGTCACAGGCAAAGTTAAAACTTCTACAGATACAGTTCTGGGACTATTGTATTTTCTGGCCAAGATTAAAGCACACAAATGTCATAACAAATTACCACACTGCAGATGAAATTTTAGAAATGCCATTGTTTTGAATTTGTGCAAATTTGTGACATTTTAATTGAACAGTGACAGATTCGTGTTTTCTTTTTCCCACATTGTGATGTTCCATATTTGATACTACAAACAATTTTAAAATATTCATTACTAGGCAAACTCAATCAACACAGAAAGCAATATTATGAATGGATAGACATAGCTAAGAAATTCATTTGGCTAAACTCAACTCCAGAATTACCATAAAGAGCATGTGTCTTGTAATATAATATTTGAAATGCCATTCCTCACAATGCTTTATAAAACAGAGAATGGGAGGGAGGTGGTATCAAACCCAGTCCCTTCAGCTTGAAGGTCATGCTTTACCACATGAACAAGAACAATAGAAATGATCTTACCACAATTCTTATGCCAATGCAAGCATAAAAGCTTGCTTGCTCTAAACCAGTAAGGTGAACTTCAGAACCATGGCATCTGTCAGACACTCAAGAGGCTCTCACTATTTTCAGCTGGCTTAGTAGAGGTTGTTTGCTAAATACAGTTTAATGCTCCAGTCAGTAATCTTGTTTGTAATTATGGAGTATGTGTGAGTCAGTAGCCCATTCGGCCTTCGGCCTCATGAGCTATTGACTCAGAGCCCATTCCTTGGAGAGATGGATTATGATATTGAGCAAGATTTAATATTCATTTGATGCTGCCCTTAATTCTGGTGACCACCCTGTTTCATAAAGCTTTGATATTACAAGGAGAAATGTGATGTTCATTAATTTGAATTGGGGGGCTTAAAAGGTTAACACAGGCTTCATTGTGCTTGTTCTGCTAATAGCCCTAGCAAATGTGGCTTTGTTCAAAGTATTATATATATTGCAGTGTTGCCTGGCTATTCCTGTTGTTGTGGGTTAGAGACTTATTCCTTGCTGTATAGCACCATAATTATTATTTAACAATATTCATCATCCTTTACACCATCACATTATTCATGACCTTTTTATCTTTCTACAAAGGTATTTCTGTGCATTTAAGTGGTAGTTTGACTGGCTGTTGTAATCATACACATGCACTTGTTATTTGGATGTAGGGAGATGCCACAGTTACCTATGATGATCCGCCTACAGCCCAGGCTGCCATTGATTGGTTTAATGGTGAATCAACATAATTATGTTCAAATATGTACATAGTGGACAAAAAAAACTAAACCTAGTTTAAAAAAATGGATCTATTGAGGTTTCTGGGTAAGTGACCACGTACCTCTCCCCTAAGTCACAATTTTGTCCTTAGAGAGAAGTAGATTGACTTAGGGGAGGGGTAGGTGGTAAGTTACTCAGAAACTTCAAACGATCCATAATAACACCAATGCACACTACTGTACTTCATTGTATTATTCCAGTAGTTAAGACTTCACTGAAGATTAATTGAATATTACTAATAGATATCTATAAATTAAATTGTTGCACAGGACATTGTCAAACTGCTACTTGAAAGTTTGTGTTAAGTTTTTTAGTGTTCCGAAGTTTTCTTATGACTTAAGCATGTGGTTTCCTTTCTTTACAGGTAAAGAGTTTCTTGGGAACCAAATCAAAGTTGAGTTTGCTGAGAAGAGAGTACCTAAAGGGGGCTTTAGAGGTGGTGGTGGACGAGGTACAGTTAGTTTAGTGATGATTACAGTGGGATGTCTTACCTTCTAATATACGAGATTTTTTTTGTTCCCTTTATGCCTCTTGTACAGACCATTTTAAACCTATTTCAACATTTTGTTGTCGTTTTGTAAGTGGCCTGTCACTCCTATTACCCATAATTTTTTAAATGAAGTTTAAAATTTGTGGCAGAGGATAATAACTTCATCAATGGGTTTAAAGTTAGAGTGGCCAGTCATGCTACTAGGAGTGAAAGGGCTCAAGATTTATTTTTGCACCATTTTGGTCAGCGGTCAAACAAGATGTCAGACTGTTAGTCGAGGGTACCTGACCCTAATGATGATAAATTTATCTCTTAAGTATGCCTGCCTTATCTTTCTAGCCCTGTATGGTTGTTATGGGCATTCTGTAGTCTTTCAGTGTTCTCACCAGGCCACGGCCTTGTGGGATTCCTGCAAGAAAATCTGAGATGGCTCATAAAAAGCAAGAAGATGCACCCATTGGGGTGCAGAGGCATGCTACAAGTCAAACGGACTTTTATTATAACATCTACAGTTAAACAGCCTTAATTGTCAAGGTATCACCCTAGCATTTTGCTCGGCCAAATGAAGAAGAAACATGATATTAAAAGACTAAAAGTCTTTAATTTTATTTCCTTAACTTTCGTTGGTCCCACGTACATTGCAAAGATTGGTGCATGCATTGTTATCGAATCGTAAACACGCCATCTGCCATTTTGGATCAGGAAGGTACTTCATGTAACAGATCATTTGGAGTACGGGCCCAGGTTATGGCTTTGTCACCCTAATGTTCTTACAAGGCCCTTATTTCTCAACAGAGGGGGCCCTGGGACTCCGGAAGGCAAAATCCTGGTGAGAACACTGGTATTTTGTCACTGGTGAATTCATAATTATATAGCATGGTGTCAACTGTCTTTCATTGTAGGGGGTCCTAGAGGTGGTCGTGGTGGAGGCGGTGACAGAAGGGGTGGCCGAGATGATGGGCGAGGTGGCGGAGGAGGAGGTAACCAGGGCAAGATGGAGGCTCGTGCAGGAGATTGGGATTGCCCCTCGTGAGTTCTAGTTTATATAAAATAGAAAACTGCTGAAATATGAAGTGAAATGATTCTAAGCTCTGATACATCGCCTTGTGCTTTACCAGGTGTGGAAACATGAACTTTGCCAGAAGAGATGCTTGCAACAAATGTCAAACACCCAGGGGTGATGGTAAATATTGCTTGAATAACATTTTACACTGTCTTTTTCCTTCTTTTTCTCTTTTTAGTGAAGTGAAAATCAGAGCTCAATAGACAAAGGTCTGGACAATGTGCTTTGTGTGAACTATATGTCACTGATTTACCAAAAAATTGGGCACTTTGTGAATTAAGATTAACAATGGCCAGAAACTTGAAATAGAAAATTAATGCAGTGTGACCTTAAATTCACATAATCCTTTGCACTCTAAATCTTGAGAGTTATCCTAGTAAACAAAAATTCCAGATTTTTGTTTTGCTCTCCAGAGCTGCCACTGCTTGATTAGACTGCAGATTAGTTGGCTTTTTTCTTAAATTCTAGTATAGCTTAAGAGTCTCACGTGCGCAAAGCATGCCTTGCTCTCCGCTTTCAGCCCCACCGTCTACCTCTTGATGTTAACTATCCATTATTGTACCAGGTGGTGGTGACAGTTATGGAGGACGAAGTGGAGGAGGAAGAGGTTGGGGTGGTGGTAGAGGAGGTGGAGGTCGTGGTGGACCAAGAGGTGGCGGTAGAGGTGGACGTGGTGGTTTTGGAGGAGGGGGTCGTGGAGGTTATGACAGGTAAGATGCTGTGTTCCTATCACTTTTGCATCCTTTTCTTACTGTAGCTTGTAGATGTTTATGTGTGGTACTCTTAACTATGTCTGCCTAGCTTGCTAGTAATGCAAGAGTTTGAGAAAGCAGGAAGTTTCAAACAGTTTATTTCCTGTGACATTCCTTTTTCAAGACTTTTGCATGTTTCAAACTTGTGACACCTATAACGTGCTTCTGTAAGGTGCAGTTTTCTTGCAAGTCACAAAATGCCCCTCCACATGTTTTCATTGGTTTAAGTAAGTAAATGTACTAGTACTTCTCACATTCACCATGCATCTCCTTGGTGCTGCTTATAATATGGAACTTAACCAGCTCTGCATGTCAGAAGCATGCTGGCATTTTAAGAAAGCACCAATTGTTTTTTCATAACAATGAGAATAGTAATCACTTTGTTGGAGCTTGACTCATGAAAATTCTATTGTTTATGACAGAGTCCATTTGTGCATTGTCTTTTTCTCACAAACATGCATTACATTGTAATGTACACTGAATGTTGACTCATGTTCTTTCTATTCAGACAAGGTGCCAGGCAAGACCGAAGAGACAGACCATACTAACCAGCCACTTGCGTCTTCAGCTTTTGCATTTCATTTCATTGTTAAATGAGAAACATAACAGTAAACACAACAACAATAGCACTTATATTATTTGCAGTAGTTAAAAAGATGATATTGCGTTTTATTAGTCTATGTATTTGTAAGCTGTATAATTCAATAAAATGTTTTTGTGTCCCAAACAGAATGCTTACTTGCATTCATCATTTTTTACCAACCTGTATCAAGGAATAATAAAACTGTATAAAAGTTGCATTCCATACTAGCAAGGATAAAACAAAAATTCCAAAAAAATAATAAGTTCATCAGTTTAAATTAATTTACCTTAAGAACGACATTCAACTATCTTGTTAATCAAAAATAAATTACAGTCAAACCAGGAAAACTGTGAACACCAGAAATATTTCTGTAATGTTATTGTGATACAAGAAAAAGCCAATCGGGTGTTGGAAACTAAAACACAAGCAATTAGTTTGTGCTTTTGTGGGTATTTGTGGTGTCCTAATCTTTGCAGTGATTGGTCCATCCTTGGAGACCCAGGGGCAGCAAGTCGCAGGGTAAACGGCAGCAAAAGTTTTTAAGAATGGGCAAGGGAGCCCTGGATACTGTTCTCTGTACCTGTCTAGCTCCTGCAGGAGAGCTTTCTTAGAGAAGATTTTTTTAGTAAAAATGAGGCCCATAAAATCCCACAATTTAGCGTGTTAACAAAACGAAAGGTAAGATTTCAGTATAACCCCATACATTCATCATGCATACATGTTTTCACTCTATTCATGTTAACTAAGAAAAAGAATGAAATTGTTGCATGCATAATGAATAATATTATTGTATGGGATTATAATAAAAATCTTATGGAAAATGCACCAAACGAAGAAAGCAGACTGGACTGGAAAGTTCTTAAATACCAGAGTACTTCTAGGCTTGTCCATGTAACTCTGCAAGTTTTAACTCTTATCAGTTTTTTTCGACCCTTTTGTTACCCTGGGTGCTAGAGGGTTTTTTCCCCTATTGTTTGCGGTGAAAATTGAGCGGCGAAGCAATTTTTGCCACTAACAACAGGAAAAAAACCCTCTGGCACTCAGGTTACCCTTTTGTGTCACTGAGAAGAAATTATTATTCAACAACAAATGTACAAACTTTACGCACATGCCTGATAAGTTTGCCGAGTGGGTTCAAGCTACCATGCACTCGATTTCACACAAAATTTGTTTTTTATTGAGAGTCTATTAAGAGAAAATTGTTATGTCTGTCCAGTTTCGAAAACTCTCCTGCACGAGCCAGGCAGATACAATGAACAGTCAATTTTGCAGGTAAACTCCTCCTGGATTTTGGGTGGTTTGAATTGGGTGTAAGAGTGCAATGGCAAAGTGATGTGGCCCGGTTTAGTCATCAAATTTTGTGTCATCGATTTTGAGCGTATACTTACAGTGTTGAGAAATACCTACAAATTTATAGATCTATGTTTCTATAGGCCATTTCCGAGTTCCAAAAAGTTTCACTTTCAAAACGAGGCTAAGTGCAAAACCTTTGTTGTGGAAATGAGTTTTATTTGCATTATAATCAAAACTCATTTCCACAACAAAGATTTCGCACTTAGCCTCGTTTTGAAAGTGAAACTTTTTGGAACTCGGAAATGGCCTATTGGTTGCTTATTTAAAAGGATGGTAAATTAAGTGAAGAAAGTGAATGAATATGAATAAGCAGTCACCCTCATCAGCAGGCCAATGGCTCGATGTGGTTAGCCAGCGCGCAGGCTAAATGTGGTTGGCTTGTTTGCAAGGACCTATAGCATTAACAATGCAACAAAAAAAAGACAAAAGTGGGAATGTAATATACAGTAAAAGCTTGGTAAAAAGTTCCTGCTTGCATTACTGGGAATATGCACCGGTACACAAGAGGGTTGCATTACATTATGTTATTGGGAATATGCATCAGCACACAGGAGGGTTGCATTACTGGCAATATGCTTCAGCAAACAGGAGGGTTGCATTACTGGGAATATGCATCAGCATAGAGGAGGGTTGCATTACATTGCATTACTGGGAATATGCAATCGGCAGAGGGTGTAATAAAAAAGCTAACAAGAAGACGCCCGAAGGCGTTTACGCGGGATGTGTTGGTGTAAGAAAGAATTACCGGTATGTTGAATGGCAATGGAAAGTTGAGGAGTGTATGCAACAAATGTGTGCGGGAGAGATGGAGATGTTCTGTTAAGGACCAATACACTAGAAGATGAGTTACACACAAGGGTTCCTTTGCTACTCAAAACAAAACTTACATCAATATTACCACCATATATGATAGGAGTATGGGGTAGTTCACTAAAGTTTGCATTCCTTTACTAATGCCCTAAGCATTTTTAGCGGGGGTGCCCGGGCCTCCAAGTTGGTCACCCAAATTAATAAATCAATGAGCTGTTAGTTAATTACTAAAAGTTAAACAAACTATTTTCTTAACAAGTCAAGCAAAATTTTGTGAATATTTTTTTCCGTGAAAAATGACATCCCTTTGACCTCTTGAGCGTGCGAAATAAAAACCCGCATGTCATATGAACGTAAGTTTTTGCGCCAAATGAGAAACATGGGCAACGCCGCCGAATATTTGATGTTTTTTAAATGGAAAAGTAAGATTCTGATCTGTTTATGTATTTTTTATAAAAAAAAAATTGGGGGTAAAAAGTAAGGGTACTATTCCTTTTACAAATAATCATTTTGATTTAAGTTGAAAAGAAAATTCAAAAAGAAAATTCAATCCCGTGGAGCTTTTCAGGAAAACTTATGATTTCAACGAAACCACGGCGCCTCCGTGCCGCTGGCCTCTCAGAGCCCCTACCCCATTATAGTCTATTTTCTGGCCAATTGTAGACCCCATATTAGTCACTCTTGGGCAAATATGTAATTTTTGCGATCCCATCTTAGTCACTTTCTATTTATGTATCTACCTTATCAATCCTTTAAATAGGTCCAGTCAAAAAATGAATTGACTCATTTTTTAATAAATTGAATGAAGAACACTTTACTTTTCACCTACTGTACAAATATCCTGGTAGTAATAAATTCTGGACATTCTTAGCTTTTTGACTGTAAATCAACAGAAACAAGAAACCAACACCAGCAAGTCGCCCGGCTGGCCACCTAGGCAATATTTTCAGTCGCCCACGGCCAAGTCTTGTGCCGTTAGATCTAGAGCACAGCCTTAACTCTTCATCCTCCTCTACGCTGTATCTTTTTACGGCTTGTGCAACCTGACTTGCACGTGATTCGAAGTTACAGCCAATAAAAATCACACAATTTTTTCGGGACGGGCTCGGGATACGGGAAAGTTAAAAAACAGGGCAATTTTTGACTCCAGAGACGACGAAAGGAATGCCCTCTTTAGACGCTGGCTGACTACGTCATCCCGCGTAACAAGTCTTTTACTTTTGTTTTGTTTCCCATGAAAGTGGCCAGGGTCATGCCCATAGAAGCTGTCAAGGGAAAACTGGCCCTCAGTTACAGCCCTGTAATTTATGACACAAAATGGTTAAGAATATTTTCCACAAATTTCTCACAGCAAGAATTTTCAAATAGAGAATCAAAGACTACATGCATGATGGTAGTGATTGTTAAGTCTTTACTGCATTGCTCTTTCATGTAAATACATAATTATATTATATACAAAACTACCACTGATAAGAGGGCATAGTTCACAGAATCTATTCACACAAAGGGCTACACCACTGACTTAAAAAAAAAACATCTGTTAGCCTGCAGAGCTGGTGGGATTCTTGTGCCCGGAGTACTTTCTTGGTGGCAGAACCGCCATGTGAAGTGACTAGTACCCACTCTTCTCATGACTCTGCCCCCAAAACAGCATCCCATGCTAACCCCACCAGCCACGTAGGTTAAACATCTGTTAACAGTCTTCATATTGTATCCTTAACATGTGAGTAGTATACAAATAATTATTAATGATTATGGGGGTGGGAGGGACGCATAGACCTAAGTAGCCTTGAAAACACAACATTTGAGCCAAATCCAAAGAAAACCCTAGCATTTGATCAAATTTTGACCTTTTTCATTTCAGTGTGAAATGATCCTTTTGTTGGAATATGTTCCAAGGACTTAAGCCAACTGGAAGTGGGAAAAAATAAACCGTATTTTTCTCTTAAAACATTCCTGTAGACAATAGAGACCTTTCGATACTGAGTATCAATACTAACACAAGATCAAGTATGGGTGTGACTTAAGAATTTCAAGTCAGTCACATCCTCAGAATTCTTATGCTTTCATTTTGTACACCAGGAAATAGAAGAGACATTGATTAAGGGAGACTGTAACATTGCTAATCTGAACCATTCAAACTTATTGTACTTGCATTCCACCATAAAGGTTCCTAACACCTTTAATTATCATAACAGGCCTCAATGATAATACCATACATTTAAGTGGTGATGTGCAATGGAGAGAGAAAAACGATGCTACATTCACATTTGGTTTGCTTTTATCAAACAGGTAATTATTACCTGTTTGATAAAAGCAAACCAAATGTGAATGTAGCATCGGTGCTTTTCAGAGACATTTGTTTGGTAATGTTTGATATTAAACAAAAATTGAAATTGGGTATTTCTCTCAATAAATCTTGTGATCCTCAATAACATTCGAACCATGCCATTTTTTTAAACTTCCATTTTTAGCAATAATGATGTGGCACATCTCCAAAACGCCTTACTAAACTTTGCATTGACATTAATTTGTAGAACTCCTTTTTTGTGATACCCGTCACGGGTTTAAATGACAACACTGTTAATCTTGACTATGGCAAGACTGTCACTAACAGCCTGATAACATTCATAGAAAACAAAAGAATTTTCCAACTGTTTGATTTCCTGCCTACTAAATGCATTATCAGCAACGTGAAATCTTAGTGACAGCCCAGCTATGAACACCAAGATCATAACCTCTTACATAACTAAAACTCTCATAAGCAGACTCCCAAAAAACAAGATCTAGGAGCTGCTTACTGTAGGGGGCCTCTTCCCTGGAATAGACTGCAATTTCAAAATAAAAACATGACTGGCCCTTGCATGGCTTTGCCTTGTCTAATACATACTGTAACAGTAAAGTCCGTATATTGTACTGTCTTATTTAAGGAAAGGAAAAAACTCAGTATGGTCTTATCAGTGATTGTATTGGTGTTGCATTCTGCCAGTTAACACTGGTAGGGGAGTAAGGTTGATGTGTCCACTGGCCACTTTTGGGAGGTTTAAAACTAAAATGTGAAAACTTAAACACCAAAAAGAGAGTGTAGTCACTAGACATTTGCTTGCAGGAAATTATTACAAGAGGTTTGACTCCAGGAATATTATTTTACACCCTTGAGAGACAAAATACTACTACATGCTATTTACTATCTTACAAGGAGAAAAATAATCTTATGCTCATTATGTATTACTGGTTTGCGATAATGCAGGTGATGAACCAGCATGATGATTGCTGTTGCTTGATGTACTCTTCTTCTTGAGGTGAAATTTTCCCTTGATAAGTGAGGTTATGTATATGCGGACTTTGGTGTTGTCAGTTTTCTTGATCCAGATCTAGTGAGTTAAAACGGTGAACTTGTTAAATATGTGAAATCGCTTTAATTTAACTAAAACATTAGGAAGGTTTAAACAAAAGAACAATTCAGCTTATAACACTTCTCTTATTTGAATTCACCCCCAAAAATGAAGAAGGTAATTCACTACCCCACTTGCGAAAAAACCCACTAGCTGCAGACTACCTGACATGACTTTCCTTGCTCCAATAACTCATTTGCTAATTCTGCAAGGAACTGTTAAAAAAATGCCTTACCTCTGACTGACCAATGGAATGAAGGACACCACTGAAAAAGAAGTATACTGTACTTAAGGTGTGGCTCATGTTAATAAAAAATAACAGCAGTATGGAATTAATGGCTTTTCTCTAAATCAATGCAGTCCCAATGTTTACCTGTATCTCCCATTTTCTCTTGTTTCCACAACTACTCCAGTTCCTTTGTGAAACCTGGTGAGAAAAAAATAATAATAGGGATTGTTAAATGTTGTACCAGCTAGAGTGAAATTTTTCTTGGAATATGAACTTGCCATTTCTTGTCATAAAACAGCTTTCCATCTTCAGATCTGACTTCAATTGGGTATGAGATCTCTGAATGAGAACCATTCCCTGAAAGATTTACAAGTAAGATATAATGTAACCATTTCAAAGGATCAAATTAGTGCAACCTAAATGTAAGCTATTTATTTAGTAATCAAATGGGCTGTTGACAAATGAAGTAATGGGAAATCACACCTGTTTTAATTCGGTTATTCCCGGTTTTACTCTCTGATCGAGACTGAGACGAGGATAACTACAAAAAAAAAACAACAGCAACAACTTTGTGACTTTAAAGTCGGAGATAACTTCTGAGGCGTCATCACTAGATTAAAAATATTTTAACACTACATGCCCTTGCAGCTAGCCTTTGTTATTCACACATCAACAGAAATTTTGTAGTTAATTTGTTATTTTTCCATTGTTTTTGGGTATGATAATGTATGCTAATGAATTTGAAACAAAGAGAAAACAAAAATTAACTGAAATAAAAATTTAACTGCAACAGAAACCCTCATGTAATTACCAGGCAAAAAAGGGGGGAAAAACAGAGAAAGAAAAGCCAAAAAAGTGGGAAGGAGAGATAGTGAAAGGTTTAAGTAAAAGGGGCAGAGTCACTTTTAAAATTTTGTCTTCCAAAATGCCCAAACTTTTGAAAGTTGAATAGTGGCATCAGGGACATAAAATAATGTTCAAATTAGTCAGATAGTGATCAGAAAATGACTCAACCAGCTTCAAATGGGGTTGTTAGCTACCAGCAAATGGGTTACGGTAGTCTAATGGCTATAAATATGAAGTGAGCTACAGTTTGAGACACACATTGTTCTAAGTGCTGCGAAAGGGGACCTGGCAGTTGAGGGTTAAGAGAGAGCTCACATACCTCACCAGGGAGGGAAACAAGTTTGTTGAGTGCCTTTAAGTCCTCCATGATGTCGTCTTCATCAAGCATATAATTTATCTGGGGTGGGGTCAGTTAAGGCCAAATATCAAAAACAGAGAGATTAATTTTATGACATTTACTTTGTCTTGGTTTGTGATGACTCAAAAGGATATGAGAGGTTTTTCTCCTTTTCTCCGGAGCAGGAAGGGGATCATTAGGCCTTCTTCTCAGCTTTCGTGTAACAGCAGGTTTCACTTCTACTGAGTCTATAACAAAAAATTTGAATATATCAGTTTAAACCACACTACTGAACCTTGTTTTGGCCATATGGCTGAATTATAATAAATAATCAGGTAATAATATTGATGTTACAGTCAACTCTCTCATGGTGACCACTTCTCGTAAGTGACCACCTCCCACAAGCCACCACTTGTAAATAACTGTTTTGATTGTCAGTCAAAATGCTGTTTTAAAAACTCTCTTGTAAGGGAACACTTCTTAATTTTCTCACACGAACATGACCACTTCTTAGGCCAGAAATTTGACATTATTCTTTTGTTTTCTGTTTCTCATAAGCAACCACCCATCACGATCATGTATGATTGCAAGAAAACTATTACTCAAATGTCACAAAAGTTTGGTTTTTACATAGCACTGACCATGCATGCTGAATGATTATAACAGTTGACTTACAAAAAAGATGTCTGTCATAAGATCTGTCCATGTATGTAGGAAAAAAAAGTGGATTGTTACGATGATGCAAAAAGCACTTGGAGTTGTTGAAACTTTGTACATATCATAATGATAAGTACAAAGTTTCAACAATTCCAAATGCTATTTGACGTGAAACATTATTGCCAGTAGTCTATAAGCCTAATGTTAGCTTGCAAGGTAATAACTTTATGTAATAATTACTATACATTACTATATGTTACCCAGTTCACTTTGAGCATATTTTCTTGATTTTTCCCGTAGACGCCCACTTTGTCATGTGCCAAGGGTGGTCACTTACAAGAGAGTTGACTGTTTTATATGGTTGGCAAGATGGGCCAATCTGAAGAAAAATATACTTTGATGCTAACCTCCAGTAAGCTCCATTGATATCCTTTCAGACTCTATCACTTTTTTCTTCTCTTGCAGCTCATTCAGAAGAGTTTCCTTCAGTTCAACTTTCTTTTGCTGTTGAAATCAGAAGGAAAAAAGTGTTCAATTATCAAACCTTGACACACAATTCTGTAGAGAGATGACAAACTATAGCATTTGTTTTTCATCTTGACCACTAGGGGATGATAATTATTAAGGTAACCTTTTTTAAGCTCAGAAGTGTTTTTCAAATAGACCGGGAGGTTGGGATTGGAAAAATAATAGGTTCAGTCTGCAGCTGAGAGTGTCTCAATGTACTTGTCAGGTTGGAAGAATTGCGGGCCCATTGAGACACCCAAATTTTCCTCAGGGCAGGCACACTGATTTACCTGCGGCTAAAGACAGACCTTGGGAAAATAACTGAAACAGATCATTTAAATTAACCTGTAGGGGTTAAAAGTCCCAACTGGCTGCAGGTGAAACAGTTGAATATTTATAAGCATGGCCAGCAAGTACAAGGAATTACTGATCATTAAACAACATAAGCTAGCAACAGAGAAGTACTTGAAACCCAAGCTTTCAGAATGGTGACTAAACGTTACTGCCTTCAAGAAAGTTGCACCTCTTTACCAGCTAATGTGCTTGACATTGATGATATATTGTGAAGGCAAAAGATTAACTGACCTCATATTCCTCCTGTGCTGCCTTCTGTTCTCGAACATATTCTTTCTCGATCAGCTCAATCTAGGGTAAAAGTTAAAGATAAAATGTTACAAACTTTGAGATATCTGACACACTGAAGGCATAACTTTGTTTGCAAGTAGTGGTAAATAAAGACAAAAACAAAACACAGTACTGCCACCTCATTACCACCCACCACCACCACCACCCACTATCAAAATACCATATTAAACCACTAAAGCATACAATGTAGTCATAACCACATAAAGATACCTATATTCAAATACTAACCTCATACTTTCGGCAAATCTCTGCAAATGAAAACAGACTAGTCAGATTAATCCATTACATGTAGGTTTGTTACTAAGAAATTAGAAGTGTAACAATTAATCGAATTCTCAATAAAATTAATAGCGATTATGACCGTTCCATTTGATTCATGATTCTTTGCGATTGTGTGCCATTTTGTATTGCCTGGAAAAATGCTGTCCTTCAGCCACCCCTTGGGAAAGTCCAAATAAGGCAAAACATGTGCAACACACTCTTTGTCAGGTTCTCAAACATGGCAATGAATGACCAAGTGACTGTGAATCCTCCTGTCCCTGATACTATTCTCAAATTGAGGGTTTAGGGTTGCATGTTGTTTATGCATTATGTTATAAGAATTAAGAAACATTTACAAACTCAAATTGAAAGGCATATTAGCATTATTAGTTATGACTTTCACTAAGATGGAAAACATTTTTAATCAACAACCGCTAAAAAAGTCTCACTACTTTTACCAGTACTCTTAAAAGGAAATTTTTCATTCCAAGCACACCATGTTATCTGGTGTACAAGGAAGTTGAGTTATTTTACCTGCAATAAGAAGTCTCTCACTTCTCAACATGTCCAGTTTATTCATCCTTTTAGTGTACTCAGGATGCTTTCCTAATTTACAGCATAAAAGAAATCAATAATTTGACATAAGAGGGTTTCACCAGCGTCGGCTCTAACTGTATGTGGTCCCTGGCACTTTACTTTAGCTCTTGGCTGATAAGGAGGTCTTAGTCACTTTCATCGTCAGCTAGCTAGGCACCCTGAATTTGACAGAGTACAGCGTTGTTTCACTGAGGTCATTACAGAGCTTAAGCAACAATGAGGGCAACAGCAACGAAAATGTCACATGAAAAGTGAAGTTGCAATGCTTTAAACTTTATCGGCTTTATTCCATCTTGCTCAATTCATCAAGTTGGCAACTATTTCTGGAGTTGAATTCTACAACCTGTATTGAAGGTCAGGAAAAGAAAGAGAATATTGTCTTGTCTCCAAGTCCTCCATAAAACGTGAAATAAGGCATTTTCACATTGTAGTCATGTAGTGGCGGTAAAAAAATGTTTAAAAAATGTGATGCACATGCAAAGTTGTTGTTTTGCTAAACTAAACCTACTGTTTTCTTGCCGTTCTCCTTGACGTCGCCACTGTTGTTGCTTAAGCTCCCAATAGGCCACTTGCACTAAGAGGTCACGTGACCAATGCTTCCTTTAAACAATGAGTTGGAATCTTGCTGATGCCAAAAATCGACAGAGCAAATAAGAATTATCTTACACTCGAAATTTGAGATGAAACGCATTTAAGGGAGTTATTTTATGGCTCTTTGATTTTTCAGCAAAGTAGTATGATTTGTATTGGCCGCCATGTTGGAGGGCATACTCTTGCCCTCCAACATGGCGGCCAAAACTACTTTTTGCTTATATCTTGTTAAACGTTTGATAGTTACCCTCAGATGTGCTGTACAAGTTACCACATCATCTTTTCAACATTTTTCTTGAAGTTTAAGTGTAAAATTTGTGTTCAGAAAGAGGTAATTCATAATTGTAAAAATCACATTTTGGTCCCGTGACCAGGTACAAAATTACTCATTTTAAGAAAATGGTGCGGGTTTGAAAAACCAAATCACCATTATTTTGTTTAAGATATGACCCACTAACTGATTTTCGAAGGTAAAATCATATAACCTTCGTTTTCATAAAAACGATGTCACATTACCTCTTAGTGCAAATGGCCTATTAGCAACTACAAAGGAAACTCAATATAATTAACCTCTATGTAAATGTGGCTAAGTGGAATTTAGGCTAAGTTAAACATGAAACAATGCAGGCATGGACCACTGAAGACACTGGGTCAAGATAAATCTAGAAAAACTTTGCCTTAATTTTGCCTACTTTAAACTTGGTGAAGTGAACATCCATTTCCCTCTTAAAAGTACCTACCACCAATCAAATTCTGTAACTGTTGTTTATAGTCCTGCAGCTTTTCTTGATACATCCTAAGAGCAGTTCAAAATAAGGAAACATTATTATTAAACAACCGAGTCAAAATGAGCCTGCAGCCAGAAGCTGATAATTAACACTAAAGTAAACTGCACCTAAATATAATTCACAGAGCTATGATGAAGGAGTATTCTAAGAATGAATTAACTTTCTACTATCACGGAATGTTAGGCGGGTAAGAGCGCCTCTTTCTTCATTGCCAACTAACCTTAGCTACACGTATGATAAAGAGGGAAGATCAACAAGCTGACCTAATAATGGAAAAATTGGGCACATTAATAGATACGGTACCACTTACTGCTCTTTCATTTCTGTAAACTCTTCTTCAAGCTTGGCCATATCAGTCTCACTTGCATCCTCAGTGTCTAATAATCAAGTATATAAAATAGCATTACAAGTCAATTTTCCTTTGAAGCCTAAGCCATGCACTTATGTGTGATTACTTGTGTAGTGAAAAAGAAAAAAAACACTGTTTTGGAGGTATAATAACACAGAGAAGAATGATGTCTAGGTAGGGAATTAAACAGCTAGGAATTTTTTTGGTGCTATTTTTGTTCCATTTACCAATGAAAGTAGGGTCATGTCATAGAACATGGGAGAAAGTCCTGGCCCTCAGCCTTTAATGACAGCCCTGATAATATATGTATTAGAATATTATTTACGACATGACCTGTCATAATCATGTTCCAGCATTCTCTGTTTGATTGTCAAAGGACAACCAACAACCTTTTAACATACTGCACTATTGATCCAACACTTTAATATAATAAAATCGAACAACCATCCTTATGACAAAAGAGAGGGAAACGACCAACAGTGATAGTTACACAAGAAAAATACATTGATATACCCAGCCTTCCAGTGTGTCCACCAACATAATCTGCAGGATATACAGTTTGAACCTCTCCTAAGAGCTACCTTTCTACAAGTAATAGCCACTTTTTTCTTCCAGCGGATACATTTACTATTGTTTGACCACTTTAAAATGGCCAAATCTCTACAATGGACCCTCAACTTTGTCCCCAAGAGAGGTTGTGGAAAGGTTTGATTTTGTTACTTCAAATTTTGAAGTGGCAAATTGAGCTTAAATGTTATGCCACATTATTTTATTTTCTCTCAAACTGCATTTCTAGCATGTGAAATTCAAAGAATCTGAGAATGTTACACACCATGACCAAAAATGCTAAAAAAAATAATGCACACAGGGTGGTCGGTGTTAAATTAATATAATCCCCCCCTCTACCCAACTCAAGTTCTGTAAGGGTAGGGGACCTACAGTGTTATTGAAGAAGGTCATGACATGTGTTGGGCGTTTAAAAAAGTTCTCCACAATTTACATCTTCCGTGATCAGCATCTCTGCATTAATAAAGTCTGCACATACAGGGCACAAAGAATGCAGATCTCGCAAAAGTGCAAAAATGTAGTCCCATTAAAAACTTTGACGTTCAACTATAACGTATCGACAACTGCTCATGCTAAGAGAATAGGCACGAACTCTCGGCAGGATGCTTGAGTAAAAAAACTGAGCAGATTTTGTAAATGTATAATGTAAACACATCCTAGATTACCAACTGCATGTCAAAATATGAGGGATGATAAGACACCTCGTAAAAAGATAACCCGCTTTTTCCTCACTCTAAAATACTAATTGTACCTTCATCTGATTCATTCATCTGAAAAAATCCTCTATCTTCATCTTCGTCGTAAATATCCGACCGATTATCATCAAAACTCGCCTCTCGATTGAACATTGCCGCCATTTTTTTCAGCCTTCCTGATGACCTCTGTGCGCATGCTTGACTCGACAAGACGCTGTCCTCAGAAGAATCACTCCGGGGGCTCACACTTCTCCCAGACTGAAAAAAAAGTTTTAGCCTGAGTCTGAAAGTTTTACACAATTCTTATTTTTTAAATTCCAAAGATCCTAATTTATTATATCAAAAATATTGGCTACGCAGCTTTTTAGGTTACTCTCTTGAATAACAGGTACCCGCTAATTTTTTCCTTGCGGCCGGATTTTACTGTTCCCATCTTTGACACGCCAGCACTCTTGTGCGCGCCCTTCCTGCTACTGAAAAATCATAATTTTCACCAAAATTGTAAGACTCCTCGAATGATTTCTGTTATAGGCCCAGCACCCTCTTGACCATAGCCTCAAACTAAAGAGAAAGAAGAGCTCAAAACTATAAAACAGAAGGCTTTGAAAAGTAAAATAATTTTGAAAGGGAAGGTCTCCACGCACAACCTTTCATATTAAAGGACAAGACTGTCCTGTAGTTAGTCGACTGGCTTCTTCCAAGTAAATGGGGCAATACTTCGGATAATGGCTAAGCCGCTTGAACGGCGAAGATATTCAAACAAGAAAAATATATTTCTAGATGAAAAGTGATGGAAAATAACATACTCCAAATGTTGCAGTATTTTTCTCGAAGCTACAAGTTTAAACAAATCGACGGACAAGAGCTCGACGCCAAAACTATATAACCTATATCCTCAAAGATTCCTCGGGCGTATGCCTTAGAATATTATAAATACTGCCCAGAAGATATGAAACTCAAATTAAAACTTTTAGAAAATCCTGCAAGAAAAAGAAATTTAGTTCAGGATAAAGTCGAGCAAGACTGATCGAACAAACGTCAGGTTTCACCGGGTCAAAAGGGAAACTAACAGAGCAATGTAAGAGCAAATCTCGTAGAATTACGAAGAAACTTACGTGCGATTAAATAAAAACAAATCGATTTTTTCAAGTAAATTTAACAAAATTCAAACCTTCTTTCTCTTGCTACGAAGATTGCTCTTTCCTTTGACAGAAGCCGTTCCACTCGGTCTTCTTCGTTTTGCTATGCCCATCTTCTTGTGAGATTTCGTCCCCTCGACTCCCTTTAGCTTCGGCATCTTGCTATCATTGGTTAGAACAAAAGGACTTGTGTTTCAAATATTCAAGTATAGACAGAAAAGTTGCCGCAAGAATGAATTCAAGAGCTTGACTCTGCTGAACGGTCTTGCTCGCGAGGAAGGTTTGTTGATTGCATTTCCTGTAACTATTTTTAACCTGAAAATCGCTGATTGGCTTATTTTTCATATTTTAGTTCCGGTTTTTGGCTTAGAGACCACGCGATCATTTTCTTTCTGGAGGTCGAGAGAGGCTGGTATTAAATCTCTAGAGAACATCGAAGTGTGAGTACAGACCAGTACAGCAAGATGGTGAGTTTTTAGCGAAGTGTATCAGTCGTATTATCAGTATTCTCTGTTTTATTTTCGTCCTAAAGGTAGCACTATTGTCCAAGCTATTTAGTTTCGTAGAGTCTTATTTGACTTGATGTCCCGTAGCTTTAATTTTAAGCTGAACTCCGTCTCCAAACATGGCTGCAGACAGTTTCGTTCTCGCTTGCTGCAGGAATGCAGTTTTCATAGCTTTCATTTCGGAGCTTCATCGGTTGGCCTGGATGCAGAACGCACGACTTTTGAGCGAATAAAAAAATGGGAGCCCTAGCTAATGCATATTAATTATATCCCAGAGATTTAGTGGCAAGGAGGAAGGTAGATAAAGTGGGGGAAGAGGCGGTGTGGAGGAGGGGAGGGGAGAGTAGGGTATTTCAAGGTGCAATTTCGTTGATTTCAGCAGTTCGAATGGAGCAATGTGCTTTAAGATGTTCTTTACTACTTTTCAGTGCAATTTTTCAGTCAAGTGTCATCTTTGACAAAGTGTTTTAAAAATGACTGGGAGCCAATCAAAGCCTTCAAACTACTAATAAACCAGCAGTTTGATCTGCATTTGTTTTTACAGGCCTGCTCATCTATAAATGCATGTATGGGTAGATGAAGTAAGCTAAGTTTAAACAAGGAGTCAAGGAATATAGATGTTTGTATTAGGTTTTAGTAAAATCCAACTAGTGGTCTATTATCAATGCTGTGTTCTGATTGGTTGAGCTACTACTAGGCTATATGTTATAGCCTACTAGTAGCGAAAAGCGCTGACTAGTTGGCGGCAAAAAAGGATTTTTTAACTAGCATTAGTTGTTTTCTCTCGATATTTTTGACCCGATATTTTTGACCAACTAGTTGGATTTTACTAAAACAATAATTATTCCTCTCGCCATCATGGCCTCTGAGTCAATAGTCCATGAGGCCGAAGGCCGAATGGGCTATTGACTCAGAGCCCATTCAGGCTTGAGGAATAATTGCTAAATATCCTTTAAACATGACCAGCTTCTGGCCATGTGGCCCCAGCATGTTGTTGAGCATGGAAGAAGGAAGGATTGCATGAAACTCATTTTTGTCTATATGCTGTTGCCCAATCAACCCAGACTTTGCTCTTTGAACAGTCTAAAGTTTTTTCTTTCTAGCTTGTTCTTGTGCTTGGCGACCTCCACATTCCACATCGACAGCACAGTTTGCCTGCAAAGTTTAAAAAGTTATTGGTAGGTTGCCCAAGTTTAGCCTCCAATTTTTTTATGAGCTGACTGCAGCTTAGCGTTTCAGTTTTTCCCAAGTAACATCTGCAAATGCATCTGTTTACACAGGCTGAACAGACCTGTTGATCCTTAACATATTATTAACCCTATAACCAAGTATGTGTGTATTCATGTATATAGGCTTAAGTGATCAATTACTACCATCAGACAAATGTGTAAGGTTTCCTATACATTATCAGAAAGTTTTCAGAAAGTACTAGTCATACTTAACTAAAGTTAAAAAGGCATCTATTAATGAAAGTTTGTTTAAATGTTCAGTGCACACACCAAAAAAGATATTATGCCTGCCAGGATGCAGTGTCCTTTTCCTCTGCTTGCGAAGTAGATCATGCAGTTAATGATTGGGGTCTTTTGGAATATGTTCCTATAACAACCAGTGGCAGATCCAGACCTTCAGATAGGGGGGGGGGGGCAGTCATCCAGACACTGAGATAAGGGGGGGCCCGGTCTCCAAAACAATTTTTTTCAGTCCTTGAGGCCTCAGTTTGGTCTAAAAATAAGGGGGGGGGGGGCCAGGCTCCCTGGACCCCTCCCCTGGATCCACCACTGACAACATATCTCTAACACACAGAATATCTTTAATGGGTGTAAAATTACTTAGATAACCCTATTTACAAGCACTATTTGACTATGATTATGATGAGGTAATTTATCATTTTTGAACCTGTGGACAAAGTCATATGGCATAATCATTCTAATGAAACCACTTACAGAGTTCCAATTTAAAATTCAGTACTTTATATTTAGTATGTTGTTCTAACCTATGAGTCTGTTGATGTTGATGCTGTTCAAAGGAAACCTCTTTGCTGTAAATATTGCATAGTCCCTTTTGTGTCGTTGGATATTTAATTAGAAATTTTTATGCGAACTTTGACTTTGAGAAACTAACATGACGAGTGAAATGTTTAACATTATTTTGCACTGTTACTTTTAGGCAATGTATTTACGCTAATTTTATAGTTTACTCACACTTGAAAATGACCTTGCAGAGGTCAAAACTTTGTGACTTTTTAACATTAAAATGTTTATCACAAAATGTATCCTTTTAGGTTCCTGGTAAAATACAACACATTCTTTGTACTGGTAATCTATGCACTAAGGATTCTTATGATTACCTCAAGACACTGGCCAGTGATGTTCATGTTGTTAGAGGAGATTTTGATGAGGCAAGTCTTTGATTGTTGTCTACATCCAGTGCTTTAAACTCAACTTTTTTAAAAATTGCCTTTTGATGACCTAAATAACCAGACACCTGACGTAGAATGTTGGTTGCCAGAAAAAGAAAAAAACAACAACAACAACAAATGGGCACCTTGTGCAATATTAACTGAAGGGTATGAAAATAAATGATGAAAATTGATGCCCAGTTATCGCATTTGAATTTTGAGACACACACATCATCTCAAGGCTTTAATTATCTGGGCAACCAGAGTAAGATAGTCAAATTATAAAGAAAATGAAACTACCTAAATAACATTTCATTCAAATGTTTATCTCACTTTTGCTTTCGAAGGACCACAAACACAACACTACTGCTTGGCGAATGACTACCAAACACAGGTCACCAAATTGGCGACTTTTGTTGCAATTTTTAGTCATCAAATTTTTACCCATGTAACCATAACAACCAAAATGGTCGCAGTTTGGAGTACCGACATCTTGAAAGTTTAACAAGGTTTTGACAGAGATTCCTCATAGGATTTGTTGTTGTTTTGGTAGTTTGTTTTTAGCCTGCATAGCAGGCATCGAAAGGGGTAGGGGATAGGAAGGAAGCTGGGAAAAAGGGAGGGGATTGGGCAGAGAGGGTAAGGGATGCCTGCTATAAGAACCCCCTTTTGTTCATTTCTGCGGACGTTGGCATCTCCAAATTCCTGATTGGCTGAGCCGTAATGAGTAACTTATTGGCGTATATCCTGGCGTGTGTTAGTGCCGGAGAGACAAACATGATGAAGACATCAAGGAAATTTGTTCTACTGATATAAGCTTTGGAAGGGCAAAATTACTCCCATCATGTAGTAACTTCACGTAAAAACCCTAACTAGAACCAACTGTAATACCTTGTTTAGCATGCAGAGAAGATGTTCAGGACGTTTTGTATACTGGATTTGTCCAAACCCCGAGTGGCGATTCAAGGCAATTGCGATTCTTGCCAGACATCTGCAATGCTAATATTCACAAGTCTGCTTTTTTTCCAAAAAACATATACCATCTTGAATGAACTTCTAAAAGGGGTGTAAAGAGAGAGCTTAAGCTGTGGTAAAATCTATCCTTTGACCTTTTTGACAATAGTTTATAATTACCCTTTGTTTGATAAGGTAGACAAAAAGTCATGTGTATTCACATGAAACTGATCCTTGTTTGTAGAGACTGCAAAGAGTGAAAAAAGGGAGACTACTCGTAGTCCATGTTTACTGTGGAAGCAAGAACAACAGAAATGTTTAATTTTTCTTGATTATGATATCACTTGAGAAAAGCACCTTGACTTGACAATTTCCGGTAAACAAAGTAATTATGTTCGGACCATGCTGAGAAGCCCCTTACTTGTGACTGGTCACATATTGACAGTTGACCTTATCGGATTAGTTCGAAAAATGTTGGGTGGAATACAAAAACACTGACCGTTTTAGCAGGCGCTCCCTTCCCTTTTCCCTTTCACGCTTTTCTCCCTCTCTTCTCCCTTGTCTTTTTGCCCCTGTCATGCAGACCAGTATGTTGTCTGGAGTTTTTTTCAGGCAATTACTTTTAAGTCATGTGCCTGTAGGTCTCCTTGATAAGTAGGTTCCATATAGCTACCAAATAGTCCAATTTCGAATTTATCACAGCAACTGAATAGAAGCACTGAAGACTCATTTATACAGGGTTAGCCTTGACCTTAGGTAAATATGTTCACAAATCCTAGTCAGGAGAAGACCTGTGTACAACAATGTGTATTATTTTAAACTCAAATTCAGGCACCTTCTCATCAGTATTGGTGAATAGTTACTTTCCATTGAGGCTAACCCTATACAAATAAGTGTTCAGCACTTTTATTCAGCGACCACAACAAATACAAAACTGGATTATTTGGACAGTTCTGGGGAACAGGAACAGATATGCTGAAGTGTGGAGAGCACTTGCTTCCCACTTGTGTGGTTCTGGATTCAACACCATGCCATAAATGATTTAATAGATGCCCAGGGCATTTATTTAATTTTAGGAGTCCAAGAGGGGTTGTTTATCAGATAGAGGCATTTAAAAGAGAGAGTTGTTTATTCTCATAACTGTCACAAGCTCAACAAAACTAGTATGCTTCTTCTGAAAATATCAATAGAGTTTGTAAATAGCAAAACATCCAGTCCATCCATTGATTTATATAGGCTGTCTAGTGATTCATATCCCTCTTCAAATCTCAACCTCCATGTCAAAATTGTCATTCATTGACATTGTCCTGTTATCATTACCCTATCCTTTCTTTGAACTTGACATTAAACAAGATGCAATGCACAACCTTTGCTAATCAAACAAGAAACTGGCTAAATTGAATGAATTTTTCATCTTTTTGCTTTTTCCTACCACTGGTTTGGGGGGGGTGTCTATTAGGCAGGGGGGCATTTTTAAGAGAGGAGCATCTAAAACAAACTTAAAAGAGTAAGGGAAGCATTTATTAGACAAGAGGTGTTTATTTTGGAGAGGGCATCTATTAGATTATTTATAGTGTGTTGCTTGAGTTTGTTGTTGGTTTTCCTTGTTGCTGTGGGAGGTTTTTCCTTGAGTACTCCAGTTTACCTCTCCTCAAAAACGAACATTTCCTAATTCCAATTTCTTATGAAAAGTGTCTCTATTCATGCTCACAGGTTTATCAGTTCTTGAAAATGTCATGTGACACCGTCTCTAAATGAAATGCCCATCACTGAATTGTTGAAATCCTGTAAAACAACTCAAGGTCTTTTATTTTTCACAGAATTTAACATATCCTGAACAGAAGGTTGTGAATGTTGGTCAATTTAGAATAGGAGTTTGCCATGGTCATCAGGTTGTTCCATGGGGAGACCCTGAGTCACTTGCAATGGTGAGTGTTATTTAGCTGAAACAAAATTTGATTCTTATGAAGGCTAGGATAAGTTCATTACCGGATAAAAGCGGACTTGTACAGAGCAATGTAGCATAACTTTTTCAATGCAAGACAATGGAAAATTGAGTTCATCTGTGGGATTTGCCTAAGTTGTGGATTTGGGAAAATGGTAAGACATTTTTTGGCCTCCTCTTTCTGCTTTCATTTTATTTGATTGTTAAAACTGCTAGTTTTTAACAAGACATTTTGAAAGCTAGCATTTGGGTGGAGTGCATGCTTACCGGTAAGTTGAGAAACTGAAAATTTAACTAATGTGAATGTTGGGGCAGATGTGAGGATAATGCCAAGTCACACAACATAATTTTTACCAAGGCTAATAAGCAAAGTCTGTTATGCATAAAAGCACAAGTGAGATGCAAAGATCCAAGGAGTAGAGGAAATGAGGGCTTGCAATGGTCACCATTAATTGATGGCAGTCCTAGCTGGCCCGGTACAACTGTATTTTAAACCTGCATGACAGCAATCTAAAGGGGTTGGAGAACAAGGTCAAGTGGGAGAGGAATTGGAGGTTCCACTTTTTTCCTCTACCCCCTCCCCGTTTTGTCCTTGCAACACAGCTACCTCAAACAGATGTAACAGATGGACAACCAGGGAGGGGCGTACCATTCCACCCAAAAAATTCCTGCACAGGGAAAGTGTCTAAAAATCAATTGACATTGTTGCCAATGTTGCCCTTAGAAAACAATATTATTAAAGAGCAGCAGGGTTTTTAAGGGGTCCGTTTTCGAGCTGAGAGAGAGGGAGAGTTGACTGTAAAACCAAAACCTTTTGAGACATGATTGTGTTGTTTATTAAATTATTATTATTATTTGTCATCTTCAGCTTCAACGTCAGCTTGATGTTGACATTCTTATTTATGGCCACACCCACAAGTTTGCGGCATATGAACATGAGGGAAGGTTTTACATCAACCCTGGTTCAGCTACAGGGGCTTATAATCCACTGCAAAGGTAAGGTCCTTCATGTTGGTTGGGGAGTCAGGGCATACAATACAATACAATACTTTATTGACAACTCCCCATAGGGGCTTTTCAGTAACAATACAAAATAAATAATAAGTTAATTAATTAAGGTAAATCCTAGATACAAAGTTGCTAAGACAAAAACGAATTTAAAAGGTCTAGTTTAAGATTACGTTTAAAACTATTTACACGTTGGCTTAATTTCAGTTCGGGTCTAATAGCGTTCCAAATACTTACTAAATGATAATAGAAAGATCTCTGACCGGTTGCTGTTTTAAGAGTGGAATATTCAGTTGTTGTGAATTATGGGTCACTCGACCACTAACGCTACCCCTAGAAATAAATTTATTGGTCAAATATTCTGGTGCGAGACCATTCACACACTTAAAAGCCATAACGGCGTCTCTTAAGTACAGTTGTGATTTTACAGGAACCCATTTTAAATTTTTCAAAGCTGGAGACACATGATCGTACTTTCTAATGTTACAAACTATTCTTGCTGCAAAATTAATTTTGAATGCCTTGTAGTTTCTTAATGTTATTTTGAGTAGTGTTAGCCCATACTGTCGAACAGTAATATAATTTGCTAAAAACTAGAGAATTTATGATCGTAATAAGTACCTCTTTCCTAAATGCATGTTTTACGCGGCTTATTTGTCCAAGTGCAGACATACACGAGGAGACATTTTTAATGATATGTTCATTAAAGGTGAGATTTTTGTCAAAGGTCACTCCAAGATCTTTAACAGTCTCTGAAGGTTCGAGGGCTTTTCCCAAGAGTGAAAGGCGTGGGGCATGGGGTGAGGATTTGATTGTTTTTACTGGCCCTTGGGTGGGGAATTTGACTGACCTCATTTTCCCAGGGGAGGGGATATTTGAATCTTTCTGCGCCCGACATGCACTGGAATCAGTGGAACATTTTAAGATATGGCAGTATCAAAGTGAAGGGAAGCTCTGTTTTCAAAGCAAAAAATGCCATCAGAAATGTGCAGAGAGCTTCAATTTTCAAGAGACCTTTAACCCGAGGGAGGTAAAACCTTAGCAATTTTTTTTTATTTTGAATTTTATGGCTATTGTTGTAAATAATGTGGAACTAAGGGCCTCAATAAGCAACAGTCTTAAAAATAAATTTTATTTGGTGCTATTCACAAAAGAGCCTAACATCACATTGTTATATCTTATCCATGGGACAGGGTAACAGGACTAAAATGTTTTGATACTGGCGACAATGTGCAGCCTGCAGTAGGGAAATTTTTGTACGTTTGACAGGAATGATTCACCTGTGAGCAGGGAATTTGAGGGCAAATTTTTGAAAAATGCCAAATCAGGTGAAACAAGTCAACCTTGCGACTTTGTCACTCTCTCAGTCATTGCGCAAGGTCATTAAAGCTCGCTTAATGTTGCAGTTTCTTTAGCTAGGCTTTACAATTAAAGTGTAATAAAATAAAACAACAAACATATGGCGTAATGGGGGGAACACCGCTCCGCGATCAGCGTGGTGGACGACTTCCATAGCATGACCATAAAGCCCTACTTATCTCCCCGGCGCTAATTTATGCACGCCAGATCGGACAAGTTCAGGTAGGTCCAAAAGAAAACTTAATACAGCCTAACACTCCATGGCACTACGAGCTGAAATCTCCAGCCAGCATCGTGCAACTTAATGGAACGGTGTAGGCAAATGTTTTGTTCTAGGAACTTTATCTTATCAGCACTATGAGCCGACTCCGCCGGCACGTGCTGGAATACAATCAAATATGAAAGTTTGCGTTAAAATCAAAGCTTGGGGAAGTAGCCGTGAGACTTAAACCGAAGGCGAAAAAAAAAAAGTGGTGAGCCCGTGTTTAAGAGGAACAACAACAAAGCCTCCAAAGGGAGGGAAGGGTGGGTATTACAAAACTTTAGGATGGTTGAAGTATTCTAAGTTAGCAATACAGCTCGGAATGAGACACAGGACTTTAACTAGACCTTTTATAGTCCAAGTGCTATCCCAAGGTAAGCCAATGAAAAATACTGTACTACAGAATAGAACGTGCACCTAAAGAGCTCCACGAGATATGCATGAGGAAAATTATTTTTACTAGCCATACACAACGAGCGATACATTAGAACCCAGCCCTAACTGCAACAAAAACAAGGATTGCTATTGTATCAGTAATTTCCCAGCAAAAAAAATGATTTTACATACTACCCAGTACTTTTACCCAATACGAGTAAACTTCCACGAGATTTGATAAGGGCTCTAGCATAGCACTGCGTTACATGTTGCTAATTGAGGGCGTCACGCTCCATTAACTGCATTTTACAATTGCGTTGTAAAACTTTCTTTGTTTGCTTTTGAGAACTTAGGAGTTGTCGACTTGTAGCGAGGCCCCAATAATTATGACACCCAAACATCTTCAACAGCAATGGGATGTTTAGTGTTAAGCTTATCCAACACTTCTGGGACTCTCTGACAAAACAAGTTTGGAAACTTTTGTTTTAACTTCTAAAGAACAATATCATAAGAGAGAAAAGTTTGACATTCCATAAATTTTTTATGTCTTGGATGTAATCGTCTTTATTGCTTAAGGTGCCTATGCTTTGTAAAATTGTCTTTTTTGTCTTATTTTTTCCTCCTGTCCACTTGTCAAGATATGTGACTGTAAGGGAAAAAAAATGAGATGTTAATTAACTTTCCAGTTGGTGGTGGTTACGCATAAAGGTTCTGCATGCCAGATATACACAGAAAACACACAACAGTAATGGGCAAAATTCTGGTGGCAGGCAACCACTTAACTCAAGGGGTAAAGGGACCCAGAGAGGAGCCCTCCTGGGGGGAGACAAGATCTAGTGGTACCAGAGGTAGCCACCCTGGACAGGAGTCCTGATCCGTCTCCGGGGGTGAGGCCCATATCCCCCCATCACTAGGAACTAAGGGGACCAGGAGTGGTGGCCCTCCTGGGTGGAGTATAGATCAGTTGAAACTGGGGACCACACCCTGGAGTGGATATTTTTCTGGACCTGTCTCCCAAGAGCTAAGCCTTACTGAGGGGTAAAGTCCAGCCAGGGGTTGCACTTCCCTGCCAGTATTTTTAATGGAAAGAAACCTATATATTATAAGGCCTAGTCTTATAATAAAATAATGATCTGCTTGGTACACATTCTGGTTGGGCTAAATATATAGTGACCATAAGGAGTACAACATTTAAATTACAGATCTAAACAAAGGCTCCAGTGAGAAAAGAAAAAGGGGGGGTGGGAGGGAAAAATAGCTGTTGTGAATGAACCGAACCTTTAAGAAAAACTGACTGGGAAAGAACAGTGTAACAGTGTAAAGAGGAGCACATGTGCTTGATGAGCATGTGATACTATGAATGGAACCTTTGTGGAGTCCTGAAAATATATCATGCTAAGTTACAGAGGACTTGACATTGTTCTTTCTTGTACTTTGGACTAGTATCTGCAGTTACGTAGTACAAAAGCTTATTCGAATGTTGAATGTTGTGTGACAAGAGAACAGAGCCATAATTCTTGTAGTAGGTCACCCTGTGTGCTTTCATAGGGCATAGTATCAAGTTTATTGACATCAGTTTATGTAACCATAAACTTGAACTAATCACTTTTGGAATGTTGTTTCTTGTAGTGACATTGTGCCGTCATTTGTTCTGATGGACATTCAAGCTGGTACTATTGTCACCTATGTGTATCAGCTGATCAAAGATGATGTGAAGGTGGAGAGAATTGAGTACAAGAAACCTGTATAGAAATTATGTATGAAAATAATAATTACTGTGTTGTCATTTATAGTCATTTTTAAGGTTCATATTTTTCTGTGCTGTCACATAGATTTAAAAAAAAAAGGTGAAGTGTGTGTCTCCTAGGGGGAATAGTTAAAAAGTTCAATATTATGTCTCCATTTTTGAAGCCAGATTTCAAAGTAGGTCCTCACCCCCATATCTTTCCATTATACCTAAAATATGTTGATTGTCCAAATCAGTCTCATTGGTAAGCCTAGGCTTACTCTCACTGCAGCACTCTTGAGTTTGGACTTGTACTGCCGAGGGTCCCCAATAGGTTTTTTGGGATCCGGGATTTCCCTTAATTGAATCTCGGGTTTTGGGATTTTAAAGCAAAATCTGGGTGAGATTCAGAATTGAAAGTATCGTGGGAGGTGGGATGCCAAAAAAAAAGTACCGGGATTACAGGATTGTACAAAATTTAGGGTCTGGGTTGGGGGATTGGAGAATCCTATTGGGAACCCTCTACCTCCCCCTGGAGAGGAGAGCAAGGCGTGTGGAGGAGTGCGGGCTCATTTCCTGAACAGCAGCTGGTAATCCCAAACAAACTTAATACTGGCTGTCATACTTGCTTCACTTGTGCTGACATCTGACTGTTGTTTTTGCGATGATTGTAATCACTTAGAATTAACATTCCAAAATTATAGAGTGTTTTCACTCACGTGGCCAGCATCTATGCAAATTTATTGGAACAAAAGAGAGTGTTTACATAAGAAAAGAGTTCAACTCCCACAGGACTAGTTTGGGACACCAACATGGCCGCCGTTTCATTGTTTTGGGACACCAATATGGCCGCCGTGGCGTCATGTGAAAACACTCCATATTTTAGGTTTACATTTAATTTTAGTTTCAAGTGTGGCCTCTGTGGGGCTTGAAAAGACCGCAATTCCTGCCTTTCCTTTGGGCAAACCGTTTTTCCATTTTGCCTGCATGGTGTAATTAAATACATACCTTTGGTTATGATTTAGTCAGAAGATGACTTGCCTTGCCCTAGCCCATTTGGCAAGTAAGTTAGGTATAAAAAAATACTTGCCCAACAGGAATATCTAGTTGTCCTGGTCTACCAGACAAAGCTTTTTTCAGCCCTGGTCTACATCAAGCGTACTTAACTAATACTTGAGCCTGTTCATGGGGAGATTTACAAGATGTTTTAATTGTGACAAAAAAACAAACAATCTATTTTCCTTTTTTTTTTAAGGACAGTTTTCTTGTACTTTGAATTTCAATAAGCCTTTTCCCACCCTATTACTACATCTGAGCCTGGTTTACCACTTAAACTAAACTTTACGAGTATTACATTATGCTCATGAAAGAACAAAGAACTACAAAATTAGTGAAGTGTCAGGTACGGTGGAACCCCGCTCTACGGACAGTTTCGTTTGACCCAACGAAAAAGAAGCTCATACAGTTTGTCACACGTAATATAGACACCTGGTTAACACGGACATTGTGGCATGTCCCATTGGTGTCCGCATTAACGGGGTTCCACTGTATGTGCATTTTGAAGTGTCAATAATCTCTGCCACCACAGCGATTCAAATATTTTAGCTGTAAAATAAATCGACTGAAATGAATTTTAAAAACAAATTCTACTTTTAATCATTTGTGCCGTGAAGCCCATAAAGTGCCCAGAGTGTAAATTCTCCTGCAGGGGTTTCAATAAGCACCGACGAAACGTGTCGGTTATTTTGATCAGAGAATTCGGCTACATTTCTCCCCGAAAGAAGAAGCAACTAGTGCTTATGATGCCGTAAACAAATAACATATCATAAAATCTGAATGGAAACGTAAAGGCCCACTGGAATCGAGTTCTGCTTTAGTTATGCAACGCTGTATTTCAGTCAGTTCTTCACACGTTTCTTTGGGGGTTTACACATACACATAATTTGTTCTCGTTCAAATGTACGTTTGTTCATTGGTTGTAACTTGTGTAGCTGATAATCGGAACCTGAATGAAAGCTACATCTTCTTGAATGAAAAACACACTCTTTCGTTCTCAATTTAGTCCCCAGAACGCTGAAAATCGCATTTTAGGGCTTTGAAGTTTCAAAGTTTTCTGAGGGAGCATGCTCCCAGACCCCAAACCTGATGGCTACTTCAATTATTATTGAAACCCCTCCTCCTGATAACGTCATTGCTTTGGGGAAGTAGAGGAGCACTGTCATATGAATTCTTATTATAACCTTTTACACCCTTTAGCCCTAAGAATGATCGGCATCAAATTTCTCATTGTCCTATATATTCTTTACAAAACAGTGTGCTCACAGGAATTAAGGACATATCAGAGAAGATGAATTAAAATTGTACTTTTAAGAAATTGTATTGGAAAGTATAGAGACAACACTGAAAACGATTGCGCATCACACTGGAGACTTACTGTACCCTAGTTAGTCTGGATAGCATTCGTCCCCTGGGGGAGTTGCATAAATCTGAAAGTCAGATGTAACTTCGAACTTTGATATTCAACCCAGTTTGACTCTCTATTTTAACGTCCGACATTAGCAGATATGTATGACATTAGGTTTTATAGAACTAACCCCTGTGGCTTGGGAGCTTAGTGTAACTTGAGATCATGCTCAATTTTCGACGTGCTATATGTAAATAAAATTACCGCGGGCATGGTTTAAGGTATCAGAGAATGCACGAGAGCTGCTAAAATTCAGCTTGATCACAGGTTTTTACTCGTTCTCATGCCGCATGCCTTCCCGTGCTTCGAGAAGAAACAAATGTAATTGATGAAGCGGATGTACTTTATACACAAAAAATACTGGAGGAAGCATGAATCAGACCTTTTTGAACAAGTTAACACGTGATGATCAGGTGATGGTGCATGTTTTCCACTGCCTTCGGGCAAATGCTCGACTTCTGAATTGTGAGTTCAGTGCGGTACGGTCACTTAGCTTTCCTTTCCTGGTGGCTACGGCACCATCCTGATACTCCTTTTCCCGTTCAAGGTCGCCTAATTCACAGCAATCGGTTGCAACGTCAGTGTGTGGTCAGGACCCAGCCTAATGGCGAGGGCACGATCCCGATATTCCTTTGCACGCTCAAGGTCGCCTGATTTCTGGTGTATAACACACAAGGGAGAGTAAGTAGTTGACAAGTCAGTGTGTTCAGTATCCAGCTTCGTTAACTTAATGGCAAAAGCAAGATCCTGACACTCCTTTGCGCGCTCAAAGTCGCCTCAAATTTCTCGTGTATATCACCCAGTACACCGTAAGTAGTTGCCACATCAAGAGCAAGGCTTACATACGTCTTCGCACTCTCAAGCTCACCCATGGACTTGTGAATAGATCCCAAGTGGATGAAAGTAATTGCAGTGTTAATGCTGTCGTTACCGCGCTTCTTTAGATTGATTTCACGAGCACGATTATGATACTCTTTTGCTCGCTCAAGATCACCTAATTGCATGTGTATAAAACCCAATTTGGAGTACTTGGTTACAACATCAGTGTGGTCAGGACCCAGCTTCTTTAGAATAATGGCGAAGACGCGATTCTGATACTCCTTTGCACGCTCAAGGTCACCTAGTTGCTGGTGTATAACACCCAAGTTAGAGTAAGTATTTGTAACGTCACTGTGCTGGTCAGAACCTAGCCTGAGATCATGCCCTCTCCCTATTAGCCCTTTATGTCTCTCACGGGAAGAGGACATGATACATTTCTTTGTCGGATCACATGTAAAAAAGCCAAAATCTGGACTTTTTTCTGATTGGATAGGAAACAATACGAATGATTTGCGCCGTTTCGATTGGCCAAAATGCCGCCATCCGTTAGTTGTTGTTGATTTCAGTCTGCATTTTTGCCTGCGTAATGCGGCAGTGAACATTCTCGACCCCAGTGCTTACGGGTTTGGGAATGCGCCTCTCCTCTACATGCGCAGAAGAGCTCTGGGTCGAGATTGGGCAGTGAATACACACGCGAGTTCGTCATGAAATTTCTGCCGGCTCAGTTGTCTTGAATTTGAAGAATGCCTAAATAGAAATTTCATCCATTGAAATATTTTCCATCTCATCGTATACTAAAAATTCACCGATCATTTGAATGCAATTCGATACCGGCTACAAGTTACAGTAGCGACAAACGGGTTCACTTTTCAAATAATCAATTCATGAACGGAATCTTGACCTGGCCATCCTCGGAGACCCAGGGGCAGATAGTGGGGACGAGGGAATAAACGGGCGGAAAAATTTGGCGCGAAGAAAAGTAAAGAACGGCGAGAAGAGCCCCTGGGGACAATGTCTTACCAAACTAGTTCCAAACGGTCGCCGCCGTTCTGGCTTCTGATTGGTGCCAGAAAACTTTTGTGTTTTTCTGCCCAATCAGAAGCCAGCAGACCTATGGGTCGTTTCGTGTATCCTTACACGGAATGATGCATGAAAGGCAGTTGCTCGCCATGTTTGTCTGGGCCGTTCGCCGAGGCTTTGCTCATGAAAAGTTCCAATCTCAACACAAAATTTAAGGGATTTCCTTCGGACTTTACGCGAGAATCTCACCGGTGAATACGCTGGACCTTTCGCAGGTATCGTAACAGTAGCGTATTTAAAAGTTTGCGAGTTTTTTAAAACGTTCAGTGATGTACTATTTGGTTTCCTTTGGACGATATCTATATTACTGTTCTGTCTAGATTTCTTGCATCACTTGCTGTGTTTGAAACTTTGCCAATCGCGGGTATAAATTCTTTTGTCGCACGGGCCAGGCAAGTATGTCGAGCAACCGGCAACACCGCGTGCAGGACTTTCTTTGCGCGCCAACTTAACAACTTCGGCATCGCTATCGAGCACCATTTGTCTGTTATCATGGCTGAAAATATTTCGTCTAGTGAAATTAACAGTGCTATTTGTTCCAGTTTGATTTTTTCCCTGGAATTCACGAGCTGAAACCCGAGCAAATACTCGTCATCCAGAACATTGTTCGCGGAAAGGATGTGTTCGCCGCTCTACCAACAGGGTTTGGAAAAAGTTTAACATTTCAAATTTTGCCATCTGTGTTGAAGTCATTGCAGAGTAGTTACGACTGTCACCTTCTCCTTTGGTTATTGTTGTTTGTCCTTTAAAATCAATCATTAAAGACCAAGTGAACTATCTGAGGTCACTTGGCTTGAAAGCTGGCTATGTTGAGGAGAGTGATGAATTAGATAAGAGGATTATTAATGGCACCGCTCAGATTGACCTGCTGTATGGAAGTCCGGAATCATTTGTCGGGGAAGAAAAGATACGGGGAATGTTTTCCAACATGTTTTATCGCAAAAATGTTGCTGCAGTAGTGTGTGATGAGGTGCACAATGTTGTCCACTGGTAAGATTTTTCTCCTTAATACTACTGGCTCTATTCAAATCCTCTGAACTGAGTGAAAGTATTTGACAATTGTTCACTATTTTTTAATTTTAATTCTTTTGTACAATACTAAAAGCACATATTGTTAATGTGCTTATGAAATGTCATTTTAATTTTTGTTTCGATTATGTCTATATTCCATCACTCAAGTCTACATTACCACAGCTACAATATCTATGCTTTTATAATAAACTTCCCAGCAGTGTACCTGACTGTTTATAACAGTGCTATAACAGTGCATATGTTACTGTACAAGTGTTAGTGCTAACAAGAAGCCTATGTACTTGCAAAAATCAACTTGGTTTCTCTTTACTTCCGTTTACTTTGATACCACAGTATATTAAGAGGTTCAATTGATCAAAAACACGCTAAAACAAATGAAATTTGAAGACAAAACAGTGAAATCCACTTAGCCTTCGCTTGTTCTCATTGGCCTCTATGACTTCCTGATCTTTTCAAACCGTATGGCACATGCGTGAAGCATGGAAGCGGGAAACATATGTTCGGTCTCAGTCTTTTTCGTCCGAGTCGGCAGTCAAATATCTCCACATCGGGCGAAGAAAGATTCAAATATCCCCTCCCCCGGGAGAACAAGATCAGTTAAATGCCCTACCCCAGGGACAACAAAGACAATCAAATCCCCACCCCATGCCCTGCCCCCCCCACTGGCTTTACATTGATAGGTGCATAACAGCTGAAGTGGTCTTGGCTTTGCAGAGAGCAATCCCCAGGCTGTGCAAGTTTGGTGGTAATTCCTTCGACATGATTTTTTGGGGGTAATGGACAATAATCTAAACATGGAAGGTTAGTTCATTATAAGTTACTCACAGGTAGGAGCATGCAGGAGAGGTATTAAGTTTTAAAAGCAGCATTTGATGTGAGATGTTTATTTGCTATTTCACTCTTTCTTCATGACCGTGCAGGTTATTTGACGATAATTTAGTATCAGTTTTTTTTTCCACTTTTTTATGTGACTAAAGGCTAGGTAGACATTTTACCAAGCCACTTTGGTGTAGTGAACATCAAGTGCTTGTTTCTCACATGGGAATATTTCGTACTATAATTATACCAAACAAGTGACAAAGTAATTAAAAGAAAAAAATAATAATAAAATGACATTGACACGACTTGTCACCTCACCGGTTAAAGTAGGCACCAGTCATCCTCTTCCTTAATGAGGTGAGCAGCAAGCATTTTCCTGCATTCTGTAGACACTTGCATGTTTCATTGTTTCCTTTTTTATGATTATATGAATCTCCAGGTTCAATTTTTTCTATGATCTTTAGGTCTATGGGACACCCTTTTTCAAAATCTCCAGATTTTCAGTTCCTGCAGTTTGGCAGGTCTGGTATCTACACATCTACGACATCTACGGGCATCTAATAAATACAATTTTCTATATTTATTTTACATAAGTTGTAACTGTGCATACCTTGACAGATGTTCCCTTAGTTGAAACTGGAAAGCAATGACAACTTGATTTTCTTGTTTGGGTACTTTCCTCATGCAAAATTTTTACATCTTTGTTGCCACCCGGGCAAGACATCTCCAAGGATGGTGGCTTTGGCCCAATTGGTACGTTTTCAAATGGAATTCTATAGGCCTTCTTTTTGCTTATGTGGCATGATGTTTGCTCATCCCCTTGACTAGACGTTAAAGGAGACAAGGGATGCCTCCTCTTCGATAGCTCATTGACACGAATGACGACTGCAGACGGCTTACTTTTCCACATTCTTTGTACTCTATAGTGACAAGCATCGCACACTGCATGTGGAAGCCCAACATCAGTTAGTAGTTTTTGATTAAATACTTCTTCAAATCTTTTACGAAACTCGCCATCGATATTTCTTTTTCTCTTTTTGCTCACAAAAACGAAAGAACAGACTCGACAACAGTCTTCCGGATTAATATTGCTCATCGTGACCAAGACTCGATAACCGACAAATGGCGATGCCGAAGTTGTGATTTTTGGCGCGCAAAGAAAGTCCTGCACGCGGTGTTGTTGCCGGTTGCTCGACATACTTGCCTGGCCCGTGCGACAAAAGAATTTATACCCGCGATTGGCAAAGTTTCAATCACAGCAAGTGATGCAAGAAATCTAGACAGAACAGTAATATAGATATCGCCCAAAGGAAACCAAATAGTACATCACTGAACGTTTTAAAAAACTCGCAAACTTTTAAATACGCTACTGTTACGATACCTGCGAAAGGTCCAGCGTATTCACCGGTGAGATTCTCGCGTAAAGTCCGAAGGAAATCCCTTAAATTTTGTGCTGAGATTGGAACTTTTCATGAGCAAAGCCTCGGCGAACGGCCCAGACAAACATGGCGAGCAACTGCCTTTCATGCATCATTCCGTGTAAGGATACACGAAACGACCCATAGGTCTGCTGGCTTCTGATTGGGCAGAAAAACACAAGTTTTCTGGCACCAATGTCCCCACGGGCTCTTCTCACCGTTCTTTACTTTTCTTCGCGCCAAATTTTTCCACCCGTTTAGACTTTCCCTCGTCCCCACTATCTGCCCCTGGGTCTCCGAGGATGTGACCTGGCTTGACTGTAATTCTTCCTTCAGAAACCTGCGAATTATTCTGAGCGATCTTCGCTTTCAAACCACCCTTCAGTTCGTGAAATATGGTGCTTCAGCCTAATTTTTTTTTCACTGAACGGAGAACAGAACGAAGTCAACGAGCTTTAACCAGTAAATTCTTTATTATTTGTAGCTGTTAAATAAAGGTACGGCAGCTCCAGCTAGAAGTATTTCATGACAAAAACAACACATTTAAAATTTCCTTTTTTAGGAAGCGCCATCTGTACATGAACGAACTTAAAAATTTTCTTTTCCCTAAAATTGATTTCAAAAGAGACATTATTCGCGTCAAAATTTGATTACCTTATGGTAAACACTTATTGTCTAATAACATGACAGGTCAAGCAGATGTTACATTATGTAAATTAGGGGGCGGTTGACGGCTTGTTAAAAAATGTATCAGGCGTTATTTTTTTCCCTCTCGATCCAAAGAAGCAAAGAAGCAAAAAAAAAAAACATAACGCCTGATCTCAGGTTAGTCAGAACCCAGCTTCTTTAGCCTAATGGCGAGGGCGCGATCCTGATACTCCTTTGCCTGCTTAATGTCACCTAGTTGCTGGTATATAACACCCAAGTGAGAGTAAGTAGTTGCAACGTCAGTGTGGTCAGGACCCAGCTTCTTTAGCCTAATGTGGAGGGCTCGATCCTGATACTCCTTTGCACACTCAAGGTCACCTAGTTGCTGGTGTATAACACCCAAGTGAGAGTAAGTAGTTGCAACGTCAGTGTGGTCAGGACCCAGCTTCTTTAGCCTAATGTGGAGGGCTCGATCCTGATACTCCTTTGCACACTCAAGGTCACCTAGTTGCTGGTGTATAACACCCAAGTGAGAGTAAGTAGTTGCAACGTCAGTGTGGTCAGGACCCAGCTTCTTTAGCCTAATGTGGAGGGCTCGATCCTGATACTCCTTTGCACACTCAAGGTCACCTAGTTGCTGGTGTATAACACCCAAGTGAGAGTAAGTGGTTGCAACGTCAGTGTGGTCAGGTCCCAGCTTCTTTAGCCTGATGGCGAGGGCGCGATCCTGATACTCCTTTGCACGCTCAAGGTCACCTAGTTGCTGGTGTATAACACCCAAGCGAGAGTAAATAGTTGCAACGTGAGTGTTGTCAGGACCCAGCTTCTTTAGCCTGATGGCGAGGGCGCGATCCTGATACTCCTTTGCACGCTCAAGGTCACCTAGTTGCTGGTGTATAACACCCAAACGAGAGTTAGTAGTTGCAACGTCAATGTGGTCAGGTCCTAGCTTCTTTAGCCTGATAGCGAGGGCACGATCCTGATAGTCCTTTGCACACTCAAGGTCACCTAGTTGCTGGTGTGTAACACCCAAGCGAGAGTAACCAGTTGCAACTTCAGTGTGGTCAGGACCCAGCTTCTTTAGCCTAATGGCGAGGGTGCGATCCTGATACTCCTTTGCATGTTCAAGGTCACCTAGTTGCTGGTGTATTTCACCCAATTTGGAGTAAGTAGCTGCAACGTCAGTGTGGTCTGGACAGTTTTTAAGCTGAATTTCAAGAGCAAGACGTACATACTTCTTCGCACTCTCAAGCTCGCCCATGTCCTTGTGAATAGATCCCAAGTTACCGTAAGACCTTGCAACGTAACTATGGTCTGGCCTAAGTTTTTTGAGGTATATTTTCAGAGCGCTATCCTGATACTCCCTTGCCTGCTCAAGGTCACCTAATAGGAGGTGTAGAATACCCAACTGAGCGAAAGTATTTGCAGTGTTAATGCTGTCTTTACCGAGTTTCTCTAGGTTGATTTCAAGAGCACGATTATGATATTCCTTGGCACGATGAAGGTCACCTAATTTCCGGTGAAGAATGCCCAAGTGATCGTAAATTGATGCAACACTAACATGATCAGGGCTGACATGTCTCAGTCGACAACTAAGTGCATTGTCATAGTACTTTCTTGCTGTGTGAAACTCACAGTGTTCAGTACAAATCACGCCAAGCTTTAAAAATGAATTACCATACTCTGCTAATCTTGTTTTCTCTGTGAAATAATGTGCGTTTTCTATTGAAAATAGAGATTCATTCATTGTAATGAAGGCTTTCAAATGTGGCACAATGTGTATGGTATTTGAGTACTGTCGGTTGTCTTCCAGAAAAGCATCAATAAACTGACTAAATGATGTCACAGCTGCATTCGCTGTTCGATGTAGCATTTGTTTCTTAGACTGGTCTTTCATTACAACAGTTTTAATGGCATCATGCACAACCTGATGCACACGAATAAAGGCTCTGTCTCTGTCAAATAACACCAGGGAGCACCTTTTGAGTGTCATATGAATCGACTCTTTATCTTCGGCTTGTTCATCCACTTTGATAATGACACTGTTTACAATGTCCAAGCTTAACGGTTGTGATGAACACAGAGAAAGTAAAGTGAACGTTTGATCTATAGTTTTGTCGGATAACATCGCATTTTCAACAACAAGTGTTGTCGCTGAAGTCATGGACATTGGGTAGCTTAGATTGCTTTCTTTAAGAAATTTCTCTGTGGTGCTTCGTTGTCCTTTTTGTACTTTTTCTAAGTAGTCGACCCAGTGGAAGTTGGAAGTGGCTTTGTTCTGTCGAACCTGGTTAACAAAAGTTGCAGCGCTTGCTAATGCAAGAGGTTGATAGTCCAGGGTTTTCGCTACCTCTTTTCCCATCTCACAGTCAGCGATACCAGATAGCACCGCTAATAACGAACAGGAATCATCAACATCCATACCTCTGCTTATAGAGAGATGCTTCACGAAGGAGCTCGTTATAGGGATGGACTTAACGTCCTGGGTTGTAATCAGTACTTGGCCATTCGACCACTGTTCGTTTCCGCGTTCTGGAAGATAGGCATGGACCCATGACATATTAGAGACATTGTCCACAACCAGCAGCCAGGTGGTGTACAAATCGATTTTCGTTGCAACTAGCGTTTTCAAATTTGCGATTTTCTCTTCAGTTTCAATATCCTTGGAGTTGAGGGTGTTTGTAACTGCATATTCTGAGCACTTTAACTGTCGAACAAAGGAAGCATACGACTCCAGAAGTGAATCAGGGTTTGCTGCATTTAACGTCATCACACATGGGGTAGCAGATGGAATTGCCTTTGCTTCGTCAAAAAAACGCTTAGCTGCTAGACCTGCTAACTGTGATTTGCCACTTCCAGGATTCCCAGAGATGTACAGGTAACTGATGTAATTTTTGTTAGCCTCTTTTAACTCCTTGAGCTGTTTTGTTATTTCATCTGCCTCGCGATTGCGTTCTGTCACGTGATGTGAAGGCTTGGGAGGAAGAACACAAAACGGTGAGATTTCTTTTTCTAGCTGATCTTCAAGAACTTTTCGTTGTTGTTTTTCTTGTCGAAGTTCTTCTTCAAGATCGTCAACCTTCTTCATGATGAGTCTTAACTCCTCCGTGGGAAAACTTGTCTGATTTTTTACCTCATCAATTTGCTTAGTGGAGAGGCAGAGAGACTGAAATGCACCACGAACTTTGCTAATGGCATTTTGAAAGTCTGCGTCTGTTAGAAAGCCTCGTGGCATGTGAGCGAATTCTTCGTTTCTGAATTTTCTCAGAACGTCTACGCTAGTCTTGACTGCTGTGCTGAGACCTCTTCCAATACAATCAGAGTAAAGAATAGTGTAAAAAAGCATAGTACAGTCCCACTGGGCTCTAACACCATTTTTTATGGTCACCAGTAGACCCGCGTTTCGTGCTTGATTCCGCGGCGACTCTCTGTTATAGAAATCCATCCCACTTTTAGGATCATCTTTCCACTCTCCCAAAGTAGCCTTATAGCCATTATCCCATTCTTGTTTGAATACAGACCGCAGACCCTCTGTTAATATATCAGTTGTTACATAGCAAATTCTGTAATAGTTCAGTTGTTCTTTGGTATATTCTGGTGAATCGGCCATCTTTAGTTGGCTTTCTTTTCATGTGGCCGCCACAACCTTTTTAAAAAAAGAGATATTCTCCTCAGTTGTTAGGGAATTTCTCTGCGGGGAGGAATGGGGGAAGCTCTTAATTTTTTTTACTTTTTTTTGCTGCTGCTGCTTTTGACAATTTTAGGATTTTGAACGACAGTCTCCTAAGGCCGACGTATTTTTGCAAACTATAGTTTGACAAAGTATCTCCAGTTAAATTGAGTGCGAAAAGAATGAGTTAGATCCTTTCATATGAAATATTTGAAATGACATGCGTAGGCGATCAAATTTTATGTTCTGGTATATCTAATGCAATTGACTAGTGTCCTCCGCAAGACAAATCACTCGTTCAAGAGTTTTACACAAAGTTGCATTCTTTGTTGTTCGTATCGTTTGTAGGTAACTGATACAAGGAGTATACGAACTTTTTGTTTTGGAAACAAAGACTGTTTCCTTTGAAAGGAGATGTCTCTTGAATAGAGGCGTTACTTCAAAAAGGAGCACTTAAGGGGTTGGGGGGAGGGGGGTAACGTTTTCGTCCCTTGAATGGAGGTAACTTCAGTTGACCTCGGTTTTTAGATGTCCCAAAGAAGTTTCGCTTTATTACTGTGAAACTATTTTAGTTCAAGTATTCAGCAGTATCAAGAGAGGATAAACCTCTCTTGTTTCGTGGAGCATGTTCAGAGAGCAAGTTTGATTACCTTGTGCGTATAATGATAAAATTGAAAATATTTAAATCTTAAAAAGATTCCGTAAATTAGCCTGCTTGACAGGCGAAAAAGGTGGAGGGAAAGGGGGAGAAAAACTAAAGCGAAAGCGAAAGGGTACGCCCCTCCTCCTCTCTCCTCATCCCCTCACCCCTCTTTCCCTCCCCCACCCCACTACCCTTTACCATGCAGGCTACAGAAATGTGATTTTTTTTTTCACCCTGACCCCACCCTGCCAGCGGAGCCTTTCTTTCACTTACTCGATCTTGTATACTCAAGAAAGACTCTGCATGAGTCGACTAAGATCTTTCTTGAGCATGCACAGCATGTTGCTATGGCTGCACGTCTATTTTCAAGCTGCTAAATTATCTCACTTTTTTCCGCTCATCTCAAACGTTGTGTTCCTCCCAAGTTATAGTTCCGTATTCTCAAGCCGTCAGTGAAGTTTTCATCCTGATTTCTCGCCTTTCTATCGTCGGGAAGTTGTGCCAGCTTGAATACCGATACCTGTGACTATGACAACTTCCAAGATGGCTGCCCTGACGAAGCGAATTTATTCGTCTGTTTTCCTCATGTCGCTAAGACCCAATGGGCGCCCTCGTATTGAATCGACTCTATACAATACTTTGAAGTCTATCAATATCCTTAGGGCTACGAGAGGAGTTCGAGCCGGGACCAGAGTAAAACAACGAGCTGCCATATTATCTTCGCAACGTATTCACACGTTCATCACTACCCATCAGCGCGTACAATCAACCAAATATGGAGCTGGGCATTTAGCGACGAACTGTATAAACATCCCAACAGGAACTAGGATTACCTCCAAGGTACCTAAGTTCTTAATAACTAATGCCTGCCATGTCTCAAATAAAGTTGACGAGTTGCACAGAGTCTTCGAATTGAATAATGTGACCGTGGCCATTGTAACCGAGTCCTGGCTGACGGACAGTCTAGTCCCTGTACGGCGTTTTCCCAGTCCCTCTCGGTCAATTCATTTCGGTGACGTATCCGAGGCGAACGACCACGTGACCCAAAACGCTTTGGCCGCGCGGAATAATGAGGCCTAGGGACTAGGCAAAGCATTAGCCAGTCTTTTAATGTGTTTCGCAAAGACAGACCTACTCCTGGCGGCGGTGTGTTGGCTTATGTCCACAGCTCTATTCCAACTATACGCCTAGAGAATAACGAAGCCAGTGACAAAGAGGTTCTTTGGTTACTCCACACGCCACCTCGGATTTCAAGACCTTTCAGTTGCATAATTACGGCTGCTTTATATTTTCCGCCAGGGAAAACGCGTACCGAGGAGAGAGAATTGATTGATCACATCACTGAGCGCTTAGACAACTTGCTGATAGAGAGACCTTCGGCGGGTATCATAATTACCGGGGACTTTAACCACCTCAACCCGCGTCAACTGTGTCAAAGATTCAGCCTACGCAAATTAGTCAAAATGCCTACACGTGACACAGTTGACTTAGGCGCGTTTGTACTTACTAGTAGTTTCTGGGGGCGTAGGAGCAAGGTGCCCTAGAAAGATCAATAAAGAAGTTCCAGCTATTTATCGTACTGTAATACTGATGCATACCAACTCCCTACCCTTTTCACTGCAAAGAGTGGTCGAATTTACGACTTATAAAAAATAAGGCAAAATATCAATTCAATATAAGTGAAAATTAATTAATGCTGTAAATCATGAAACAAACTATCCTTCAAATGGTGAAAATGAACGAACAGTTATCCTCTCGACTCAGATTCTTAGTGAGCAGGTTAAGATTTAGCAGGTAATGGTGCATTGTGATTTAGGGGCAAATCCTCAATTCTTGTATGGTGAGGTCTTTTTAGCCTAATTGCCACAGCTTGCAAGACAGGTGCTTTGTGATCCAAGCGGAGCGAAGGGTGCATTTCGGGCGAAGCCTGGGAAGGCTAAATGACGAGGGCACAACTCTAATCACTCTAACCCTTTACACGCTTAAGGCCACTTAATTGCTTTAAAAAAATCGTTTTATTTGCTACAATAACGCGAATAATGTGATAACAGCTGTAACGGTTTCCTTTAGAATTAACTTGAACTAAAGCCGGATGCTTCTGATTAAGAACGGTGTTTTTAAAATGGTTGGATAGTTTCAAATGGATGGCACGGTAATATAAAGGATACAAACTTACCCATCATTCTTAGCAAAGTAAATGTATAGTCTGAAGTAATCGGCTACTGACATTCTTAATAGCGAAACTTTCATACATTCTCTCTTACGAGGTCTCGCTGCCCGCTGGAATTATATTTACCCAGCGAAAGGAAAATAGAGCTTGATCTGATATTATGAGCAGGTCAAAGGCCCCATGGTGGTAAGCGAGCCTCTACTTCTTCTCTCTCCGCCGCAGAGGAGTAAATGCACAAGGGAAAAAGCAATAGCCCCGGCTCTCTTTTTCTCTTTTTCCTCTCATTGTAGCACGTGCGCTTTCTTTTCCCCTTTCTCCCCAGACTAACTGTGACACACAGAGGCCTTTGTCTGAAATCGTCTTCAATTATATCAGTTTAAAAAATTCATATTTCTGTGCGCGAAACAAATGTAGGTCGCTTATATTTATTTGCCAACCTTGACACTCTTTTACTCAAAAGGTGAGGGCTTCCTGTCCAAAAAGACACCCTATGTTCAAGAGGCTAAATGGTACTTGAATTCTCAAAAGACTCAAGACCCTGAAATCCATAAAAACGGTACCGGTAGTCTCAGATTCAAAGTTCAAAGATTTGGAGGGCTTTCTTCTTCAGTGTAAAGCTCCAATACTTTCTACTTATTTCCTCCACGAACAAAAAGAAGACTTTTTGGTATAGATTTCACGGTCCAATTTTTTTAATTCACTCAATGAATCGCAATATACGAAGTGCTGATACTATCTCTCTTTTTAAAATCTAGATTGAAAGCATTTCTCCTTGGCAGATTCTCCACATGTAATTATTATTTGTTTTTTTGTCCGTTTAGTGTGAAACTGAAAGTGGGTGAAACACGCGGGCGTGCGTGAAGATCAATACGTCCCGCGAGAAGAGGCGACATTCCCTTTCTTTCGCCTTAGAAATCGTAACTAAGGACAATTTAGCCTCGGTCAACATCCCTTTATTCTTGATCTACGGCTATTGATCGCCCTGAGTATTAACCATTCTTGATCATCAGTGATTGTTAAAACGAGAAGGTGCTAAGCGAGAGAGAAGACGAATATTCGCGTAAACTCATCATGCATCAACTACAATTGCCGTTGTTTCCTTGTTTACAAGTATCAAGAGATCAGAGTGAACAAAGACAATTTCCTGATATCTTGTAACTAAAAAGCTGTTTCGTCACTGCCAACATTGAAATTTCTTTTCCTTGAAAATGGGTGAAGATAGAAAGTTAGATCACGCTAATTTCATATAGCGATTGGGTAAGTCAGTACCGCATCTTGCTGCTTAAAAAAGCACGACCAAATAACACATTCCACTGTTAAAATGCTCAATCTAATCAAAGATGCATACTTACCTTTTATGAAAAGTGAAAACTCGGTTAAACGGCGCAAGTTAGTATGGGGAACAAACAGACAGCCAAGGCGCTGCAGACGTTATCGAAAGTGAAAGTACTTGGTTTTGTGACACACGCGCAGGATATTTAAATAAATAAATAATGAGTTGGAGGTACCACATCCAGGTGGTTCTTCGTCTACCTGATTCCTGGTCGAATTGGATTTTGGAATTGTTGGTTTTTGAGGAGAGGGGAAAATCGGAGTACCCGGAGCAAAGGAGAGAACCAACAACAAACTCAACCCACTTATGGCATCGATGCCGGGATTGGAACCCGAGCCACATTGGTGGGAGGTGAGCGCTCCCACCACTGCACCATCCCTTGCTCCCTTTTTGACAGGATCTCGATGTTTATTATTTAAACAAAGCCGAGGTCAAATGCTCACTGACCCGGTTTAATAATATAACTGTGGATAGAAAAAAGAGCCCCAAGAAAAAGAGGGGAATGAAAATCAGGAATTGGAGATGAGCGGAAGTGAAGATGGCTTGCAAAAATGAAACGCGAAGAGACATTCTTGAATTACCAAACACAGAAACAAAAGATAACTATGAAAAATAAATAAAGTTACTGCCGATGTCCGGGGGAAAAGATCTCATAAAACGCCTGAAATAGTCTAACTTAGGTGGAAGCCAGTACACACTGGACCACATGTTCTTTCTGTTAATTGTAAGCTTCCAATTTATATTCCGTATTCCAGTTAATCTCGGCTTTGTTTTTAACGTAACGTTTCTTGAGGGTACACAATAGGTTTGGCGGGGTGCGGGATGCGGGATTTGGCTATTTTTTGTGGTGATACTCGGGATGGAAGCTGAAAAAAAGGAAGCGGGGATTTTGATAACGAGCGCAAGCGGGATTTCCTATTTTTATTTGTAGCAAGCGTACGGCTATTAGGCCTGGGTTCAAAACTACATCCTAGCAACATGCCGCGCATGCTCAGCTAAGTTCTTAGTCTTTCTCGAGTACGCCAAAATCGCGCAAGCGAAGGAAAGGCTCTGCTGGTAGGGTGGGGACGAGTGAAAAGTAAAAAATATGACATTTTTGTAGCCTGTATGGTAAAGGGTAGTGGGGTTGGGGAGGGAAAGAGGGGGAGGGGCTGGGGAAAGAGGACGTACCCTTTCGCTTTCGTTTTAGTTTTTCTCCCCCCTCTCCCTCCACCTTTTTCGCCTGTCAAGAATCGAAAATATTCCTACATAGTAAGTATGGGATTTCTTTTTAAGTTTTGAATATTTTCCGGTTAATCGTTATACATACAAGATAATCAAACTTGCTCTCAGAACATGCTCCAGAAATTATTCCCATAATGGATTTCAATTTCAGTTAGGCCCGGTCAAGAGAGAATGATCTAGCTCATTCTCTCTTTGCCCGGTTCAAACGTCGAATTTCACATGTGCCGAACTTAACGCGAGAGTTAAATGCATGTGAAGTGCGTCGTTTGAATCAATAAAAATCGACTGTTTAAATTAAATGCGACGTTTGCCGTACCTGCGACTGAAACAGTCGAAGATTCGTCTTAGGTTCGACTTTTGATTCAAACGTCGCGTTTCACATGTGAATTTTAGAAAATTATTATTATATTACTGGGATTGATATTGACAGAGTTCAGAGGGTTAAATTCGACGTTTAAACTGGGCCTTACAGTCGAACCTGTATAAAACGACCACCCTCGGGAATTGAGGAACCGGCCGCTTTAGGTGACTCGACCCAGTATTTTGTGTAGGTATACGTACACCTTCCATCTTTGAATCTCTCATACTTAAACTCTCTTTGTTTTCTAATATCAAGAAGAGATCGGAGTGAACAAGGAAAATTTCCTAAACTCTTTTTAACTAACTAAAATGCAGTTTTGTCTCTGCAAACATTGAGATTTCTTTCTTTTGAAAATGGCTGACGCAAGAAGTCAGCCGAGTGATTATGCGTATTTTTGATACGGCGTACTAGGTAAGTCAATACCGAATATCATTGCTTGAAAGCGCAAGTACGACCAAATAACACATCCCACTGTTAACATGCTTATATGAATCAAAGGTGCATACTTACGCCCGTGAAAAGTGAAAGAGTCGGTTAAAAACAAGTTAGTATGGGGAAACAAAAAGACAGCCAAGGCGTGCAGGCGGTGTCGAAAGTGAAAGTACTTGAGTACGCAGGATGACGTGATCTCAATGTTTTTATTTCCGGTTTCAAGTATAAATTGCCATAGCTGAGATCAAATGGGCACTGACCCTTCACACTATTTGCTATCTTTTTAAAACGCTAAGACTTGTCTTCGCATCATTTTCATTCAAAAAATGTTCTTAAATGGTCCGTTTTGTATTCAAGCGTTGATGTGAACGGGTATGTATAGGCATTGCAATTGCAACGGATGACAAGGGTGGACATGGATTGAAACTTGACAATGCAAAGTTGGGCCAGCTTTTTCCAATTTTAATGCTATAAATATATATTTCTGCATCAGGGGCGGCTTGCACACCAAGCAAAATATTATGATGAATGCTCCCTGGTAAAATTTGTTTGAGATCTTCATATCCCTAAAGGAGCATTTTATGTATGGACCAAGTCTGTAAGAAATCATAGAATTGACCGAAAACAGCAATATCCTCGTGACAAAGGCCCTTTTTAATACAGTTGTGGATTTCTTCACGGAGGCATGTTTCTGGGGCTTCTGCGGAGGAGAGACTGTGGAAAGAAAAAGATCCAGGAGAAACTGAGGGGAAAGAGTCGTGAACAATCTCGACCCCAGAGTTCTTCTGCGCATGACCGCCAGGGAGTCAGGTTGCGTAATCACTGGGGTTGAGATTGAGTCGTGAAGTGGAATCCTCAGAAAATGAACCCCCAAAAAACCGACAAAGCTACGAAAAAAAATAATAAATAAATGAAAGCGCTCACTACCAATGTGAAAAAAAAAACTCCCCATAACGTCCAAAATCGATCCTCTAGCGGATGTTACACAGCTAATAGTCACATCTAAGGACGACAGTACGACCCAGTACTTGTAGCTCGATAACTGCAGAGATCAAGGGCTTTTCCCTTAGAAAACTGAAAGAGCGCCCTTCCCATTTTTTAAAAGAAAATCCCTGGGGAAGAAGTTGCACTTTTCAGATCTTTTGTTACCGCAACTTTTGATTCCTCCTCCATTGCGTGTCTTCAAAATGTTCTTCCCACCCTGGTTTAATTAAATTTCTTCATTCTCTGTGAGAATACTTTCGTGTTTATTCTTTATAACTTTGATCTGTGCCTGTTACTACTTTGTCATGGAACTAGTTATCTCTCTGAACGTTTTCTGGAAGGCAATGCGGACCAGGGGCCCGTTTCTCGAAAGGCCCGGAAACTTTTCGGGGCCCGAAGGCAAATTTTAAAATTCAAACCTGTTGAATAGTGTATAGTACAGTTCCTGGCAGGAACTGTTTCTCGAAAGTCCTGGCAACTTTTCAGGCTCGGAAGGCTGCTGCTTTGTGTTTGTCGCTTACATGTAGGATCAAGTTTCAATAATTTTGAAAATAATAAAATGAAGCAAAATTGGATGGTTTATGGGCCAGGAACTGTGCTACTGTTCAACAGGTTTGGACTTGGATGTTAAAATTTGCTTTCGGGCTCGAGAAATGTCCGGGCCTTTCGAGGAACTGGCCCCTTCATTGTGCGATTCTATCTCAGTCCGGCATTCCTTTTAACTGTAGTTCTTCTTATCCTGCCTGTACGAGGCTCTTATTTCCGTTGAAAACTCTTTATATTGCTTATTGCTAATTGCGTCTAATTTGCGTTTCAAACACCTCCTTTCTTCTATTTTTCTAATTGATGAGAAACCCACGGGATCTTTTCAGTTTTCTCTCTTTGTCTGATCTTTTATCGTTTCAGACAAAATCAGACTCAGCTATTACCTCAGGCTCCTTTTCCTTGATCAGTAGCCTATAACAGCAAAAAGAACTTATTCTTTACTTTTGAATATGAGTGTACTGATTATGTTGCTCATGTTATAACGTTGGGTTTTGGTTCTCTTTTCATTTTGACCATCAATCGGTGTTCATAGCAACTCGTGGTCCGTGCCACAGTCTACCGATGTTCTCCATTTTTACGCCGATCAGTATGAGAATGATTTGATTCCTACGGTTTTCAAGGCGTAAAGCCTTCTTTTAGTTTGCTGAAAAGTGTGGTAGTTTCCACAAGATTATGTTGTATTGCAAATTCCTCTACTGAGTCTATACCCTGGTCCCAGCATCCTTGGAGACCCAGGGGCACTTAGTCGTGAAGATTACTCAGGAGCAGTTAGTCGGGACGATAGAATGTTCCTGGTGAAAGTTTACTATATCCCAGAGGTTTTTCTTGAAATTATTCCTCCGCGTGGGAAAGAGCGAGCCGCGACTCGCCCTCTCTTTCTTAAGTAGTTAGTTTGGTGGTATTTTAATTAGTGTCCACTATTAGTAGGCCTTACCAGGCCAGCTACAAGACCAGACACTTAAATGAAGTTCATCATCATCATCACGCGGAGAAAAATTTCAGGAAAAACCTTTGGGACCAGGGTACTGAGTCTATCCCTCCTTTCATTTCTTTCGCGTATCCTAGGGCCTGTTCTTTTAACAGATACTTAAAAGTCTTTACCGACTTGAGGAGGAAAAAATTGCTAAGAGTTAGATCTGGGAAACGTGTCGGTAAAATTTGCCTCCACAAATATCAAAGTAGCCTGCGTAGCAGGCGCTTGGAAGTAACGGGTGCAGGAAAAAAAGGGGGCACACGAGAAAGACGCCCCGTTCTTTCTTTACGCCCATTACTTTCAAGCGCTTGCTACGTAGGCTACTCCCAAGGAGAACCCGCCCCCCCCCCCCCCAGATTCCAGAGAAGAGTAAGGTACAACAGAGACACAAGTTCACTGTGAGATTGAAAGTACTTTACTTCAATCAGATTTAGCCATAAATAACGCAAAAGCAGAGCTTTAAATTCAAGCCCCAGTTGTTCAATCGTTGGATGGAGCTATCCACCGGTCAAAATCACAATCTAGCGGATAAGTACTAGGGAAACCGATTGCACTATTGACTGGATAGAGATTTATCCAACAGGCCCCAGTTGTTCAAACGGTGGTAGCGCTATCCGAAGGATAAATCTTTATCCAGTGGATAGTGCAATTGGTTTCTCAAACACTTATCCGCTGGATAGTGATTTATCCGGTAGATAGCGCTATCCAACGTTTGAACAACCGGGGCCAGATCTATAGCCTTACCCATCCAACATTTGAACAACTGGGGCCAGAACGTTAACAAAGGAGCCACAACAAGGAGCCAGTGGAAAAATTGATAACCGCTACACGTTTCAGAGGGCGCCTTTCCCCGTCACAACTTTCACGCAAGCTCGCTTTTCACGCTAGTTCGCCCCGAGTTTGCATTTGTTCGCCTGAAATATGACTAATGGGACATAACCACTTTGCATTTTCGGCATTTTAACTTGTGCTTTCATCTGCGTGTCATAAATGTTAACAAATGAAGTGCACCAAAATGATTGCAATATGCTCAAATACGCATGCGCACGTTATTGTTCTTACATTTTTAGTCGATGTGCCAAAATCCTTGGTGCCTGTGTTGGCATTGCTTATGTGAACCAGCCCATATGAACAGATTATAATTTTTTAGGCTTTCTTGGGCAACTTATGGAACTAAATGGGGTGTGGGAAGGAGTGACAGTATACTGAAAAGCAAGAGGAAAGATGGTGTTATTCTGACAAAAACTGTTGTCTAAAGCTAAAAGGTTATATTCTTCAACCGCCTCTATGTAATTTCCAATGTCCTCCCATAGGAAAAGTATAAATATTATCTTACACTACACATTATGATAATTTGATTTAGGCGTGAGTGAGGAATGAGGTTTTATATTTTGGTATTTTTTTTTTCAATCATCATGTTCGTGTTCCGCGCCCACTCTCTGTCCTTCACCCCAGTTAAATCCTCCAGGTCTGTCCTCTTCTGGAAGAGGTTGGTAGTTTGGGTCTTCTGGAGGAGCATCAAAGATGGCTTTCCTACAAGGAAATACAAACTATACAAGTAAACAGTGTATTTTAATAATTATTCATAATTACAAAATCATATCAGTGAGTATTATTGACTGGCAGGTCCCATTTCTCTACAGTGACAGTACATGTTTCTAAAATTTATGTTTTTAACCTAGAGGTTCACCACTAGTAAGTGAGACCTCCTGCTTCTTTAAAATACATGGAGGAATCCTCATTATGTCAAACATTCTTCAAAAAATATATTGATGGCATTAAGTAGTTCCAGAATTTAAAGTTGGTTGTAAGGCAGAAACCCTCAGAAGTCCCAGATTTTGTAACATGGAAGCATTCCTCACTCAGATCCTTTAACAGTTTCACTGTAGTTAAAATGTCATATGTTATCTATGTGGTCAGTGGCAGAATACTGTTTGGAATAAATTCCATCCAATGTAAACATACCTTATATAAAACTATTATATTCCTTTTTTAACTCGTGGGTACGCGCGAGCGTACCACGAGTTATTGCAGGGACAGTGATATGCAAATGAGTCACTCGCTCACTCGTAGTAGACGTTTTCGTAATTAATCGGGTCCGAACTCGAGAGCGTGAAGATCTATCGTTTCCAAAGAAGCACGCGCTCGGCGAAGTTTGGTGGCATCAAATTCCTCGCTGAGAGCGTGCATCGTGCGCTACAGCACGGTCAGAGGATAGAGGTCTTAACAAATTTAAGACACGCAGGAATCTTTCAGATTAGTATGATTCAAGAGCCTTTGACTCGTCCAGGCGTTAAACTTGACGAGAAGATGAGCATTTGCTCTTCTACTCCTTCAACTTCGACGCTGGCTTGATCTCATACCTTGTAGTAATGTAGTAGGTTGTGTATGAATGAATGTATAATAAATAAAGGCACTTCTTCTTCTTCTTCTTTATAAGGACTTCTTAAGATCACCGGGGGAAATGGATGTGATTTTGAGCATTAGCTTTAAAATAACAGCAGAAATCGAGATAAGAAAACATAAGCTTATGTTTTGCGTCCTATTTCGCGGAGGAGTTGTGTCGACTTTTTATCGCATATGTTCTTTCATTGCCATGAAATGTGTCTACATTGTTTTTTGCTGTCAGTAACCTGATTTCAATTAGCCTTAAATTTCATCCGATTGCTTCGAGTTGTTTTTTCAATCGGTTAAGTATGGCCACAAGGTCCAGAGGAGATGTGTTTGTCGTTAGAACATCAAAACCCATCGAAAACCTCTGAAAAATCGTGTTACTGTTTCGTTAGTCGTTTCGTTACACATTCTGTAGACTGCAAACCAAGAGACTGAGGGGTTGCAAGATCGGCTTATAGTATAAAACACGGAAATTGTCCATTTTTTCACTCGGCACTTCATACAGCAAGAAATTAAAAGTATTGTGTTTCCAGAACAAGGATAGTATATTTATAATCTGAATTTCTATCATTTCCTAAAATTTACTGTGGGAAAAGCAGAGGTGATAACTAATTGATTATTTTCTAAAAAACGTACCCACGAGTTGACGATAGTCTTTCTTTGATTTTTTAAATAGTGTAGGTCCACCACAGTAAGTATGTTTTCATCAGGAGGGTAGTCATGACAGATGTTGTGGGTAACATGTTTGAAAACAAACAATATTAACATTTCTTACAAAATTCCTGGTGTCTTGAGTATCCTAAAGCCACCTGGTTGCTCAGGGAAAACATCTTCAAAGAAATAATAGATATGCCCCACTGCAATACCTTGAAAGACAGTTGAAAAACATGAGTAAAAGGTGGAAATACAAGTAAGAAGAGGAAGATTTAGGGTTATTTTGAGGTTGTTTTATCGCCCTAGTGTTTAAGTCCGATCAGAATTTTATCATTTAATGATCATGAAAGAATTTAGCAAAAAAGAAAAAAAATACCAGCTGGTTTCATGTGAGGCTAGATAAATTTGTTGAACAGGTGTTTCAACTAAATCAAGTTATTAGGGATACAAGCCAGGGGGGTACTTAAGGAATTCTTGGGTGCAGATGTGCAATTGGGAACCAGACCTGTTTCAGCTAAATTTTGCTACGGAAACCTTACATTAAACTAAACTCCCCAAATCCCACCCTATCCTACAGGCACTATTTTCCACCTATCAATACTTTCTTTGTCATTTATCTGAGTATCAGGTGAATCGTTTTCAATTTTGACTCCTCTACCTGGCTGGTCTAGACTAAAATCCTCAACCCATCAGTTTCCTGGAACCCAAACCATCTGATTTCTATACCCTCTTCCAGACTAAACTGCTTGAAAACCATACCCTTTACAGCAGCACATTATTAGCCTATATTTAACAATTATTCCTCAAGCCCGAATGGGCTCTGAGTCGGCCGAATGGGCTATTGACTCAGAGGCCATGAGGGCGAGAGGAATAAAAGTTTTAGTAGAATCCAACTAGTTGGTCAAAAATATCGAGACTAAAAAAATTTAGCTAGTTAAATCTAGACTTTAATCCTTTTTTGCCGCCAAAAAGCCTGTGCTTTCCACTGCTAGTGGGCTATAACATATAGCCCAGTAGTAGCTCAACCAATCAGAATGCAGCATTGATAATAGACCACTAGTTGGATTTTACTTATTAAAATGGCAGTACACCACCCCCCCCCCCCCCCCCCCCGATACAAGCTACTGTTGATCAGTAGCTATTCCTTAATGCACTTTATTTACGAAATTTTAAGCGGAAAAAATTTATCTCTTCACGTATGGTCTTGACACAATAATATTGTTTTACCTATAAGATCAACCATGACTGAATTTCCCAGCATGAGGGAGAAACCAAACAGCACCCAGGGTAAAAATGGAGCCTTGAAAGTTAAGAGACCAAAGAAGTTCATGCGAACATACGGATTTCTTCTGCTCCAGACGTACACCAGCATGATGGTGAATGCCTGGCCTAGAAAGACTAAGTTGACAAACAGGGCAATGATCTGAATGCAGAAGTTAAGGAACAGTTCTTCTCAAAAGGAGGGTTCAATAAAATTGATTTTAGTTCAGATTGTTTACTGAGACAAAAAAGATCTATTTTGTTTTGCAAGTTTGATAAAATAGTTGTGTCAGACTTGCTCTGACATGTATTTTCACCTATATATCGCAGATTGAGATATTATTGAATTTTTAAACTGGGTTCAAACTTTTGAGTCTATGAAAGTTATATGAAACCACAGAGTTTTAAAATTCAAATGAATCAGTGATATTCATCAGATCTTAACAGTGCTATTGGGTGGCTCTTACTTTTGATTCTGTGAACAAAGTCACACATAGCGATGAATTCAAAACAAATATTATTGTTTTCTCAAGTATTACTTTACGACATTATTTTGTTTCTTCTCTCTTTTGTATAAGATTACCAGTAGATCTTTTTCTGAATATAATTTTTCAGTTCAGAGTCTCACTTCTTTTAGCAGTGAAAGAAGTGTACATAAGAAAAGTTTATTTACAGCAATATCAAGGATACAGTCATGATCACTCCACCAAACATGAACATAAAAACAAAGTCAGCAGTTCTTCCTCTGAAAGAACCCTCCTCTAACATCCGACAATACCGATAACTATCATATGTCAAGGATTTTATCAACTAAATTAATCAATGTTGATAAATCAAGAGTTAAAGGATTTTTGAAAACAGCAAAAATGACTTGTGGGAAACCATTCACACACACTTTTTTAACAACAGACATACATGAGGTCTGTCTTCACCTGCAAATACCAGGTGTTAGTCAAGGTGGCCGGAGATACAGGGGTACAGTAGTCAGTGATAAATTAGAATAGTTAATTAACAATAAATAAATGAATAAAACTTAAATGTGAATAAATAACATTTACAAAATCAACCACTTGTAACAGTTAAAGGTACATATAACTGCAAAACTGAATTAAACTATTGATACTGTTTAGTTTCCTATTTTCTGAAGCAGAATAGACACTTCAATATAATTGTCCTAACTTCTAATATCAAAAGCAACATGTTATTGATATGTTTTGTAAAACCTCTCTTGGGGAGAACATTATTCATTTGTTAACCATTTCATTCCCAGATTGAGCAAACAAGTCTTTTAAGGTGCTTATTGAGTCTATGAATGAAAACCTTTAGTGTTACCATTCAAATGATTTCTCTAGTGCAGTAACATGTTTTCTTAGTATAATTTTTCTCAGTAATTTTGTTTTTCAAAATTTTTATTCAAATGAAATCTGGCAATTTTGTTAAATTTTAACCATGGGCATTTTGGGAGTAAAAGCATTAAGATAGGTTCCACCCCCAGGGAAAAATCTACTATTTAAAGTTGTTAAAGTGATTTTTACAGCAATAGGTTTTAGAAATCTCAGTGTATTTATTCCCATGAAGGATGACTTCATAAAAAGAAATATACAAGATTTGAAAAAGTTCTATACATACTTTTGGTGGTGTTTCTCCTGCTAATTTGTTTCAAAATATATTTCCACAGCTCCAAAGTAAGTTTAAATTTTAAAACTTCATTCATTCTTCAAGATAAAATAAACCAGGAGGCCATAACCCAGAGCAAGCAATTCCCCTGTGCTTGTGTCACAACGTTTTCACTGACCAGAATGATTTTGGCATGAATTTAGGACATCTTTTAAATCCCACAAACCAGTCAGCACAACCAACAGCCCTGCCAAAGGATATTTTGGACTTTTTAATGACATTGATTTTTCATTTCTCATAACTTATCTTTCTAATGTGCCCATAGACGGAGCAGAGCTTCCATTTTCGTGGGAAAAGTGCTCTAAAATGTTTCTAAAAATAAACTGGTCCGTAAAAAATGGCATGACATAGGCCTAGTATGGGATTTGCTCGTTCTGGGCATGGGTTCCTGAATAAACAGAGTGGGCATGTATTATTACTGAACAAGCATGGACTAGCCTGCGTGCAGACGATAACTAAACTCTGATTAGTACCATCTGCGAAGCAGCGCAGAGATCCTTGTTCTAGACCCCCAACGGACTCTACGAATTTCCGGAAGTGCGTTTCGAATTTCCCTTCAACCTGATGGGCGATCATGACAAACAAAACAAAGGCCTTTTTTAACTGGCCAATCGTGGCGCGTACTCAAATCTGGGTACACAGCTGGAAGTCCAGAACAAGGATTTCGGTGCTGTTTCGCAGACGGAGTTAACCAGAGTTTAATTTCGTCTGCGCGCAAGCTAGCATGGACGAACATTTGTAGACTCTAAAGGATATGTGAAAATCATGTTGAAGAAGAAGTTGAATCCAATTGTCCCAAAGAACAAGAAATTTGTTATCAGTCTCCAAAACTGAAAAAGAAGAAAACAGAAAAATTTAAATAATGTTAATTAATATAGAAATAACTTTGACAATCTTATTACAATTTTTTTCATGACTCTTCCCCTCTTTTTAAAGAAAATTCAACCTGGTGAATAAGCTTGCTGCTAATCATCGTCTGCATAATACGTATATCAATATTTTTAATGCTGATTGTACTGAGATTTATTGCATGAATGTGATATTGAGAATATTTTATGCATAGTCAATGTTTTCCTCTAAATATATTTTGTACTACAACAAGATAAATTGTTACCTAAGGAAATACCTACCTGAAATCTTTGAAATATAAGCTCGGGGTTGAAATATAGCTGAAAAGGTGTTATCAGTTCAAGTTGCTAAAGACAAAAACAAAAAAAGTTCTTTTAAAACAGATGGCACTGAATGCTGGACATGGAGACACTCACAGTTGTATGTAAACAAGTCTTTTGCACTCGTTTTACGCAGTAAAATCGGTCAAATCTCAACCAAAAAATATTTCTTACTACTGCAAGTGTTGTAACTACACAAGCAGTCGCATATGTCCGTGTAACCACCGGCATTTGCAAGTATTCTTGTTGAAATGTTTGGTACGCCATCTTGCCGGAACTCTTGTTGTATTACAAAAGACACGTCAGTGATTCCAGACTTTCGGGTTTGAGTTCGTCCGTAGAGGTCTGGGACGATACCATAATCCAACATGGCGGACCCTCCAAAGGCCAAGGAGTATCAAAACTTTTCATTTCCCAATGACGAAATGCCGCTAAGTTCGATCATTCCAGCTGTACAAGAAGTAAGAAAACGTAGACCTCCATTTGTTCCCTCTGTTGGACTTCCAAATGTGATAAGAACACCGCAGGAACTGATGGTAGAAAGAGCCATGGAAAACTGCGCTTTCAAGTCAGTTTTAGCCGGAGTTGTAGGTACTGTAAAAAAGCCCACTTCATTTTTAGTTTTTTAATTGTCAATGGGCCTAGCACGTTATTAATAATTGAAGAAACTGTCTACGGCTCTTACTGGATACTGGACCACCAATTCTTAAAGCGTGCGCAATCGATAAAAATCGATCATCGGATTAATCGATTACTATCGATTGATTTTACCAATCGGTAATAATCGATACTCACAATGCAAGGCCTCTTAATTGTATCGATTTTTATCAGCTTTACTAAATGTGTTTAGTTTGGTCTGTATATGTGGGAAAAATGGGGAAAGTGGCGGGATACCTTTTTATTTGTCTGACAATCATTATTAATAAAGCTATGATCTTAGAGATTAAGCGACGGTCACATTGCCTTTTCAGTAATGTCTGACGACGTTAGTTATGCAATGACAGCAAAGAAAACTGCCAAAAAGTTTGCTGCACTTTCAGAGTTTTTGTTTCACTTATTTTCTTATTTCCATTGTTGTTGTGGTTGCGCTGAGCTTGCTAGTGGCCTAACCATGAAAAAATTTTGATTTTTGGGGAGGGGGCAGGGTTAGGGGTCTTGATCAAGATGACAAACAAACACCACCATTTGGGGAGTACCCACCCTCCTTGAGAGTTTGTTTGTTTTAGTTCTTCATGATCTGCAGGCTGGTTCATACAGGTCATGGAAAACCTGTAGAGTTATTGAAGTTAAGGATTTCATTTGCAAGGCCTGGAAATTCATGGAATTTACTTTTTGGTCCTTGAAAGTCATGAATAATTAAAGTTTTGTTTGGTAGATTAGTTACTGTGATGACAAAACAAGTATAATGTAAGATAAAGAGGAGTAATTAAACAGCACAAATGTCATGCATTTTAGTGGATATCAGAGTTTTTTTCTGTTGAACTGTTGAAGGTCAACAAAATATGCTAAAACAAGGAAAGTTTTGAAATTTTCGAAAGTGACAGCTAAACCTATGGTCATGGAAAAAGTCATGAAAATTCATGGCATTTGAAGAGCTTAAAAGGGTACGAATCCTGATATGTGCTGGTACCTGCAGGAGGTATCCCAAGTGTCACATGTAGTAGTATTGTTATGGCTTGACACCTTTTTTGTAGGGGCAGAGTTTTTGTGTTATTGCTAAGGAAAGTTATGAAGTCATAAAGACTTAACATTGTTTTCTTTTAACAAGGCACAAAATAAGGCTGAACTACAAATGCCAGGGCCACACAACTGGCATGTTTGCCTTTTTCTTAATGTTTGTTTTTTAAAGTGTGAAGCTGCAATTTATCACCCATACAGGTTATGGTCTTGGTGCTGTGTTTGGCCTTTTTACTGCTGGAATGGACTCATCCATGCCCAATCCAATGACTGGAGTTGCTGATCAATCAGCTAAGGCTATTCTCAAAGACATGAGATCTCGTGCAGTTTCTTATGGAAAAAACTTTGGTGTTGTGGGTTTCATGTTTTCTGGAACTGAATGCGTAGTAGAGTCTGTAAGTTCATAAAAATATGTCTAAATGAAAGTTTAAGTTTGAATAAATTAGCTGAAGGGTTTCCTGAAAAAAGGGCTTAATTTACTTATAATATTGTTGTCCTTAACTTTCACATTTTTTCTGCTAACATCAGTCAGTGAAGTACAAGTCAATATTATATGTACAGTCAACCTCTGTTAATATGGACATTTAGACACTTAATCAGGGTTGTTAAAGTCAGGTTGAATATAAACCAGAGTCTGCATGAATTTTTAATTCAAATCTGAATGCTTACAAGTGAAGGCAACTTCCTGTAAATCCACTTTCCTACAATTTGTTGTTTATAAGCTCTGAAATGATTAGATCAACAGGGTGCAAAGAAAGTCAGTTTTACAGCTTCCCATTCGGGCTAGCTGTAGCTAGCATGTACTAGCCCAAACATCACTTTAACTAGCCCCAAAAACTTTTTGATGAGCAGGTTTGATTACACAGTTCTTCTGTAATTTGAATTCTCAAAAAACTTCACTTGCCCATCGGGCAGGCTAAGAACAAAATTCTCTAGCCCCATAGCAAAATGCTCTAGCCCTGGGCAATCGGACAGTACTTTCTTTGCACGCTGATTTAATTAACAAAGAAAATGCTTTTAAAAAGGCAAACAGAAACCTGGAGTGAATTCATTTGCAGCATACATGTATAATGTGCACCCTGATTGCAAATAAACAGGTTGTTAAGACCCCAAAAGCTACCCATGCTTTTTGCCTATTGTTAAAAAATTCAGTATCATGGTGAAAGCCAAAGTCTGGCAAAGTCACTGTTTTTATTGGACAAAACAAGAATGTGATCTGACTCAATCAAGGATGCATTACATATCAGTAAATGAAAGTTGTCATAGTCAGGGGCACCAAACGACTGCTTTCTGTAAAATATCTGTTCGGAGAAGCACATATTGCCTCGAATTTTCTATTACTTGAGGATGGCTAAATAGTTATTTCTAAATGACTGTTCCATTCATGTACAATTTTCAAAGCTTTTCTAATAAATGCCCTATGTTTTTATTAAGTTTATTTTTTCAAATTTCACTCCCCAGATTGGGCTATTTTTTGTCGAAAAAGGGAAACCTAACACTTTTGGTTTCAAAAATGTGATGGAGAGAGGAATCAGAAAAATTCTCACTTTCGTAACGTGTTGTTAAAATTTTTGGGATAATAAGGCTGAAGCCTTTATCATTTTGAAAAGACTCAAGTTCCCCTAGGATGACCGAACTTATACAAACTGTATAGCGCCACTTAGGATACACTTCTAGAGCTCTAAAAGTACTCTGGACAGCCTAAAAAAATGTTTTCAATGTATTTAGGAGGAAACCGTCACTGGGTGCCCCTGTCATAGTAGGTGCAAACTTTGCAGGTAGACTTATCACTGCCATTATGTTTATTGCTTCTGGTTCATAGCCAACCTCGTTCCCAGGGTTCTCTCCTACCCATCCCTACGGAGCGAGAGAGAACCTGGGAACGAGGTTGGTTCATAGCTATCTGGCAAGGGTTTCCTTACCTTGATATTTTGGTATAATTTGCAGTTTCGAGGAAAAAGTGACTGGAAAAATGGAACGCTTTCAGGTGGAATCACTGGTGGACTCCTTGGGCTTAGAGGTATTTATTAACACCACACAATTTTAGTGATCCTGCTTAGATTACGTTTTAGATAAAAACAATAATGCATCTTTCAAAGCCAAAAGCTATGGATGTTGTAAGCAATTAATGATTTAGCTCCTTTTTAGTCCCATCTGCTAACCCGGTTTAGTCCAGGGGAGTGCATGAAAAAACTGTCAAAAGGGGTGGGAAGGGTGTCTACGATAGTTGTAACATCAACAATCAACAACAAGTTGTTGAAAGCACCAGACGTCTTTAAAAGTATTTTGGTCATTATAGCTATTTCCCACCTACTCAATTAAAAAATAATTTGCTGGTGTATTGATCTCCATTTGAGTTTTTTTTCGCAATTTTTCATAGCTGGTGGGAAAGCAGCTGTCATGGGTGCACTTGGATTTGCAGCATTTTCAACTGTTATTGATTACTACCTCAGATGACCAACCCATAGACTGGATTATAGCCAGCCACTAGAGATCCCAAGACAATTTTTTTTGTCTAATATGAGTGTGGAGAAGGATGAAATAATGCTCGACTGGTCTTTTATCCAACAAGCTGTCCCTGGTGGGTCATAGAGTTTAACAAGACTGTGCCAGCAAAATCTCTGAACAAAAGGGCGGATAGTTCAGGTGGTACCATGACTGAATAAGGTGGTTCTATAGTGGAAGTAATAGGGACAAAATATGAACAAAGGAATGTGAAGGGTGAAACAATGGCTTTGCTGAAAATGTTGATCACTCTTTCGTTTTCTCATCCATGCAAGACAAGACAGTGAAATATCTTCTTTTCAGAACAATAATTTTCCTTAATTTTCTACCTCAAAATTGAGCATCTAATCAGATCAATTTCTGTGAAGGATAGTTCACAAATCGCAAACGTTGTGCTTCACCGACTAAGGGTGCAGTGAATTTATAGCATTTTGTAATAAGAACTATTACACATAACTCTTTTCTTGGAATTTTCAAGCTATTGAAAGAACTGCATGTATTTAAGTACCAATCGAACAGGTGCAAGCATTCATCAATCTCACTCTAAGGCACTTCGAAACAGTAGCACCTGACTTTAAGGTACGTAAAAAAGTGATTCATTTGGATTTTTAAAGGTCATTTGCGGGTTGCTTGACTCTCATAGTCAATTTGTAGTAGCCTGGAGGCCACAGCGGCGAACGCAGATGTATGTCCGGAAGCGATGACCTGATATACGCCTGTGTTCACCGGCTAGGGAGCCCTGATTTATTGACGAAATGTCGTGACACAAATGGTGTGGGAACTGTATAGGAACCCCAAGGCTGCAAATGAGACACTCGGTACAACATCAGCACTCATTTTGAGAATGTCATTAGCTTAGCCTGTGATATATTCGTGAATATCTTTGTTCATGTAAAAGAAATCATTAAAAGATGATGTTAGGTTATTATTGATGTAGAGAAGCAGAAACAAAGCAATGGCTTAATCCTCTAAGTCATCTAGAGGTGAATGTTACGTTATCTGAATATTTTCTGCTTGGCAGACGATATAACTCAAAAACGCGTGAAAAACAGGTGTGGCCTTATCTTAACTTTAAAACCATACTTATGACTGCGAGTTCGATAAGAAAAGTGCAAAATATCACATCATGTTACCCAACCACAAACTAGCAAATGCTCTGGTCCTGGTTTTTCGATTGAACGCTAGTGCCGTCCACCGGATAAATCACACTATCCAGTCACTTTCCAGTGGATAAGTGTAATAGGGAATCCAATTAATGATTCTGTGATCCCGTGGATAGAGATTTATCCATTGGATACCGTCATCTGCCCAGCTTTTGAACAACTGGGGCTGGAACGATAAGTAAGAGATTTCAGCTCCTTAACACTTCGCTTTCACACCTAGATCACTGAAATTATGGCAAGATTATTTGTCAATCTAACCCGAATCTAACTTTTAATTCTGTGAACGGGGTTCTATGATGTTATACCATTCAAATGAAACCTCTTCAGTAGTTGTAACTTTTTAGTGTGTACACAGAATCCTATGGTGTTACCATTCAAATAAAACCTTCCTAACACTCCTTTCACAAGGTACTACATGTATTTATCTTCTAATATGCAGTTCTAACTGTTGAGTCTGTGAATAAAATCCTATGGTGTTACCATTCAAGTGAAACCTCAGTTAAAGAACTTCTGCGTAGTTGCACTTACATCTTAGGATTTCACTAACGAATTTTAAATTTCTTATAACGTTTTTACCTTAGACGAAGTAAAAGAGTTAAAATTTGGGTTTTTAGTATTTACAGTGGAACCTCAGTCAATATCATAACGAAGGGCTAAGAGACCGACAAATATTCATATATCTTATCTTAGCTGGTCCCATCTTACTACTACTGGAACGAAGAATATTGTTTTTTATACTAAGGACTTCGTTAGTTGGAGGTTCGTTATATCAAATTTCCTGGAAGACCAGGCGAAATTCCTCGTTGGTTCTCTGCCCTATATAAAAATCCTATCAGAATGTGAGCGAAATGCCTCATATATCCTCATTCAGTCAGAGGACGCAAACGCTGCACAGATCCCACAATGTTGCATTTTGTCGGCATGTGCAGCAAAGTCCTGGGACAAAAGCTGGAAAGGCGTCTGCTCTCGCAAGCCATTGACCTGAAAAGTATAGAATCACTAGCACAATCCCGGCAAAGATTTTGTGTGAGCTTCTGTGAATTACGAAAGAAAACTCACTCCAAATAGCTCCTGAAAAACGTGACATAAATGAAATGGAGTAGGAGCAACTATTTTACATAATTTAAAAACGCCGGCCCGATCGACTTCCACTGGTCTAGTTCCCCTTCCTTTATATCTGATGCCATCCGGCAAATACTTAATACACCTTTATTTCAGGTTTCAATATCTTACAATAGTCCAGGAGCGTAGCGTCCATTCACACACATAAGCCCGTGCGTATAGCTGAAATTTGGAAAAAAATAACTGAGAATTTTTATCTTGTTTGTGTTAGTTTTTCCCTTACCCTTTTATTATTCAATAAACGGGTGGCAAGAAACGTTTTAGTGGGGTGACAGACGAGAGATTGAGCTCTCTAGCAATTCTGTGCCGGCATACACAAGCACAAGAACATTGATATTGATGGTACTGTAAGAGAGTTTTCCTCTCTGAAGGGCACTGTTTGACTTTTTTCCCGTGTACACTCTACCTTACCGATAACACTAGAGATGGGTAAAATAAACAACTTCCAACTGCATATTCCCTCGTATTTATTTACTGAAAATGTCATGCGAAAAACGCAGGATATGCTATTTGGGTTGCGCTCCAACTTTTCTTCTAACTTTTCCGCCCCTGTAATACACCTGACTCATACATTCGGTAGAAAAAACGCATCAGTTTAGAAGACAAAGGTGACTCGACGGTTGGCTAATGCTTTCCAAGAGTGCGAGTAAAAAACAAGCTGATTGAAAAAAAAAATGCTCAAGAGGAAGCATTCCGGGAATAAAAATTAGGTCATGGGCCAAGTACCACCTTTCAAGAAATTTCTATTGTAGGATGACAAGAGAGAATTCTCTCTTAAGGGTGAGTATGACTAGGAGCAACTACACCAGGCAGGTTTTTCTGAGGTAACGCCGCCACTGTTCAGAAACAGGCGACCCAATTTGAACTTTTTGGTCAAGGAAAAAATTTATCATTTGGGTGAACATGGTGAGGGAAAGAGAAAATAAAAATGTATTAGTAACAGAATCAGGGAAAAAACGCTTTTGCCACTTGTAGATAAGCAATGTAGCAAAAGTAGCTCCACCAATCAGCTTTCTCGATCTGGGGAAGTACCCAATAGCTGGGCCGAGTGGCTCTGGGGACGAGAATGACAGCTGGGTCGCTCACTTTTGTGCACGGAGTCAGTGGCGGGAAAAATTTTGAAAATCGAGTTTTACGGAGTTTTACAAACTGGCCAGAACTGGGAATGTAGTTGCCTTCCCAGGTAAGAATGCTTCTAAAGGTTTAAGTGAACTAAAATAATTTGAAATTTAAGGGCCATCACAATTACAAACACTCAAACAGTTAAGGACTTAACAGAGGGGAAAAAACAAAAAATGCCAAATCCTAGGAAGTACCTTTCGCCGTCCAACTAGACTAAGGGCAGGCCATCTTGCAAACTCGTACCATGGAAAATGTCATTCGTTGTTTGTCAAAGGACTTAAAAAATTTAGTTTTTATGACTAGGAAAGTAAGACAAAGAGGTAAAGGGGCCAAAGTTTCACTATGGGTTGTTTAAAAAGATCACACGAAATTTAGGATTTTTAATTTCCTTTTGAGAACTGTGTTTTGCTAAAATTGAGGGTAGGAAACATATTTACGGACGGAGACAAACACGAAAAAGCAAAGGACAATTTTCTGCAATAATTACGTAGAAGCTTAACTTGTACAACTTTTTCCTCATGTTTTATTTCAATGTTAAAGAAACCCTATTGTGATAACAGGTTTCATTCGTTAAAAAACTATGAACCTTAGAAAACGGGACAGTCAGTGGCTAAATATAGGAGATCTTATCCCAAATAATATAGGGAAATAAATACGAAACTTTTTCATGATTTCAACTTTAAACAATCTGAGCAGCAACCCTTTAACAAACTATAGGGTTCTGAACCAGAACTCATCTCCCAGCAATTGCAGATGAGTTTGAAAGTTCTTTAAAACTATGAGCGAGTTTCTATTTGTGTAACCGATGCAAGAAATAAGAAGCACCAAATCAGCAAACCGCTAAGAAATTGGACATTTAATTACATCTTGTTAAAGCTTGTAAATTAAATTAATAGAGCTTGAACCAGCTTGGATAGTACATAAGTGAAGGGTGCAAAAACTTCCTGCTTAGAGTTGAAAAGAAACCAATATGTACAAACAAGTTAGGTTGTACAATCAATCCTTTCACGTGATGTTGTTGTCGAAAACCATCTAACATTGTATCCTTGCCATAAGTTTGTGAGCAAGTATGACTTTTCATGTAATGCAACCATTGCTTAGCTTCATCAGCCACAAACAACATTCCAGGAGTACAACAGGAGGGTGTGGGACCAACTGTAACAAACCTCTTTGAGATATACTGCATTTCAATGATGTGTTGCCTGCTAATGGAAATAGCCATCAGTAGGAAGTAAGCTATTGCCCAAAACCAGATTATACGGATGTTAGACTTACGTTTCCAGCATCTTCTCATGCATGACATTACAAAATTCAATATAAGTGTTAAACAGCTACCAAAGAACACAGCAAAGCTGATCAGTTGGGGAATGCGCTCTGGCTCTAAACTCCAAAATCCAAGAAGTCTTTCTGGATGATAAAGTTTATAAAACAAGACATTGGAGGTTGATACACGTGACTCCATTGCCTTTTTTCTAGTTTCAAGAACATAATACAAGATTTCAAACAGCTGAGGGTGAGGAAAGGCATCATCCTCAACCAACAGCACATATTTTGGTTTGGTCTTAAGGCTTTCTTCCAAACAAAATGCATAGTCTTGCTTCTCTTTTTCTTTAATATTCACTTGAGGTGAGCTTCCTACTTCCACAGAAAACTGCTTGTAATAATGCACTGTGGAGCTAAAGCCACTGGCTTCTTCATGGCCCTTGTCATCAACATCACACACTGATAATCTTATTTTCCATGGCAATGTTCTTGTCTCTGTACTGTTCAAAATGACAACAAACTGCCATAAAATCTGAGTCAAGAACCTTGGATTATTTCTAACAAGTAATGGGCTTTGGCGAGAAGCTGAAATAATCATGACATCAATGTCAACATTTAGCTGATCCTTTGCAGGATTACTGAAGCCAAGAGTCAAGTTCCTTTGACGAAGTGAATCCCAAAATTTAGATGCAGCTGTGACTCGCAAGTCATTTTGTCTTAAATGGTAAGCCATTTCAACAGATGAGTTATGAAAGGGATTGTGAAAGTAAAGTGAATACCTCATGTCCTTACATATAAATGGGAGTAGACCAAGAAATGTCACAGCATATACTGTTAAAGAAGCCAAAGAGGGTACAAAGGAACCCAGGTTTGGCATACTTACTACCAGTAAATATTTGAGTGACTTAGAAAATTAATCTTTCACCAAATATGAGGTGCTGACCTGCAAGGTAAAAAAGGGACTAATGTAAGGAAAAACACTTACTAAAGCCATTCACAAAGTAAAATCTCTGTTGGGAGGAAGGATACCCTTGTTTCTCCTTTTGTTTCAAGACGTTTCTTGTGAAAGTAGTCAGGGAAAATGCCCAGCCCTGAAGAGCTAAACAGGGCCTTATCATATAACAAAAGCTTCAAAAAGTCAAATATTGCTGGTAAAAATGAAGAAAATAGGCAAGTCTTGGATCAGAGCTGTCTGGCTATTTTTGTTTTCAGAGAACAGAGGGTGAATCTTCTACAAAAGTAAACTAAGGAAAAACACCGAAGTTCAGCATTTGTTTGGCAAATGACCATGTCTTGCATAAATTAAAATTTTATGTGTCTGTCCTCTTATTGATGATAAAAATTAGCCAATCAGCAAGCGAGATATAATGCAGTTATTGCAAAAACCATCTTTTTAACCCTTATAAAGCCCCCCCCCCCCCCCCCCCCTTTGTACTAAGGGCCTGTTTACAAGGAGAGAGGGTTACGCTTGTGCTATGGTTACCCTAGCAAGCGGGTTAAAGTTAGCTCTGGTTTACAAGCAAATTTCACTGGTAGGATTACCCTATCACCCGGGTCAACTTTACCAGCTTTACTGACGTGTTTCATCAGGCTTGACATTGTTTGAAACATCCAACCTTGAACTAAAGCTTGAAGTTCTCCATGGAAAAAAAATTAAATTCACAAAAAAATGGGAACATATAATTATTGTAAACAAAAAATACCATGTATTGTTCAGAGGTTTCTAATTTAGCTCAGAAATTGGATAATTCTGTTCAAATTATCAAGATTACTGGTCATGCATGATGGAGGAAAGTTGTCCTGGGTAGGTGAGTTATCCCTAGCAGAGCATTTACAAGACAGATGGGGTGACCCTCCTGCTAAGGTAACCCTAGCACTCAGCTAACCCTACCTGCCTTGTAAATACACCGTGTAAAAAAAAGAAAAATATACGAGTGTTTAACCCATTCGCCCCTGTCGAAATTCTGCTTTCTGCGCATGCCCGAACTTCGCAAGCTGATATTTTGCATCTGGATCAGAAGGCCGTGAAGTGTACGACTGGTAATCTCCAGGAGCGAAGGGTTAAGCAGAGTACCAAGGTTTTTCAGAAAAATCCACTTTTCAGCATAAAACAATGAAATCTGTCTATTTAAAGTAAAATCAGGCGAAAAAGTTGGTAAAAGGCGATTTTTAGGTTTTTTGATTAACCCATTCGCCCCTGAACTGCCCGTAACTGCCCATGCGGATCCACGTCCCTTCTAACCCTCGTGACGTCATCAGTTTTAACGGTCAAGGCCAACTTTGTCCGCTAACTTGTGCAGAGTGAAGAGATCTTTCAAACCATACCAGAATGGGCACAATTCAGTCAAGGACACCGGAGAAAACAGCAAAAAACCATGCAAGATTGACCTGTAAATCTCCATGAAAATCTTGTTCCATTACCCACCTACCTTTCCTTTCACCTAATCCTAAGATCCTAAAGCTTTCCTAAAAACTCTTCCCATCAAAATGAAGCCTACTAAATGCCCAGCAAGAGAAAAAAAAATGAGCAAGAAAAGCGAAAAAAGAGAGGAGGAGAGAAACGAAAAGTAAAAGTCAAGACTGCTGTGTCACTTTTAAACCCAAAACGCATGCCCGAACTTCGCAAGCTGATATTTTGCATCTGGATCAGAAGGCCGTGAAGTGTACGACCAGTAAATGGGTTTGTGGTAAGTTTTAGCTCTTTATAGCATGACAGTGACCAGAAAACCACTCAACTAGCTTCAAAACGCATTTTTCAGCAAAATCTCCAGGAGCGAATGGGTTAATAGGGTAACCCTCTTGCTAGAGTAACCCTGGCACCAGGGTAGGGTAACCCTTCCTCCTTGTAATCAGGGCCTTATCATAGAAAGGGCCGTTAACAAAACCCGGATCGGATTATGGATTGTATCAGACTCTAGATCGGATTGGATCAGATCAGACTGGCAATTCACATTAAATTCAAAGTTACACTGAAAGTGATTGCTTGTTGTTTGTTGTACGACTGTGAGGGACTCGGCAAAAGTAGATAGGTGTGAGAAGACTTCTTGTTAATGAAAATATTGTAAGTGACATTTAAAGAGGTCATTCGCTTATTGACAACAAGTCGTCGCTATTGTACCTTGCTCATTCCCCCGATTTTCTTAAACGTCTCCTCTGAAAAAAAGCATTCAATTTAGGCTCAGTGAGAAACAAGACCAATTCAGAAGACAGCAGAGATGGAAAGAAACACAAAATCAGTGCAATGAGAGATACTTACATCTCTCTCTGCCATCTTCAATGTCACGTGACCAAGCCTCTTTTTGGAAATTGTAATCGTATGAAGTTACGCAACAGAAAATTTCCCAGTGTAGTTCAGTTGAAAATGATTCTTTGCGACGATTTTCAAGGTGATGGTGAATTTTAAGCCTGGTGATAAATGAGAAACTTTTTTTATTAGTGACACAGGCGGCTGGGAAGAAAAAATCTGAGTCGAACCAGTTACTGGTCCAAACGTGTCTGGACTAGTCGTAGGTTAGACTCTTAGCTGTTGTGAGAACTCAGATTTCTTATTCCGAGCCACCTGTGTCATTATTAAAAACAGCTTTTCTTAAAATAATCCTTCTGCACCAAAAGCGAAAATACTAGTCCGATCCGATCCGGAGTCCGATCCGATCCTGGTTTTGTTTACGGCCCATAGACTAGTACTCTACACAACCGAGATTTTTACGTATTTTACTGAATACATACCATGTAGCCATGTAGTCAACACAGCCAGGTATTCTGCACTTAATTGTTTTTTACCTTGGGTCCTTGTAATGGTTTCCTAGTTAGAGTGTTAATACAATCAATTCAAATGTAATATGCAACAAAGCAAAAATCACCCGCCATTATTGATGAAGTATTGTCAACCGCGAGGAGTCTGGGTTAGACCACAGTCCCCCTCGTCCTTGTTCAAAATATGCAAAGAACATGAAAGAGGTGGCAACAAAAATTGTGACAACAAACTATTAAATAGTAAATATATTTTGTAACGCTTGTTAGTTTCACAAGAGTATGTATATTAGGTTGCATAATACTGTACAAGTATTTCAGGCGTGCTTATAAGGTGTCCCAAGGGGCTATTACTCTTCATGACTCAAGCCAATTCCAAGCGTGCCTATCTCCCTCGGGGCTGGTATTTGTCAAGTTGTGTGTTCCCACTTTGAGGCATTTACCAAAGGTAGGTCCTAGTCGAAGAAGTTCTCTCGGGCTAAATATCCTGGAAATAGCAAACATTTCTAAATTCCCGGCCTCTGGGCCCATTTCCATTTAGTAAAATCCAACTAGTGGTCTATTATCAATCCTAAATTCTGATTGGTTGAGCTACTACTAGGTTATATGTTACAGTCATCTAGTAGCGAAAAGCGCTGGCTTTGAAAACCAAAACAATGGTGGCTGAATCGCGTTTTGCTATCTAAAGTTATGTTGTCTCCATATTTTTGACCAACTAGTTGGATTTTACTAAAACAATTATTCCTCTCACCCTCATGGCCTCTGAGTCAATAACCCATTCGGCCTTCGGCCTCATGGGCTATTGACTCAGAGGGCTCGAGGAATAATAATTGTTAAATACACACAGCGGACACAACGCATCACTGGGTATTTCTTGGAGACATGAGACAAGCTTGTTAGAAAAATAACATTTGGCACTTCTAATGATTCTATGAATACAAAAAATGCTTACGCAAAAAGGTAAGAAATTGCAAAGTCTACAAGCATAACAGCGAATGAAAAAATTAAACCTGTCTATTAATGACAAAGAAGCTTTCGTTACAAAAATGAACTCCGGTATACCTAGCACGCGATCATTGGCTGCTAATTCTGCATTCTTGTTTTTCCTGGTGCAAAATGAAGTGGATGAAACTGTAGCTGTCAACGGCTTTTGCGTAGGGAAAATGAAAAGTGCTTTCTTGGCATGAGGTTTAAGTAGTTAATCTTTTAATGCAAGTGAATCACTTTCATCAGTTTTCAGTGAACTTTAAAGTCGGGTGCATTGGCTTCTTTCGGCAGCTAAACCAATGGAATAAGACATGCAAGCAACTGAACAAACAACATTAAATCACAGACGGATCTACGTGTAAATTAGGAAACCTATGAATATTAAAACAAACTCTGGAAAAATTCTAAGGCTGATTTAAAAGGAAAACAGAAAACTTCCTACTCTCTTTATTATTTCTGTCAGACAATACATACAGAGCTAACACTGAGCAGCCTACGTTTTATGTACTATGTATTCGCGCTTAGTCTTTTTAAGACCGATTTCAAAGTGGTAAGAAAATTTCTTGTTGGAGCAGAGGTCTCTTCTAGTTTACGTAATACTGAGGGGACTGGTATAAGCAGTGGATCCTTACACTTCAGACTCCAAAGAAATTATTTCCCTGGAGGATGATTGTAGACTCTCTACTATGCAGACTGAGCGGAACTATGGCGTACTAAAAGGAGTCTGTCACTGATTGACGTTTTTCCACACAGTTTCAGGCTTATCAAACAGCGGAGACGAATATAACATCAAGTACTTTCAACCTGAATTTTGTATGTGTATCACAACCTGGAGAACAAATTTGACGTGAAAGACGTTCTCGGCCTCCGGCATCACAAGGTCATCTTCAAGACTTTATGGGGACAGCATTTGGTCCATCAGAAGAATGAACAAGCAAACGATGTCATCTTCAGCGTATGTAAATTTACCAACCTGTTAAATCATTTATTCTTAACCCAGTGATAAACTGTTTTCAGTCTTTATAACACACCTGGAAGTTTTCATGAATTAAGACTGATTTATAGTGCGACTTACACAGAATACCCTTAACTAACTGTAACAGTTGAATCCTGATCGTTGCACTTGTTGATGATGTTCAAGGCTGTATGGAATAATCCGATCTGGGCTTTGAGAATGATATAATGAGAATACAATTTGGTCGACACATAGCAAGCGCTGCTTCGAATCGAACGAAAAACATTGGGCTGTTTCGGTTGTTCTGTAGACGGAGGATTTTAAAGCTTCTCTTACTGTTCGCCATTATTGTGCTCCTCCATTTAATAGTATCTCACGTCAACAGTAAAACAGAAGTTTCTACATTACCGGTTGGCTATCGAAAAGAAGTCTACATCCGCCGTTCTGCACATGTGGCGTCAACGAGGATTGGTATCCGATACAGAGAAGGCGACAAAACCACAGCAAACATAGAGGCCCACCATAATATTAACTCCAACAGTGAAACATATATAAAGAGCAACATTAATGAGCGCCCGAAGATTAAAACTGCGGAAACTTTACAGGACAAAGAACACTGCCTCAGCTGGTGTCAGAAAAAAACAACTTCAGATGGTTTGTATTTTTTAAGCGCGGTTTTACTCGTGCGAATCTACTCCAGCGATTTAGCTAAGCTTAGCACCCGTGAACTCATTCAGTGGCTTTATTACTTGAGTTACGCTGGCTTTGAGCACGTGTATGTCTATGATGCTTACGTTTTTAAGAACGAGTCTCAAAAGTACGCACTCGATTTTTTTATAAAACAAGGATTTGTGACCTATGTCGACTGGAGCCACAATGCATTCCCTTATACAGTGACTAAAACGCAAGAAAGCGCATATCAAGATTGCTTGAACAAATGGGGTAACTTATCTACATGGCAAGCTAGTATTGATATCGACGAATATCCATTCTGTCCGCAAGACACCAAACCTAATTTCATGCAACGATTTATCACTAATTTTTCTGAACAACGACCAGATGTTTCCCAAATAACAATGCAAAATTTTCTTTTTCTTGGGAAACCATTGGACGATATACAACATCCGCTACTTATCGATCGACTTAAGCGCAGAACTCATGGCCCAGCAAACGCTCTGGTGAAACCAATTTACAAAACAGAAGATGTGTCAATAACTCACGTTCATCACCATGACTTGAAAAAAGGAATATCAGAGGACGCTGATTTTAACCGGATAAGATTAAATCATTATTGGGGAGCCAGGCTTCAGAACTGGGGCGAGGATACAGCAGAGATCCTCGTTAAAACCAGAAAAGATATCACGATGGAAGACATTGTTAAAAATCTAGTACAATGCACTGAAGTTTGCTTACCAAGTGAATCAATAATTTATAAATTCCGCTGGAATTAAGACAGAGGGCAAAGAAAAAGTGTACCTTTTAACATGTAATATGAATCAACCTCCTTTTAATATTTGCTCCGGTTCTTTATTTACTATTCTTGCCGCAAAGTTCCGAAAGTTAATCCGCTCGAACGAAGCGAAGCTCCGAAAGTAGCAATAAAATCTCACAGGTGTTAGCAAAAAGAAGAGACCTCAAAACTAATTTCCCTCTTTGCAAAAAATAACGGATAAGGTAGACTATCCTGAACAAATGCCACACTGATTCGAGGTTTATTAATAATCCTTATTTGCTGATTACTATTCATAATTCTTAAAGTACAGGATACACATTACCTTTTTTCAAAAGTATTCTTTTCATACTTTTTTGCGATTTTATTTTTTGAAGTGCCCATGTGGAGTACAAGTTTTAGCCATCCGAAAGTAACGACCCGCCGAAAGTGGGGAGCCTCGGAAAGTAGCGATAGCATTGATGATAGCAGAAGGGTGCTAAATCCGAAAGTAACGAGGGTCGTTACTTTAAAAAACTTAACGATAATTTAACAGTAAGAGTTGCTTGTCTACGGCGCGGCATGCGTATTTCCGGCTAATCTTTGTTCGTGGGCTAAGACATGTTTTTCTCTGATGTCTAATGATTGCTAATGTTACAAGAGTAAAAAAAGCGCGGGACTTCATGATCGGCTGGTACTCATACTTCAAGGCTTCGTAAAGGGACGTTGCCACGAACGAGCTCAGCTTGGGTATGGATCTCGCAATCAACAAGCCTCAACGGATTCATTGCGACAATACTAGGCCACTTAAGCTAGGAGCACATAAACGTGTTGACCGCGTGTTAACCCGTGAGAAAGATTTCCATTTTGGAGGGGAACAAACGTCCCCCTTTCCCCCCAATAGACCTCTTTAGCTTGTATGTTTTGCTTTTCCAATACATGCGTACAGGTCATGTTTTTTTCATGTTTTTTTATTAATAAATATAACATATACACTACTACATCTATATGAAGACTAGTACAAATACACAAAATATACCGTAAAATTCCGAAAATAATCCCCTCCAAATATATGCCCCCCGGGGGCTTGTACTTGGAAAATTGCCCTCAAATACAAAGAAAAACAAAGCAAAAACGTTGAATTTACTTCCAACTATAAGGCTAGCCCAATCGGTTTTGAAACACAAATTTCCCTCCGTAGATAAGCCCCTCCAAAAATAAGCCCCTCAAAAAGGGCCTTTGAAAAATGTAAGTCCCGGGGCTTATTTTCGGAATTTTACAGTACTTCCAACATATAATAATGGCTGATACAAAGAATGTATCGGTACAATTACTATTATAAAATAAGATATAGGATACAGGTTATGTGATAATACTCTAGAGAACTGTTCATCAAACTTCGTCTTATTCACGTGCATATGTACGCAACCTTTTCCTCGCTAAATTCGAGACGGACGCCTTATCACGTGCCCCTTTCCAACCCTTCATATGGTGGCGTCACATAGACGACATCTTCATGATATGGACACGATCAGTACAGGACCTTAACACATTCACTTCCTTTCTCAATGACATTCACCCCACCATAAAATTCACATGCGACCATTCCTTCACATCCATACCCTTTCTCGACGTCAACGTCTCACTTTGCAATGGCAAAATCGTCACTGACCTTTACACCAAACCTACAGACAAACACCAATACTTACTACATTCTTCATGTCATCCCATACACACCAAACGTGCTATTCCTTTCAGTCTAGCTCTTAGACTTCGCCGCATTTGTTCCACCAACGAGACATTCACACTACGCACCAATGAACTTATTGACTATCTTCACAAACGTGGTTATAACCGATATTTCCTTCAACGGGAAATACAACGAGTTAACAATATCACACGGACAGAAGCACTGACGCCCCCTGACACTCCCACACTGGACAAACCGGAACGTGTTCCCTTTGTTATCACCTACAACCCAGCCCTTCGTTCTATCTCGTCCATTATCCGCAAACACTTTCACATCCTTATTTCATCCCCCCGTTGCTACAACGTCTTTTAAGCTGCACCCATTGTAGCTTATAGACGCAGCAGTAACCTCAGTGATTTTCTAGTGAGGGCTCAACTTCGCAACCTTGCACAACACAACCAGCCCCGTGGCTCATACCCTTGCGGAAAAAACTGTCTCACTTGCAAATACATATCTGACGGACAAACTTCATACACATTCCACGCTACAGGCGAAACCAGACCTATCACCAATCACATTGACTGTAACTCTAAAAACGTCATTTACATGATACAATGCAACCAGTGCTCCAAACAGTACATAGGTGAAACCAAACGACGACTTAAAGACCGCTTCAACGAACACCGCAGACCAGTTGATAACCCGTCTAATATCTCTAAACCCACCACAGTCTCCGAACACTTTCTTACCAATGATCACTCTGCTAACGACATCACTCTCATCCCACTAGAGCTTACAAAATCTAATAGGGACAGTGTACGAAAAGCTAGAGAGGCATACCTCATCGAGAGAGGTAAAACTCTTGAACCTTTAGGTATTAATAAGAAAGATGAAATGTAATACTATATTTTTTCCTTCTCTTTGTTATCACTTATTTTTCTATTTTTATATTTCAAATTTCTTTCAATCACTACTTCAACGGTTTTTGTTTTCAACGTTCACTTGCTATAATAGTATCATATTGCACGCTATTTCTTATTTTCAAATTGTAACGTCGAGCTCTCATTATTTGTAAGACCCTGAAGAAGGAAGGCCGTGCCTTCCGAAATATTGGTCAATATAATATATTCCAGACTGTAAAATCAGCCTTGCTTTTTTGTCTTATATTTTCACTTATTGCTGATTAGATCCTTTATTAGGATCCTGTCCTTCTTTTTTGTAAGCTGGTCCTTGCTTAAAAAATTGAATATGTACGCAAATACGCATAATTTATGAAAGACAGAGAGTCAAGTTCCCCTGGGATCTATATTGGGAAAACAAAACGTACAAGCTAAAGAGGTCTATTACCTAGCAGCTAGTTGTCTCTCGAGGATGATTGATCCGTCGCCTCTATATTGCCTTTTCCCTGTCGTTAATGGCCGATGGCATGTTTGAACATGGGTTTTACACACATTGTTTGTTTGTAGTGTCATCTAACGTTTCACTATATATATAAATAAAAAGGAGGAAATTTACAACCCAAAAATCCAACCTAATCTTCTTATTTTGCTGCTTCCCTCTACAACAGCTCTTTCATTCATCGCTTCAGTTCAATACCCATCTGCTGAAATGATCATTGTCTTTTATAAATACTACATAACTGATAAATCTGCAGCATTTCATATAAAATGTTTATTTAAATTCTCGCTTAGTGTGACAAACGTCACACCAGATATCGGGTTTTGGTTGTCGATGATGACATCGATTCTTGACCAAGGGACTCGCCTCTTGAGGTTGAGAGCAGAAATACTTAACAGATGCCTTAATCGCATTCTATTGACCTGTCATTTTTTAAATCTTAAAAGATTTTTAAAGGTTGAGGCTTAACACGTAACGTCTGAATAGTTCAACCTTGTTCTTGAGAACCTCAAAAAACAATTGAGTGGTAAAAATTCAGTGCAGGTGAGATAGGGGCAGTGTGCACTTAAACTTATCAACCTTCTTTGTGTCGGACATGTTTTGAGGACTAAAATTTTGTTTCCCTTGAATATAGGTGTCCCAGAGTAGAGGTTCCATTGTGATTGTGATTGTGATTGCCTCTACCTGTTCCTCCACCATTGCTCCCTTTACGGTTAAATTATCATTTAGAAGATGTATTGGTCAAACAGTTAAAAACTCCAAAGCTAAGTTCGCCAGTGAAAAAATAAACTCCACCGCATTAATTATACATGCAATACTTATGGCCATTCCTCATAACAACAATTAAATAGCATAATTAGAGTTTGAGGCGGAAATTGTATACGTAATTTTGACAAAAATGCGGCATGGACATTTTACTCATGTAGAAGCACACTTTCGGTTGCGATGTTTCCGAAATTAAAATCGTCTTAAAGCCAGTTCTGTTCCTAAGTCTTGAAAACGATTTGTGACATTAACATGGCGGTAAGTAGTTGTTTTTATATATACATTTCTGCATCTGAATTCCGCACAAAGTTCTTGAAAACTCCCGCTAGGAAATTTTTATTTAACTAACCTTATCTATTGCATCCGTGTTGTGTAGACTTTTAGAAAAAACACATTTAAGGTTGTAGAATGAACTGTGAACGTTTTCTTGTCAGTTTCCGGTATTACCCTGAGGAAATGATAGCAAGCACTGTTTATACCAGTCGACCAAGCTGTTGTTTGTTAAGCGCCGCGTTCAAGCAAACAGATGCATCATTAACTTTAAAACCCACCAGGTGCAGGCGAGTGGTTTCTAAACTAAAAACATAAATTGCGTGGTGACCGGCTTTAAAAAACTTTGTTAAAGATCTTGCTATCGCTATAAAAATTGGTTGATTTTAGTCAAGAAAATGGAAGGAAAAGAATACAAACGATTTTAAAATACAGGACGTCTTTGTCAGTTAGTATTCCCCTCTTAAATAGGCCATTTGCAATAAGAGGCATGTGGCATCGTTTTTATGAAAATGAAAGTTATATGATTTTGCCTTCGAAAAACGATTAGTGGGTCACATCTTAAACAAAATAATGGTGATTTGGTTTTTCAAACCCGCACCATTTTCTTAAAATGAATAAGTCCGTAAATGGTCACGTGACCAAAATGTGAATTTTGAACAGTTATGAATTACCTCTCTCTGAACACAAATTTTGCACTTAAACTGCAAGGAAAATGTTGAAAAGATGATGTGATAACGTTTACAGCACATCTGAGCGTAACTATGAAACGTTGAACAAGATATATATAAGCAAGAAGTAATTTTGGCCGCCATGTTGGAGGGCAAGAGCATGCCCTCCAACATGGCGGCCAATACAAACCATACTACTTTGCTGAAAAATCAAAGTGCCATAAAATATCTCCCTTAAATGCGTTTCCTCTCAAATTTCGGATGTAAGATAATTTTTGTGTGCTCTAACAATTTTTGGCATCAGCAAGATTCCAACTCATTGTTTAAAGGAAGCATTGGTCACGTGACCTCTTAGTGCAAGTGGCCCATTATAAGTGAATTTTTGAATATAGATGAGTAGATAAAAACATAGATTGACTTGCCGACGAGAAAGTAAAAAAAGAAGACGCTTGCGATGAGAATTTGTTAACTAGTAGGTCAATGATTGTTTCCCGGCACTTCAAAGGGGCGAACCGTAAAGAAAGTAATGGGGAAGGGGGTTAGGAATTTGTTAGCTCGACTTACAAAAACACTATTTTATTGGTAAAATAAAAAAATTAATTCGGGTTTATTCTCAATTTTAAGTTCATCACGTAATAATCATCGTTTGATCATCCTTAATACTGGTCAGATTTTATTTCATTATCTGGGCTGAAAAAACGACGTTTCAGCCTAGGAACAGTATGTAAATTTATAATAAACCAATTGGAACGCTGTTTTTAGTGTGTACATTCCAAGTCCAAACCACTTAACACTCTTGTCTTGTACAGAAATCACCGTAGCAACACTGAACTCAGTCCGCATTCAGTTTCAATATCGCTTTATTTGAAAGCCCAAATGGAGTTATGAGTTATAATGCGGCTACAGCTAAGTCAACATGTGGCAAGCGCTGCTGCATATCGTATGAAAAACTTTGTACTGTCCAGACTGTTCTGTAGACTGAAGTTTAAACGGTTGTTCTTGCTGTTTGCATTGATTACCTTTATTCTTTTGATGGTGCCTCGTCTCAACCACAACAGCAAGAAAACATATCAGCACAGCGACTTCAGAAGTGGAGATTACAAGAGGAAATACAATAGCAACTTAATCAAAACAACGGGCACTTTAGAAAACAAGGCGCACTGCCTCAGCTGGTGTAAGAGAAAAACAAAGTCAGATGGCTTGTATATTTTAAGCGCGGTTTTACTCGTGCGAATCTACTCCAGCGATTTAGCTAAGCTTAGCACCCGTGAACTCATTCAGTGGCTTTATTACTTGAGTTACGCTGGCTTTGAGCACGTGTATGTCTATGATGCTTACGTTTTTAAGAACGAGTCTCAAAAGTACGCACTCGATTTTTTTATAAAACAAGGATTTGTGACCTATGTCGACTGGAGCCACAATGCATTCCCTTATACAGTGACTAAAACGCAAGAAAGCGCATATCAAGATTGCTTGAACAAATGGGGTAACTTATCTACATGGCAAGCTAGTATTGATATCGACGAATATCCATTCTGTCCGCAAGACACCAAACCTAATTTCATGCAACGATTTATCACTAATTTTTCTGAACAACGACCAGATGTTTCCCAAATGACAATGCAAAATTTTCTTTTTCTTGGGAAACCATTGGACGATATACAACATCCGCTACTTATCGATCGACTTAAGCGCAGAACTCACGGCCCAGCAAACGCTCTGGTGAAACCAATTTACAAGACAGAAGATGTGTCTATAACTCACGTTCATCACCATGACTTGAAAAAAGGAATATCAGAGGACGCTGACTTTAACCGGATAAGATTAAATCATTATTGGGGAGCCAGGCTTCAGAACTGGGGCGAGGATACAGCAGAGATCCTCGTTAAAACCAGAAAAGATATCACGATGGAAGACATTGTTAAAAATCTAGTACAATGCACTGAAGTTTGCTTACCAAGTGAATCAATAATTTATAAATTTCGATGGAACTAATCCCCTAAACACAGTGTCTTGACATAGAGAAACAAGCTTAACTTGTAGCGGAACATAAAAACAAACATGGTTTTTTCAAAAATGCTGTTGTTTTAATCTGTTCTCCGAAGCTTCTGTTGAAGTCCTACGAATATTCGATAGGTGTGAACTATCAAACTTTGATATCTTGAATAGAATAGGGCCATCATTGTAAGCTCTGGATGCGGTTTGCCGATAGCTCAGAATTAGTCAAAATTTGAACTGTCAACTGAGAAATTAATGAGAGATGCGATCTCCAGATTTAAGAGATATCTTAGAAATGGGCTGAAATTTTTTATTGATGAGAAGTCGCCGAAAATCTTAACCCATAACTGATATTTCAGCATCCCCATCTACACCCTCTTGAAATATTCAGAATGTTTTTTAAAGGCTTATTTCTAATGATAATTTCGTTGTTTCCATTGGCTCTCACGGCAGAAGCACACCACCCGCGATAAAAATAATGACGGAAGTATAAGGATCTTGGTTTTCCAAAACGAGACCGCCAAATAAAAACGAGACGAGAGAAATACATTGCCCAAGAACTCGCCAATTATTTACGTACTTATTTTTAATTAAATTTAGCTTGAAAACAAGGATCAAGCTCTGAAAACACACACACACGAAAAAAACATTCTTAAGCCGGATTATAGTTTTCAGCCACAGTGTATTGTCCGAGAAACTAGTTAACCGATCCAGTGAGGGAAAAGAATTGCACATACTGCGATATTAATTTATCACGGAAATTTCATGTTAAATACCGTAAAATTCCGAAAATAAGCCCCTCCATGTATAAGCCCCCTTAAACAGGTAACACAAAAAACCCTCCGTTAAATCGCCCTACAAATATAAGCCCCGCGGGGCTTGTACTTGGAAAATTGCCCTCAAATACAAAGTAAAACAAACCAAAAAACGGTAAATTTACCTCCAACTATAAGGCTAACCCAATCGGTTTTGAAACGCAAATTTCCCTCCGTAGATAAGCCCCTCCGAATGTAAGCCCCATAAAAAGGGCCTTTGAAAAATATAAGCCCCGGGGCTTATTTTCGGAATTTTACGGTATATTTTTTGATAGTAAAACAGTAAATTTCAAAGACTGAAAAAATACAAAACATGACAGGGTGTTCATTAAGCATTGGAGATCGGAGAATTCTTCGTTTACTAGGGTAAATTCTCCGGCTAACGATTGGTAGCCTATGACTACTTTTTATTCAGACGTGGAGCCTTTTTCAAAATACTCTCCTGTAATGTTACACCTTTCTCCTTTGACTAGAATTTTTAACGAAACCCCTACATGAAGAGGCTCGAGATATCTAAAATCTACACTCGTACACTAGATAGTATTCATTAGTTATTTATTTAGTGGAAAAGATATTGGACATTTTCTTGGGCAAGGTGATGGTTTGAAATAATCGACATGTAACAAATTAAAAGAGCGAAAATGACAACTTTAGGAAACCTTTTAAAGTTCAGCATGTTGACAATATATATTGGTATCAAAAATAGCTTTGAATTACTTTGCTTCGTTTTTTTGTTTCGTTTGGCCGCAGTGACACCTAAAAACTGGGTTTCGTTTATCAAGAAATAATGAAACGCTTATTTAAGAACAAATGATTTACGTTATATTAGGAGTACCTGTCTGCGTTTAACTACTGTTGGGTCCAGTGACTATAGCCTGTGTAACAGGCGAGAAAAAGGGTGGGGGTGGTGGTGGGGGAGAAAAACGTCTCCTCCCCTGACCCTTTCCGATGCCTGCCATGCAGGTCATGCGTGCCTCAGTGATTGGCTTTGTGCTCGTAGACTACAGGTAGTCCCTTATTTTCCTCATATGAAGTGAGGAAAGTAAAACTTGCAGGAACAATTCAGTTTTCTGCGAAACTGCCCACCTACACTTCCCCTAATCCAGCATTTTGCTGTAAGTGAGACGTAAGTGTTAATGTTGACTTAGGGGAGGGGTAGGTGGGCAGTTTCCCAGAAGACTAAATTGATCCAACTTGCAAGCACTGAAACTATATGGGCGCTTTCCACGTAAAGGAGATGCAACATACAGTGCGAGTAAAGCGAAACTGGCGGTGCTGTACCATTCGATTTCCTGGTTTATTTTATGCATGTTTGGGCATCCTGTTCAAAGTGGCAAGGAACGGTCACATACCAGGTCAGGGTGAGCCACCTTAAAGAGTAGAGGCTACGACTCTGAGAATGAAGTTGCAAAGAAAATTGAACCACGACAAGTTATTCTACAACATTTCTGCTGATATTTAACAATTAGTCGCCGAAGGCGACGTGAATATCGGCGAATAGTCACCGAGACGAAGTCGAGGTGACTATTCGCCAATATTCACGTCGTCTGAGGCGACTAATTGTTTTAGTATAATTACATTGATGATTATTCGAGAAAATAAAATTATTGATCAATTTCCGACCCCGAAACATCAAAAAGTCTGGCTGCCATTTTGAAAACTGCTAGCCTTCAATGCTATAATCACCGCGCGGTGATTATAGCGGGATAGAGCGAAGCTCCTAGCCAATCACAGCGCTCTATTTTCGATAGTCATCAATGTAATTATACTAAAGATGTGAAATAATGAAATAATTCATTTTGAACTGCGGTTGTAGATGATCATTCTTCACTTTCATCTACAACCGCAGTTCAAAATGAATTATTTCACATCATTTCACTCCTCACGGGAGATATGAACTCAATAACTTGACCTCGCTCCCAATGCGTGGCTTCATAGCTCAGTTGGTAGAGCAACGCACCGGCAACGCGGAGGTCACGGGTTCGAATCCCGTTGAAGCCCTGATTTTTTTCAGCCTTCTTCTTTCCAATTGCTTAAATTGGAAAATTTACTGCGATAATTATTCTTCACTTTCAATTATACTGAAGTCGTGTATTCCTGTGCTTGAGTTGCCGTTTATTTTCCTTCCAAACTGGCTAGTAAAATTTCGTATATAATTTAAGTGAAGACCACAGTATCAATTTAAAATTGTAATTTTATGTAATTTGCAGTAGCTTAAATTGAAAATTCAACAGTGTTGAAAAGGGGTATATTTTTTAGGTATGTTTATTTGCGAGTTTATTTTTAAGGAATCTTATCTTTAATTCTTACCGGAACAAGAAAACTTAATCCCACAGGGCAAAACATTTTGAACAGAGCTTTTTAAACAGGGTACAAAATGGTTTACCGCTAGGTCTACCCTGCAAGCAAGCTCTCCTGGGGCATGGGAGTGGGGAAGGCAAGGAAAGGGGGAGAGCTTGGCTGCTTCTCTCCCCCCACCACACTCCCAGGGAAGCTTGCTTGCAGGCTACATTTAATCAAGAGCTAAGTACACTATGTGTCACTATTTCTGGATCGTTTGAATCATAAGTTGGTTCTTCATTATCATCCCAAACTGCATCAGGAACTGTACCTAAAATATCCCTAGGAAACCAGTGAATTGCAGAGTCATTGAAAATATCACTGTGGTGAAATGTGTTGGGAACTGGTGTTTCTTTCACAAAAGGAAATATCTGACCAAACGAAAGTCAAGGAATGCACAAGAGTATTCGACTTATAGATAAAACAAAGCCGTTGTTGCTTACAAGTTAAGCAGTCCTTGTGGGCTGAAAGGCTTATACTGTGTGTTTCAGCCTCCTTGGGTTTCATTAACTTATGAAGATAGCCACTTAAATATGCACAAGGAACAAACATTACATTGTTCACTGTGGAAGAAAATATCACTTTGGTTTGAATAATTTGGAAGGATTAAAAAAATACAAAGATCCACTGTAAATGAATATTAAGGCAAATAGCAAGTATTAAGAGGATACATTATAGATAAAGGATGCTTCTGATCGAAGTTGTCTTGAGGGTATTCTGAAATGAAGAAAGATCAAGAAAGTAATTTTGGCTCCAAGCTTCAAAAAAAGGTACCCACTCAATAAGTTGAATTCTCCACTAAATATATCTGAGTTTGCTATCTACAATCATCATCATCATCATCATTTATTAGCCTTTTTGTCACAGCAAATTTCACAGGATACAGCAGGTTGTTAGGCGAGGAGACCTCAAGAAACCAGCAGGCTTATATAGAGAGGCCACCTCAATAACATAATATTATAAGAAATGAGGGCTGCAATGTTCTCCCTTCTGAACAATGGTAACTTCATTTGGAGGTAATAAGGGACTGGTGTACTCCTGGGCCCAGTTGTTCAAAGGCCAGTTAGCACTAACCTAGGGTTAAATTTTAACCTGGCCTTCTTTTTCTTTTCACCAAAAGCACTCTCTCCGATAATTCTCTCTATTCTTTTTGGAGTATCCAATCATCAAATTGTAGGCAAACAGAATTTAACTAGATTTGTCTTTTAAGCTCTCATATCTGAGTTCAAATTTCGCACTAACCCTAGGTTATCTTAACCCAGCTTCGAACAACCCGGCCTTGGTGTCTAAGTTATCATGGGTTAAGATCCTTCCAGGTACTCAGATGTTTCAAGTTTTTGCACCCCCATTAGAGGAAGATAATATTCCTCACCGTGATTATTAGAGACCTTTAGATTCTAATATGAGTACAAGTACGATATTTTCTCAATACTAAGTGGTGTGCACGCGTGAGCTAGCATCATTTTGATGGGAAAACGTGGTAGCTGTTGTCATTCTATTAAGATTTTTCGCACGAATGTCATGGTGAAGAAACAAGATATCAAATGTTAGACGTTTTACCATTTTGGGGATCGGGAGAGCGCGTAATCTCCTTCAAGCTAACTTTTCTAGTGAAAAATGGTAAAATGAGGCTCTCCAGGAATTGGTTTATATTTTGAGAAGATGTGAAAAAAACTTCATTTCAAATCTTGTACTCATGGCCGTCCTTGTCCTCGAATATAAAGGTCTCTATTTAGTGATGAGCTGTGCATGATTTAAGAAAATCAAAGAGAAAGCAGAAACAGTACAGTACAGTACAGTTTTACTGTGCACTGGAATGTGGTAATTCTGCAAAACAACTCCAAACAATAAAATAACTATTGTTGGTGTGTCAGGTCAATTCCCCTCCCTCCATATTACAATATTTCACATTTTTGTCATTGCTTGTGTTCTTCAAAGTTTTTTATCCTCACCTTTCTTGGTAACTTGAAAATCTGTTTCCAAGAATGATAACATTGGATAGCCTTGGACCCCAGTTAGCCCACAAAACACTGTTGTAAAGTGGTTTCCCACAATGAAGCATGAAAAATAAAGTCAGTCTTTCCACTCTTCGTTTACCTTCCTGAAAAAATAAGATTCATCAATAGAAAAATGAACTTTCAGCAGCAACTTCGAACTATACATATTGTAACTTTTTCTAAAGAGTAGATGCATCAGGACATCTTTGTGGAAGAGACTATGTGTGGTTCAACTCTTGTAAGCAACCACCTCCTGTAAGCAACAATAATTATTATTAATCCTTGCATTTTGGGTGGTTGCTTACAGGAGATTCCAATCAATTGTATTTTTAAGAATCTGTGAGTTTTCAAATTACATTTTAGATTAGCAATACCCCTGTACCAAAATTCTTGGTTATAATTATGTAGTTCTAAAGCTGGAAATACCCAACTCCAGGTCCTAGTTGCTCAAACAATGGATAGCTCTTTCCATTGGATAAATCACTATCCAGTCAATAAGTATTAGACACACCAATATACAAACAATAAAATAATAATTATTGCACTATTCAGTGGACAGCATTGTCTATCTTTTGAAGAAGTGGGGCCTGGAGGGCAACATATCTCTGTATTGATCTTGTCATGAAACCAATATAAGTTAAAACAAAGTTGTTACTTTACCTCATTATGTTCAATAAGATGACATCCCAACTTTTCCACGATCATTTTATCATCTTCTGAAAAATGAGGCTCATAAATATAGCACAGACCTGCAATCTTTAAATAAAATATATCTTTGTTTAGCCTCCTGTATTCATGTGAGGTTATAGTCTACACATATTTTCTCTACATTGATCTGATCATCACCATAGTGCCACCATCTCACATTAGAAGACAAATATACAAAATACCATTAGTAATAGTAGTATTTAAAATAATCGTAACTAAGTGTTCCCCATTTATTCGGCAACCTGAATACTGACTGATTAACTGCCGTGAAATAGGAAAGAACTGTGACCTCGATCTTCTACTATCCGGGGAGGAAAATAGCACATAAAAGTGATGGGGATGCTCGTCGAAAAATTAAAATTAAACCCCAAAGGGGGACCAATAATGTGGGTGTGGCTCAAGCTTAAAACTGACCCCTAAAGGAGTCTTCTGCATGGTCAGTGTCACAACATTTTTTTGTAAAATTCTTTATCCACAGTCTTATTTAAGCGATACTTGAATGGGTAAATATAGTGACCTTCCATCCCAAACACCCTAAGTGAGACCAAAATCTACAATTTACACCCCTAAACATTCTTAACAATAATTAAGTTATTGTGGCAGATATGTTGCTTGCTTGTTGGACAACTCAAATACAAACGCATGCCAGCCTGAGAGCTTGCTCCACTACATGTTGGTTTAGGTTAGGTTAGAGTTAATCTAACTGTAACCTAAACCTATCCAATTGCACTATTGTTGTCCCATGATCTGTATGCCCTCAAATCATAGAATAAAAGTGAAGTAACCTGCACATTACCTGAAGTTGTTCCTTTAGCAATAACAATAAGGCAAATTGGTATCTAGCAATAGGACATGTAGTTATTTTTCCAATTCCATAACAAACAATATCAGTAATAGGCTCCTCTTGAATAACTGCAGAAATTTTATTTCCAGATTCTCCTTTACTAATGGAATTCTTCCCAGCACAGCTATTGTCAAATGTGTCTAGTCAAAAACATTAAAAATAAAAAAAATATTATTGTTGCTCTGAGAGCTGAAACCATTTTATGATTGGGCCAATGGATCCATCTAGTTTTTTTCATTACCTTTAGGGGCCATTAGCATGTTTACTTTCCCCCCGCTTAATGTCACTGGACATTTAGGGGGGGGGGGGGGAAGGGGGTAAGGCAGTGGATGTTAGTGTGGGGCATTTTCGGACAAAAGCAAACTGATGCATTTTCATAAATTTTACTTCATGTGTGGAATGGTGTCCGGGACATTAATTAAGAGAAAGCGCAGGACCAATTAAAAAGTTACTGTAAATTGTGATCTTTTCAACTCTATCCTAGATCACCAACAAATTTTTACAATACCAAAAATTATAGTTAGTTTGCTGATATTGTAAATACATTTGTGAACACAACTGGGATATTTTTTCAATACATACTTTCAACATCAGCGATTTTTTGTGAGAATCTGTTCACGGCCTTATTGAAAAAAATCATTTTGCACTTCAATCTAACAACAAATGACAATACTTTGACTAAAACTGAACAATTAAGGTACAAAATTGATAACTTTTATAATGAGCAAGAAAAAGCAGTTCTGTAGAATTTGCAAGAAAACAGGTGGGAGAAAGCATAATTTGAAGTATGAAGTTTCTACCACATTTTAAATGCAGTAAATAGTATTGACTGACATCTTCATGTAAGTGCATGTCAGTATTCCTTCTGGAATGTGACTTTTGGGATAGCAAAATCTCAAGTGGACGTTAAGGTGGGTGGGGGGGGGGGGGGGGGTCTTACCTGAATGTCCAGTTGACGTTAAGCGAGGAAAAAGTGATTATGTTGATGGCCCCTTACTAGATATGGCAGGGACACCATTGCTTTCTGTGAACCCAGACTAGCTGAAGTCAATGTAAAATAATTGTTTACATATTTGTGACGCCAGGCCTGGGAGTGGCTTCAAAAATAGTCATGCATGATAGAGTCATTCTACTACTGCCACCAGAATCCCTTTCATTTTTCCTTTCTTACTTTAATTTGGTAATCCCAGTGAGGTTTAAATAACAAAAGCCCTAATTACACAAGAAAGCAAAACCAAGAAGGATTCTGGTCGTAGTAGTAAAATGACATCATGGTACCAATGCACTATCTGACTGCTACCAAGGTGTGGTGATCTTGAGCAGTTAATGCATTGAACTTGCCTAGTCCCTGTACGGCGTTTTCCCAGTCCCTCTCGGTCAATTCATTTCGGTGACGTATCCGAGGCGAACGGTCGGGAAACATTTTCGATCGTACCACATGACCCAAAACCCTTTGGCCGTGCGGAATAATGAGGCCTAGGGACTAGGCAAGCATTGAACTACATTTTCCAATGTGTTAATAGTAATCGATTGTAATTGATTAACTATCGGTAAATCAATCATAATCAATAGAAATCGATATTACTCAAAGTCACAACTCTTTTCTTTACTGATTTCTATCAATTGATATCAGAAAATATTGATAAATCAATGATTGATATCGATTTCTTTTGATTATTATCACATCAGTTTATTGATTAATTATGCCTGGTTTTTCTTAAAAAGGGTTGCAAAATGAACAATTTTTGTCTCAAATAGGGTCAAGGTTTGAGGCCTTGGCGGCACATCTCTACCCAAACTTCCCTTTGACTGTTCTCCCGGGCCCCATCCCTTTTGACCCTGCTTCCAGCTACATCAGAAGGCTTTATGGTCATTTCGCCCCAGTGACATAGCTCCCTATTTTAGAACGAGGAATGTTATATTTCAAGCTTGCTTGTTTTGGTTTTGGCTTATAGAACGAGGATTATTACATTTTGAAGCGCGCGAAATGACTCGAAAAAGGGGGCTAAATAACTACAAACGTCTGGCACACCTAAAGATCGGATGCTTGCAGCTTACCTTTAAAACTTGAGAAAAATTCGCTTCCTAAAATTTCATCCCTGTGTATAAATCCATCACAAGAAAAAAAATTCATCAAAAATGGAAATCTGCGTATGGCAAATTCGGGGTTCTACGACAGAATTACAGTGGAAGAAAGAAACCTTCTCGTGCCTGCAATTATCAATTTTGGATTTCAGTTCATTAACATCAAAATGCACTATTTCGGATGACGATAGTCTGCTCCATGTTTTAGCGGAAGTTCTGTGGTTATCCTGACAAAATTTGCTCTTGTAACCCTTTCGTTTCTTCACAACTTGAAAACCATCCGCGTCGACCATTTTGTTTTTCTGGAAAACTAAGTGCCAGGCCTAATTCTCAGACAACGGCGACCGAACCACAGGTTTCCCAAGCATTGCTAGTCTTTATTGGCAAGAACGTCATGCTAGCCCACATATAAGGCACTATTATAATAAACATACTATATGGCTATATACACCAAGTGATAACTACACTTACTTCCACTAACACTCACTTATCGTCACTTGTGCTCACTTTCCTTCATTTGTGCTCACTTTCCTTCACTTATACTCACCCTCCTTCACTTGTACTCACTTTCCTTCACGTGTACTCACTTCCCTTCACTTGTACTCACCCTCCTTCACTTGTACTCACTTTCCTTCACTTATACTCACCCTCCTTCACTTGTACTCACCCTCCTTCACTTGTACTCACCTTCCTTCACTTGTACTCACCCTCCTTCACTTGTACTCACTTTCCTTCACTTGTACTCACCCTCCTTCACTTGTACTCACTTTCCTTCACGTGTACTCACTTTTCTTCACTTGTACTCACCCTCCTTCACTTGTACTCACTTTCCTTCACTTATACTCACCCTCCTTCACTTGTACTCACCCTCCTTCACTTGTACTCACCCTCCTTCACTTGTACTCACCCTCCTTCACTTGTACTCACTTTCCTTCACGTGTACTCACTTCCCTTCACTTGTACTCACTTTCCTTCACTTATACTAACCCTCCTTCACTTGTACTCACTTTCCTTCACTTGTACTCACCTTCCTTCACTTGTACTCACCCTCCTTCACTTGTACTCACTTTCCTTCACTTATACTCACCCTCCTTCACTTGTACTCACTTTCCTTCACGTGTACTCACTTTTATTCACTTGTACTCACCCTCCTTCACTTGTACTCACTTTCCTTCACTTATACTCACCCTCCTTCACTTGTACTCACCCTCCTTCACTTGTACTCACTTTCCTTCACCTGTACTCACTTCCCTTCACTTGTACTCACCCTCCTTCACTTGTACTCACTTTCCTTCACTTATACTCATCCTCCTTCACTTGTACTCACCCTCCTTCACTTGTACTCACCTTCCTTCACTTGTACTCACCCTCCTTCACTTGTACTCACTTTCCTTCACTTATACTCACCCTCCTTCACTTGTACTCACTTTCCTTCACATGTACTCACTTTTCTTCACTTGTACTCACCCTCCTTCACTTGTACTCACTTTCCTTCACTTATACTCACCCTCCTTCACTTGTACTCACCCTCCTTCACTTGTACTCACTTTCCTTCACGTGTACTCACTTCCCTTCACTTGTACTCACCCTCCTTCACTTGTACTCACTTTCCTTCACTTGTACTCACTTTCCTTCACTCGTGCTCACTTTCCTTCACTTGTACTTACCCTCCTTCACTTGTACTCACTTACCTTCACTTGTACTCACTTTCCTTGACTTGTACTCACTTTCCTTCACTTGTACTCACCCTCCTTCACTTGTACTCACTTTCCTTCACTTGTACTCACCTTCCTTCACTTGTACTCACTTTCCTTCACTTGCACTCACCGTCCTTCATTTGTACTCACTTTCCTTCAATTGTACTCACCCTTCTTTACTTGTACTCACTTTGCTTCACTTGTACTCACTTTTCTTCACTTGTACTCACCCTCCTTCACTTGTACTCACCTTCCTTCACTTGTACTCACCCTCCTTCACTTGTACTCACTTTCCTTCACTTATACTCACCCTCCTTCACTTGTACTCACTTTCCTTCACGTGTACTCACTTTTCTTCACTTTTACTCACCCTCCTTCACTTGTACTCACTTTCCTTCACGTGTACTCACTTTTCTTCACTTTTACTCACCCTCCTTCACTTGTACTCACCTTCCTTCACTTGTACTCACCCTCCTTCACTTGTACTCACTTTCCTTCACGTGTACTCACTTTTCTTCACTTTTACTCACCCTCCTTCACTTGTACTCACCTTCCTTCACTTGTACTCACCCTCCTTCACTTGTACTCACTTTCCTTCACGTGTACTCACTTTTCTTCACTTGTACTCACCCTCCTTCACTTGTACTCACCTTCCTTCACTTGTACTCACCCTCCTTCACTTGTACTCACCTTCCTTCACTTGTACTCACCCTCCTTCACTTGTACTCACTTTCCTTCACTTATACTCACCCTCCTTCACTTGTACTCACTTTCCTTGACTTGTACTCACTTTCCTTCACTTATACTCACCCTCCTTCACTTGTACTCACCTTCCTTCACTTGTACTCACCCTCCTTCACTTGTACTCACTTTCCTTCACTTATACTCACCCTCCTTCACTTGTACTCACCCTCCTTCACTTGTACTCACTTTCCTTCACGTGTACTCACTTCCCTTCACTTGTACTCACCCTCCTTCACTTGTACTCACTTTCCTTCACTTATACTCATCCTCCTTCACTTGTACTCACCCTCCTTCACTTGTACTCACCTTCCTTCACTTGTACTCACCCTCCTTCACTTGTACTCACTTTCCTTCACTTATACTCACCCTCCTTCACTTGTACTCACCCTCCTTCACTTGTACTCACTTTCCTTCACGTGTACTCACTTCCCTTCACTTGTACTCACCCTCCTTCACTTGTACTCACTTTCCTTCACTTGTACTCACTTTCCTTCACTCGTGCTCACTTTCCTTCACTTGTACTTACCCTCCTTCACTTGTACTCACTTACCTTCACTTGTACTCACTTTCCTTGACTTGTACTCACTTTCCTTCACTTGTACTCACCCTCCTTCACTTGTACTCACTTTCCTTCACTTGTACTCACCTTCCTTCACTTGTACTCACTTTCCTTCACTTGCACTCACCGTCCTTCATTTGTACTCACTTTCCTTCAATTGTACTCACCCTTCTTTACTTGTACTCACTTTGCTTCACTTGTACTCACTTTTCTTCACTTGTACTCACCCTCCTTCACTTGTACTCACCTTCCTTCACTTGTACTCACCCTCCTTCACTTGTACTCACTTTCCTTCACTTATACTCACCCTCCTTCACTTGTACTCACTTTCCTTCACGTGTACTCACTTTTCTTCACTTTTACTCACCCTCCTTCACTTGTACTCACTTTCCTTCACGTGTACTCACTTTTCTTCACTTTTACTCACCCTCCTTCACTTGTACTCACCTTCCTTCACTTGTACTCACCCTCCTTCACTTGTACTCACTTTCCTTCACGTGTACTCACTTTTCTTCACTTTTACTCACCCTCCTTCACTTGTACTCACCTTCCTTCACTTGTACTCACCCTCCTTCACTTGTACTCACTTTCCTTCACGTGTACTCACTTTTCTTCACTTGTACTCACCCTCCTTCACTTGTACTCACCTTCCTTCACTTGTACTCACCCTCCTTCACTTGTACTCACCTTCCTTCACTTGTACTCACCCTCCTTCACTTGTACTCACTTTCCTTCACTTATACTCACCCTCCTTCACTTGTACTCACTTTCCTTGACTTGTACTCACTTTCCTTCACTTATACTCACCCTCCTTCACTTGTACTCACCTTCCTTCACTTGTACTCACCCTCCTTCACTTGTACTCACTTTCCTTCACTTATACTCACCCTCCTTCACTTGTACTCACCCTCCTTCACTTGTACTCACTTTCCTTCACGTGTACTCACTTCCCTTCACTTGTACTCACCCTCCTTCACTTGTACTCACTTTCCTTCACTTATACTCATCCTCCTTCACTTGTACTCACCCTCCTTCACTTGTACTCACCTTCCTTCACTTGTACTCACCCTCCTTCACTTGTACTCACTTTCCTTCACTTATACTCACCCTCCTTCACTTGTACTCACTTTCCTTCACATGTACTCACTTTCCTTCACTTGTACTCACCCTCCTTCACTTGTACTCACTTTCCTTCACTTATACTCACCCTCCTTCACTTGTACTCACCCTCCTTCACTTGTACTCACCCTCCTTCACTTGTACTCACTTTCCTTCACGTGTACTCACTTCCCTTCACTTGTACTCACCCTCCTTCACTTGTACTCACTTTCCTTCACTTGTACTCACTTTCCTTCACTTGTACTCACTTTCCTTCACTCGTGCTCACTTTCCTTCACTTGTACTTACCCTCCTTCACTTGTACTCACTTACCTTCACTTGTACTCACTTTCCTTCACTTGTACTCACTTTCCTTCACTTGTACTCACCCTCCTTCACTTGTACTCACTTTCCTTCACTTGTACTCACCTTCCTTCACTTGTACTCACTTTCCTTCACTTGCACTCACCGTCCTTCACTTGTACTCACTTTCCTTCACTTGTACTCACCTTCCTTCACTTGTACTCACTTTCCTTCACTTGTACTCACCCTCCTTCACTTGTACTCACTTTCCTTCACTTGTACTCACCCTCCTTCACTTGTACTCACTTTTCTTTACTTGTACTCACCCTCCTTCACTTGTACTCACTTTCCTTCACTTGTACTAACTTTCCTTCACTTGTATTCACTTTCCTTCACTTGTACTTACTCTCATGACGGTCTTTTAAAACAAGTTGTACAGATACGGAATCCAAGACCAGCTTCTCTCGTGGTTTGAGAGCTATCTCACTAACAGGACTAAAAGAGTGTCCATTGGAAGTAACCTTTCTTCTGCCGCCAACATCAATAGCGGAGTACCTCAAGGTTCCGTGTTAGGGCCTCTCTTGCTTATTCTTTACATAAACGATCTCCCTTTGGCTGTTGGTCTGTCTAGTGTTATGTTTTATGTCGACGATACCGTTATTTTTACTGCTGCTTCAAACATTTACCAACTACAGCTGACCGTAAGCCTTGACCTCAATAACGTCTCTAACTGGTGAACTGCGAACGGTCTTTTCCTTAATTTTATTTGGAACTCGGCAGAGGTTAGTTAGATCTGAATCTCATAATCCGCTTTGCATGGAAGGAAAGGAAGTCAACCAAGTAAAGTCGTTCAAGTACCTAGGAGTCTTGCTTGATGAGTGTTTATCTTTCAACGATCACATAAGCTATTTAAGGTCAAAAGTTGCCAGCAGACTTTGCCTCCTGTCACGATTACGAGGTTGTTTAGCCACGAAAGCAGCAAATAAGATCTGTTTGTCCACGGTGCTACCGATATTAAGCTATTGTGATACGTGCTTTTGCCCTCTTGGAAGCACTAACAGAATGACTCTTGAAAACCTGCAACAACGAGCTGCGAAAATTGTATACTGTTTTGAACCGGACATAGCCACGGAAACAATACTCGTAAACCCACGCTGGCCGCCTCTTACAAAAACCATGGAAAAGCACTGTGCACTGTTGGTTAACAAGTGCTTGGTCGGAGAAGTTCCTCTATACTTTAAAGACTATTTCATGTTACGCTGCCAGAGAGACAACCAACATGTTTTTAATAGATGCACTAGATCGTCAATCACTGACATTTTACTTCCCAAATTTCATTTAGATGTCGCTAAAAAGTCTTTTTATTATCATGGTGCAGGCATATTTAATAGCCTTCCAACGAACAGAAAGATTTTGCCACCTAAGGAGCGTTTCAAGGCTATCTCCGATTTTTATTCTTAGGTCATTTCTTAGAACATTTCCAATCTACATCCAATTTTTATGAGAACGTTATTACCTTTTTCTAAGTTTTAATTTTGAACATTATGGATATGTCATTTTTACATACTCTTTTTATTTTTACGTTATACAGGGTCCCCGTTGATACCAGTCCTGTGACTGAAGGGTTCACCCTGTTTAAACATCGATTATCATTATTATTATTATTTTTATTATAGTTTTTTTATAACACGCAGAAAATTCAACCGCAGGTCATTGTCTCTAATAAATTGGGATTGACTTCTATGTTTGATATTTGCGAAGAGAATTGAGACCGGTATGGTCGCTAAAAATGACGTTAATCAGTTATGAAACGTCTTTCGTTCGAAGGGCCATATGAAGTAACAGGTTCTGAGTGCACGAAAAGCAATGTGGTCTGCAGCTGATGCCTTTGTATTGACCCGCGCAAATACGACTCACAGCATGATTACGGTATTCTACATTTTTAAAATGGTGAAAAGGAGTCTTCAGAGTCTTGTTTAATTGGTCTCGCTATTTTTTCTGTATCGTTCCCCACGAAGGAAGGAAAGGGTGACGAAGCCCTAAGAACATCTACGAGGCTACAATGGTGGGAGATCGCTGGCACAACTGACCCCCCCCCCCCCCCCCCCCCTTCCAAGAAAACCTTAGGTAAAGAAAAACAGCGAAGTCATGCACTACCAGCCAAGGCCAGAACACATATAAACGTTCTTATCTTTGGTCTATTGTTTTTATTAATTGTACATTTAAGGTAAAATTGACAAAAGTTCAAGTGTAAACTTTACAATGTTCTTACTGCTGAAAGTGTTAAACATAACACTTACATCTACCTGATGTACAGAAACTTCCACTACTCTCTCAGATTCACTGTTGATTTCTAGGTCCCGCTTAAATGTTACTTATGTAAAAGCACTACCCGTATCCATCAGTAACTTACTTAGCGCTCACTCGGCTGCAACGAAAAGATCCTTTCTAAAAATTCAGAATATGATCATCTACTGTGCTTTTTTCCCCTGAGCTACATCGTAGTTTGTTTTGTCAACCTAATCTTACAATCCGATAGCCAAGTTCAACCGAGTACGTCAAAATATTCACTGAGCAGATAGAGACCCCCCGGGGAGGGGTACTTGTCCTACGTCAGGTATAGGGGGTGCCGCTTGTGATTTGAAATCCTGACAAAATACCTATTGAGGGCAGAGTGGCCAAAATCCGTACCCTATCAAGCGGCACGCACCCTTATAGGTAAGGAAGAACCACCACCCCCCTGGAGGGTAGGGAACCTGACTGTCTGTTTTGTCGTTGTCCTCCCTTTCGTCGTGCTTGAGCATTATTTCTTTGTTCCACAACAAACTGCAGGGCTAGACCTCTTTGAGAACAAATATGTAGTGTTACTCTCAACAAAACCAAGAAGCTTTGGGGAAGGTGTAACTCATTGATCATAATCCTTATTTCACGCTTTTTAAGGCAATTATATCTAATCCTTACCCTGCTTCAAATCATGTAATTGAAAAACAAAAACTCTAATAGGTTATATTAAATCGCATACCATCTGCTATGCCAATAAACGTCCTTTTATCTGCTTATAGTTGTTTACTTTCAATTACCATTCAAAAGTAAGCTTCTCGAGCTGGAGCCTTCTTTTTAGTACATGTAGTGTAGTGCAATACGACGGCGAAAGTAACGAGAATGTCACTCTTGGGTCAATCGCTCAAGTCCTCAAAATACCAATTCGCTTTTATTTAATAATATATCACTTACCAAAGAATGAAACCCGTATCAACTGTGCTAAAGTTTGCATGGAACGATAATAAAAAATATAACTAAGAACCACCGCTTGCGATCATCTCACTAGGCGTCAATACGCCGGATGGCAAGGAAATCTGCTAAAATTTAAAACGCACTAGTAGAAACATATCTATTGTTTATTAGTTTGTTCTTTTGTGGCGTTGTCATTGTCGTAGGCGATTGAGCAGCTGTTTACTTTAGGGCGCCGACGAAGCCACGTAACGCCTCTTCCTTTTTCTTTTTGTGCAGCAGCTTAGCTCTAACTTGGTTTAGAGACTTGAATCTAGTCAAACCTGTTCCTTCTTGTGAGACCACGCTTTTGATCACATAATTGTACAACTTTTGAATGTTTTCTGTTGTTGGAGTGATGCAAGTTGAAGCTATGTAAGACTCAATGGTGCTCAAAATACACGTTTCCAGTGACGTCCAGCTTCCAAAATTAATTGTTGCCCCTGCATTGTCAAGGTACTCATAGCATGGTTTTCTTTTGCTTCTTGGCGAACTTGAAGTTACTTTTTGTGCTCGTCTTTTCCTTACAGACACCACCTCTCTCGTACCAAAATCATTCTTACAATTGAAGCAACGGCATTCATCACCACAGGCTTTCCCTTGTGAGAAGCAAGGGCATTTTGTTTTCCGCTGCCCAATTTTGTCTTGACAGGAGGTAAACGTTGCTTCTTGTCGTTTCCCCTCACCGCATCTACAAGAAGTGTCTTTAACTGCTACCCGATTAATGCAGCCAGTGCATTTGCAAGCAGTGGTACACTTCCGTTTTGCAGCAACACACGGGCATCTTCTGCCTTTGTTATGCAGAGGTGTTTCTAAGCAGGACTTTACTCTGGTCTTCCTATTTCTCCCACAGCTGCAAAATTTGGATTCTTCAGCTTCTGCATCTGTCATTGTTGGCACTTCTGCTATGCCTGTTTCGGTGAAAAAGTGGTTATTTTGTCAAACAAGAGAGCAACGATAAACACCTTAAAAGATTAAGCTCTCCTAAACTTAAATTAGTTTCGTTTACAAAAGTTAAATCTCAACATCATATAATTCACATTTTGATTTTCCCTAACATATTTTACTACGTAAAATTAACACTTTCTTATACTGAAATGCTTTTATTCAAATACATGTCAGTACAAGTTTGAAGCAGGCCGTCCAGCAAAATTATGAATTCGCCTTACTATTATGACTGGGCCGCTTACCTTCTTCTGCTTTCCGTGTGGAATCGTAGTGACCTACACCATAGAAATGGAATGCAACGAAAACAGACTCTCCACTGGAAAACTGGTCAGGCACAAACAGAAGCCAAGGAACAGACTCATTTGAAGTTACCAAGACAATAGTTATTTGAAGTACTTCTGCACAAGTTTTCATAATTAAATCACCAAGCATTTTGTCGTAAACCCCTGAAGTTCCGAACTCATTTGCCTTCGCTTGGATGTCTCCATCGTTGTCTTCCAACGTTAAGAAAGCAAGCAGTTCTTCGTCCCCTTCTGCGATTTTGTCTGCAAACAGTTGCCGCAACTGGAAGGTATCTTCCTCTTCAGACTTAAGTAAACCCAAGCTTTTTAAATGTTCCTTAAATGTTTCATCTTCTCTGCTAATCCTATTAATTTGCTTTGTTAAACTTCGAAAGGCACAGTCGCCATCACCAATTACCGTCTCTATTTCTAGTCCAAATGCCGCCAAATTCCGATTCAGTACGTCCTCGTATCCCCTTAAAATACTGTCTTCCTCTTCTTTGTCAAATACCTTTGCAGCACTTATTACATCTGGCATATTAGCCAAACACAAGAGATCAAGAATGTCCAATCCTCTACTGTACTTTTTTGTTTCTAAGTTTGATACTACTTTGAATAAGTCATAAGAAACTTCAAGAATTAGTTTAGAAACAAATTCGGTGTAAACATCCTCGATATTCTCTGCGACAACAACTACGTTCTCTGGATTATCCCCATTTAAGATAGGGGGTTCAGGTGCGGCCTTCTTCTCTTTCTCAGTCGATACGTCTGTTATCGACGAAAATGGGAATGAGTAATCCAACTCGCTTTTCCTTTGACCAGTGCCATCCATGTTTGCTTCTATTGGCAATGCACATCCTACTTTTTTATTGCATTTGTGAGTTGATGGAGACGTGCAGCTGCTATGATAGTGAAAAAGCACCGTCAAAATCGCTACAGCTAGTTCGACACCAATTCTAGTTGCTCCAGTCAACATAGATCTGTTCAGCAGTCTATGAAGTCGTTCGTTTTTTTCTGTACCAAACCCTGGAGGCAACTCTGACAAACAGCCCTTCACAATATGTTTTTTCAGTTTTTCAATCTCCGCCATCGTTTCGTCTGTAAAAGGTGACTGTGTTAAAGTGCTCCACCTATTTGTGAAACAGTTTAAGTTCTGGCTGATCTTTTCCGGAGAGGGTGTTTCACGGAGACGCCTTTCCCCTTGATCGTTGTCTTGTCTAAATATCAACCCGAACTCTTTTTGAAATGATGCTGCTAAAGGATGTTTATTATTGGAAACCGTCTTACAAACTCGCTGACAGGCGTGGTATAGATCAAGCTTCACAGGCGTATTCTCGAATATAGACTGATACATCTTTCGAACTTTACAACAGTCATCGACGCAATGAGTTCAAGTTGCTTATTGGCCTTTTCCAGACGTAATTTATACTGTTGGAGGACGTCCCTTATTTCCTCGAATGCTGTTGTCTTTGTCAACCGCCAATCGGCAACTTTCCCTTCCTCATTTAGCACGATGAATAAATTGTTGAATTGAGTTACGAATTTGTTGTCGTTTCCGGGTCTAACCATCCCTATATTGTTACTAACCCTGAAGGTGTGGTCACACGAGATAGCAGATCCAATGACCTTTTTCATTTCATTTTGATAAACTTCCTTTTTGGTATCGAAATCAATCATGAATATGCTCATGATATGATCGCTACTCGGAAACGAGTACAGTTCGTCCGTATAAAATTCCGACGGGTTGAAAGGTTCTCCGATCACGTAACCTTCTTGGTGTGCAGAGTTGTAGATCATTCCACGGCGGCAAAGATGCCGGAGGTTAAGCTCTGCCATTGACTCACTGATTTTCGCAAAGTTCATTCCTCTCACAACGTTGGAATTAATGTAATCCAATACCGCAGTTGTGCAGCCGCTGCGAGTGAAAAGGAGAAAGGGAAACATGTTCCTAACATGATTTGGTAAATAAACCAAGAGGTCATTGGAAGGCGCGACAATTTTGTGTGGATGGCCTCTGATGTTGCATTTATATATGCGCTGCACAAGTAGAACGTTCCCAAACAAATCAAAAATGAGCCTTGGCATTCTGTCCTACTTTCCAGTTTCTGAAGTGAACTTCTTTGGAATCAGAGGACATTTGTGAACGGGGCAAGTTATTTTACAATCGGGAAACTGCTCCTGTGGGCTCCACATAAAAATCTTTGGCAAGAAAAAATCACACCTTCTTTCCCCACTTAAGGGAGGATTGATAACGTTAAGAAATTTCCCGTCTTTGGGATTTCTCTCGAACTCATCAACTACCTTCCCAATGTAACCATTGATGTGTTCGCTGTTGATGGTATTTGTTGCATTGTTGCAGGGCAGCAAAAAAGGTAATGCTGTGATGACGGCCAGCCACCAATGTGGATTACGTACACGTTCATCTGAAAAATGAACGATAAGATTTGCTTCAGAGGTACTTAGAGAAAAAAAAAAACCAATGAGAATTATGTTCACGTTCATCTGAGAAATGAATGGTAAGATTTGCTGCAGAGGTTACAGAAATCCGATTTCTGTTTTCCATTGTGCCAGTGTTACAATTATGGTCTTTAAAATCTGTTCTCCCATCCCCCCCCCCTTCCCCACCCCCGCTTCACCCCACCAAAAAAAAAAAAGTACACGGATTTAGACCTAGCCTGCGCGCAGACGAAATTATACTCTGGTTAACTCCGTCTGTGAAACAGCACCGAAAACCTTGTCTGGACTTCTATCTGTGTATCCAGATTTGAGTACGCGCCACGATTGGCCAGTTGAAAAAGGCCTTTGTCTTGTTTGTCGTGATCGTCAATCTGGTTGAAGGGAAATTCGAAACGCACTTCCGTTAATTCGTTGAGTCCGTTGGGGGTCCAGAACGAGGATCTCTGCGCTGTTTCGCAGACGGTACTAATCAGAGTTTAGTTATCGTCTGCACGCAGGCTAAGTTAGACCTGGAGTTAGACGAAACAAACTAGCAAAACTTGCAGACTTTGTGAAACCTTTTAAACCAAGATCCAATTTGTTTTTTTTTTTTTTAAGGTATCACATGGTAGGTCTATGAGCATTCATAGTACATTCCGCCTGGGAATCCTATTTGTTTCATAACGAGTACAATCACAATAATAAAAGAGTGCATAGATAACTTCATTCACAGTTCGATCAATTTTTCTTTCAGCTAAAACAGGCAACAGTTACATTTGGGTGCAAATCGGTTATTTTTCAATAACTTGCCTTAGAGGCGATTTTTATGATTTGGGAATTTGAGAAATGGTAACTTCCACCACAAAACAAACGTTAGGAGTAAAAAAAACCCAGTGACTACTCGTAGGGGACACGTACACCGACTTGTCTTTACTCTTCATACGAGAGTCTTCTGAGTATGCCAATACAGCTGTTTATTCATGGCAGCTCCCGTACGCTCAGCTGGCATTTGCTATTCATACGGGACTCTTTTTATAGAATTAATTTGCTTCGTTCCGTTTTCAGCAGTTATGTATTATATCGTCTTAATTTAGTTCCGATTTTGGTTTTCTTCATGGAACATGTCATAGTTTGAAGCATGTTTCAGTTCTTCCGGTAAGTCTATAGAGCGTTTTCAATCACGTGGCCAGCATCTATGCAAAGGTATTGAAAATTTATTTATTAAAGTTCAACTCCCAGGGGATTGGTTTGGGACACCAACATGGCCGCCGTTTCATTGTTTTGGGACACCAGTATGGCCAATACGTCATGTGCAAACACTCTATATCAAGATATAATCGTTGTTGTCTGTCACCTACTGGATATTTAGATAATAAAAGGTCTCATAAAAGGCGACGCCCTGAGAATTCTGAGAACTAACCCCTCAGCTAAATCCTTGTATGAGAACATCTACAACTTCAAAAAACGCCTTCGTGCTAGAGGTTACCCTCACAATAATCACATGAAAAAATAACCTCTGAGGTTGAATTTACCGAACGGAAGTCGGCTTTACAAAAGAACAATGAAGTGCGAGAGAAAATTCTGCCTTTCGTTACCACGTACAACCCTGCTTTGCCGAACCTTAAATTCTTAGAAACATTTTAATGCGCAAATGGCACTCAATTCAAGATCAACCACTACAGAGAGAAATATGCAACAAGCCTACCATCATTTCACATAAAAGAACAAAATTGCTGGGAGATATCACCCGTTAGAGCAAAACTATAAGGTCACGTATCACACTATAACGTAGCCTGCGCAGCTGGCGGTATTGTGAGATTAAATGTTTTTGCGGCGGAGCCGCGTTCCAAAAAAAGGAGTGGGCTATATTACAACGGCTCCGCCGCCAAATGCCACTCGACTACTACACAATACCGCCAGCTAGCAGGCTAACAATAAAGAGTTTATGAGTCGTGTTTGGCCTGTAAACACCTCCCACCTCAATTTTTGTGAGTAATAGCTGCACTGCGCATGAATAGCAAATACAAGTAGGCGTACGGGTCCCGTGTACACTTCCACAAAATAAAACAGGAGTATTTAGGGGGAAGGGGTTACTCACCTATACGTGAATAATAACAGAAATAAATCATCAAACCCAACGTTACATTCTCCGTGCTGATTATGATGGCATGATTTTCACCCTGCTGCTAAACCCCGGAAGGAGGTACTCCTAAGAATTTTTTGCCGGCTTTGAGCCCCCTTGTTCTCTAAAACCTTACCCTAATTCATTTTCCACGCCCGTTTTCAGACCTGATCTGTAAAATCCATACTCATTTTCAGACTTGGCCAAATTTAGCCTGTTCTAGGCTCTCAGATAAGGGGGGAGTACACAGTTTCCTCCTGTTTTATTTTCGCGCTTTTTCAATTCAGCGGACCCAACTTTTTCCAGTTATAGATTAGAGCGCAACAGTAGACCATTCTCTCTGGAGCGTCAACAAAAAATTCTTCAAATGCATTTCAAATTCGCATATTTCGATTTCGTTCTTATTCATTTAGAATTGAAAACGATAAATACATTCCTACTTGTACACTCCCGTAGTTTTTCCTCGAAAACCATACCCGATTCAAAACAAAAATGGGCAAAGTGTTTTCAGACCACCACAACGGGTCAGTACAAGTGAAGGAGGGTGAGTACAAGTGAAGGAAAGTGAGTACAAGTGAAGGTAAGTGAGTACAAGTGAAGGAAAGTGAGTACAAGTGAAGGAGGGTGAAGACGAGTGAAGGAAAGTGAGTACAAGTGAAGGTAAGTGAGTACAAGTGAAGGAAAGTGAGTACAAGTGAAGGAGGGTGAGTATAAGTGAAGGAAAGTGAGTACAAGTGAAGGAGGGTGAATACAAGTGAAGGAAAGTGAGTACAAGTGAAGGAAAGTGAGTACGAGTGAAGGAGGGTGAAGACGAGTGAAGGAAAGTGAGTACAAGTGAAGGTAAGTGAGTACAAGTGAAGGAAAGTGAGTACAAGTGAAGGAAAGTGAGTACAAGTGAAGGAAAGTGAGTACAAGTGAAGGAAAGTGAGTACAAGTGAAGGAAAGTGAATACAAGTGAAGGAAAATGAGTACAAGTGAAGGAGGGTGAGTACAAGTGAATACAAGTGAAGGAAAGTGAGTACAAGTGAAGGAAAGTGAGTACAAGTGAAGGTAAGTGAGTACGAGTCAAGGTAAGTGAGTACAAGTGAAGGTAAGTGAGTACAATTGAAGGAAAGTGAGTACAAGTGAAGGTAAGTGAGTACAAGTGAAGGTAAGTGAGTACAAGTGAAGGTAAGTGAGTACAAGTGAAGGTAAGTGAGTACAAGTGAAGGGAAGTGAGTACGAGTGAAGGAAAGTGAGTACAATTGAAGGAAAGTGAGTACGAGTCAAGGTAAGTGAGTACAAATGAAGGTAAGTGAGTACGAGTGAAGGAAAGTGAGTACAAGTGAAGGAAAGTGAGTACAAGTGAAGGGAAGTGAGTACGAGTGAAGGGAAGTGAGTACAAGTGAAGGTAAGTGAGTACAAGTGAAGGAAAGTGAGTACAATTGAAGGTAAGTGAGTACAAGTGAAGGTAAGTGAGTACGAGTGAAGGTAAGTGAGTACAAGTGAAGGTAAGTGAGTACAAGTAAAGGTAAGTGAGTACAAGTGAAGGTAAGTGAGTACAAGTGAAGGTAAGTGAGTACAAGTGAAGGTAAGTGAGTACAAGTGAAGGTAAGTGAGTACGAGTGAAGGTAAGTGAGTACAAGTGAAGGTAAGTGAGTACGAGTGAAGGTAAGTGAGTACGAGTGAAGGTAAGTGAGTACAAGTGAAGGTAAGTGAGTACGAGTGAAGGTAAGTGAGTACAAGTGAAGGTAAGTGAGTACAATTGAAGGAAAGTGAGTACAAGTGAAGGAAAGTGAGTACAAGTGAAGGAAAGTGAGTACAAGTGAAGGAAAGTGAGTGCAAGTGAAGGAAAGTGAGTACAAGTGAAGGAAAGTGAGTACAATTGAAGGAAAGTGAGTACAAGTGAAGGAAAGTGAGTACAATTGAAAGAAAGTGAGTACAAGTGAAGGAAAGTGAGTACAAGTGAAGGAAAGTGAGTACAAGTGAAGGAAAGTGAGTACGAGTGAAGGAGGGTGAAGACGAGTGAAGGAAAGTGAATACAAGTGAAGGAAAGTGAGTACAAGTGAAGGAGGGTGAGTACAAGTGAATACAAGTGAAGGAGGGTGAAGACGAGTGAAGGAAAGTGAATACAAGTGAAGGAAAGTGAGTACAAGTGAAGGAGGGTGAGTACAAGTGAAGGAAAGTGAGTACAAGTGAAGGAGGGTGAAGACGAGTGAAGGAAAGTGAATACAAGTGAAGGAAAGTGAATACAAGTGAAGGAAAGTGAGAACAAGTGAAGGTAAGTGAGTACAAGTGAAGGAAAGTGAGCACAAGTGAAGGAAAGTGAGTACAATTGAAGGAAAGTGAGTACAAGTAAAGGTAAGTGAGTACGAGTGAAGGTAAGTGAGTACGAGTGAAGGTAAGTGAGTACAAGTGAAGGAAAGTGAGTACAAGTGAAGGTAAGTGAGTACAATTGAAGGAAAGTGAGTACAAGTGAAGGAAAGTGAGTACAAGTGAAGGAAAGTGAGTACAATTGAAGGAAAGTGAGTACAAGTGATGGAAAGTGAGTACAAGTGAAGGAAAGTGAGTACAAGTGAAGGAAAGTGAGTACAATTGAAGGAAAGTGAGTACAATTGAAGGAAAGTGAGTACAAGTGAAGGTAAGTGAGTACGAGTGAAGGAAAGTGAGTACAAGTGAAGGAAAGTGAGTACAATTGAAGGAAAGTGAGTACAAGTGAAGGAAAGTGAGTACGAGTGAAGGAGGGTGAAGACGAGTGAAGGAAAGGGAATACAAGTGAAGGAAAGTGAGTACAAGTGAAGGAGGGTGAGTACAAGTGAATACAAGTGAAGGAGGGTGAAGATGAGTGAAGGAAAGTGAATACAAGTGAAGGAAAGTGAGTACAAGTGAAGGAGGGTGAGTACAAGTGAAGGAAAGTGAGTACAAGTGAAGGAGGGTGAAGACGAGTGAAGGAAAGTGAATACAAGTGAAGGAAAGTGAGTACAAGTGAAGGAGGGTGAGTACAAGTGAAGGAGGGTGAGTACAAGTGAAGGAAAGTGAGTACGAGAGATGGATGGTGAAGACGAGTGAAGGAAAGTGAATACAAGTGAAGGAAAGTGAGCACAAGTGAAAGAAAGTGAGTACAAGTGAAGGTAAGTGAGTACAAGTGAAGGAAAGTGAGTACAAGTGAAGGAGGGTGAAGACGAGTGAAGGAAAGTGAATACAAGTGAAGGAAAGTGAGTACAAGTGAAGGAAAGTGAGTACAAGTTAAGGAGGGTGAAGACGAGTGAAGGAAAGTGAATACAAGTGAAGGAAAGTGAGCACAAGTGAAGGAAAGTTAGTACAAGTGAAGGAAAGTGAGTACAAGTGAAGGAGGGTGAGTACAAGTGAAGGAAGGTGAGTACAAGTGAGGGAGGGTGAGTACGAGTTAAGGAAAGTGAGCACATGTGAAGGAAAGTCATACTGGCTTTTGCACAAGGAGTTAACACCCAGAAGCAAGTTATTTAGATACGAGAATCTACAGAAAAGCCTTTGAAATATTGTGTGTCATGCATTCATCCATGGATGCAGCATTCTGATTGGTCAGAAAAGCAAGCTTCATGCACCAGCTTGTTTTACAATAAACACTACTCATGCAATGGCTACACCACTTGCTCCCGTCTAGCACCCTACACCATGGTTATGGGTGACTGATGTTGAAGAGGTCAGAGGTTGAGAAAAACCATAACACAACGGCACAAAATATTAGCAAGGTAAAAAATACAACACTACAACTAAAAAGGAATTTGAAATATAATTTTTAACAACAGGAGTTATTTATCATTAGTTTCAGAGGTTGACCCCCCTTTGGGATGGGTGGGGGGGGGGGGGGTAAGCTCTTATACAACTCATTTGTGCCCAACAATTTTTTTTACCCCTCCTTCGCCTCAGATACAAGCAATATAAACAAGGACAACAACCCCCCTCCACCCCCTGGCCCCTAATAGACCAAGTGAACTTTAAGTTTCTCCTCTTATTAAAGATTGTGACCCCTTCGAATATAGATTACTGCAAGTAATAATTAAATATTATATTGGCTATGTAATCAGGTAAATATCCCACGCTCTGGAGTTTTGGCCTCATCGTCCCTATACATAAAAAGGATGATCGATCAAAAGCTGAAAACTACCGAGGCATCACGTTGCTATCTGCATTAGGTAAACTCTTCACATCTATCCTCAATGATCGTTTGTGTGATTACATGACCAAAAAAGGAGTTCTAAAAGTAGAACAAGGCGGGTTTAAAAAAAGGCACGGTACAGTAGATAGCATCTTCATCTTAAAAACACTCATAGATAAGTTTGTTAAATCTAAACCACAAAAACGTAGAAACTTGCTTTTCTCGTGTTTTGTAGATTTTAGAAAAGCTTTTGATCGCATACCCAGGCAAAAATTATTCGAAAAACTCAGAAAAGAAGGAATTAAAGGGCGTTTTCTAGAAATAGTAATGTCAATGTACTCAAAAGATAAATCAGCAGTCAAAATCAACAACAAAATGACCGAAGCTTTTCCGTGTTACACTGGAGTTAAGCAAGGCTGTATGTTATCACCCACACTTTTTAATCTCTATCTAAGTGATCTACCTGAATTTCTAAATTCATCAAACTCGACCGATATTCTGCTTGATGACTCTGAAAAACCTATAAACTGTTTATTATATGCGGATGACTTAGTGATCTTTTCGCGGTCAGCAAATGGCCTACAAACACTTCTCAACAAGTTGGAATCCTACTGTGATAAAACCGAACTGTAAATTTAGACAAAACAAAAGTCATGATCTTTAATAATTGCGGCAAGTCCTTAAATAACTACTCGTTTAAGTATAGAGTAAATGTACTAAACAATGTTAAATCTTATAAATATCTGGGAATGACACTGAACCCGTATGGAAATTTTAGTTTAGCTAGAGAAGAGTTAAAAAAAGTTGGGCTTAAGGCACTTTATAAACTAAGAAGAGAGATGGGTGACAACTTTAGAGAAAATATTATGCTGACGATTAAGCTATTCGATGCTCTGATATCCTCCATACTTCTCTACGGAAGTGAAATTTGGGGTGTTGATTGTAGCGACCAAATAGAAAAGGATCCCGCGGAACTAGTTCAAATTAAATTCTTGAAATGGTTGCTAGGTGTAAATAAATACTGCAGCAACAATGCATGTAGGGCTGAAACAGGAAGATTCCCAATGAAAATCGAAGCACAATATAGGAATTTTAAGTTTTGGCTAACTTTAACCAAACACCCAAAACACAAATTATCACAGGTGGCTTATAATGATGTGAAGTCAAGAATGAACAAAGAATTATGGAGCCAAAAAATCAAACGTGTATTAGACCAAATAGGGCTAGGATATCTCTGGACAAAAGCACATGAAAATGGCATAGGAATCTTGAACATTATCACACAAAGACTGAAAGACATCGAATTACAAAGATGGTTAAGTGAGGTGAACAATGACGTAAGAAAAGATGCCAACCAAAAGAATAAACTAAGAACCTTCCGAAAATTTAAAACAATAGAAACTTATAAATGTGAAGATTATCTCCGTCAGGTCACCAACGTCCAACACCGGATAACTCTAACTAAACTCCGTTTAAGTAATCACAATTTGGCGATAGAGACAGGTCGGTATGTAAGACCTTACAAGAAACCGGAAGAGAGGATCTGTCCTACCTGTAAAAAAGACGTAGAGGATGAAAGACATTTTCTAACTCAGTGCCCTGCGTATCAAGAAAAAAGAAGTACTTTATTTGAATACCTAAACAGAAAATATAGAATATCAGTAGACAGAATGGCACCAGATTATGTCTTTCTGTTGTTAATAAACCCCCCGAGCAAGAACAAACCAGTGCAAAAGCTAATTGCAAAATATGTATTCGACTGCTATGAGAAGAGAAGATCATTAGCTGTTTAAGTTAACTTTGACTACAGTAAGTGTGCAATACAAAACATTGCTTGATGTTTGGAGTTGTTGCGCAAAGTTTGAAATCGGTCAAACTTCTAGCTGGGTGTAAACGGACACAACTGCTCCCAACAATGTTGGGAGTTGTTGCATCCGTTTGCACGTAACTTTAAGATACAAAACAAAAGCTTTGATTAAGCTATTCCGGAAGTCATTAATTTGTTACAGCAGGAAGTAATTTGTTACAGCAGGAAATCATTTGTTACAGCAGGTAAAGCGGATCTCTTCATGACCTGAATTTGCCGAGGAACAGACATGCGAATCGATAGAAAGTGAATACTATAAGGCGTAATTAATTATTAACTTATTGGCCTAAGCCATATACAGTTATAAATTTTTGTTGTGTGTAACTTTTATTAGTTATTTGGAATTAGTCAATGTACTATATATTGTATACGACTCCAAATAAAAATATGTCTATGTCTATGTCTATGTAATGTAAACATTGCCTGGTAACAATGTTCATTATTACTGTTACCAAAAAGGGTCAGTACAGCATTCAGTTGCATCTGGTAGCTGAAAAATAATGAAATTTACACTGAACTCACCCCTAGTTCACAGCAAAATATGAAAAACGGAGGAAATGTGGGAATTGACATGTTCAACCTTGAGACGGTTTTAACTCCCCTTAATTATCAAAAATGAGTGGATCTGCCCCTGCATGTAAAATGCATCAGTATAATGATGTGAAAACAAAACCTTTCAAAAGTAAAAATGCAGACCATATAGCTTAGGACATGTTAATAAAGTGAAGCATTTCAGTGGCTTTTATTTTTGTAAATTTCTTTAAAAAAGGGTCAGGCAGCTAAACTAACAGTAACAATGTTTAAATACTGTTCATGAAGAAAACAATCTGAAATAAACTTCTGGAAAATAAGAATTTTAAAAAGAAATCTGAACACTTAAAATACTTTAAAATTGGGCTTTCTAGATGAGTGAAATGATGTGGATGCCGTTTTCTGACACTGGGAATACGGATCATTATATAAAAAAAGAAAATATGTGTAAGAGCTTATCAATGTACATCCTGTCAAAAAAAAGGAAAAACAATCCTCCACTATGACTTTCAACTAGATACTTTGAGATTCTGGTAACAGATACCTAACCATTACTTAAGTGGTTCATTATGCTGATTCTCCCCTAACAAATAATAAAGTAAGACTGAGAATTATTAAAGAAACTTCTCAGAAGTGACATTATTCAGTCAATGATTTAAAGAATTCACTTCTTTGTATTCAGTATATTTTTTGCTTGATCCTTTCACAAGATCTGTAGGGTATTTCTTGCCATTTAAGGCTATCTTTGCGACTACTTCCTTTGGGAGATCAACATGGCACTTTTCCGCTAGTCTGACTAAGTAGACCAGTACATCACTGAGTTCTTGAGCAAGATGCTGTTTCTCTTTGAGGGACCAATCTGTACGAACAAAGGACATCATATATTATTTTCACTTTGAAGTAAGCTTAGTGAGGTCATAAATGAAAGGGAAGCCCTGCTACAAGTAGAATTCAAGCTGAAGCAACACTTTGCATGGTCTCTGCTAGCAAAGAGAACACAACATCACAATGATATTCCACTTCAATTACTGTTTGGACCACTGACTAGTTGAGAACAAGTCATTGGAGTGGTGAACCTAAGTTTAATTCTGGAGGCAGGGATCAATCAAGGGAAGTTTTGGTACAGATGTGGAACCGAGACCTCCAGACAAAAAATAACTTATTTTACTACCCTGTTCAGTGGCACATACTGGCACCCATTTAGGCCATATGATAAGAGAGTGACCCCCCAGGTTCAACTCCTGGAGAAACACTCAGGATCTTGAAATAACTGAAGAAAATGTACTGTCTTTGTTTAGCCCTCTCAGATAAGACCCTGTCTAATTTCTCTGAACTCTTCAAAAACTCATTAACAATTCATAAAGAAAAAACAAAAGAAGTTTTAAATGTTTAATGAGTGCCTTTATATCTGATAAAGACAGGGCTAATTATGCCTAATTTTTTAGACCAAAATAACCACCAATCTTAATATTAGTGCAAGAATGAGTTGATCAAAATCAGAGATTTTGAAACGGTTAAAAAAACTCGCGGTCATGCATTATCAGGTTAAAAATACTTGAGGCAAAAATACATTCCTGCTTGTTTTTTAAACAGTACTTAAGGAACCACCAAGGGTATAACAATCTCTGCAGGTACTACCCCTAGGCTACATCTGTTTTGAGCTTTACCTGGCAATCCTTCTTTCACATCATTCCTCCACTGGCTGTAAAATTAGGAGACAAAAACAAAAATACAAGGTAATTGAAGTACTTTATAAAATTAATAATTTATTATGTTACTCTTTTATCATCACAGTAACTGTACCAGCAGAAAAAAAACTTAAATCAAGTAAGGAGCCAGAGAGTAAAAAGCCTTGTTATAGTACTTACAATAACTCTGCCACTTCTCCAACTTCGCCAACCTTTAGAATGAAAAAATTTAATTAGCTCAACAGTATTTTAAGCTTAGATCATCATCATTTTCATTAATATTATTCATTATCATAAATTACAACATTACAATAAGGCACACTCATGCTAGTAAATATATGTTTTTATCAGCATGACCAAGGGTCCATAAATAGGACTCAAAAGCTTGCACTGATTTAGCTAGGGAAATTATTGGGATCATGTATCTTTTGGGGGACTGACAATCGATGCATCGGCCGACTGTCGATCAAGATGTCAGTCAAGGGTCGACTGACTCTCGACTGATATGCTGGTGACACTCAGTTGCTACAGTCTATATGTCGATAGTCGGCCGATACTTTGACAACAGATCATCGACATATCACCAACACTTGGCCACTAGGTTGTCATAATCATAAGCAGAAGAACTAAACCAATCACAAAGGGTGGAAACTAACATTGTAATTGGTTAATCCTTTCGTCTCGGCTTCTAACTCCAACATTCTAGTTTTCACAAGATGATGGAGTTACAACTGGAACAGCAAGAAAATGTAAATATTCTGAATCTTCCCACACTGATTTCCTTGAGCTTATGACTCTGTTTACGGCTCTGATTATTGATTTTTAGCAGGGTCATAATTATTGCTCTTACAACTGTGATCGTGCCTCCCACTCTGATGCGAGCAAAAACCTGCCCTAAGCAGAAAATCCAAATAAACATCCCTTCCAGTGCACTATTCCCTCTCTATTTTTAGTCAGGGCTGAGGTGCTGAGATACTTTGTTGTGGCCAGACAGTGTCCCAGCCCACAACCAAGTCTGGATCTGCCACTGCCTTAAAACATGGTCGACAAACTCATTGTTGACAACTGGTACACTATATGGGTTTCTATATTAGGTATTAAAGGGGCTATTGTACCATTGCAAGCAAAAGATTCCTGGGCTGATGAAACTGATCCCAATCTCTTTCCTTTGCAAAGTTTGACTGCATCTGCCGACTAACAAAAATCAAGAGTTAATTTTTGTCAGGTAGATCGCACATTGGCCAAACAAACTTTTTCCCACGCGTTCAATACGTAAGAATTGTATCAGCTTTAGCTCACATTTTCTCCAAGGTGGGTTCTTCGCTGAACCGAAAAGTGCTTGTTTCTTGTACATCCATAGCATTTTCGTCGTGAGCTAATGCACCATCACCTAGCATGGCGTACATTTGATTTGATATAAGAATTCTAGAAAGAACTTGAAGGGAAAAATAGGATGCCTTGATCTTTTCGAACGCCGATCGCAGAGGCCTCTTTGGACAACTGACAGAAAAGGCAACGCGCGAACTTAGCGCCAAAATGACGTTCTATCCCTACAATCCTTGCAAGCCCCAAACAAGTCCATAGTCCCCTGCGGCTACAATATTGTAGTCGCCATCTTAGAAAAAGCCGGTGTGAGTGAGTGGGTGAGTTCCTCTGAATTACGGTAAAGTCAAGTCATTACGGAACGAGATGAGTCTCGGAAGAACAGTTTACAACGCACTATTCCGTCGAACATCTACATTTGTTGTGACTATAGTTGTTGGAGGCTTTCTTTTCGAAAGAGTGTTTGATGAGGGAATGGATAACTTATGGGAAAACATGAATCGGGGGGTAAGCATACATGTGTCTATTTATTTTATACTAGAGGTTCGAAATTGAAACTAAATGCTGAAAGTAGATACTGGGAAGTGGTACACCATTACTCATGAATCTATTATAGAAACAACAAGAAAAATGGGTTCCATTTTTAAGTTGGGGTTGTGATTTCCACCATTATGTCGACATGACAAATATGCAAATTACACTTTTGCAACCAAAAAAAATGGGCATCATTTTTTAACTGGAATCATTTCCACAATGCATCCCCTCCCCCCAATGCCTCTGCCTAAATAATATAATTAACAGTATAATGTGACTAATTTCTAAACAAACATGACAGGGTCAACTGTTGGTCTAACATTACTGTTTTACAACAGTAATTTTCTGTTTCTTTATAAAACTAGCAAAGCACATTGTAAGTTTAAGTTTTTTTTCGGTCTTTTTATTACATTTAAAGCCCTTCTGACTATCCAAGTGAATATGTTTCTATATGACAGTGTGATGTACCAATAGCACATAATTCCTTTTCTGTTGGGAATGACTGATTCACTTGTAGAGAGAAATTTGCAATAACATACATAGAGAAATTTACGAGAGAAATTTACCGTCTCCTTTTAGGAGAGAAACTTATTAATTTTAAAGCTATGAACTCGACATTAAGTGACGGGAAACCTTGAAAGCGACTTATCTGGTCATCTTTTGAGGAAGGCATTGAAAAAAGTGCCACAAGGTAGCTTCAGAGACATTCTGATTAAATGGATATACACACTGACACACAAGGAGATTTGCAATCCCCTGTACTGGAAGAGAAAACACACAAATGAACAGGAACCTTTAAAAAGAATTCATTGTAGCATCTTTTGAAGAGGACATTGTAATAAGGAAGTATGCTAGCTTTGAAAACATCATCATTTTAATAGCTACCTTCTTGGAAAAAAAATCATGGTAATGAATTGAGAGATGGATGTATATGTTATAGTTAATTTTTTATGTCAGGTGATTTTTCTTTTTCTATTGTTGCAACTTCATTAGCATACATGACCATACCCAAAGACAAAAGAAAAAGAAAAATTACCCAAGATAAAAAAATTAACTACAACATATATATAAAGTGCCCAGGTCCCACTCCAGAGTTACTATCAGTTTTAACTGATATTTGGAAACTTATATCTCTCTAATATCAGCATCAGGCAAAGTGCACTGAAATATGGTGTGTACCACAGAGTAACCTGTAAGCAGGCTCACTGGTGCCCAATTCCAAGGAACATTTTTGTGAGCCAACCAATACAGCAATCTAATACAGTCTTACCTCTCCTTACAGACACCTTTCTATAATTACAGACAGTTCGTTTGGTCCCAAAAATGACAAAGATCATACATTCCCTACCTCTCTAATACAGACACCTCTGTACTGGTACTGTCCCTTTGGTGTCCGTATTAAAGAGGTTTGACTGTAGGTTAAAAGTAACGGGCTGCATAACTATCACAGACATCAGGCATAAACAACATCAACATTCACACATGACTTTTGCCACTTGTTCCAATAGCTTTCTTTCTAATGGGTATAATAAAGCTATGAGGATTCTTAATTTCACCTCTTTTGAGGTGTCAAGATACTATCCAATAGAAACAAAGCAAATTAATGCTGACAAAAATGACAGAAAGTTGCACGTGGAGTGTCAATCCTGTTTGAAACAAAACCCACACGGAATGACCTCTTAATGTGAGACAAGTGGCAAAAATATGATTTGCGTAGTCAAAATTAAAAAATCAGTCACCTGCGTGGAGACTCACTTCTTCTCACACTGGTGGCACCAGAGAGATACTGAGTTTGTATGAAACCAAATCTCATAAAGATTTTATAATTGTGGGTTGAATTGATTTACTAGAGAGATTAAGATTCACGTTTACGGCAAACGGCAAACGTCAGTTGAAAATTACTCAGAATAGAAAATAAGCAGATAAAAACAGTCCAGAACGATTCTTGTGGACAAAACTGGCATAAAACTACTTATTTTTGTGTAGAAGCAATAAACAGTAAACGAAAAATAAGGGGAAAACTTGGTCACGTGGTACAAATTTACGTTTGCCGTTTGGCGTAAACGTGAATCTTAATCTCTCTACTCTGGTAAAGTGTGACAACTTGAACTTTCTGCTCTTAGAAACTACACATATTTAGGACTTTAAAGTCAGCAAAAAGCTATGTGCATTTCAATATAATAATTAACATAATATAATAATTAATTAATAATATTATTTTTTTTTCACCAGAAATTGTGGAATCACATCAAGCACCGTTATGTCAAAGATGCAGATGAAGCAGATGAATGACATCTAAATTTTTGTATTCTATGAACAGTGGCTGCTGTTGTAAACTTCAAAATAATGATGCCTGGAGCTTTATAAATACCTGGAGGCGATGAATGAGATTTTTTACTTGAATGCAGAGCAGCTGTACCTTTTTGTCTATGATGTCTTCATGACTGGATTAAATAATATTGTATGTCAATTTGGATTTAATTGGATGATTAATACTGGAGTTTGTTTAACAAAAATATTTGCTTTCCAGGCAATGTAATAAAGGGATGATCTTTTTCCTTCTGTCTTCCTTTTTTTGTGTAATTTCTTTTCCACAGGTAACACAAAAACAACTTTCTAGACTTAACAACAAAATACTGTCAAGACTGTGCTCTAAGGAGCCCAGTGCTCTGAACCTGTGAAATCCAGGGTGCCCAGCTCAGGATTTCCTTGAAAAAACCTAAGGATTTCCTAGTTGCCCAAGAGCAAAAGTAAGGTGGCATGGCCTATCAGGCACTGCTACAGCACAGCCCCGACTTTAAACATTACTCCTTATCACAGAAAGATTTCTTATTCCATTAAATCTTAAAAGCCATTTTCCCTCTTGGCACTTCCAATATCTGAATGGTTCAACAATGAGCCTCCTATACGATAAAAACCTAACCAAATTCACTGTAATGTCAGTATGATGGGTGCTTAAGCCTTGATAAACTTGATAATGACTGGAATTCTTTGCTCCTACTCGGATCTAAAATTATCAGATAATGACCATGCTTTGCTTGTACTTTCTTCCAAAGTTGCTGCCTTATGGTTGTCATAAGACCAGTTGTTCTCTATCCACAGTAGGAGACCTGTCATGAGAAATGTGTTTAGACTTGTAATTATCTTTTGAGTGATACTCTAGGTGCATGTGTGCATGAAAAAAAAGACTAATTGACTTAAATCTGACTAACAGCTAGATTCTCATAAATAACTTTGTCTTTTCTTGTAAAAAAGGAACTATGGGTCAAAAGTCACTCCGGGCCTTATTCCACACACACCTCATATATTGCTGTGGAGCCTTTCTTCATCCATAGAAGACAAACGTTATGTGGAGCATTTTCCTACAATCTTTACCAGTGGTTTCTTGCGGATAATGCTAATCCACTGGACATATCAGTCACTATCCAACATCCAGTGGATGAGCATTTTTCAATGGAAGAGAGTTATAATCAGTGGTGGATCCAGACCTTCAGGTAAGGGGGATGCCCTGTCATTTAGACCCTGAGATAAGGTGGGGAGAGGGGGGGTGCCATCTCAAAAACAATGTTTTCAGCACTTTGGGCCTCAGTTTAGTCTAAAAATAAAGGGGTGGGCCCCCCCCCAGGCCATCCCCTGTTTTCACGAATGATAATGTTCAGTGGATAGTGATGGCCACTGGCATGAGGTCTCTTGAAGGGGGTAAGGAGAACTTAGGTGAACAAGAACACAAAGGGTGTGCGAGAAGAATTTCTCCCCTCCCTTTCACATGTCTCCTATGCAGACTATTCATGCATACATGAAGACTGTCTACATGCACCCCTTGTGTTCTTGTGTACTTAAGTTCCCCCTTTCCCCTTTCATTTAATACACCAGCCACACTGGTTATTGGAGGGGTCAGCTTCACAGACTCTCTGCACAGGGTCCTGTTTGATAACATCAACAGGAGTAAAAAAAAATTCAAAGTGAATGAATGGGAGATATAGCGGGAACATTTGAAAAGGTATAGGATGCGTTGCATCCCTTCTTCTTGCCAGCAAATACCGTAGAATTCCGAAAATAAGCCCCTCCAAACCACCAAAACCGGTAACGCAAAAACCCTCCATTAAATGATTGCCCCTCCAAATATAAGCCCCCCGGGGGCTTGTACTTGGAAATTTGCCCTCAAATACAAAGTAAAACAAAGCAAAACGGTAAATCCCAATCAATTTTGAAACGCAAATTTCCTCTCCAGATAAGCCCCTCAAAAAGGGCCTGTGAAAAATCATAGAGAATATGGAAAAATCTAAGTCCCACATATAAGCCCCGGAATTATTTAATCAAGTCGAGAAGGCCTGGGACTATTCTCCGGCTCAGTTCCTCACGGCCAACCAATTCGAAAAATATCGCGGATGAAAGAAATGGACGATTGTGTAAACAATACAGGGGATGATTTCTACGGAGTTTACCTTCTATATTGTCTAAATCCTCGATATAAGGGACGCACCTACATTGGATTTACCGTTGATCCCAATCGCCGAATCAAACAGCATAATGGTGGTGTACAGAAAGGAGGTGCTTTTAGGACTAGTGGAAGAGGACCGTGGTACGTTGTAACAATTTAAGCTTATATCTAAGAAAAAACAATTATAGGCTTATTATAATTATAGGAAGCTACTCTTAAGCTTCTTTAAACTTCATTTTTTTTTAGAGGCCTGTGCTAGCAGGGAAATACTCAGCATGATTCATTTTCAAACTGATTTCACTTCGTCTGGGCATTGCTAACGTACGTTTACTCTCTCCTTGGAATTTTCAATATCGGAGAACAGATTTTTCTCAAGCCTTACTACACGTGTATTTGCTATCTGCAGGGAGATGATTCTTATAGTTCATGGATTTCCTAGTGATATAATTGCCCTCCAGGTGAGTCAGTGAAACCTGACTGAAGCTTAACATGCCACCCACAGTTAATTAGTAGTATTATATCAATAAATTGTTGGGGGCTTGATTGGGACATTCCATTTTTTATCTGCATCCCCCTTTATGGAATGCATAATTTAATAATGTTCAGAAGGACCCTGCTGGAATCTTACATCTTACATTTTTACTACAATAAAGGGTTTCAGAATCAGCAGTTACCCACAGTGGGTCATTGGGAACTTTTCACTACAAGGCTTGTGGGAATCAAAGATCTAGATCAAGATCTGTCAGAATCCTGCACTCCATATGGTTGGGCGAGATAAGGGACCTATAAAAATCATAATTTAAGAGTTAAGGGCGTGTCAGAATCATGCCTTCCATTGGGTAGCGGGGAGGGGGTGGATAAAAAGTGGAATGTCCCATTACCTGAGCTGCTAATCAGGAATGAGCCCTGCATCTTTTCTTCTCTACTTGAGGAAGACCCAAGAAAGCTGCAGAAATCCAACCTAATGGGGCCCAGAAGGGAAAAATACATTGAAAGTAGTCTGAGTAACAATTTAATTCACTTGTCTTTGCAAATGTTGTGATCCAATTTTATCTTAGTTCAAATTTTACTTATTTCTTATATTGTGAACTTGACATTATTGTACATTACCATAACCCTAAAGTAAAATTTGAACCATGGATACAATGAACCAAAATACATATTGCAGCAATTTATTATTACTTTTTTTTTCCAGTTTGAATGGGCATGGCAAAACCCTGCAAAATCTAGACGTCTCCGCCATGTTTTCAATAAAAAGACCAAAGAGTCTTGTGTCGCCTATCGCTTTAGAGTCCTATCTGCGATGCTTAATGTTGGGCCGTGGACTCGTCTTCCTCTTACAATAAGATGGCTGAAACAAGAATACCAAATGGAGTTTGATGTTGAACAGCAACCTCCGACCCATATGCCTATAGTATATGGACTCCTAAATAAGAGAAAACCAAAGACAAGAAACCAAGGGGAATGTGAGGAGTCAAAAGATGTTTGTAACTACAAATGCATAGAATGTTCTAAAAGGATTAAGGTACAGCCAGTTTTTTTAGAGCAGCAATATCTTTTTGTATCCTTTGAGGCAGGTGAGAAGCAGTTGGGAAGAGAAAGGAGTTGAGTATAATGTGGCTAAATGAAATGTTTTCCCTTTTTTGATAGCGTACAGAAGTACCTATCAATACTTTTATTTAATAGCAAAGAATCGTACCTAAAACAAATCCCATGGTTTGTTTCTGATATGGACGCATACTTTTTTTAGTACTGGTTAGGTATTATTTAAGGTAACAACTTATTTAGTGACTGCTTTTATATTCACAAAATATTATTCAGTCTAGTGAATGAAGAACATTACATTCAGTGATGAGTGCATGTCTTTTACCACCTGACTATGCTCTCAGAAGATTATAAGATAGTTGAACCAGTTTCTGGTTTTTTTGCAGGATGCAGATGAATGCCTCTCTTGTATCTCAGGAAGTTGTCCAATGAAAGGTCATATAATTTGCCTGGCTAAAAGGTTCCTCTTTGATAGTGGGGAAGGTTCATTCTTGATACCAGTAGAAGGAGACTGCCCGTTGTGTTATTGCACATTCTTATGGCGTGATTGGTTGAAATATCAAAATCAGACGGAAGAGATGTCCGATTTAAATTCAGACAGTCCCCACTGGTCAGAGGCTCTTAGGGGATAATGTCCAGTAGCTTCTTTTCCAGTGACTTTTGATGAGGTTTTAAAATATTGAAAAAACAGATTCAAGTTCATCAAATTCTAATAGTTTTGAGTAACAGAGTTGTGGGAAATCATCACTATTACCATTTTTGGCAGGGTATTGATTGATGCCAAATTATTATTAGAACCTTCCCTTTGTAACATGTTCATCCCCAACAATAATATAGGTTATTGGGAACATGAGCTCAAATTCTACTTAAAAAATTCCTTATTTATCAAATTTTATTCATGTACCTCCCATGTTCAACATATTTAAAATGTTTTTAATGTTATAATGCTCAGGTGACTGTAAATAAAGAACTTTTTATCTGTCAAACGATCACCAAAAAAATGTTATATTAAGTTTTGAACACTTTTTAAATTTAAATCATGGTTTTTAATAAGAAACTTCAATTTTTAGTGACTATTTATGTATGCTTTTTAAGGTCAAGATAGATTTGCAATAAAGAAATATCATTTTCTAAAATTCATCAGATCCTTTTTTCCTTGCATCTAGGCAACATTTTGTGCTCAATGTGTTTACTGGATATTGGATAAAGTTAGATAAACTTCAATCACTATATGGAGACATGATGTATGTAACAGTGACTGAAATGAAAAATAAGAGACTACCCGCAGTTTAAAATAAAAGTTTGATTGCTAAAACTGTTGGGACCACAAGGTGGTGTCCCTTTGTGGGAAGTTTCTGCTAGAAGAGGTTTGGCTGTATTAAGAAAATATACCTGTATTTTCTCTTTCCTTAGTTGTCAAGTTCTGGAATGTAAAGGAATAAAAGGCAAAAAAAAAAACAGAAGATCTTTAAATTTATTTGCAAACACAGTTATTGAATGCTGCAAGATAACCCTCAGCATTAGTTGCCCAATATAACCTTTAAAATACAGCAAATCATCCATAACACTTCTTAGTTCAATCTGTCTATGAGCTACAAGTTCGACTTAAGTTCACTTACAAGTAGTAACATGTTCATCCACTTCTATAATCATGGGTTTAAAAACAATGTTACATTTTGTAGCTTATACAAAATACAGAGCTATCAGTATTTTCTGTTAATTTACAAAATCGATTTTTGGGAGAACTTGGGCTTTATCTATAAAGAAAATCTGCTTGAAGATTTCCTGCTATTTCGGCTTCCCATCGGTCACCATTGTTCAGAAGTTTTTCTTTGTTGTATAACAGCTCCTGATGGGTCTCTGTAGCAAACTCAAAGTTGGGTCCCTGCAAAAGAACCGTGAATAAATTATGGCCGCGCAAACCTTTTTAAGCAAAATAGTTTCTAATAGTAGTAGGGAGGGGCTTATATGCAGGGGTTTACAAACCTAAAGTCACAAATGGTGTAACACAATGAAAGACAACTGCAGGTACCACAGGGAATTTATTTCAAAAACAAAAAGGTAATTTTACTATTTCTGACAAACCATCGAAAATTCAAAAGTTAATCATCTCAGTTTGTGAAGTGATCTCATTTCCAGAAAGAGATGAAAAAGCTGAAATTCTACTAGCATTAGCCCTTGGATTCACTCTGATGAAGGGTCAGTATTCAAAATGTCAGCTTTCGTTCTCTCTTCTTGGTGGTGAGTTTACTTTTAGAGTGATTTTACTTGACCAATGAAACAGATACTTACAACTGGTGCAAAATAGTAATAGGTAAACAAAAGAAGACAAAAGAATTAGTGCATTATTTAAGCAATAGAAAACCTTTTCCGTGTTTGCATAGCCTGATATAAACACGAGAGGGGTTGGGAGAATTCGAGACAGTTATGCAAACCAGAGACGAAGTCGAGGGTTTGCATAACTGTCTAAAATAAAAAACTTTACCCAGAAAAAAACTCAAAAACTCTTTGTTATGGCAATGATAAAAACAGAAATTCTTACCAGTCCCAAAGTCTTGTACGCGAAGTCTTGCAAAAAGATAATTAATTCCAAAATACAGATTTTCTTCACTTAAAATGTCAGCTTAAGCGAAAAAAAATTGACACTGCTTGTTTGTAAGGATTTTCCAAGTTTCAGCTGACGAAGGAATGGGTAAATAAAGTAACCTTGTCGAGTTTTAACTAAAAAACTTTTCCAAATTGGTACTTACGTGATTAGCCGGCGAAAAGCAAAACATCTTGACGTCACAACCATGTTTACATACTCTCATGCAAACACACCTCTTGGCCAATCAGAGCGCCCATACTATCTTAGCTATTTTATAAAGTATTCTAGTACCTATTTCACAGGTTAAGTAAAATCACTCTAATAAAACTAAAATATTTGTGCTTCAATGTCCACTGATGCAGGAACTCAATTTCTATTTAAGCTTTAACCCCTTTATTCCATTGATGCTGAATATTATCTCTTACTGGCTAACTTTAAGAGGTTAAAGAAGCTTAGGATTGATCGGTTTCTTTCAAATACCTCCACTATAGCATCCACAGGACATGCCTCTTGACAAAAGCCACAATAAATGCACTTAGTCATGTCAATGTCATAACGTGTTGTGCGGCGACTCCCATCAGCTCGAGGTTCTGCCTCAATGGTAATTGCCTATAAAGTACAGCAGAACAAAATAACAATGATGCAAGCTTAACATTTTCCTAAATGAAAAGAATTATGGACTCTGCCAAAAAAATAAAATATAGTTACCAGCAAATTTTCTTTTGTGAAAGGTTTGAACCCAGGAGTCATTTCAAAAGTAGGTTGAGTTTGATCGTCCGGGTTAACATAGTCCTGAACTCACTTTGACTCTGAAGATGACTACCGCACAGGTTGTCGAAACGTCAGTCACTGTCAACAACAGTCCTATTCAGGACTACGTTAACCCGGACGATCAAACTCAACCTACTTTTGAAATTTTCTTTTATTCCCCGAACTGGGGTAGTACTAGGAACATAAAATGACACGATATTTTCCTACTTCACGTGAACACTTTTCCCAACATTCTATTTACTATAGTTCTTTCTAAAACAAATTCTAGCATCACACCTGGGCAGGACAAATGGCTTCACACAGCTTACAAGCAATGCACCTCTCTTCTCCAGAAGGGTATCTCCTCAGGGCATGTTCTCCTCTGAAGCGGGGGCTGAGTGGTCCTTTCTCAAAAGGGTAATTGATGGTTGCTGGTTCTTGAAAAAATTTGCTCAAAGTCATACCGAGACCTTTGAGGAAAAGAAGTAATGATACTGTAAGTCACTGTTTGCTTGTTAGTGAATTTTGACACCTTCATATCTGAGCATAGGTATAAAAGAGAGTATAATCTGTACAGTTATTTCCATGTTTAACATAATCTTGGTACACATACCTTAATTATTTTCAAGATATATATTATCAAAACCACGCTGAATTCTATTTTTTCTGAGGATAAAAATTTTCAAAGATGATGTAAATTTGCAGGCGAACGAGACTTTCCCATACAAAATTCTTATACGGATCAGGTTCAATGTCTCAGTCACAGCAGGGACCTGAAATCTATGGTGTTATTAGTCCAAACGCTATTCTTATCACAGGCATTTTGACCTATTATCATGTAAACTGTATGCAAAACACCAGTGTTGGAGCCAGAGCATTTTGACCTTTGATCAGAAACCTGAAACACCTTGCATCGATCTCGCCTTTGGTTATTTTCTTCTTTGGAGGGTATGTCTTAGCATGGGAATTTGGTTTCCCCCTGCTACTGTCTTGTTAACCATTTTTGTATTTTTGTTTGATTGTATATGATAGTATTAGTTCATTTGTATCAGTTATGTATGGTTACGAACTGTGATTAGAGATTAAAGATTAAATACATGTGTTTTTTTACACTCCATTCATGTTCACTGTTTACCTGTAAGGAATTTAGTAGAATGGTGTGCGTAATGTAAGAGGTTACAAGGAAATTTTTTCACATTTCAAGTCCCACGGTGGAGTAAGGAAAACTGTGAATGATATTCCCTGGTACCTGATTTGACCACAATCGGAAGCTGGCTGGACTTAAAAGCATACACAAATACCACATGATACCATCCAATTAAAATTAATAATCAATAACATCAGTAATAGCCAATAAACATCAATAGCAATTGATTGATTGATATTGAAAATCAATAAAAATCAAAGCTGTAGTCTTGAGTGATCTTTGATTTTTATTGATTTACATTGATTTTATTGACTTTTATTAAAAACTAAAATGTCACTCATTGTGCTTTCTTTGAATGTGTTACCGTGTTCTCCCCTCTTCTTGGAAAAAGAAAACACTTCCCCTTCCTTTACTTTAAAAGGACAGTGGTGATACCTTTTGACTCCACAAGAAATGGAAATTTCTACAGACATAGTGGCGTTTAAGCAATTGCCCACTCGTGTTTTTACTGTTGCACTATAAGCTATTGATTATCAATAGCAATCAATGAAAATCAATAACATTTAGATGCACCGGCGAGTGTTAATGAATTTTATTGATTGGCTAAGCCAATCAATATTAATCAATAGACTTTTATTGATTTTTATTGATGACATTGATTAAAATCAATGATTGATTTTCTTTACCATTTTTTTGTTGTCGTCTGGATAAATATTACAGATGATTACTAAGCTTATGTAACACCTGAGATGATAACAAAATACCTCGAAGCATCTCTGTGAGGAAGAGTGTCTGTGCATTCCGATCTGTTGCACTGTGAAAATCCATCGGTATGTCTTGGTTCTCTCTTGAGATGTATTCTATCGACACAAGCAAACTATGATCAGATGCATGATTCATTCATCCCACAAAAACTCGACTGTGATATTTGTACTTACTGAATTTGAGTTTGCTAGAAGAGACTGAGAGAGTCCTTACAGCCATGGAGTTCGGAACAGTAATCTTCCATGCTGAGGGAACATCAAGAAACAAAAATGTATGAAAAAAGCAGTCTAAGATTACTTCAAAGTGGTCTATCATTTATTTACCCGTTCGCAAGAGGTGCGCCATCTTGTCTTGTCCACTGCAAGAGCGCAAGTATATGTCGGGATAGCATAGAGGTTACTATGCACGGTAAACGCTTGTTTCCATATCTCAAACCGCCCTTGCAGAGAGGAGCCTGGGAAAGAAATCCGATCACGCATATCGACAGTTTAAGCCGAAGTGCCGAATAACTGCCGATATATTGAATGTGACAGATAAAATCCTGGGCCCAGTTGTTCGAAAGCCGGTTAGCGCTAACCTGGGGTTAAATTTTAACCTGGGTTTCTTTTTCTTGTTATCAAAAGCCGTTTCTCGGATAATTTTCTCTATTCTTTTTAGAGTATCCAATCATCAAATTGTAGGCAAAGAGAATTAAACTGAATTTGCTTTTTAAGCTCTCATATTTGAGTTCAAATTTCGCACTAACCCTGGGTTATCTTAACCCAGCTTTGAACAACCCGGCCCTATACGACAACTGCTATACACAACAAGAATTTGCAGGAATCATCAATTATGTGATGGAGGCAAAGAAATGGTAGATAGATAGTTTGGAGAGTAGTCAGACTTGCTGAGGACGAGAGATATCTGTGACATTTCACGTAGAAATAACTAGGAGTCGCCAACAGAGTGTTTAGCTATTCGGGCGCCTCCAGCTATAGAAACAAGTCGATGCTGACGTGACTTACTTCGTTTCCATAACTCTTGTCGCCCAATTGGGAGTAAGTGATTTCTGACAAAAAAGAAATTTGCACATTCTTGTGCAGGTAAGGAATACGCTAGAGCAGGATTTAGAGGGATATTTATTGCTGTAAACTGGAACTTATATAGAAGCCGGGTATTCTGCTGCAGAGTAGGTCATGTTTAAAGTGGAAATAGTGGTTAATTAAACTTTATTTTGGTTTAAATCTTTTCAGACCAGTAAATGTTTTCTTTTCTTTGTCTCAAATCAAAATAACCATGATCACAGACAAAGGAAGACCAAAATTAAACTGGAATGAAAAAATTGAAATCACAACCCTCAGCTGCAGGCCTAGGGACCACAACATATCACTTAGTAAATATAGCCCTCCCCCCCCCCCCCCCTCCCACCGCCACCTAAAACATGTGAGCAAGCTAAAAATATCATTTGAAAATAGAAAATACAAGCAAGTACATTGTAGGTTACTGTACACATTTCGGGACACTGTGTCTCTTCTCAACTGTCCTTATGTAAACCTTTGTTCCTTTTTGAGGCTAATGATGTGATATTAGGTTTATTTACTTTAGTACCAAATATCATTTGGTATTAATGTGATGTGGGTCTGATGATAGATCATGAGCCCCTAACTATATCACACATCCATATAACACAACCACTTTCAATTTTCCAACCCTCCTCAAATTGGTGTCTGGCATCTTGTCTCCTGCTTTACCAAATTTGTTGCACATTTCTAAGAAATAACGAAAAATTTCAGCAACTAGATTTGAGTGGCTTTGCAATCTCTCTAACATTGCAGAACACTCTACTTCCTTAGCATATATCCTTGTAGTCACTTTGTTAGTGTACCAGAATTGCAACTGGTGAAAAAACTGTACAATGCATATTACACCTCTTACATGCTATTTACATGTGCAGGGATTTTAACCTTTTTTTGGCATTTATAACACTCCCAGAATGAATCATTGACAAAAATATTGTCTGGGATGTTTTCACAGCAGCGATGGAACCATTCCAGGCAATGGTCACACTGAGCCATCTGCATAGCTGGATCAGAGTCATCAGCTTTTTGCCACGGCATCCTACATGAGCAGTAGAGAATAATCGGCACATCCTTGGTCTTGCATCTGTCATGTTTAGTCATGGTTAATGGAAATGGTGACATGTGCCCTTGGGTGGAGATTACTAATGGGGATAACAATACTAATAATGACAATAAATGAATGAAAATAGATCTGTCTCTAAGAAATACAAAACCTAACCTTCTCAACCAACTCTTTCCTTTTCTGTTTCCAAGCTTTCTTTCTATCTTTTCCATTTTGACAGTCAAAAATATTCTGCCCAAGTACAAAATATGGCGTGCCATCAAATTGTATACTTTGATCCTCCCACATAAGTTTGTGTGAAGAAGCTAATGGGTCTGATTGAATAACCTCTAGTAAGTAACATTTCACTCTTATATACCAAAACTATGTTGTATTTTCCTGATTACTTTTGAAAATCTCTTATTTAAAGACAATTGCGCCACTGATGATGTATTACTGTGAAGTGAATTAAAGATTTTTATATTGATTTGTGAACCAGTTTTCAATGGAAGCAGGGGGCTTCAGCTGTAAGCCCAAGGGGTACTCCCCGTGATGGCATATATGAGGATGTACCCAAAAGGGGTACCTTTTCAGGCTTCAAATGAAAGGGTGACCAGGTTTCACAAGCTAGAGTATATGAAAGGGTAACAAAATATGTTGTATGATTTTGAATAAAAAGGATCAGGGTGAAGGATATTGAGATCTTCATGCCAAGGATAAGTTGAGTAGGTATGAGCAAGGGGTACATTTTTCATGTAGCAAAAGATGTATAAGGGACTTTGTAGTAATTACCTGGAAGAGGGGATGGGCCACCAGATGGGTGCAAACTGAAAAACCACAACCTTGCACAGAGAGAAGTTCCCTGCACAACAGGTGTTACTGGGGGACTCGGGCGAGCTTTGAACGTTTTGAAAGGATTGTTGAACTTTTTTGTGGCAACACCCCCTCCCACCAATCGTTGAGAAGGTAGAGACGACTGACTGTTTCTCAATCTGTAAAAGCCGGTCGCCGTTAGTGCGGGAAATACTGGTTTGCGAGCAGAGGCGGAGAGGTCACAAGAGGGTACCCAAAAACAATGACAATTTTCAATATCCCTGGAATTTAGTTTAGCGGCAAATTGCGACGCGCAGTTTCATTTAAAAAAATTCAGCCAGTTAAAAAGTGATATACGGGCCTGTTAAAATAAGAAGTTTATTCTCAGACAAGTTTCAGGCCCCCCCCCCCCCGACCCTCCCCGTGGCTCCGCAACTGGGATTGAACTGGGTTATCAACGTAATGTTTTGTTTTGTTTTTTATTCCCTGAACTGGCTGCATTTTTATCCTTCATCTTTTATGCAGTAGGAAAGGAATGCCTATGTTTTAAGACAGTGCTACTTTGCTTTTGCCTGAGCAAGGCATCTAACATGTAAGGATGCAGTGGAGGAGGGCGTCGGTCTTGAATGTTATCCCCTTACCCTGAGAAAAAGACCCAGTTTTTCCCTTCTTGTAGTCAAGCTGGCACTTGTATACAAACATATACCTGCACCCCTACTTCACCTGTCCCTTTCACCCCCGCTTTCCCCTGGAACATTCATATACTTCCATATCCTCTGTAAAAACCTCGAACTCCTTTTGATTTTCACACAGAAATCAGCCTTCCGTTGTAAAGTCGCATTTGGCAATTTTATCTGATGAGTGCCACTCTGGTTGAGTACTACGAAACTAAATGGTACTGTAATAAAATGCCCTAAAAATAAATATGTAAAAACACACCAATGTTCCCAAAGTTTTTTCCGTCATCCAAGGGGTGAAAGATGATTTCGTCCTTAGCTCCCATTCTTTAACTATTTCATCAACTCTATGGCGTTGAAGCACATATCCAAACATGTTGCTTATCTGTCTGTCAAAGAGGGTGGAAAGATATTGTGATGCAGTTCCTGCGGGAACTGCATCACAAGCCATTGCAGCAGGAAAAATGAATAAACCAGTACCCGCCAAATTTATGGAAATTTGAATTCCGCGCCAAAATGATCACGGAAAGGCGGCTTGAGTTATGGAAACGAAGTCACGCAGGGTACTATCGACTTGTTTCCATAGCTGGAAGCGCCCGAATAAGTCAGTATATAAAAAAGCGATTTACAGACCGCACTTGAGGTGCTACAAACTTGAAATACTTTAATAGTTTTATATTTAACATTCCAAGAAAAAACTGAATCAATCGGAGGTATTAAACCATGCATAGAAGACCGGCAGTTCGGCAGCTCGGGTTGAACTGTCGATATGCGTGATCGGAATTCATTCCCAGGCTCCTCTCTCCAAGGGCGGTTTGAGATATGGAAACAAGCGTTTACCACTATGCACACTGGGAAGGGAAAACAAACATGGCGGAGACATTGAGAGCAGCATTTACCACTGTAACTGAGACTGTTTTTCCCAATACACGCGCGCTACGAAACAGCCAAAGACGCCACATAACAAGTATTGTATCAAAACTTCATGCTTGTTCACCTAGGCCTAGGCATATAGCAGCTTAAAGAAGCACACAAGCTCATAAGGACGTGTTTTTCTCTTTCTACTTTTATTCCCAGGGAATGAAATAGTTTCCAACCTACCACTACAGATGTCTTTATACTTCAATGTATATTTTTCTCCCTTTTGGTATACGACCTGCATTGTTATGCTGGTGGCAAAGGTAAAACTAAAAGTATGAAAATTGAATTAACTCCCATGACGTTTTTAATTTATCATAGTCACAAATTCCTATGTTACTGGAATTGAAGAAGGTAACAAGAACTCAGAGAAAATGTGATTAATTGTCAACCTCGTTCCCAGGATGGCTAGGAGAGAACCCTGGGAACGAGGTTGAGTAATTGTGAGAAACTAAGTCTAACTGTGCTGAATTATCACAGAAGAGTTGCACGCAACTGACGTAATAATATTTAGGGCACTTTCCTGGTAAAATTGTGCTTACCGTTCGCTGCAAAATCATTTTGCTAAAAGCCATTTCACTGCAAAATGAAGCCGATTCGCTCCAAAGTCATTTCACTGCATCATGTCCGGATGGTACTGAAATTGACTTTTTGTATAAAAGCCTATGAAAGACACTTAAAATTAACTACAAACTGATAATACTAATGGGTTAATTACGTCTTCGCTGAGTTAATCATTGAAAATTGAATGAGCACTGGCAGACTTTGGGGCATTTTTGGGTGGCTATATGTTTTTGCAGGGATACCGTTGTGGACTAATGATCTTGGGTTTTTCTTTGATTCAAACAGTTTTTGTTGTTATAGGTAGATAAAGTCGATAATTAGATAACTGTTTATTGGTCATGATTTAAGTTTAAGTTGGTGGCTCTTAAAAGAACCTTTGGGTTTGTTTCTTACCTGTACTGTGCAATTTCGGACCAAAGTCTGAAACTACGGGAAGAGAAGAGATTTTGGAAGAATGATTCCACAAAAATATAATCAACATATACTCAAGGTATGAAGAGACTTAACTTTTATTATGAACAGAATTTACCCTAGTATGCAGCGAAACGAAAAATGTTTTGCCTAGCAAATCAACTTCATGATGCAGTGAAACGACTTTGCAACTTTGCCGCAAATTGACTTCATTATGCAGCGAAACAACTTTGTAGCAGAATGACCGGACACCAAAATTCCCATACAACCCCATATCTCCTATGCATGCAGCAATCTCATACTATTTCACACAAGTACCACAAATAGAGGTGACTGAGCAGAAATGTGACCAAATTAAGTTGTCTAATAGAAATGTGTAACAGAAATTACAGTTAAAGATTTTTGACTGTTCGAATCCCTCTTAAAATTCTTTGAATTACTACTGATATGTTAAAAACATCAAGTGTGCAAACTTTACTTTGTATTAGAGGAATAGAAAGAGAAGAATTTAAGAAACAGAAATATAATATGTTTGTTATTTTTTAATCCTGAATTCTCATTCTTATAATTGCTCTGGAGAGTCAATGTTTTTTAGTTTTTTCCCCAGTCATTGGGTAGCTGATGTTACTTGTTCACCAGGCCAAGGTCTTGGAGTTCTGGACCAGCACATATTTTTTGGCTGATCTTCGGCACCACTATTGAAAATCTCATTCCCAGCTTTCGTTTCTTCCTGTCAACTATAAATAATTTGTTTTCTTGTAAGCAGATTCTTAAGCTAAAATTTAATTCACTGAAGAGGAAGTCATTAGAAACATTATTGCTCAGTAAATCTTGTGAATCAATTTTGTCTAACACAAGTTTTCGTAAGCCCAAGTTCCGAAATTGGATTAGCAGATTTTCAAGTACTGTTTCTACAGATTTTAGAGGAGCTGTTCTTCACTTTTTCTTGGGAAGCCTTTGCCTATTGAACAAGTCAGCAGGAAAAGTTACTTGCCACAGCAGGAAAAATTGTTGGTCCCATACCAGACAATCAGACAGGTTATTTTTTCAAGCCTTGCACTTGTTATAAAGATGATGTATGCAGGTTGACATGTAATTTTGGTCTTTTTAGTATTCAAAGCTTGACTCAGTTTACAAGTTCATTACAATTGTCATCTATATCACCATGGCAATATTGGAAATAGCCAGACTTTATCTGGGATATTCTGGAAATCTTCAGGAAAAAGTGAGTCAAACACCTCAATTTTGCAGTTCTTTGACTTAAGTTTTTTTTACCTGGGAATATTACTGTCTATTGCGGAGGTGGCTATAGCACCTGGTTGTTAAAAACTTGAATGGTGTTATCTACTACATAACCATCCGGTGGATAAGTGTTGGGAAAACTAATATGCATTATTCACTGGAGAAAACTTTATCCCACCACCTGCCATTTGAACTATGGGTCCAAGTAGGGAAACCGCAAATTAATGGGTTGGAAAATGGAAGAAATTTGCTTTATGATTAGCAAGTCTGCAATTTTACAATAGATTTGTGCAACTGCTTAAGGTAAAATAAACACTGACCAGGTACTATCAGCTGCTGTTTAAAGAAACACATCCTAACTAACCATAAACATAGGAGGAGGTACCATGCCTAAGCAAGGGTAGCCTGCAGAGTAGGTATTTTGTAACAGAAACTCAGAGGTACATTGATCGCAGCTGCTATCTTGAAAAGCCAAGGAAAAGACTAAGGGTGGAGGGCGGGAAAGGGGGAGATACCCTTAAAATCAGTTTTTGACTCATCCCAACTCTCTGGTAGTATTAATGTCCAAGATGGTAGGACAACGTCATTCCTGAAAACAAATCGTGGATTGTGCTCCAAAATATGCCTGCTTTGCAGGCTAAAGCAAGGGCTAAAATTTAACCTAGATTTCTTTCTTTATTTATTAGAAATTTGTTTTAAGACATCCCATTTGTGACTAACTCTCCTGGGTAATTTACCACTCTTAGCAGATTTTTAAGAGAATATTGATTGATCTTTATTACAAAACTTTTTTAAAATTTTCATCAGGTACCTGAATTGGCTGGCTTCTGGATAATCACCCTTGTCTTACAACTTCCACTTACACTGATGTTGTTGCTGAATGAAAGCATGTTGATTATGCCAATGGAGAGAGCTGTCAACATCATAATGACCTTGTTTGTTCTATTTGAGATAATCCAAGGATACAGAGTGTTAAGAATAATGATTGGTCACCAAATCTCTAAATTTCATGTGCAGCAGTTTGATGACTTGATTGAACTACAAGAGCTGCAGGAACAAGATGTGGAAGAGGTGGGATTTAGGCCACAGTAAACTGCAAAAGACTTCAAAAATCAATACTATATTGTATGCAAAACAGAAACAACTGACAAAATATCTTAAAATTGTCGTTAAAATAGTTTTTCTAATGTACTTTTTTATTAGAAGGTCAACTTTAAGTTAAAGTACTGTACATACTAGATCTAGGTATGTTTCTGTAAATTCCTAGCATGCTTAACTAGTTGCTAACCTACAGTTTTGCTCATGAAAAATGAAGCCAAGAGTTCAATGAAAAATCTCATATTGTATGAGCAACCTTATGCATTTAGCTACACAAAAGGGATGGCTGATTTGTTGATATGTATTACAAACAGCTTGTAAATTATTAAAAAGATTTTGTACACAGTCATTTCTTTTACAAGAGATTCTACAGTATTTATTATATTAGTTGTATTTAATGTAAAAAGATAGAATCATGGCCTTATAACAATAGAAGATGCAAAAATTGAACATTATTTTCTAAGTGATGTAATACTATGTCCCTTTTTAGTCAGTAAAGAAAATAAAAAAAGAGCTTTAAAGTGAGTACTACTAACAGAGTTCAATTTTATTATTCTACACTGCTTGCAGAATGCCTTTTCTGTTAATATCCACCAAGTTGTTTATCAAGTTGAAGCATTCACAAGCATTTCCTTCTTGTCCCAGTTTTTTCCTTTTTAGTTTTTTCCCAAGAGGGATTATTTCAAGAGAAAAACAGACTGCAAGAACGTTCTGCATTATCTGAAGACTACACTATATCTGTTCTGATCAGTCTTGAATAAAGTACATGAGCTACACCTGATATGAGGCTTGTATTAACTAACTCCAGAATGACCTGGATAATGCTGTTTACATTTTCCCCATCCTTGTTTCCCATCCAGTGTAACAACAACAGCCTCATACAATCTGGGAAGAGTTCTTTAACAAGCTCTGAAGATGGTGGGAGGTTGTTGATTGATGTAATATGTCTTTTCTTGAACTCGGTAACTCTTTCATTTATCTCAAATTGGAATTTGTACAATTCATCACCGAGGATCTTGCTAATTGCTGAAAGTATCCCAGATGATCTGCTATGACCTTGTGACTGTTGAACTTCAAACTCTCTCAAAATTCTCATTGTTGTTTCCGCAAGAGCATCAAATTCAGATTGGTGTTCATGTTTATAAAGTCTTTGTATCTCCTCAATACACTGTTTCCCTATTGGTGTTATGCACGAAACCTTTCCTCTTGGAAAAGAATTTACAGCAAAAGTATAAGGTTCTGAAGTTTGAGTGTATCTGCTTTCTCTAGAGCAAAAATTATTTTTCCCGTCGTCATTAGAGTCAGATGTGTTTATTACACTTGTATCCTCTGCTTCCTCGGCATTATTCATACGTGCTTGTTCAGAAATTCCCACAAAGCTTGAAGTCTCAAATCTAAAAAGGTTGATTTCTCTTTGAAAGAGGGGATCTGAAAATCTCTCCTTCCACAAGGAAAAAAGTTGTGACAAGCATGCTAGTTGTTCTTCGCGGCTATAGTATTCAAAGCAGACTCTAAAAAGTCCTTGAATAGAGTAGAACCAAATACCACGAGAAGAACCATGTACTCCCTGTAATCGCACAGAGACTGGAAAATTGACCTTCACGGCCAACCCTTCCTTCGCGAATTTTGCATGCATTCTGGGCAAATTAGAGACAGCAATGGAACACCCAGACAAAACATCTGCGCCTAAAAACAAGGGGATAATGTCATACGACAGCTGTGAGTTTACACTCGTCTCAGCAGAAGGATTCCATTCCAAGAATCGCAATCTTCTTTTGCAAATTTGAAGCTCTTTCGGATGTATACAGTCGGCCATCGCCGCCATCTTGGTTTTTGTTTGTAACCGCTGAATCTGAAGGCGCACATTGATTTTCTTTCGTTACTAGGAAACTATTGTTTGTTTTACACCCCTCGCAACAAGAGCACTGAAATCAAGTTTACTTCATTGTGATCAGGCAGTTCACCGAAAGAGAGTAAGATGGCCAGATTAGTACAACCTCCTCCGAAATACACTCCAGAAGAATGGCATGCTTCAAACCATCTACAGTATTTTAATGCTGAACACGAGCGAGCGGCGGCTGAAAGGCTTCGAGATGAAAGCTTTCGGCTTGCCCATGAAACCGAAGTACGAACAAGGCAGACTCAACTAGACGTCAACAAGAAACTTGAACAACGAATCACAGATATAAATTTCTGGAAATCGGAGTTGGATCAAAAGCAGGAGGAAACAGAAGATGAAATCTCGACTATGCTCCGGTTTAAGGCAAGACTAGAGCGAGCTTTAGCCGACACAGAACTACCGCTTATGATCGCCCAACAATGTCTTGTCAACCGGGAAAGGAGAATGAAGGTGGATCTTGTCCATGACAATGTAGAAATGCAGCTCTTAAAGGTACTGGCGCTTGTTTTTTTGATCTGATTATAGTCTCTGTTTCTTCGGTGAAAAGACTGGACATTTTTTAATCAAGAATTTCCCAATAATTTCTTTTCACTTGACCATTTTATATAGGAAGTAGAAGTCATTGAAGGCGTCCAAGCTTTATTGCAGAGGACTCTCGAACAAGCTACAGAGCAAATTAGGTGAGGCTGCAGAGTGATTTTTTAAATGTTAAAAAAGCTAGAGGGAAGTGCTTTTTTAAGAAAAAAAAACTTTGTAATGAGATCAGAAGCGATTTTTTGAGTTAAATATTTTGTTTACTTTGTCGGAAAGTGAATGATAAAGGACTGTTTGGTTACCAAGCAAGCTGATCTGCTCAAAGATTGGATAATCAAGCTAGCTTTTTTTTTCCCTCCTCAAACGTTTATGAAACAGGATCTCTCACAACAGGTTTAGCTGCAGGCAAATGCAAACAGTAACAACAACAACAAGGAAACAATGTTGTTTTATTTGTGTTATTGTTCTGGTTTGTGTAGAGGTTTCATGAAGTAACCCACAGACTCAAACCTGTTACAGTTGACCCCCCATTAAGTTACCACCCTTCAGTGTACCGGCAAGTGGCTGCTTCATGGGGGTTGGCCACTCAATTGAGGTTTGTCATAAACTGGGTCATGAATTAACAATATGTTTAGCAGAAACATACTAAATTTTGAAGCCAACACGCGATGGGGCCAGCATCACTAGTCCACAATCAGTCGATCATCATCTTTTATCGTGGACTATTTTCCTTCACCATATTCTCAAAATAAAGCCAACCATAGTGTGTCAAGTGCTTGATGGCCACTTAATAGAGTTGACAACAATGGGAAAACTCTCATTGGGACTGCAAAAAGGACTGGCTGCAGTTGATTAATAGAGGCAGTGGCTTAATAGAGGGTAAATTTCCCATTCTTTTTACAATAATTTCAGGACTTTGATTACTGGCCACTAACTGGAGGGTGGCTGCTTAATGGAAGGTCAACTTTATTTTGTTAGAAGAGGTAGTATGGTCTCCAACTGCAAACCCTTGTGAAAACGTGGATGAGGATCCATTCTGTTTATACCTTAATAACTACAACAAAAGGTCGAGAGACTCCCAAAGATGCTGCTGTTATAGGCACTCGTGTGATTATCTTTTTAAAACACTGGAAACCACTCTGGACTCTACACCTGTTATAATATACATAAACTGATCAACCATTAAGAGAATCTGACAGAACTGTGTTAAAGGAAAGAGGAGTCAATCTGCTCATATATGGAGGAATAATTTGTGTCTCAGAGCATTTTTTTCTTAAAGTAGTTTTACCTTAATTACAATTTTTAAAGAGTTATTCAATGATTAATTTTTCCTGTTTAACCTTTTTCCTGCCAAACAGGCTTTTAAGATCAGCCAAATATTATCTAGAAAAAGACAGAAAGGATAAATTCAAGGCCCATGGTATTGACAACACATGTGCTTCACTAGAGAACACTTCTCCTGGACTACAATTTTCCAAGGATGCAGTGAAAGTTGAAAAAAAGTAAGATGGTATTCATGTATGACTTTAATGCTGTCAGTATTATTGAAGTTTTAAAGTTACCTTGAGCTTTTTGGTTTGGATTTTATAGGAAGCCACTGAGCAGGTAATTTTTCAGCAAAGAGTATATATTTTTAACATTTTGTCTCATTGTCCTGCGTGCATAATGGCGTTAATGACTTAAGCTGTCAAAGTAAAAGTGATTGATGAATTAAGATTTTTTGAAAGTCCTGACAGGTTTGTCTTGTCATTTTCAGTTCTGTAACGCCAGATGAATGGGAAGATTTTTCAAACAAGAACATTCTTAAGGCAGAGCGTGAGAAGAACTCAGCCATCAATCTGCGCAGTATAATAGATGGTATACTGATGCAGACATTGAGTGATCTTCAGGCCCAGTGTCAAGCTGTCAATCTTGCTTTCCAGAAGCGCATTGAAGAAACTACTGAGACAAAGACAAAATTGGAGGAACATTTAGAAAAGGTCATTCTTGGGCCCAGGGGGTGGGGGGGGGGGTGGGGGGGGGGTGGGGGGGTACTCCTGGGAATTCTTGGTGGTGGTGTGCTGCCCAGTTCCTCAAATCCTGATCTGATTTCAGACCAAAAATGTAATTTTCCACACCCGTTTTCAGACCTGGGCTTTAGGCAGAAATTATGTTATCATTACTTAGCTGTTAGAGCACAAACAAAAGATTATTCAAATCCATTTTGAATTCACATATTTCTCTTTCTTGCTTACTCATTTGGAATTGAAATGATAGATACATTCATACACTCTGTAGTTCCCTCAAAAACCATACCCGATTCCAGACCAAAATAGGCAAAGTGTATACCCGTCTTCAGACCAAAACGGTGCAAAAAACCCTGCCTGATGAGGAGACACGTACCTATATGGCTTATATAAGGGAGTACCCCCCTGGGGTCTTGGTTATCATTTTCTTTTGTTGGTTGACTGTAGGAATTAGAGACCAAAATTCTGGGTCTTCAGTTTAACATTCTGCCCATTTTTTTACATTATTTTGTGGGTACATTCTGTCATTCCACCTCATTTTAACATCAAACACTGCACATGCTCGCAACAGGCAAATTCTTTTCCAAACAGAAAACTTCAAAACAGCGGTGGATCCAAAAATTCAGCAACAGGCAGCCAAGACACTTGCCGGCTATATATACTTTTTTATTTTACTGAGAATTCTTTAAAAATAACACAAAATTTTACAGAAAAAGGGGAGGCTGCAGTCCACTCGACCAAACCCTAAATCTGTCCATGCAAACTACATCATACCATGAAAATTCTCAAATAATACTAATGCTACCTAGATTTTAAAACTTTTCCCCTCTTTCTACCAAATCTTAGATGGATAACCTGAAAAGAAGACTCGGGTTTCCTTGTGTGTTCAAAAAGGAGATTGCAACAACACCAGGGCTCAAAGTTAGCGACTAACTGGTCGCATATGCAACTGGATTTTTGGTTGTGCGCCTAAAAATTCATGTGTAATCGCACCTGTGCACCGTAAAACCCAAAGCACAGTGTGACTGACTTACTTCCGACTATACTTACGAACTCGAACTACAAAGACGGTGTATGTTTAATTGGTCTTTTCTCCCAGTAGATTCTACGAACTCGAATGTTCTTTTTCGTTTCGATGTTTTACTCCATCCCAGACTCTTCTGTTTTGTAATAAACACCGCTGTCACATGCAAATATAGCTACGAACGAAACATGTACTTTTTGCGCAATGGACGATCATGTCGAACGTTCAGTTTTAACGTCAATCAAAACAAAAACAGTGCAGATTAAGAGCCTTTTTTTGCAGGTAAGGAAGTTTTTTAAGTCGTATTCCAGTTACATGTAAGTCATTGCGCATTTAACAAATTCATTAAAGATTAATTTTCATTCTCGTTCGACACACTCATTGTTGTCAGTTTTGAATTGGTTTTCAAGTGTAAGTTTTCTTTAGTCACAACTGTACTGTCAAAAAGAGAAATTAGTATTAAAAATCACAACGGTATTACTGCATAGCAAATCGGCTGTGTTTTATCAATCACAGGACTGAAGTAAAAGTAACAAACTGAAGATGGCAAATAAACGTGGCACTGTTAAGCTTTTTACTTTTTCTTTTGAAATAGATGCCAACATTTATAAGCTGTGCGCCTAAAATTTCGGCAGTGCGCCTAAAATTTTGCATCTGGTAGCACAAGTGCTCCCAAACTCAAATTTAAACTTTGAGCCCTGAACGCTGGATTATTATTGTTTGTTTTGGCTTCTCTGTCAATGTAGAAAAAATAGACAGGAAAAAGATCCTGTTAGTTTCTTTGTGTATGGTGAATGGTGTGATCAGAGTTAATTAAAATATTTCTGAAAAGTGTATAGTGAACAATACTCGTACCACAATACAATGGCTAAGCAACAATATTATTTCTATTACAGTAAGAAATACCCATAGCTTCAGACAGTCTTCATTAAATGATGTGAATATCACATGCAAAAAAATGTACCATTTGGAGAAAATAAAAGTCAGCTTAGGCTATTAGTCCTCATTCCTTCAAATTACATCAGGTTGCCATGGTAGCAAAATTTCTGGATCTCAACAACCCAGTCCCACGAATATGGTAAGAAAAAAACAAAAGGAATGATGGATATGACTTTCCTGTGCATTATTGCATGCTGGAACATAACAGTAGCTCACTGTCTTCCATGATTCGACAATTATGCAAATGACCTCTGTCAAGAAAGATTGTTGACATCCACAAATTTTGCTACCATGGTAATGTGATGTCATACTTCTCCTCTCTATTGTGCTATAAATGCTCTGAAATTCAGCTTGCAGTCACTAAGCAAATTTTTCATTGAATAACCAGGTCATGGAGGAAATTGCTGCCATGGAGCAGAACATTGCAATGCTTAAGAAAGCCATAGCTAATAAAGAGGCTCCCATGAAAGTCTCACAGACACGCCTGGACAACAGAACCTTTAGACCTAATGTGGAGCTTTGCCGAGACCGGGTGCAGTATCGCCTGATAGAAGAAGTCTTTGAAATCTCAACCAACATTGAAAGGTTACAGGAGAAGCTTGCTGATGCTGAGACGTCACTCAAGGGACTTATCAGAAAGCAGCTTTCGTTGGAGGAAGACATTGAAGTGAAGGCCAATAGTTTGTTTATTGACAAAGATCAGTGCATGGAACTCCGTAAACAGATTAATCATGTCCCACATTAATGAAGTAATATTTCAAGAGATTATCAATTCTTTCTTTAAGTCTAAGTTGGTTCTCAGAATTTTGTCATTATTTAATTTGCAAGTAACACTGTTTTAACTGGGTTTTTAATCTGTTCTTTTATCAATGATCTTTCACAATGACCTTGTGACCTTTCACAATGATCCTTGTGTTGGTTGCTTTGGCTTTGAAAAAAACTTTTTGGAAATTATTTTGTTTTGAACTTGATTATGTATGACAACTGTAATGTCAAAATACTTTTTTAATCTTTTGAAGGCCACTGAGTGAATCTTTAAGAAAAGAACGAAACATGTCGGGTAAAAAGCTCTGTAGTAATATTCATAAGACAATGTTATTTTCAATTATTACTGTATAATTCTGTAAATAATGTACCATGTTGAATAAAATCCGCTGAGTAAACATTACAAGCTTATTGTAACAAAAATAATATCTCCTTCTGTTAGTTTTACTGCCGTATCCCTTTAGTAGTTTTTTTACCCCTGACTAACAACAAAGTAAACTTGCAATAAAGCAACAAGTTTAATAAGAATACCTCTTAAAATTAGTATGTGAGATATCTTAGGATCAAGTGAAATTAGTTGCAATTCAATCAGTTTCATCGATAGAGAGCCGAGTGAACTTTCTTTCTATTGAAAGTCGACAGCTTAGATCCCTATTTTTAAAACGACTCCTGAAGTATCCAGCTGATTTTTCGTATGATAAAGAGTGTATTTTGAAAACTTGCCTGGGTAACAACCGGTTTCGCTACGTGTCCAATTCGCTACATATTACTTTCTGTAAACCACTGAAAACATTTCCTTAATCACTCTAGAAACAAATCTTTTATTATATTATTTCTCGTTCTTTTAAACTTGCCCCTCTGAGGGTGCAAGGTTTGGACTTTGCCAATAGGCAGCGAGACGAATATGTAGGTAGCGAACTCGAACGTAGCGAATTTGACAAATAGCGAAACCGTTGTAAAGCCTAGCCTGTGTACAGACGCCCCTTACCCTAAAAAAAAAAAAAAAACCAGGGAGCAAGGTCGGTCTCTCTCCCCATTTTTTTCTGAGGAGAGGGGGGTGTCTGTACACAGGCTATTTGAAAACGGGCTCCTTTATTATTTGAAATGCTTTACTCAAAAATTACACTCCCTTTTGCAAATATGGACCTCAAAATGCTCCAACTTGGCAGGGAGCCATGATTTGGATGTTTGAGCAATTCTTCTTAAAGTCACAATCGAACCTTGAAAACGTTGGATAACTTAAAAAAAGTTCAGTTTCCTGTCAGATGGGCCGGGGCAATTCACACACGACGATTTCGACATATCTGATCCTAGCAGTACGTAGGACCATATCATATATGAACCTTGGATATGGCCCACCTCGCCACGAGTCCTTCGTAGCTCAGTGGTTAGAGCATCGGACCGGTGAACGGAAGGTCATAGGTTTAATTCCTGTCGGGGACTCACATTTTTTCTTTGTCCCGTGCTCGTGACATGTTGATCACATCATTACTCTAGAGAAAGTTTTTATTCTTATGTTTATACCTGCATGTTCACGTTAATCGAGTCTTCGGACTCATTTGTACACTGCTGATAAATAAAGCACTACTTCTACAAGAATGGGTGAGTTCCTCAGGCTCTGATATGCTCTGATCATTGACTTGCTAAGTGTGACCCATAGTTCCCATAGTCTGACCACACCCAAGACCCTAAAGCAGGTTGCCCCCCTGCATTTCGCGCCAAACTTAGCGCTCAGTCCCAGTCTCTAACCAAGAATTTCGTCTACTTGGAACAAAAACATGGCTGACAACCAGACATCTGACACAACGTCCAGTAGCATTGGAACTTCTTCAGGCTCTCAAAGCGTTCCATCTTCAGCGAGTATGGAGTCTGGTAGCACAGCTCCTACTCTTCCCACTCAAGACATTGTGGACGGAATGTCGGACGAAGACGAGGCGAAAATCTCAATTTGGGGAAGATTGTTTCCCCTGGGTATTGGCTTCGAGAAAGTCGGTAAGCTGTTTTGTACTTGTAATAAGAATGTAACCGCTGAGGTCACTGTTATGGAACATTGTTTTACTAATGTAAATTAATAGCATGAAAAATTGAAGCAATAATTTCTCCAAAATGCAAGATGGGCTGTAATAAATACTAACGTAACTTTATACCAAGCTGAATTTGGTGAATTCGCGTGATTTGATATAAAGCTTATTTGCGCGACTGCGTGTGCACGCTTTATAACTTACTAACCTTGTTTCTAATATAATTATTTACTAATTTTCTTTTTCGTTTGCAAGTGACTTTATATAAGTGAAGCTGAGCGGAACTGTTACCGTAAAATTCCGAAAATAAGCCCTGGGGCTTATATTTTTCAAAGGCCCTTTTTGGGGTTTACCTTGGTGTAAGAACCTGTGAACTTTTCGTTGTTTTGTACCTTTTGTTTTTCTAGGTTTTATTGTGTTGACTTCTTTGTTTTCTTTGTTTTACGTCACCGGTGAGTTTAACAGGTTCTTACACCGAGGATAAGCTCCTTTTTGAGGGGCTTATCTACGGAAGGAAATTTGCGTTTCAAAATCAATTGGGCTAGCCTTAAGGTTGGTCCACGCTAGGCATCAAGTTGCAGCAACGCGTTTGGCGACACGTCACAGAGACAAATCGTTTCGTGTGCGTTGGAGAATTTTAGTGAAAATCTTTGTAAAAGTAAGTAGAGTTTGATTGTCCGGGTGAACGTAGTCCTGAATAGCACTGTTGTTGTTGACAGTGACTGATGTTTCGACAACCTGTGTGGTAGTCATCTTCAGAGTCAAAGTGAGTTGTATCACGTCAGTTGATGGTATTATACTCTGGTTATTGATCTGATTGGTCAATTATGTCATGATGTTATTGGTTTTTGTTGTTAATGGAGTGCTTGGGATGGGTGCTTGTTAAGTTCACAGCGTTTGTAGCGTTTATGAGGCATTCGGGCTGGTCGTGTTTGTGGCATTCAGAATGTTTGTAGCGTTTATGGGGCATTGGAGTTAGACTCTTGTGGCGTTTACAGCGTTAGTTCTACTTATGGTTCTTTGGGGCTGAACGTTTCTTGTGGCGTTTACTGTGTTTTTTATTGTTAATGGAGTGCTTGGGATGGACTTTTGTTAAGTTCACAGCGTGTGTAGCGTTTATGAGGCGTTCGGGCTGGTCGTGTTCGTGACATTGGGAGTGTTTGTGGCATTTATGGGGCATTGGAGTTGGACCCTTGTGGCTTTTTCTGCAGTGTTTATGTGGGTTGGGGTTTGGACGTTTGTAGCATTTTACAATTTTTGTGGCATTTATGTGGGTTGGTGTTGTACATTCAGCACTTGTGTGGTGTTTAGCTTGTGTATGTTTCTTCCTGCTCAACATAGGTGGGTGCCTCTGGGTTTGGTGGATTGGGGCTCAGGCTTCTCCCAGCCATGAGCCCCTTCTCTCCTAGCTTGGTTTTCTGCTCGGAGGTCCCTTTGGCTTGGCGTGGGGGCTCATGGCTAGAGGGCACAGGTAACTCTGTCTAGGGGCTGGCTGTGCTAAGGTGGAAGCCCTTGGACATCCCAGGCACCCACCTCCACTAAGCGATGCCGTTGTTAAATGAAGTTAAATAAATATTTATTTAACACAGTTGACAACAAGGAGCTTGGGTGTGGTCAGCGGTCAGTCGTTTGGCTCAAGCGCGGTCAGCCTTGCTTGCATCAGCTCCATGTGCTCAGTACAGTGTTTTCCTGGTGGCCATTGTCTTCGTTTAGCCTTTGGATCATTCTTTTACCCCCATCCCTCCCCCCCCTTTATTCTTCCACTGTTAAATCAGTGTGACGGGTGCCTGGTTCCCTTGGCGTGGGGACTCATGGCTGGAGGGCGCGGGTTTGCCGGCCATGTGGGCGTAACTCTGTCTAGGGGCTGGCTGTGCCAAGGTGGAAGCCCCTGGACATCCCGGGCACCCACCTCCACTAAGCGACGCCGTTGTTAATTGTGTGCAAAATTATTTTGTCTTGGCAACATAATTTGGTCACAGCAACAAGTCGCAAAAAATCAAATCAGACAGAATTTGTGCAACTTGTTGCTGAGACAAAATTCTGTTGCAGAGACAAAGATTTTGACAAAAATTCTCCTGTGCACAAGGAGCACACAATGTGTTGCTGCAACTAGTCGCCCAACCTGTACACACAGAGTGATCTGTCGCTGCGAGTTAGCTTGTTGCTCAAACTTGTCACCTAGTGCGTACCGACCTTTATAGTTGGAAGGAAATTTACTGTTTTTGCTTTGTTTTACTTTGTATTTGAGTGCAATTTCTGAGTACAAGCTCCGGGGGGGGGGGGGGGGGGGGGACTTATATTTGGAGGGGTGATTTAACGGATGGTTTTTTTGTGTTACGAGCTTGGAGGGGCTTATTTTTGGAATTTTACGGTACTTCAGTACTGACAGAACTTGACAAATGGAGTCAAATTTCAGGAAGACAGTCAAAGTCTGGGAATTAAGGAGTGGGGGGGGGGGGAGGGGCACTCTTGGAACTCAATGAGCCATAAGCTGATTAAGATACAAGTACATCCTTAATACTGGGCCATCATTGAGTAACAGTATAAATGTGATCCAGACTCTTAAAGATTAGCAGCCAAAATTTTTATCCACTGTCCTTTCTCTCCCCTCCCCCAGTTTATAATCCTGCTCTGCTGTAAGAAAATGTTTCTTTGTATTGATTTCACTCTAGAACTTGAAAAGGATGTGAACTTGTTTGGTCGTGGCACAAACAATGACTTCTGTTATCAACCACGGTATTTTAAAAGAAATTTAAACTACCAAGCAATTAGCACAAAGCATTTCAAGCTGTTTAGGGTATGTTACTTCAAACTATACAGTACAGTCATTGACGTATAAAATAGATTACTTAAAAACACATCAATCTTAAATTTAGTTATTGGAGTCCTGAAGTAGCAACCTGTCTGCACTTTTTAATACACAGTTTCAAAAGATTTTCATGCAGTTGAATCTCAGTTTCTTAACCCATTCGCTCCTGGAGGTTTTGCCAAAAAACGTGTTTTGAAGCTAGTTGAGTGGTTTTCTGGTCACTGTCATGCTATAAAGAGCTAAAACTTACCACAAACCCGTTTACCGGTTGTACTCTTCACGGCCTTCTGATCCAGATGCAAAATATCAGCTTGCGAAGTTCGGGCATGCGTTTTGGGTTTAAAAGTGACACAGCAGTCTTGACTTTTACTCTACACAAGTTAGCGGACAAAGTTGGCCTTGACCGTTAAAACTGATGACGTCACGAGGGTTAGAAAGTACGTGGATCCGCACGGGCGGTTATGGGCGGTTCACGGGCGAATGGGTTAAACCTTCAGTTTTTCTATCCCTCTTACAACTGAACCAAACCTGACTTTCCTTTTCCAGTCATGAAACACTGCTGACTTTATCATCCCCCACTTTCTTTGAACCTCCTGGCAATTTAATAAACCATCGTCAGCTCCAAGCCATAGACCTTATTAATGGAAGTTCTTTTATTGTTTGTTTATGTTCATAGTCAGCTTTCTCTAAGACATCCAGCATCAGGACCAAACCAACTGTTGGTCTTATAGAGGTGTTATAAAAATGGCAGGGTCCAAGGGACCACCCCTGGGTGTCTTTCTTTGGAAGAGTGTCCATTTTATAGAGCTCTTCATTACGAAAGAGTTGACTGTTTGTTTACTAGCCTCACTATAACCTATTGTCTAGAGATTAAAAATTCTTTTGAATACACATGCCATCGAGGCTAATAAGGCTCATAATATTATTCATGAGCTAAGCCTGGTTTTTTTTTCAAATAATTTGTTTATACAAAGAGGGATTAATAATTGTCTATTTCCATCAGGATCTCTACATTTGTTTATGCTATGGTTAGAAAAAGTGATGTCTGTTTAGAAATTTTATTCAAAGATCTTAAGAAATAGATAATTTCTTAATAAACCAGAAGTACAATGTTTGCTGAAATCAATATTTCTTAATGTATTTATTTTAGGAATGGAGTTCAGATGGGACATTCAATGTATTTATAACTGACCTTAGGTGAGTAGAACACTTCTTAAAATAAGGAGAAAGGCTATTTTAGTCTAGAGTCCTATACATATTAACTGTCAAATTTTTGTGGTTTCCAAGCCCCACAAAAATCTTGATTGCCTTCAGGTAATTTGTTATTTACATGTACTTGTCAATCATTCTTTTTCAGTTCCAATGGAACATTTGTAAATGATGAAAAGATTGGTAAATAATATGATTGTTTACTGCTTAAACCTTAGTTGTCAATCTTAAGATAGATCTTTTGCATTTTGTGTTGAATTCTGCCATCTTATACTTGATTTGATATATATATAGTCTTGAAAATCCCCTTAAATACAGACCCAAGTGTATACATCATAGAGGTTTCTGTAAAAGAGGAATAAGGATTTTTATCTTTGGGACCAAGAACTCTCTTTATATTATAGAGATGTGTCTATGATCTGTTATTGAGGTTTTGTAGGAAGGGTTAAGAATTAACTGCATTTACAGTAACTCTTGTAAGTTTTTTTCATATGTGCCTGTAACATTATTTTATTCTATTGTTTTTTCTCCATGTCAGGTAAAAATAATACACATCCTCTAAATAACAATGATGAGATATCATTATCTTTAAAAAAACACAAGGGTAAGGCAGTTCATTTGCATTTTAACTTCAACTTACTACCATAAATCCTCTATTAAAGCCCCCACCTTTTCAGGGAAAGAAAGTGTGACAAGCTCTGCCTTGCTACACGACTCTGGTACAACAGTGACATCATAACATCATGCTTATGCCCTGTTGAACTAAAATCATTGGAAATTTATTTTTGCAGGACTTGTGGTCCCTTCAGTTTTTTTGTTTCAATGACCGCTGACCTGAGGTTATGTAGACAATTTAGTTTGACTCTGGCAGGATGCCTAAATCGAAGTTGTGCTTATGCTTCTGCAGAACCCATTATTATAATATCAACTTCTTCATGGCAGAAGCACAGTGTATGAAATGGATCATAGAATAATCAGGGTATTTCCTGATCTGCTAATACTCTGTCTCCTGTCTTGTGAAAGGTTTATATTAAACCTGTAAGGTTGGTTTAAGTGGTTCAGCATGCTCTTTTGCTTAGAGTTACCAGCCTAACTCCAGTTTTCAATACTCAGCCCTCACAGCTCATCCTCATTTTGTGTGTCCCGCATCATGTCCAGTCCAGTATTGGAAAGACATACTCTTTTTGCAAGAATTAAATAGGATAATTTTTTTCTTGTTTTAATTTGCAGCTTATGTATTTCAAAACATCAGCCAAGCTGATGAGGAATTTAAGTCTCTTCCCAAGGTAAAGTCAGCAACAGTCATTATCACAACTTGCTCTTAAAAGTCATGATTACTCATTATAGTAAACATTCAGCTTAACTTGATCTGTTCAATACATCTTTGTGTTAATTGCAGGAGTTAATGGAGAAATATGTATTATCAAAAACCATCGGGCGGTGAGTTAGTAAAAAAAGGATTTTACTGGTTTGTTTCCTGACTTTGATCAATATTTATATGTTTTAGTTCTATGAGGGGTAATATTATACTTTAATGTGAGATTGTGGGGGAACAGTTAGTTTTGTTTTCCAAGACAAAGTCAAGGGAAACACCAGGACTCAAGGGAAAACAAATATAGCTTGTTTCCTGAGGGACTTGACTTCAAGTGTTTTGTTATATTTCTAGATAGACTTTCACTTCAACAGCGACAAAAGAATAGCCGTAGGAAATCAAAACAGTCAACCCAGTACTTACAAGAACACAAATTTAATTCTCAAAACCACTGAATGAATGATTTACAATGTACTTTCCTTATATTACCGGCATCTTTTTCCTCCACCAGCTGTAGAAACTGTTCCTAGCTGTGCATAAAATTTTGTAACAGCTGTCATTCATCCATATCAGTTTTTATAACCTGGTCCTGTCTCTTTTTTTTTTTCAGTGGAGCTTGTGGTGAAGTCCGACTTGCATTCAGCAGAGGGGATTGTCAAAAGTTTGCTGTGAAGATCATCAGCAAGAAGAAGTTCTCAGTTGGGGTATTTTCAGCTTACTTCCATTAATTTTTAACCTGTCGTGCCGAAGGGTAGACCACTGACAACCCTGTATGTAAAATGTTTTCAGTAACAACCTAACATGCACCTATTGAACAAAATTTTACATCTTGTGTAATTTTTCCTCATGAAACTGGCTCATTAGCTTCTCTACAATATATATTCTGTTTTGTTAATTCAAACTTGGCCAATATTTTCTTGCTGTGCTAACTGTGTTCTATTTGGGTCTTGACAAACAGCGAGCCAGCGAGCCAGCAAGTCATGCGAGTCATCATGTGAGCCATGCGAGACAGATGTTAGTTCCCAGTCCATTTTCCTTTCTTCGGCTTTTGTATTTGGCACGAGTTTTTGGTATCCTCGCTCTATCTCCTTTCAATATCGTTTTGTTATCTGCTTTCATCTTTTTCAACGTTTGTTAAGGTATATTTTGTATTGTTTTGTTGTCAATAAATTTTGAGATTTGATGTTTTATTTATGAGTGTAGTCACAAACGATTGAAAATTCATACATATTATTTACATGTTATTCATGGCAAATCGACGTCTACAAAGCCTCCTTGAGGCCAATAAACGGGGATTAACGCTATGTTATGACCCGCCTGCTTCAAGAAATCTATGTTTTTATCGTTGTCTGACTCATTAAACGTGACTTAGGAAGATAAGAAACCCGTAATATGACGTTTGGAACACACTTCCATAACAACCACCTTGTTAAACCTTCATTTAGCGAATTCCCAAACCTTTGTTAAATGTTGGCGAATTTTTCTGAAGCTGAATTTTGAACGACTGTTGTTTTGCTAAGTTGTTAAAACTAGCTTAACAACTTAGCAAGTCCATGGGTGCACCAGGCAGGTGTGCTACATGCCATCTACAAAACTAGCCTTGGTAACTAAGTAATGTATTTATTCCAAAGATTGTTGCACTCCTCGGAGTTGCATTTTTATAACTCCGAGGAGTGCAACAGTCTTTGGAATAAATACGTTACTTAGTTACCGAGGCTAGTTTTGTAGTTTACAGTAAAAAAAATATTTTATACTGGCTCGCATGGCTCGCATGGCTTGCATGGCTCGCATGGCTCGCATGTTGACTCGCATGACTCGCTGGCTCGCATATTATACACACTCTTCTATTTTCTCTTTTTTAAAAATGTTCTTAAATTTAGAAAGATGTTATTTTTTAACTGCAACTATAGTAATTTTGTTTGTTTGTTTGTTTATTTGTTACAGCCCAAACAAACAGCAATGAGGGATGAGGTTGAAATACTGAAGAAGCTTCATCATGTAATAATTATTTTTTCATTGCTACTTTTTAGCTTGAACCCTTGAAATGTCAACATTTAATTTGTTATGTAGGAACTGTTTTTGCCCCTCACTGATTGTAAAATTAAATTTTTTTAAATTTTGTTTTTGTTTCAGCCATGTGTGATCAGAATCGAGGACGTTTTTGAAACACCTGAAGTCCTGTACATTATTCTTGAGCTGTACCATTCCATGAAACACTCCACATCAAATATCTAGAGCTTTTATTAGTTTTTTACTTGTTTCATATAAGTGACAGTGAATATAAGAAGTCTTAGGTTTTACATGAATGGAGGTGTCGGTTGTCAACATATTGGACTTGAATGTAGGCCTGAGTTCAAGCCTTGTCCTCACATTTTTTTCCTTTGAACAAGAAACCCTACTCGACTTTGTCTTAACCCCACACCCACCAGTAGGGCTGTCATTAAGGTTTTTAAGTCTCTCAGGGAAGGTAGCCAGTCTTGTCCCACAAATTCTCCTATATTTGATATTGTTTAACCCATTTTCAAACTCACAGTGGCTGGTTGATGTTACTGCAGCAGCCAGTTAAAAAAAAGCCCGGTGCCGGCTACTAATGACAGCCCTGACAAGGTGTATAAATGGGTATGTGCCAGTGACATATTGTTGGGATAACTCTGCAATGGATGAGCATCCCATCCAGGGGGTGGGGAAGAGCAATGGTACCTCGATTGCTACTGAAACAGGAATACGTTCCAGCCATTTGAGCTCCATTGGCTTGTACTTTGCCTTCACCTTAATTGGGTTTTGTAGTAATGGTTTGTGCTGTGCACGGTGATCACCGGTTGTCATGTGGCCAGATTAACGTCGCATACTGACAATTGAGCAAACTTCATGCAGTCACTGAATAGAATGAGGTTGAAGAAATATGTGTTAGGATTTGATCTGCCTCTTTTGGCTGAAGTATCTACTGATGTTTATGTTAAACTGTCTTAGTAGTTTACAGCTGCTGAAATATGCTTTTAGCAGGATGTCCATTAACATATTAAGATGGTGTGAAAATTCTTACACAGCTGTAATTCTTTGGAAACTAAGGGGGTTTACATTGTACCTTCTTTTGAAAGATAGATTTTATGACAAACCTTATCTGTTGTTGTGGTGTCTGTTGTTGTTCCATTATTCTTCTGTTATGCTAGTGTGGAAGGGGGAGAACTGTTTGACAGAATTGTCAGTGTTACAAGGTTTGAAGAACCCACTGCTAAGCTGTTATTTTATCAAATGCTTGTCGCAGTTAAGGTTTGTTGGTTTTCTTTTTTTAAACAAGCACAAGACCCTACTTAAATTCCATTTGTCTCTTACCTAACAGTAAATATTTTTGGAAATAATCCCAGTGAAATAAACAATATATGTACAGTATGTATGGAGAAAATAGATGAATGTTCCTACATATCCTGATCCCTATGTGTGTATATAGTAGCATGAGCAGGCAGTATTAAGCAGAGCAAACAAAAAATGGCTAGGAAACACAGCTATGAGGAAACTGAGAAAACTGGGCAATTAGGGACTTCCTCTGTCCCTCCCTACCTAACTTCCCTCCTTCCTTTCTTGTCTCGTTTGTTTTTTTTATGTACACTTTGCTATGAACACTGTTCCCATTACCTGAATACCTGGAATGTTCTTTACTTGACAATGTGTATACTGCAGCTCTCCTATTTTGCATTTTGCCAGCCCTAATAACAAACATTTCTGTGTAAAAATATGTATCATGGCTTACTTTTGTCCATTGTAATACCTGTGCAACCTGTTTGCTTTGTCTTTTTGTAATTCTGAAAACCTGATGTGAATATAACCAGAAACTCATAAGGGGTTGAAACGTGTAACTCTCATATGTTTGCTTTCTCTGATGCTCGTGATTATTCAATTTCGAAAGTACCATATTTGGAACGAAAAGAAGAGACAACTGACCAATCAAACTTCGTAAACAACGTGACGTAATTTTCTTTCAGGTTCCCGCGCCCGCTTAAAAAAATGGCCGAGAAACGGGGGAAAAACTCCCGAAAGCCGAGAAAGCTTTCAAAGGTTGAAACCAGGAATATTACCGAAACACAGAGCAGGATATTATTGCCTTACCACCTGGGCCAAACGTAACATTATGAAACCCATTGACAGCCTCGCAACTTCTTGAAGTTGTCACTTCAAAAAACGATGCCTCGTTGACCCTCTGCACAGTAAACTTATACTGCAAATAGGCTTTTAAAATTCTTATGTTAAAAGTCTAGAATAAACATTGAAAAATATTTTCGAGTAAAATTCATTACCTGCGTGTCGAAAGTGTCCAAAACCTGAACCTGACATCTTCGCAAAAGTGATGCTTGTAATGAATGTGAGAAGCATTTTAGAAGCTTAAATTAAACTTAATAGATGTTGTAGTCACGATCGTGTTTTGAGCTAATTTTATGAATGAACAAACTCAAAACAACAGACAGAGAAACGGTTTCTTGAAAATTTTTATTCAAAGTCCAAAAAGTTAATCCTTTAAAGCAATTCGGAAAACACTATCTGGATAGTGGATCCGTTCACGCAAGTGACATCGGCTAAGCACATGGCAAAATTCAACACAAAATCCATATCAATTCAAATCAGGGCACATTTTGCAATTTTTCTTTAGCGCTGAAGAGAAAAATTTATAAAACGTCTATGAAACATTTAGAAATACATAAATTCCCTTTCAAAAACGTAATTGTCTTGGCCACAGAGTGCAAAATGTACCTGAAAATTCAGCAAAAACTTTGCTGACTTGGTTGCATTTCAAAACAGACCATGGGCTTCGCCGTGAAGAAAACAAGGTTGAATTCCTCGAAGGACGATTTCTTGATGAAAAGCTTCCCTTTCTCCACAAAAAGAAAGCTGAGCATTCTTTTGAACTTTCTCTTTCCATTTTTTGTCCTTTAACGGTGTATTTTTAACCTTTAAATGCAGAACTCTTGTCTTAAAACATCTGCATGGTGATCGCGCAGCAGCCATTTTGTTGAAAATGGATATCCTTAAATAAGATTTCCAAATATGGTCAAAATGAATATTCACGAGCATTGAACGCGAGTTACACGTTTCAACCCCTTATGGGTTTCTGATATAACTCATCAGTTTCCACTTTCATCAGAAATTAAATCAATTAAACCTTAAATTTGTCTGACGTTTTCCTTTCCTTATTCTATTAAAATGTTTCCATGGCTGACAGTATTTACATGAACAAGGGATAACCCACCGAGATTTAAAGGTAGGCCAATACTTGTTTTGTTAATTTTACCATTTTTCTGAATGAATATTGTTTAAAGGACGAGTGCTATTTTTTATCTTCGAGGATGTTTAGTGGTTCTTGTTATAATATAAGTATTCAAATATAATATTATAGGATTTAAAACCCCCTAGTGTTGGCAGTTGGTCATTTCATTGACAAAAGGATAAAATATTGTTTTCTTTTATAGCCAGAAAATGTTCTTTTGGCATCTGAGAAGAATGACACGGTAGTCAAGGTATTTACAACCACTGGAAAATACATTTGATGTGAGATAGCTACTTAGTTTTGTCTGCATCTGTAGTTAGTGCTGAGAATTGTTCATCATGTGCTTGGGATGATAGACCCCTGTTAATGTAAAGGCCCATGATTTGAAACCTAGTATCTGTTGTTGTATTGTTTCTGTAGACCTTAAAACAGATAGTAAAAATATGAGAAAGTATTGCCTTCAACTCGTTTCTCTGCAGAAGCTTTTGCTGAACAAAGTGGGGGCAGAGAAAAGAAAAATGATCTGTTGTCCCCCACATGCCCCCTTTTGCCTCTCCTCTTCCACCCAGTGGAAGCCTTTGTGGGGAATAGGGAGTGTCTTAAAAGTAGCCAGTATTACAAGGGTTTCTCTTTGCAAGGCCATGCCACCACAATATTGTTAATATTTTTCTCTTCACAGATAACTGATTTTGGACTGTCTAAAGTTGTTGGGGAACAGAGTCTTATGAAGACATTATGTGGAACACCCAGTTACTTGGCACCTGAGGTCCTGTTAACATGTGGCACTGGGGGATACTCCAAGGCAGTGGATGTCTGGAGCTTGGGAGTAATACTGTTTATATGGTGAGCTGAGAGAGTCAGTCAAACACATTACGCAGAAAATGCAGACCCATTCCCAGTGGAGACTTCCTTTGGTCAGACTGCAGTGCCAGTACCAGTGGAGGGGCCTGGGGGGGGGCTTGAGCCGTGGGGCCCAAAACATTTTTGGGAGAAAAAAGATGTGGATCCAGCACTGGACTGTTGTAAATGACGTCCCACTGTAAGAGATTTTGGGTGGTCATCTACAACACTGGTTTAACTCTAAATGTAAGCTCACCATATACTTGAATGACGAAGTATGACTGAGTTATTCCTTTTGCTTCTGTCCTCGCTTACAAAAAACCCCACAATTCTGCAGTTCACTTGTTTAACAAAAAACTGACTGCTTGGTTTATTCATTGCTTGTAGTCTTGCGGGCTACCCTCCGTTTTCCGAAGAGATAAAGAAATATACATTAAACGACCAAATTATCAATGGCCGATATTCGTTTCCAGCACAGTATTGGAAGACAGTCTCACCTCAAGGTATTTATTTTCTTTCCTCCCTGCTTGCACAACGTAAATTTTCATTGACAGTGCCGGCACTTTATAAACATCTTGCTGCCCCTCAGGCCAAGGAGATAGTACAGGATATTCTAGTAGTTTATATGTCCTTCTTGGCCCTTTTTTGGAAAGTTCCCGTAAATACCGGGCCCGGAAAGACGCTGTCTTTACAGCTTTCGACTTTCTGCAAGGTTTTGTTAACAAGCCAGCTTCTCCCACAGTTCCCTTGTTGGTGGGCTGCTCACAGTAATCTCACTCACATGACTGGCTGAAAACAAGAGACTATGGGCAGCCTTTCACATACCTTTCAGCTCATGTGAGAAAAAAAGCTTCGCACTTAACCTATATTTTACTATATGACTGCATGTTCAAACTGTCGGGAGTTGAGTAAAGGTATTGTTCTTTAATATTCAGCTATTGATCTGGTAAAAAAGCTGTTAACCGTGGATCCTAACACAAGAATCACAGTAGAGGAAGCTCTCCATCACCCATGGATATCGGTGTGTATTTTTAATTTAGCCTATGTGGCAGGCGCAAAAAGAGGAGGAGGAGGGGAGAAAATTGCGAAAGTGCGTCCCTTACCCTCTCTCTCCAGCCCCCCTCCCTTTTTCCCTTTCTCCCAATCCCCTACCCCTTTCGACGCCTGCTACCCAGGCTACTTTAAGAGGCGGTAGGCAACTAAAATTCTCTTTGAACTTCGCTGAGTTGCCTACCGCCTCTTACTACCCCCAGTGACACAAAGCGCACCCCCCCCCCCCCTAAGTCAACCCAAATGATTCTGGACCAAAGAGCGCAGTGCCAGGAGCGTGGTGTTAGAATGCCATGTCAGATCTGAATGTTACTGTCGGTCATCGGACAGTGTCCGACTAAAATTAATTCTAAAGTTTCTCTTTGCTGGTGAATAAAATATACCTTACTGCGCTTTTCACAAACATACGAACTCTAAAGTTCAAAAGCCGCCTTCACAATTGCGTGTTTCGCTGCCGTCAATCATGATTGCGATCACAAGCAACGAACCTTGAAAAACAGAAACACACAAAAGGGATCAAAATCCACCAATTCCAAATCACAAACTACGACCTTTTGAACCCGTTAAAGTAAAGTTTTGTTTCCTAAGAGGTCTCTTAAGATGATTGACGGCAGCGAAAAACGCAATCGTCAGTTGGCTTTTGAACTTCAAAATTCGCATGTTTGTGAAAAGTGCAGTAAGCACATATAAATTGTTGGAACAAAGAAATAACATTATTGCTGTGAATGTATGGCAATAATCTGTTAACGTGCGAATCTGGCATCTACCTTACCACAATTTTGTTTTATTCGGCCAAATTGTGACTTGGCCGTAAATGTGCCCTTTGCCTTTGCTTATGTAGCGGGTCAGGTCCACGTAGGGACCATTACCCAAGTCCAGATAGTAAGTAACTGGCTGACAAACGATGGTGGATGCCTTTGGAAATGTTCCAAAGAAGTGTTTTTTTCCTTTTTTTACCTTTGTCTATTCAATTCACTGAGTCCCGTGATGGCAATACCTCATTGTTAGCGGCTCTTCTATGAAGTGTGATTTATTCCCTCCAGGATGACGAAGAGGTGATAGAGAAAGCCAATCAACTTATGTCAGCTGCAAATTCATCAATGCCTCCACCTTCAGCGCCGGTGAGTACTGTGTACACCCAAAACACTTGTAACTAAGATTCTTGCTCAAAGCAAGGCCAAATAATACTTCTTGATCGTCTGTGCATTTAAAAATAGGTTGACGTACAGAAATTGTTGATACTGTTGGCACAAGAAGTAAGAGAATGGGATTGTCTGTAGTCCACGTTTTGTGTGATTCTTCTTTTTAATTAATTGCAGGTACTCAGGAAGAGATCTTTATCCGATGAGGAGAACTCTCTTTCTGGGCCAATACGAAAAAGGCCTTCCACTGACAGTGGGGGAAGTGAGGACACCACCAAACCTATGTCGTGACACAGTTACAGAATAGTGCCGGCCACACAGCGTTGCAAAGATTGTTCTTGCAATGCTAGAATTATATAAGGAACACCTTCATGTCGTTACAACTGACTGTAGCTAGACCCAATGAAATGTAGTAATCTACTTTTTTTAAAACGGTACGTTTATGGTAGTGTTTCACATACCATACTACTAACTATGCACAGGCGGGAAATTTCACAGCCATTAGTTATTGGTTTTTGGATCCGCAGGTCTCTGTCATGGTCGCTTCCTTTAGTTGAACATTTTGACATTTCCTTCGTTATATCCCAACGAAGTTTACCTTAAAAATCAGACATACAGCATTTTTGTTGTTCCTGAAAAACTGAAACGCTTTAATATCCCATAGGAAAATAGGGATTTAACGCAACGATAGTATCGACGGATGTGAAAACGTCCGACTAATAAGGTGAATTTGTGTTTTTTTCACCTTCATATTTATTAGTATAATTACATTGATGATTATCGAAAATAGAGCGCTGTGATTGGCTAGGAGCTTCGCTTTATCCCGCTATAATCACCGCGCGGTGATTATAACATTGAAGGTTAGCAGTTTTCAAAATGGCAGCCAGATTTTTTTATGTTTCGGAGTCGGAAATTGATCAATGTAATTATACTAAAACAATTAGTCGCCGAAGTCGACGTGAATATCGGCGAATAGTCACCGAGACGAAGTCGAGGTGACTATTCGCCGATATTCACGTCGACTTCGGCGACTAATTGTTAATTATTTCACTTTGCTATTGAGTTGTAGTACAGTTTTATTGAGATTATGCCACTTGAGAGTTCCAAAAACTCTCACATTCAAGACGAGGCTGGGTGCAAAATCTTTCTTCTGAAAATGAGTCAGTTTATTTGGAAAACTCACGTCTTTATCAGTGCAGAGGGACAAACTGAAAAAGTTTGATGCACGTGCAGCAATTTTGCGTAGTAAACCTTTTTGTTTTCCTGACATTACCATTGCCGTCGTCATCGCGTCATTCGCGATCCCACCAACGGTTTCCCCGCGAAATGAAGCCTGAGAAACGAGCGCAAAAATTCCATGCATACTTATGACGTGTCACTACCCAGATCTGGGTAGTGCTTCTGATTGGTCGGAAATTTGTTTCAACCAATCAGAAGCACTACCCAGATCTGGGTAGTGACGCGTCATCAGTTTGGAATTTCTGCACTCGTTTCTCAGACATCATTTCGCGGGGAAACCGTTGGTGGCGTCGCGAAATGTCGGCTGTTTTCTCAGGCTACGTTGTGTAGTCCCCAGATGACTCACTCAGTGTAACCAAGGTAACCTTGACTCCTGTGTTGGTGCTGGTGGTGCCCATGGTCTGGGGTGAATTTAATTATACTGACCAAATTTTACGTTGCCAAGCAGAAAATTACTGTTTCCGGACAGAAATCAACCCTGATGGTTCAAAAAATCCAAACAAATGTTGCCAGAGGATGACTTCATTTTCATAATAGAGATCCCACTTTCCTTTGTTTGATTTTGGCCAATCAAAATTGTCAGTCTGAACCGTTGTCATAGAATTTCAATATAACACTCATTTGCATTGAGGGTCAGGTGGCAAAAATAGCGCGTAAGTATCAAACCTTACAAAAAAACACGAAAAAATGATGATTATGATGATGACGATTAAATGATGATTAGTGGGTAAAATTCGCCGGGAGAAAAGGTGTATGAACTTTTCTCTGTTGCAAAATTGGTGCTCTATAATAATGTTAATGAATACGTTTGGGTAATATTGGGTGAAATATCACTATGAGCCCGCTTTCTTTATTCTAGTAGCTTGCGTTGGGAATCTTGTCATGCAGCTTAGTTTATAGAACCATTAAAGTAATGACTGCAGGGAAGTGGTTCATTATCAGTTGATCCTGCAGTACATGCATGAGTCAATCCGGCTTACAATATATTGTATTCTTGTCAAACAAGAATAATTTATTTTTTAATTGAACTTGCCAGGGCTTGGTTATTAAAGGCACGTTTTCTATGTTGAAGACTGTGGTCAATAAGAACTATGAGGTTCACGTCATAAAGTAGATTGACGACCGTGTTCCCAATAACGGCTGTACACAACGCCATTTTGAAGTCATCTTGTATCGCCGATGCAGGAGGATCCTGTAGATTCAGGCATAAAGATCAAAGTGAACTAAACTGTAATTCATTTGAACTGTAGTTATTTATCCCAGCCCAACCCAAGGATATTCAGCTGAATATTGTACAAGAAATTTGGTTAATGGTGTACAAATACAAACAGGTCCCGGGGAGCTAGAGACTCGCACATAAGAATGACGGGGACGCTTGTCGTCTCGCTTAGGGGTAGGAATTGCAAATTTTGATCTCACCTGGGGTGTTCAGGACGGAAAGCAATTTTTATCCATAAAGGCATTGTGTTAGGTTGTGCATAAATAAATTTCTAACAATAAATAACAAATGCCGTCGTACTGTGTTTGAGTAATGTGTCCTTTAATGTAGAGATAATTATGCATATGCCCGAGACACGCCCAGATTTGTATGTCCCCTTTAGGGTTTCTTATTTTCCGAACAGTAATCAAGAGTATACCTGCTGTTTTTACAGTGAGTCAAAGCAGCTCAAGCGTATCCCCCAAGATTCTATTAATGAATTGATTATTTGAAAAATGAATCCGTTAGTGGTTCCGTATCTAGTGTCAAATTCAAATCGGCATTTCTGGATGCGTAATGAGCAGTGAATATTTTACGAGAACTTCTCTGTATTAGGTCAGATTGAAAATCATTGAATGGACTATATTTCTGAAGACATTTACATCAAATTTAGGAAAACTGAGCTGGTAGAAATTTCGTAACTGCCTTGCGTGTGAATTCACGGCTCATTTCGCATGTAAAAAAGCAGAGATGAATCTGAAATCTACAACTTTGAACTACCAACGGATTCAACTTTCGAATAATAAATTCATTAATGGGATCTTAAGGGGTACGCTTGACCTGGCTTGACTGTAATTTAGAGTTCCCCCATGGGGTTGTGAGTTTACGTTTCTTACAAACTATAAATTCCCACTGACGACTCAATTCGGCTGAGCCGTCATTAGAACTGATTAGTGAACTCGATTTGGCGCCAGAAATCACCGAGGTCTGCAAAACGTCTGTCCTGCTAACCCGCTATTAGCCTGAAATTCAGGCTAACCCCCGGAGGGGTACTCCCATACATTACCTATACGGGTATGCGCCGCCCAACGGGGTCGTGATTTTGAAGCTCCTGATTTAGAACGGGGTATCCATTTCAGAGGCGTTTTCTAAAACGGGGTATAATATTTCCAACGCACGAAGCTCCAGTTTTGTAAGCAGCCATTTGAAATTATTCAAGGACAGGTTGCTTTTAAAAATACGGTTCAATGCGTTAACAAGCAAGCTGTTGTACTCTTGTTCCTGTCTTTTAGCGTGCAGGGCGGGCGCATTTTCTATTTCTAGAATGGGGTATCAGTTTTAGGGCGAATTCTAGTTCGGGGTATTAAAAATTGGCCCATTTCTAAAACGGGGTATCATTTTTAGGGGTCTTTTTTTAGAACGGGGTGCCAATTTGGAATCCCGGGCGGCACATACCCACCCAAAAAATACCCAAGTGCCCCCCCGGGGGGCTAACCCGCTATGCCCCAGATAAAAGTAAGATGAAAGGCATTGGTCTGAAAGCTCTTTTTAATACATGACTGCCCTGGAAAAGGAAGTTACTAAAGGTTTACCCCCTTGGCTATGGAGGCGGATTTGACTTCACACATTCCTTTGTGAGAAGTCCGTTCCTCTTTGTCCAAACCCAGTGCCGAGACTCCCTAGGGTACAGTGACGTATTATGTACCTTACATGACGGCTCGCAATAATCAAATATGGCGGGCAGGCGGAAAGGACGCTGTTTTCAATTCTGACAGCCTTTTAACTCCTTTCTTGGAGCTGATCTCTACTCTCTGACAGTAGTTTTCATTCATCGTATACATTCTTTCTGAAATGCAAGAGAAAACGTACCTCAAAGTTGTCCTTCTAGGAAAAGTGAACAGTGGAAAGACTTGCCTTGTTACTCGATACATAACACGATCTTTCAGTGAGGAAACTCCCAGCGTGAGTACAGTTAAGCTTACTTTATCACTTTGAGCTCAGAGTGTAGATCACCACAGAAATAAAAGCGAACAAACGTTTAAATTCAGTCGCAGTTTACAGACTCAAAAGTTAAGCTTGTAACCCGATTTCCTCTCAAGATGCAATCTGGGATTAGGTATATCACGCCATGTTTTTTTAGATTTTCCATGTAAAAATGAAGCTGTACATTATAGCCACCCTGTGTAAAGTATAGAACAGAAGTACACTACAAATGATTTGGGGAAAATGTTTCTTCTAATTGTGCATGGTAAGGCGAATGTATTTCTCAAATTTGTAGTATTGTATATCCGCGAAATCTTTGTTTTTCCTTTAATGAATTTTATCATCAAGAAAGTATTAAAATTTAAAGATAGTGTAGACTCAAACTACGATGCATGACCACCTCTATAGTTGGAATACCATTTTAACTTTTAAATTCATTGATTGAAACTCCGTCTTTTACATTCTACATAACCTTATCTTGTTTTCATAAGTCTGTGTTGTGAAAGAGAACAGGCTTTCAGAATATAATAGCCAGATCGAAGACCTCACAAACTATGTTGAATAGAAACTGGAGATCTTCCAATGTGAATCTAAAAGAAAAAAATTGGTAATGTACATAAAAATACATAAATTATTGCAGTATTGATGAGTGAGATAACAATAGTTCTATTTTGTTAAAAGTCCAATATGATAATATTTTGAAATTTGTTTTCCTTGTGGACCTATTTAGTTTGCCGTAATGCACTACTTTACAATCCCAGTTTTACCACGTGGTTTGGGACTTGAGGTGAAGAAATGTTATCCACCATTTGAGACATTGCTTTTAATACATGTATTATCCAATGGTGCAGTTTTGTACTAATAATATTATTACAGTTGAACCTCTCCGCAGTGGCCACCTTGGGGAGAGAGGAAAGTTGTCGTAGTGGAGAGGTGGCCGTTATATATGTGAGGAGATAAGGGTGTAATATGAGGCACATGTTGTTTTTTGCGGGAAGGTGACTTTGTCTCACACGCTTGTATACACTGGATAAAAATCACCAAAATTAGTGACTAGTACACATAGTCTAAAAACGAATGAGCAAAATAAAAATGTCTTTAACTGACTTTCAGCCTAAGGTATGTTCTAAGAATGTTCTAAAAAGGTTTTTATAAAAGAAATACTATATTTACATTTAATCTTAAATGAATTGAAAGACTTGTGCCTTGACTGATCATCGACACGCTATACGGAGAAAAAATTCCATGAGTATTCTTGACTTTTTTGTCAGTCGCTGACAATTGGGAACACACTTTAGTGGCCATTTCCGTTGTACAGAGGTGGCCATTGCAGAGAGGTTTAAACTAGAATCAATGTATGGACTGCCTGCCAGGACAAGAAAAAGTGGCTGTTATAGAGTGGTGGCCATTGGGGGAGGTTTTACTGTGTACATTGTACTCACTATCTGTCTTCTCTTTGGCTAAGAGCCACAAATCAACACAACCTACAGATTACTGACTGATCTGTAGGTTGCACGCACAATGAAACCCTGTGAATTCTTAAAGCACCACAAAATAGAAGAAATAATCAACTTTCCTGCCCTGCACTCTCACCAGCAGTACACAATATCACACATATCTCATGTAAATAAAGTGCAAATTAATATTATTGTTCCAACAAACATGTAATTTGGCCAAAAAGGTAACATTCTGGGATCCAGCATGCCAACAAAGTATATCAATTTTGTCAAATTGTCTCATGCATTCACTACTGTGTATGACAGTTGTGCAAATGAAGTGCCAAGACTCTTTAATTGAATTCATTTCATTATGCTCTGAAAATAACTTGGTGCCCAGCAAATTTTCCACTTTTGGAGTTTGTGTGCTCTTATAATTAAGCAAACCTTTTCAACAAAGTGTTCTTCATGGTTCACAATCTTTTTCAAGTGCTTTGTGAGATGCAAAAAGTGCATTACAGAATTTTGCTTTTAGGAGATGTCAACAGTGGAAAAACATGTCTTGTTATTCGATATATTTGGGGCTTTTTTACAGAAGAAGTTCCCAGTGTGAGTACTGATCCTCATTCCATGCATATTTTTAGGACTAATTTTCCCCAGTTGAAAAAATGAGGTGAAGATGTACATCAGTGTGAAATATTTCCCAGCAATTGATAAGGCTTCAAAAAGAAACAATATTTTAGATGAAATTCAGAGTAAATTTTTTTATAATAAAATAATATTCATTGACATCATATTTTCAAACCAGTCTACCATTGTTAATCATAACTTCAGGTTAAGGTATTTTAACTTTTATCATACTTAATTCATAATCTTAGCATGATAAGTTATTCAAATTTTTAACATTATTTTTGTATTTTAGTTTGTGCCTTAATTTTACCTGTCGAATATCTGTGAACTAGCTGTATGGATAAGCATGTTCACCATGTAAAATAAAGTGTCTATGTCTATTGTAGTGATTTTCATTGTTGACTGGTTCTGAAATAATTATCAGTGAGTTTCTGAACTTATAAGCTGGTATTTTTGTGTCTCAGGTAGCCTGTATGTTGTACAGACTAATAGATATGAGTTAGAAGTAAAGAATTAATATGAATTATTAATTACATTAAGTGTAATTTAAATATTTCAGTCTCATGGGTATGCAACTACTGCATGCAATACCTAACACAGGAATATTATATTATCAGTGTTCTTACGAGGATTTTCTACACTGGGGTCCACAGGACCCATAAAGAAGCTAAAAGGGGGTCCTGAGGGAGAAAAGCAGGTCACAAGTTTTAGATACAGTTAATTCAATGTTTTCACAGGTCTGAATTAGAGTGAATACTTCATAGTTTCTTAGATAATGATGAGTGTTTTTTAAAAAGGCTATGACCAATTATATTTTGGCTTATATTATAAGGAAATGAACGTATGTTTACGTACGCTTTGTATTTTATATGTTTTTTTCCCTTCTTTGTGCCCTTGAGATCCCTTGGGCTAATTATAGTGTGGCATTTCCCAAAAAAGTGTGGCAGTGCCGCAATGCCACCATCTGGTAATCTTGAACACTGCTTTATGCAGTGATTTTGGTACAAATAGTTATGGTTAATAATTAGTCCTGGGACTCATCTGTGAAAAATCATGATTCTCAATCCAGAACCATTGAGTCCCAAGTCAAAAACATGAGTCCCTGGGTCTTTTGTAACCTGGCAGTTAATCTGAAGACAGACTCCAAACTCTGTTATACAGTTTACTGAAATAAAAATATACTTCTTCTACTGTAAAGCATAACAAAGACTAAAAGAAGTGTCGTTTAACAACAGCCACAAGAACAGTCACAGAAATCACACAAACATGATATTCTACAAAAAATCATCTTGCAGATCGATCAATCAATCGATCTTTGCGTCTTTGTGGATTTTTATGTGTCAGGGAGGTAGGATGCAGAGGTAACAAAATCACTGATTATTCACAGGATTGATATAAATAAAATAATGATGAGGACCCCATCTTCTATTATAGTTGTAAAAGATTTGTAGTTAAGCTGGATTTGGTCTTCATTTTAATATTATTGGTAATGTTGTGGAAGACAATAGGATTGAATGATGTCTTCTCTGAATAGAATGATTTTGGGTGAAGATGTTAAAGTTCCAGAAAAATTATTTCAGAAAAACTTTTAAACAATGCAATTTTCACCTTTTGCTACCAAGTTTGTTTTAACCATTCACAAATGTTTGAGTGCAAGGAGACAAAATTTACATTACATGAATTCCATTAAACAAAAATAGAAACTATCATGTTTGGTTTATCTTTTCTTGGCGTGTTGAAGTTAATGCAACATTAAATATTGTTCACCTGTTGTTTATTTATTATTATTATTTTTTTGCAGACAATTGGAGCAGCCTTTTGTAGGAAAGATCTTTACATTCAAGGGAGAAACTTGTCCCTTGCAATATGGGTAGGTTTTTTGATTTCTGTAGTAGTTTGATTTTGTACTCCTAGCCAGGCAAATTTAAATACAATTATCCTCTGTTTTGTTATATTGTTATTTTAGGACACAGCTGGGGCAGAAAGATATCAAGCCATGAGTGCAATGTATTATCGCAGTGCAAGGGCTGCCATCATCTGCTTTGGTTTGTAAAGCCTTCTGGATCATTAAGTTATACCAATTTTTATTGTAATACTTAAATAATAAAGTAAAATTAAGACCTATCCTGTGAACTAAGGCACAAGAAAAAGGCTTGGGTCAAAATTGTCCACCCTGCAAGCCTTGGCCTTGATACTGTCTGTTTGTTTACTAGAATGGAATGCAGGAAAGGTCTACTTGAACTTTTCCTTCAGTTACTGTTAAACTGGGGTAGCAAGGGTTATACAATTTTGAGTGCACTACCTCCTACCAGTGTGGCCCAGGCTCAAATCTTGGACGAGACACCATATGCAGGATGAGGTTTTTCTTCTAGCTTGCAAATGCAGACATATTTCCAGTTGGCGCTTCTCTCCACGCAAAAAGTGAGAACTGACTACTGGAAATATGTCTGCTTTTGCAGGCTATTTTTCTCCAGGCAACTGGTTTTTCCTTCTCTCAAAAACTACCATGTTTTCCAAATTCCTGTTTATTCAGGGATGTGGTAGACAAAGAACCACTATGTGAATGTACACTGTACATGTCCTACTTTTATCAATGTTTGTTTTATTTTAAATCAATCAATCATTCTTACATCTTATATGTTGCCATATAAATACAGGATATCATTATAAATCGATATATTTACCATAATTTTGGTAATTTCTTAGTTGAGTTACTACTTACCAATATGTACAGTGAAGGATAGGTTAACTATTGTTGAAGGTAAAACATCTTTTAAATATAATATACTATTATTCAACTATTAGTACCACTGACAATAAAATATGATCAGTATGAAGAATATGTATAAAGGAACTTAATATTAAGTGTGAAAGGTTTCATTATCCATCAGAATTGTGGGGATATGCAAGGGTTAATTTGTGAACTCCATTGAAGATGTTTCTACTTCGGCTGGGGAACCTCATACCTTCTGGTGTGATAGTTGTCATCCAGCTTATCACCATATAAAATTTTGTGTAACTGTTACAGGTTGAAATTAAATTTATGGTTGAAATTTTTTAACCTGAGTTGATTTCCAATTTCCTTTGTCTCCTAGCCCTAATTCATGAATAATTAAGATTGGGAGACAAAGGGAATTGGAAATCACCCTTGGTTAAAAATATTTGACCTGAATTTAATTTTGATCCTTAAATGAGTATTAATTTATTGAACATTTATACACAAAAAATGGCTTTTTGAAATGTTTTGAATGATCGTACATACTATATGCCTTTTAAGATCAGTGACAGTATGAGTAATAATGATAATTTTATTTTAATTTGTTTATAAATGCTTTCATCTTCACAGATCTAACAGACAGTAGCAGTTTTGATAAAGCAAAGTATTGGGTTAGTCAACTAAAATCTGCTGAGCCTGTAAGTTCCAAGTTGAAAAAACTAGACTCCATCTTCAAGACCTTTTTACTCTTGGTATTACTTAGTCTGCTACACAGCCATTTTTAGTGTCGTCACGCAATGCTCCTCCCCACTAACGGCTGCTGAAAACCGAACTACATTTCTTTCCCTTTGTGTTTGTGGTCTAACGAACAAGCCAATCATGTATAAGAAATTTGACAATACGTGAGCCACAGGGCGCTAGGAAGTGAGCACGCTTCTCAGTTTTCGACAAATCAATCAATTGTCGCTGAATTTAGACGGGCTCTGTGTTTTCAAGCAACGAAAAAGTTAATTTGCAAAAAAGTGTGTTTTAAGCGGTCAAGAAAGTTCCAAGTGAAAAAAAGGTTTGATAGGCCTAGAAGACTTTTACCAGGATCGGTTGGTTCTTCACTTAACGTGCATATGTACTGATATGTAATGAAGAAATTTAATGTGGCGGATGTGCTCATTGTGTTCCTGTGAAGACTCAACTCTCAAGGGTACTGATTCAAAAAGCAATCTTCTAAATTATCGATGAGCTATTTCCCAAAACTATACCTGGCAACTTTATGAGCACATCCATGTTGTGCATCGCAATTTGCTCGACTTGCTTGCTGCTGCTACTTATCTCCTAAATTTTGAATAGGACTTGACTACGACGACACTACTGTAGTTAGTTAATTGCTTGTTTTCACGCAACGATTTTAATTATTCTGTCACTCACACATGGGGCACCGATAAAAGCAAAGCTGTGATTGGAGGAGTCACAGTACCGCAAACGTGGTGCGAACACCTTCCAGAAAATGGGAGCTGAATCATAATTGGCTAATCACGGGAAAGGAATGTAGTTCGGTTTTCAGCAGCCATTAGTTGGGAGGAGCATTGCGTGACGACACTAAAAACAGCTGTGTAGCAGACTAGGTATTACTACCATAGTAATAGTTGACACTACAGCTGTGTGGCTCTCAACCTCGTTCCCAGGTTCTCTCCTACCCGTCAAGAGACCCTGGTTGGGTCTGGTCACGTGTCTCCCAGAATCTGGGAGATTACAAACAAACAATTTAGGGGAGGAGTGGATAAGTGTAAGATTTGTCTCTACAAAGCGTAGACGTCGAGGTCAGTGGAAACTGTGTATCTGACCTTTTCTGAAAGGTCATGTTTTGTATAGTTCCTGGACTAGTCAAGACAAATCCTTGAACGCCGCATCCTTTGACAGCGAAAGTGTAACATCCTGCAGAATATCTGGATGTTTATCGCATGTTGCAAAGGAAATCGCGGATTCACCACCTGTGGAGTCAAAAATATTTTAGGCGGTTGTATTCATACCGAAATGCACTAGACTTGAATCGCCATTTCTATGTTATGGAGGTAACTTTAGAAAGCAAATGTATGTATTTTGAAAACTATGATTATGCTGTTCACTGTTACTTTAGGATTGCAAGATTTACCTTTGTGGAACTAAACTAGATTTGATAGAAGAAGCCAAACAGCCAAGAGATGTTCAAAGCAAAGCTATCGCAAATTATGGCAGAGGTTAGTTAAAACATTAAATGTGGGGTACTAACTTCAATTATGGAAATTCTGACTTTTACTGTTTCCATAGCTTATTCTGCCTTGTCTTGTTATAATGACTTAAAAATATTTGACATGTATCAGTTAATTTACACTTGTTCATTTTTTGTGTCTGTAGAAGTTGGTGGAGATGTATTTGAAACATCCAGCAAAAGAGGCTACAATGTTGGTAAGTTGTTGGTATATAATTTGTGGAGTTAAATGAATTTTTAAAACTAAAACATTGTAAAAATCCAAGTGAAAGACATATTTTTTAGCAAACATATTTCTCATTGTTATCCTGTTATTTTTTGTTTTTGTCAGACAAAATTTTTGAGAAAATAGCAGAAGATTTTATGAAAAATAATAAAATTCAAGCATCAGGTATGTGACTTATCCAATCAAAAGCAACTAAATAGAAACTTATTACCAGTAACTATAGTCCTAGCAGATACACTCTCAGCTAACTCATCCATCCCATAGATTAAGGGCTTTAAGCTCTGGAATGTAGGTTCAAATAATTCAAAACAAGCTTATTACAAATAAAATTGATGTACTAATATTTTCTCACCACATAAAAAAAATAAAACTCAAATTTAACTGTGAGCAGTATATTACAAAACAAAATAATATAATTATATTAGATACTTATACCAGTAACTACAGTACATGTGATGTCACTTTTACCTTTCATAGTTGATACTCTAGCTAGAACTTTTAAACTTTTGTTTTCATCTTGTTTATAGGACCAAAAGGAGATTTGCAGCTGGAGAGATCAACAGCTAAGAAGTCTTGCTGCTAACAAAGCCATGATGAAATGCTGGACTGCAAAAGGCAAAGAGGTTCCCTGTGGCTTGATCTGGTGAAAAAGGAAAACCAGATCAAACCACTGTCATGTAGCATGATAAGTTGTGAAAAGAGACTTAAAATACTTATATATAAATAACTTAGATCATCTTTGAATTTTGTTTTTAAGATTTGAAAATTTACTTCAAATTACCATCACTACTGCAATGCAATACATTTGTATTCTCAAATCCCGTTATTACAGACTTTAAGGGGGCCAGATAAAGTGTCCGTATTAAGCAAGTTGAATTTAGAGAAAATGTAAGGGCTTTCTTTCCCCAGGGACAAAGCAAACTGTTCGTAATAATGAGGTGTCTGTAAAGCGGGATTTGACCCTATTGTTGGTTTTCATTTTTAAATGATTTTAGCTTTTTGGTGATTCAAGACAACAGCCTTCCATCATTGCACAAAATATCTCCACTCATCTGTCGGAATGTTTTTATTTATGTTGAAGGAAAAACAGTTTCTTGCAGGAATATGCCAATTTTTTTTGTTTTCCAAAATTCAGCTGCTACATAGAAATGTGGCATATCAAGAATAGAAGAAGAGATGCCACAAGAACATTACTGCTTAATTAAGACATTCAATTAAAAAGTGTTATGTTTTTATTTTATTATTTATGGGGTTAAATCCTAGTTACTGAGTTAAATGTTGAGTATGAGTTCCTCTTGGCTGAAAATTGGCTGGAAAATTTCCAACATTTTTTTCAAATGTGGGAAGGGAAAGTTACTCTTAAGTCCAAAAATAGCACAGTTCTTTTTACCGATAGATTTTCCATGGTGTATCATGAAAACTATCTAGTTTTCTTAGAGGTATGTCTAAATCTGGAGGAGAATATTAATTTCAGTTTTTTGACTTTTACTGAATAAAATTCATAGGGCTTAAATTTTATCTAGGACAAGTAGGACTGATTTGGGGTAAAATAGTTATATGTTGTGGTTGTTTTTCTACTTCTTAAACGTCATGTCAGGCCTCTAGGAACTTGTGAATGGAGTATGGAGAATTCACTTCTAAGTTAGTTTTTCTCGTAATATATTAAAGTGCCAGGTAAACTGCAAATGGTGCTATTTAAGTAACAGGTGGGGTGCGTCTACCATCCAAAAAAATTGGAGTCAACAGCACTTCCCCCCACCTCTTCCTCCTTCCTGGTTGATGTGAGGCAAATTGTAACTGTGGGTTAGAAGAGTTCTATCCAACTTTTGTGTCCCAGTTTACAAAAAATTTGTTTGTACTTTTTTATATATAAGGAATGTTATTATATAATATGATATCCATTCAAATCAATGAGTGTCTAAAACATATATAATATATATATAACTTTAGGTTACTTTCACACTGATGAATCCAGAATAGTGCTCAACAATGATGGAGCGGTAATAACAACAATGTTTTCTACTCAATATCGTTACATATGTAACGATATTGAGTAGAAAACATTGTTGTTGTAATATATATATAAATTATTGTATCCCATACTCAGCTGCAGCATACTTATTAATATGTTTGTTATGTGCTGCTTAGTTAAAGGTAGGAGCGTTTAGATGCTAGGCAATCCTTAGACTCATGCAAAAATCTTTAACAATTATTCCTTGAGCCCGAATGGGCTCCGATTCAATAGCCCATGAGGCTGAAGGCCGAGTGGGCTATTGACTCAGAGGCCTTGAGGGTAAGAGGAATATTATTGTTTTAGTAAAATCCAACTAGTTGGTCAAAAATATCTAGACAAAACAACTTTTGCTAGCAAAACGCGATTCAGCCGCCATTGTTTTTGGTTTTCACTACTAGTGGGCTATAACATTTAGCCTAGTAGTAGCTCAACCAATCAGAATGCAGCATTGATAATGGCCCGCTAGTTGAATATTAGACGCTTTAGTTAACCTTCGATAACCTTGTCAAAAAATGCCAACGGCTTTTTTTGATGCAGCAGAATTTTTCCTTTCATTTAGAAGACAGTCCAGATTTCTGTCTGTTTTTTTGTTTGTTTGTACGTTTGTTTGTTTTTGTTTTAACACGGAGACTAAGCCGTTAGTATTGTCTGTGTCAGGTCTGTGTACTGATGGCTACTGTAGAAAGTACACCTATAAAACAAACTATCCTCACCGTATAAAGTGTGATTAACATTGATGAATTTTCGTTTATTTTTTCGATGGCTACTGTAGAAAAATATACCTTCTAAATAAAAAACGTTCAAGATATAAATTGTGATTAATCAGTGAGAATTTTATTTTTCTTATCGAAACAAAACCACCGGTTACAAAATCCCCAAACTTGAGCGAACACCAAGCAATAAGTGGAGGGATAGGCGTGGCTGAACGACGCTTCCACGCCTCTTGGTGTTGTCAGGGTTATGTGTTCGAGGCCAAATTTAGAAAATCTCATGTAGCGAATACTATTTAAGGAATAAGTGTGATATGGTAGTTTGCTCCTGCGGTCGACTCTAATAAAAGTATGTTTGGCTGTGATTAACGGTTTGCAAGTTGTCTAGTCTAGGCAGGAGTCCATGGGCGATTATTCCAAAGCGCAAACTTCGTCAAACTCTCCTGAGTTGCCTTCCTAAGAACCATATCCTCGTAAGTTCAGAAAACGAAGAAAAAAAAATGTCGTCACAGGCAGGGAAGGATTTCGTGACAAACAATAAAAGATTATCTAGGATAGTGTATGTGAGGGCTTGCTACGCCATTGAGATCTATCAGCACCCACCATCAACCCTCTCTCCCATCCCCCTCCAAAAAAATTCACCCGTGCTATGTGCTGTGTACAGGGGGGCCCCCCTGGCTGTGTACCACGCATTTGAAACCCGGCCGGCATAACGACGAAGAAAGGAAGCTGCCTATATCGTACATGTATTGACCGTGATCAACCTGACAAATTCTTTTAAACTCTTGAGCTGAGAGCTTGTAATGGGTGCCCGATGAAACTTTATACCTCCAGATGTCAAAGATATGCTATGCATTCGCCTCTCACGTGACGAAACAGACAACTTCGGTTTCACTCGAGTTTCAGCTTTCACATATCGCGTCCTTGAAACAGTCTGACCTGATCAGTTTGAACTTATATTTGAGCCTTGACGCGGCCTTATAACACAACACAAACTGGGAATAAACTGTCAAAAAGCGGGGAAGATGTAGTGTAGTTATTTAAAAAGGTAAGCTCAAAAGTTTTCAATTTGTCTTTTGAAAGATGTCCACTCTCGCTTCAGTCTTGTGTGTCGCTGCTGCTGATTCTTATTGTGGTCTTTAGCCGTTTAGTTTACGTAGTTAACCTTGAATTCGATTTCCAGACATCTTCGTTCGTGTGTTTAAAAGATCATACTTCTAAACAACTTACTATACACGACATATGCTTTTATCATCGATAAAAATTGTGGTCATCGTCATATTTGATCTTGATGATGGAAAAGAATGGTGGATTATCTCGGTTTGCCCCATAATATAAATAAACCGAAAATTCCGCTTTAGACATTGCAAAGACTGTAAGTATTGGCTATTAGTATGTGAATGTTTAATGAATGCAAAGTTTTGTCCGTGATTTCCGTTAATAAAGCTCTTTTTTTTTCTCATTTTGTCCTGGCTTCAAAACACTCAACGAGGGCCCCGAGGGCTGCTAAATAGTAAACCGTGTGATGTGCTTGTTGTCACGCGGCCATTCACCCAGAAATGATTATCATTTTTTTCTCACAGTGGAAAAAATTCATGGAATTAACAGTGGGTAAGAAATTTCACTTCAAAGGGTCTGGAATGCTCATGAAAAAGTTTGAGTTGAAATCCTAAAGGGGACCAATCTGGACGTGGGAAATACTTTATTTGATCCCTAGAGGAGAGGATTGTTAGTAGTCATACACAGTATGAAGGCATTTGGTTTTATTATATTATTTTATATTTCTTTACACATAAGCCTGAACAGTATCTGTATGGGTAAAGTGTTGGCTTTCTATCCTGAAGACCCCAAGAAGATTAAAATCTCAAATTTTCACCCCTAAGTGAGATGAGGGCTTCTCTGTTCATTTTATAATGGGGTCCTAACCTCTCCCCCTCCCCCCGTGGATTCAAATGTAAGGAGTTGGTGGGCATTGATTTGGAACCAAGAAGGCTTCCGTTACATTGAGTCTTCAATCTCAGTGATCTAAACAGAAAATAATGGTAGATTGTTAACAGTCAAGTGCATTTGCATTTCCTTTTAGAAATATTTCACCTTCTAAACTTTTTTCAGTATATTCACTCTCACCCTGTGGTTTATGTTTCAGCATGTGTCCATGGAGTCATTCTTAAATTCAGTTACTGAAGGGAACTTACAGTTGAATGTGCCCTATGATGAAACTGTAAACAGTTTGGTCAACTACAACTCAGAACTCATCTATGGTCCCACTTCTTCACATACACACCCAAGTCAAGGAACTGCTCCATTGGACATCAGACACAAGCTGCCGACTAAACTGTCTAAAAACCCAAGTACTTATGAAAAAGAGATTCGTCAATTGGTGATTGACTTATACTCAGACAAGAAAGTGTCCAATCAGGATCTTGACCAATCAACAAACATGACATCTTCAGCCAGTTATTGTAAGGTACAAGAAAAAGGACATTCTGTGGTACATGAGTCTGGGCATCCTGTGCTGCAAGAGCAAGAGACTGAAGTTCATTTGTTGGAAACAACTGCCCATCCTGTGGTTCAATTGCCTGAAACTCCTATATCACAAGGGCCACCATCTGAAAGTGCATCATTCTGGGGTACTCAGAGAGTGAGTGCCCCTCAGCCCCTTGATATCAGACGTGTGACAGAGCCTTCCCACAACCTCTCAGAATCTGGCTCAGAAGGGTATTTTTCCCAAGAAAATAGTATTGCATCAGCAGAAGAGGGTACAATACAGAGTTTACAGGAGTTACAAAGTTATTTGGCAAAATATCAGACCAGTAAGCAAGGTACATCCTACAATGCTATTGTTTCCTTAGTTTCCCCTGCCTCTCCCCACCCCACCTTTTCATTTGGAGCTTACCTTCCTTTCTAGCTGCCCCCCCCCCCCCCCCCCTCACTCCTGTCACATCCATCCTGTATTATAAAATTCTCATTGATGTCTCCAAGTTTCATAATCTCTAGGTTTATTACCTGACTAATTTCCCCTGATAAATGTTACAAGGTATTTGTTAATAGGACAGTATTATTTGATTCTTCAAGTTTCTAAGTGATGTCCTGTAGTATGGAAATTTCTTTCTTCTGAAACAATTCCTTTGGTCAAGTACTTGCCAGAGTGAAGATTTACAATCTCTGTATACATATTTAGTAAAAGATCGGCTCTATTTACTCCTGACAACCCTCTTTGGTTAATTTAGTGTTAAATATCGCAAAATCTTTTCCTCACATCGTAGAATTGTCCTCCAGAAATGTCAGCTTCTCCTCAGACATGACGACTCCATTATTTGATGACTCTGGGATACATCTTGAGTTTACGCTGCCTTTTGACACAGACATACCTGAGGAGGGGGGGGATGGACAGAGAGAGACAGAGGCCTACCCACGACCTTTTTTCTATTTCACAAAAGATGAAGAAAGTGAACCAGATATTTCACTGCTGGAAATGTTTCAAGGCTCTCAGAGACAAGGAGACGGAGAAAATGGTGTCAACAAAAGTCTGGCGGCAAGGGACGGTCAAGCAAACGATCTAGTTCCTTCCAAGGAGAACATCCCAAGAAAGCAGATATCTTGTTCTAGTCATGTTCAGAATTTCCCTGCTTTACAAAGCCCTGAAAATGAATGCGAAAATAAGCCCCCTTGGTATGGTCATGAAAAGAAGGCGGAACTTGCAGGCACAGAGATGGGAACAAGGGTGCAGATTCCAGACACGGCTCAATTTGCTGTTCCAAGTTCTGAAGATAATAAAAGTGTCTTTTCGTTGGAAAGCGTGCAACTTGCGAAGTCTCCAAATGATCGTGAAAGCAGGGCGGATCTTGAAGCCACAGACGGTATATTAGCAATGCAAAAACCATTTGTGAGGGAAAGCTGTCATGATTTTGAACTTCAGCGCGCGGGTTTGGAAGGAAAATTGGAATCTCTACAAGAGGAATTTGCTAGTGTTTTAGAAGAGAGGAAGAGGCTTCAGTTAAGACTCCAGGCACTGGAGGCCCGACTTAAAGAGGAAGTGCAGAAAGCGCGAGAAACCAAACCAACGGCGGTAACGCTAGTTGACGAACTGCGAAAAAATAAGGCTGAACTGGAAAACCAACTTATGAAATTACAGAGTGCTTACGAGGAAAAAAGCGATGGGCTTACTGTGGCACTTGAGCGCTTGAAGACAGCTGGTGGAACTATTCAGAATCTGAAGCGAAAGGTGTCGGTATTAGAGGAAGAAATATGTCAAAGAGAGAAAACGGTGACTGCGCTTCAAGCTGAGATGGATAGTCTTAGAAAATTTCTTGAACAAGCTAAAGACCAGAACGAACAATTCAAGAATGAGAATAAAGCTCTGAATGCAGAAATAACGAGTCTGGTAGAGGCTAAAGAATGGCTACAGAAGCAGCTTTCTGTAGCTGGAGAAGCGAGGACGAAGATGCAGCTTGAAGCTAGCGAACTTGGGTCCACGATGGCTTTGAAAAATCAGCTGATTGAGCAGCTGAGATGTGACAGTGCACGTTCGGCTCAGCAACTTTCAGAACTACAACAAAGCTCTCTCGCGGAAAAGGCGAATATTTTAAGGCACATGGAGCTCGTTGAAGATAATGTCAACCAGCAAAATCTGGCTTTCAAAGAGCTGGAAATTGATAAGCAAAGGATGGAAAGAACTTTAAGAGAGAGAGTCGAGTCACTTTCAAGTGAAAACAAGAGGCTTCTTAAGCTTATTAGTTCAGCTGGGGAAATTGAGAGAGAGCTTGATGCGGCCAAAAAAGATGTGGTTTTGAAAGAGACTTTGCTCAACGCTATTACGAAAGAAAAAGACGAAATCAGAGAGCAACTGAAGCTAGCACGTGATTCCACAGAGGAGTTTAAAAGAAATATTAACGAGTTGGAGTCAAAGTTCAAAGAAATTAAACAAGAGCTCAAGACAGCGCAAAAAGACATAAGCGAAAAGGAGAAGTATATTGAGAAACTGAACGAAGAAAAGCGAATTTTGAAAGAGAATCTAGAAGTTGCAAACCAGGAACGTGCAGCGTGTGATAATGCCATTCAAACACTGACGCTGGATCTGGAGAAAGTTGATCGTCGATTTAAGCTTATGAAGAGGGAACTGGCCGCAAAGAAAAGCCAACTTGAAGAGACAACGCGACAGAAAGATACTTTTATGGGCGAACTGCGCGCTTTAAGAGAGGGTTTGGAGAATCAAGTTAGCTTAAACGGTGTCATAAAAGAACAGTTAGCACAGAAGGAGAAACTCATTGAAGAATTCCAAGAAATAAAAGGCGCTCTGGAAAAGGAGATTGGCAGTTTGAATCGGCAGATAGAGTCTTCACAAGATGAGATCACCAGAATGGACCACGAGAGAAATGCGATCCAGGAAAAACTTCAGTCTGCAGTCAGGTAACCAAGTTATATATAATGGTTTGCATAAAAAAGAAACAAAAAAAAAAAACAGGAAAACTATGAAAGAGAACACCTTTCAAGGTGGCTCGATGGGGTTTTTCAGGGTCAATACTTACCTCATTTATCTGACTTATCTCGTTTTCGTCTGTTCATACAAAAATGCTAAAACGACGGAAACAAGGAAACACGCCCACAGGCGAAAAATGTACTGAAAGCGCATACGTCTTATGAAATTTCACGTGATCGGTAATGAAACATAATAGCATTCATTACAGAGACTGCGTAATGCCAGAAGCGCATGATGTATTTTACTCGAAAACCTCTATTTTCGTCCCTCCGCTTGTAAGCAATAGGCCATTTGCACGATGACATCATTTTACTACTACGACCAGAATCCTTCTGGGTTTTGCTTTCTTGTGCAAATTAGGGCTTTTGTTATTCGAACCTCACTGGGATTACAAAATTTAAACATGAAAGGAAAAACTGAAAGGGTGCTGGTCGTAGTAGTAAAATGACGCCATCGTGCTAATGGCTTATTAGCCGGCGTTTTCAGAACTCACTCTGAAGACCATCAGGTCCGAAAACCTACATTTTTTGGCGCCCAAAAACGCCGTTTACAAGAGGACAGAAGGCTAAAACGTAGAAAAAAAAAATGCCCGTCTTCAAAAGTACCCGGATACTTGTAAACTGGGCCTTTTTAATGTCTGCGCGTAAGCTCTTTGAGAGGCGAGGGTTCACGCGCGATCGGGAGAGAATGATTTGTGCGGGATTCTTTGCCTCTGGCTATTCTCAGGTAGGGATTTTTAGTGCTGGAGGGCTATTTACACTGCGAACGTGATATAGCTGGACTAGATGTTCATATAAACGATATTGAAAGGAAGAATATTATGTTCTGTTTTTAGGGAAATTGTCAAGAAGGAGGAAAAGTTTCAACAGTCCCTAATGGAACGAGCAAGGTTGGACGGCGAACTCGAGACAACGAAAAATTCAAACAAGGAAGAAAATGAAGCGTTAAAAAGTCAAAATGCAACGATAAGAGAAGAAAGTAAGAAAGAGAAGATGCTGCTACAGGCAGAAGTTACGAAGGAGCGGGATAAAGTTATTAACTTGGAACAAGAACTTAAATTTCTAACCGACGAAGTAAAGAGAAAGGAAATGCTCTATAATCAGGAACTACAGGCTACGGAGGCGAGTCTGGAGGAAATGAAAAGTAGAAAGGATATCGCGGAACAGGAATTGAAGAAACTTCATGAATTGACCGAGGAAAGAATAGAGGAATTGAAGAATAGCTACAAAAGTAAACTTGAAGGACTCAAACACGAACTTGCTTCTGTGCAGCATGAAAAGGTAACGGAAAAACTTGCGATATCGTTACATACGTAGCTATACTGTACCTCAGTCTCCATTATTTTGAAGTTGAGCCTTCTTATTTTGGCGAAAAGGTAACTGAGGGCCAGCTTGACTGGCCACCTTCGACAAGTGCGTATCTTTTTCTTTGCTGTACTTAGATTGGATAGTAATTCTCACGCTATTTTTTCGACCAATCAGAAGTATAGGCAAAACCAATCATATATTGTTCGCCCCCTTTTTCCCGCCCTTTGCGTCTTTCAATTTTGATTGGTTCTTAATCCTGGTTTCCATATCATCGTCCGTCTTGTCTCAATCGCCAAGACGGTCTAAATGATTATAGGGGAGCTTACCTAAAGAGCTGCCTCTTCCCCAGTTGCTCGCGATCTCCTTATTTTGGGGATTGGATAGCAAAGGAAAGCGGGTCGAAGGGGATGATGGGTAGGGAAGAAGAGGTACTAGCAAAACTTTCCCTTTTGTCCTTAAGCCTAAATAGAGGCTTAAGTTCTATCCGATGTGCAGTTGTCTGGGTCATATAGCATCGTATCAGAAGGACCTTCTTGAACCCTGGAAAACATTTTGAGACGATTCGGGCGACTCGTGGATGGTCATAAACTTGTAAAAGTTTATCTAATATCGCTACTCTACGTAAGAAAATGTTTACTCCAATTTAATTTTTACTATTATTCTTTCTCAAAGGTTGAATTAGAGGAAGTTTATAATGCATTGTGTACAAAGACCTCTCACGAACTTGCGATGAAAGACCGAGAAATTAACCAAATGGAAAAAGAGCTCTCGTTATTGAAGGAAATGCTGAAACAAAGGAAAGCGGAGGCCGAGAAGATGCAGCTTTGCGCAATTGAACTCGAGCGAGAAAAAGGTCGCTTGGCTGGAGTGTTAGCAAGTCAGAAGGCCTTACGAGAACATGTGGTAAAGGTGGAAAATGAGATGGCAACAAAGGAATCAGCTCGCCTTGAGATGGCGAGTGAAGTGGAAAGACTGAAGAAAGAAGATGAAATACAGAAAAAGACGGCAAGTGAACGAATTGGAATGCTAGAAACAACGTTGGGTAATGTAAGGGAAGAAAGCAAAAGTGTAAAGGATGCGCTTAGACAAGAAAGGAGAGAAAATGCTACATTAAGAGGTGAATTGGAAGAGAAAGTTAATGAACGACTAGAGTTAATCAAAAAGTTAGGCAGCGCTGAAAAACAAGCAAAGCAACTGCAAGAAAAGATGGAAAGGCAGAGTGATGAAGAGAAAAGGTATCGTACGCAACTAGAAATCATGAAAAGTGGCCTTATAGAACAACAGACTGAACGAGAGAATTTGCAAAGAAAATTGGAGGCGGTATTAGAACAAGAAATGGTAAAGGACAGTCAAATTCAAAGCTTGGAGTGGGAGGTTAGTCGACGAACAAAAGAGGTGGAGTACCTAAAGGAACAGTTTCGAATGACGGAAGAACGACAGCAGTTAGAATTGGAAAACTTGAAAACTGCTCTTCAGGTTTCCAGAAGTGAAACAACGTCCTTGTGTTCCGACTTGTCAGAAGCAAGAAAAACCAAATGTGCTTACCAAACAAGAACGTTTAAATTGAAGGATTCCCTTCTCACCTCCAGGCAAGTTACGGAGTCATTAAAACAAGAGTTATTTGTGAAGCAGCAGGAGTTGAATTCCTTGATGGAAGACGTGCTTGCTGCCAGGAGTCTTCAACAACTTCAGGAAGACGTTACTAACGGAAAAGAAGAAATATCCGCCGAGTATAAAGAAACAACGGACGATACATTTGCTGCTGGAATAGACCATGCAAGCTGTTTAAGGTATGGGAAATAGATGCTTTGAGAATTGGGTCATGGGGCAAGGAAGATAGCCTGCAAAGCAGGCGTATTTTGCTGTGCGATTGATTTGGACTTTCGACTGACCGAGAGTTGGGGCGAGTCAAAAAATGATTCCAAGGGAGAGTTTGACGCGTCAAAATAGAGGGAAAATAAAATAAAGGTTTTTTCCTTTTTCTCCCCGCCCCTCCCCCTTGCTTGCCCCTCCTCCATGTACCTTTGGGTCGCGCTTTTAAAACAAAAAAAAGCGCATGGAGAGCGCATTTCATTGACGACTAACGGACTGGGTGGCTCACTAACCTGCGGAGTTAACTAACTGAATTTGTGTGGGTTTGTAGTATTCTTGTGTCTTGGGAAACCACGGCTGAAGTACCTTTTTGATGTCTTTTTCTTATACAGTGAAATGCAGCTTTTGATAAGCCCTTGTTTGTGCTGGCAGAATTTATCGGTGGATTCTGGCTCTATTGCAATATTCTCGTCCCCAGGGCCCTTCCTTTCGTGTGGTGACTTGGTAAGCGAAACGTGTTTGTTGCTCTTGTGTGGCACATGCGCAGCAGTTTTAAATATCACTACCATTGCTCAAAGCTGATTTGAATCAATCGCATTGTCTCTGTGGGGAGAAAAGGGACGAGAGTTGCTGGGGACGAGAATGTAATGACAGAGTGATAGCTTTATTCAAGAGAAAGCGAGGAAATGACCCTCATTTGTTTCTTGCTTTAGAAGGTGTTACGCCCAACGCTTCATTTAAACTGCTCACTGCACTGATTGCTTCTCTTTTACGTACCGCACATTAGGAGAAAACTGTGGAGTTCACTTTACAACCTCGATTACGGGGGGGGGGGGGGGGGGGGTAACTTTGGAGAGGTGGGTGGGGACACAGTCGATTGTGCTCACAAATCTTGTCTTTTTCCAGGCCTGTAGCCGGTCTACAAGAGTGCATGTCTTCACTCAGGTGAGATAAAGGCATTTCATTACTAACGATTATTGTTCTTCTGTATTGAACAAATACAGTCAAACCTCGTTAACTTAAGGGGCCTGGAAAAGTGTCCCTATTCTTCCCCAAGGACAAAGCAAACTGTCCGTGTTCAGCAAGTGTTCGTAAAGCGGGGTTTGACTGTACAACGTACATTACAGTTGAGATTCGCATGTGGTGTGGACAGTATACAGTTTGTATAACATACATGAATTGAGTTGCTACGTTGCTACGTTTAAATCTTTTTTCTTTGCCATTGTTATTTTCATAATTTCGTGTTTGAAAAGCAAATCGTTTACTGCTCCGACCTCACCTTTAAATTGGTTGGATTTTCCAGGTCGCAAATCAGTAATCTCCAGAAGCAAATGAATGATCACACAGACTCCATGTTAACAGCTACAACATCCTGGAGGTAAACCACCATGCGTATTTTTGACATTGGAATTGGATTGGGTCGAATGGGCCGGGGTGGAGGATTGGGACGAAGGGAAAAAGGGAGGGGGTTGGGGAAGAGAGGGGTCTGGGGTCAAGGCTAGAACAAATCACGTGTTTCCTTTCAACTCACTTTTTAACTCGTGGGTACGCGGGAGCGTACCACGAGTTATTGCAGGGACAGTGATATGCAAATGAGTCACTCGCTCACTCGTAGTAGACGCTTTCGTAATTAATCGGGTCCGAACTCGAGAGCGCGAAGATCTATCGTTTCCAAAGAAGCACGCGCTCGCCGAAGTTCGGTGGCATCAAATTCCTCGCTGAGAAAGTGCATCGTGCGCTACAGCACGGTCAGAGGATAGAGGTCTTACCAAATTTAAGACACGCAGGAATCTTTCACATTAGTGCGATTCAAGAGCCTTTGACTCGTCCAGGCGTTAAACTTGACGAGAAGATGAGCATTTGCTCTTCTACTCCTTCAACTTCGACGCTGGCGTGATCTCATACCTTGTAGTAATGTAGTAGGTTATGTGTATGAATGAATGTAATAAATAAAGGCACTTCTTCTTCTTCTTTATAAGGACTCCTTAAAATCACGGGGGGAAAACATAAGCTTATGTTTTGCGTCCTATTTCGCGGAGAAGTTGTGTCGACTTTGTATCGCATATGTTCTTTCATTGCCATGAAATGTGTTTACATTGCTTTTTACTGTCAGTAAACTGATTTCAATTAGCTTTAAATTTCATCCGATTACTTCGAGTCGTTTTTTCAATCGGTTAAGTATGGCCACAGGGTCCAGAGGAGAGGTGTTTGTCGTTAGAACATCAAAACCCATCGAAAACCTCTGAAAAAATGGGTTATTTTGATCGCGTTACAGTTTCGTTAGTCGTTTCGTTGCACATTCCATAGACCGCAAACCAAGAGACTGAGGGGTCGCAAGATCGGCTTATAGTATAAAACACGGAAATTGTCCATTTTTTTACTCGGCACTTCGTGCCTCGGTCGCCCTTCGGGCGACGTTCCGTGCGCCAGCGAGGATATGGCTTGCGGTTATTGATTTTCAAAATGGCGAACAACAAAGTCGATCTGGGTCAGATAAGAAGCGAAGAAATCGTTTACAGTAGATTCATTAAGATCCCATTGGGCTAATTAATCGTGCTAAGCGACAGGTATAGACATTTTTCAAGGTGAGACTTTAATTAAGTAATTCATTTATTCACACGAAACTCCTCTGGACCCTGTGGGAAAAGGCATTAAATTTGAGACTTTTCATCAAATCATGTGATCATCCTCAATGGCGTAGTGGCCATGTGAGGTCGGACCAACTCGAAGGTACCGGGTTCAAATTCTGCTAACGACCTTCTTTTTCCCCTTCTTCCTTTCTTTTTTGTTTTGTTTGCTTATTTGTTTTGGTGGTTTTTTTGTTTTTTGTTTTTAAATATATACCTACTGTTAATAAAGTGTAAACCCACCGTTAATAAGGTGCAACAAACAGCAAGAAAAGTATTGTGTTTCCAGAACAATGATAGTATATTTATAATCTGAATTTCTATCATTTCCTAAAATTTACTGTGGGAAAACCAGAGGTGATAACTAATTGATTATTTTCTAAACAACGTACCCACGAGTTGACGATAGTCTTTCTTTGATTCTAATCTTTCTTTGCTTCTCTATTTAGTCGAGTTATGTCACTGATAACTTCTTCGATTCTAGGTCTTTTAAAGAAAATTTTCACCAGCTGCAAGCAAGTTGTAGTTCACAAAACAGTCAGCTGTTAACAGCCGAAAAAGACGACTAAATTATCACCAGAATGTTGGGTTTCCTCGCACTAGTGTCGCCTCGACAGTCGCAACTGTGGCGTGTTGGATCCTCAAGATACACAGGCCTCCAAAGTCAACTTGCTAAGAAGCATTTAACAAATTCTTGTAATAACTGTATTCACCATGAACACATCTCAAAAGTAGTTTTGCGATGGGCGTTGAACTTGCTTTTGTGAAGTTTCGACTGAAGACTGCTTCACGAACTCGATCGCGCAGCTCACGCTGTATACCTTGTTCGAACAGCACAGTTTCTTGCGTTCAGCTCTATATACACAGTATACATTCAAATTATAGGTTATAACAAATTTGGGTTGTTTATTTGGGTCTTTCCGTATCGCACTACCTCGATTTAGTTTTAGTTTAATACCTTCCCGGTTCCAGATGCCATGTTAATCACTAGGAGGGCCGACACGGAGCAAAAATCAGACTAAGCGGTGTCAATTGGAAATGCCTAACTATGTATGCTCTTAATTGATTATTTTAAAAAACAAGATATTCCTTTGCAATTGAAATCTCTTACTCAGTTGGAGCAGGTTTGACTGGAATAGCCACAAATCAAGATATTAATTAATTAACCTCCCTAAAAAATAATAGAGGATACATGAAGACGTTTTGCCGCATACAATGTACTATGTGTTGTGGACTTAAAAAGATTCAAAATCGAAAATAACCCAGTAATTTTCCTGTTGGTTTGCTGTGTTTTTCCCGAATCATTATGGCGTCTGTTATTCTTGAAATAGCTGAAACAACTCAGCCGAAACTTCTTAAAAGTTGTATGGTTTTGGGGTTTCCTTTAACTGTTAGCGTCGTTTATTTAGCTGGACTTTTACACTTACGACAATGTAAAAGAAATGGAGAATCAGCAATTAATGTGTGCCTAATGTTTTCTGACTCTGGGAGAAGGGTTATAAAAAATACTACTTATAAAAACTATTATTGTTGTTGTATCAACAGTGTTACATTGATACAATAAATAACTAAAGATATATAGTTAAGATTTTTTTACTGATGTAAATTCTAAATATTTCGATACTTGAATCTTTCCCTTTTATCAGGGGCCTCTTTTCCCAGGGAAAAAGAGGCCTCTTCGTAGCAGAGAACTCGAATCTTTGATTTATCTCTCTGACTTGATTTTAATTTTGCAAAGAAGTCAAAGGCCTAGGCCAAACGTCGAACTTTTCATGAGACGAACCAAACTTAGTGAGTTAGTTCCTGAAGAGTTCGACGTCTGAAGTTCGTCTGGATGAGTTTGGATCGTCCAACACGTTCTATCCTTCTGCTTCCGACGGATAGAACGTCGACGATCGCCTCCGGGACAAACGTCGATCTTCACATGCAACGAATTTAAATAATGTATGATAACGTATTTTTAGCGTTGTTCGGGAGAAATGCATTACTGATGATTCAGTTGATTAGTTTGACGTTTGACCGACCGAACAGACGATCTTAACTTAATTTAGGTCGAGTTTGGTTCGTCTCATGAAAAGGTCGACGTTTGGCTTAGACCTATGACGGTAGTGGCTCATCTTGGAATTGCAGTATTGGGGAAGGAGGATGTGTCAGAAAAAGTCATGATAACAAAGTATCGCGGAAATCACGTTAAGATCCGATGATGGCATTATAAATACAGTCACCTCTTTAAGACTAGAATTGGTCCCTGCATTTTAAAGCCATTAGGGATTTTAAGAAACGACGATAGCCACGGACTCAATGAAAATTCGCCAACAAAATGAATAATTGGCACTAGTTAAAAGAGGTGGAATAATAGCTATGATATTTGAAACAGCGCGAATTCACGTTTTCGTTGCCGTCGCCGTTATCACTGCTCAAGCTCCCTATTTCCTTTGACACTTAATAAGGCGGACGAACACTAGCGAACAGTGGTGCAGGGACTAGTAGTGTCGTCCATCTTAGAGTTGTCTAGCATTCCTTGGGCGCATGCGCAGCCTGTAGCAGACTTCTTCTATTTGGTTTGCTTTGCAAAGAGTCATACAAAGCTCTATAAACTTTTTATCATGACGATTTTGAAGCGTTTTCCTCTATGAAATAAGTACAAAATTTGCCTTCTGTAGGCTACAATCTTAGACAGAACAAAAGGAAAAAACCCTTCCCCTCTTCGATATCAAGGATGAAGCCGCGCGAAGACCAAAATGCGCCTCCTTTTCGATTTGGGGGCACTAAATCAACCAAATCGGCTTTGCCCCCAGTGAGACATAAATAAGGCTTCAACTTAGCCTTCCTATCATCCCCAGCATCCTTTCAGCTTTGCCCCACTTAAGTCTCATTTGTCGCACCTGTTAGCCTACAGTTCACCGCCAATTTTTTGCCGCTTTTTTTCTTTAGTTATGTCCATTAACGCACTCTTGTGGAATTCATTAATGGCTCGTCCTTCTTGCATGCCCGGCCACTTGAGCTTGCGTTTTTCTCCTTCCGTAACATTACCATGACAGCCGGCCTGTTTTCTTATAGAGGTCTCTGATCTGTTCTAGGCGAAAAATGTTACAGATCTTCCACAGGCAGCCATTAAGAAAGGCTTTATTTCTTCACAGCTATCCATTCGAAGCCGTGAAGAAACACCAAGGGGTGGTAATAATTATCGTATATTTTGTCCAAGATTGTACCTTTAATTGGAGAAGGGTGTAACTTTGTCAGTTCACAGAGTCCATCTCATTTTTGGGGGGCGAATAGCTCCTTCAACCCAGTGGCTGCGCAAGATAATCTTGTTGCGTGGACGTTTGAGCCATGTTTTGCGGATTGTGACTTTCAAACCGAAGGAGTGTGTCCAACAACTCGTCTCCAGTCTTTGTACCACCTTGTTCCAATGTAATGTTGAGGTATCGCTGTCGCAGCAAATGAGCAGCAGCCTTGGGTTGTCTCTGACGTGTTAGGATTCCTTTTTTGTTTCCAACCACCCTTGTAGTACCTTCCAGAAGCAAATTACGTTGAGTTGAGTTTGTTACAGTTATGAGAATAAACGCCTCCTATCTATAAAACGCCCCCACTTGAACCCCTAAAATTAAAATAGACGTCCCCGGCGTTTATCAGGTCATTTACTGTACATTAATTCTCACACCTTACGATTTCATCGGATGGGTGCAGGGAAGTGGGCGGGGTCGCCCCAAAGGGTGTCAGTTGTATCGTCTCTTTATTTTCAGCCATTTACTATTCAATTTAACCATTTTGTTCTCACACTGGGTACCACTCCAGTATTTTTTTAGAATCACAGGGGTAGTATGAATATGATCTGGAGAGTGGGTTAGAATTTGGAGAAGCAAGTGGAAAATCAGAAGCCTGACAAACTAGTATGTTGACCTATCGAATAATTTACTTCAAACACCAAGACATTGCTACCAAGATCCCGAGGATAAGATTGGTCATCATTCGCTCACCTTGTTGCGTCATGAAATCAGCAAAGTTCCAGATCATCTCTCCGATAAAAAACTCTTTCTTTAGTTTATCAAACACTGGGAAATACTGCAAAAGCGACTCCACCTATTCGATATAACGTTACTAAAGGTTAACAATTCATATTAGCAAGAGCCATAATCCCATTATGGCTCTTGATATTAGGAATATCTGGTCGGAACTCCCTTTTTGCGGTCCAGTAAGCGAAGTCTGAAAGGCACTTCGAAAACTAGAAAGAACGAATAAAAATCGAGAAAAGGAAACTAGGAGGGAGAAAACAAAATCAGTGGTTGCACTGAAGTTTGGTGAAACTTTAATAATGGTTACTTTGAAGAAAGCAATTGATCAGCCTGTTCCAGGAGTTCGTTGTAGTGCGGCGCGAAGTCAGAACCGGAAAAGAGAAGAAAGGAGCGAGAGATAGAGAGAGTTCTTTCGCTCACACTCCTACCCCACTCCTTCGCTGTTCTTTCCCGCTTCCTTTTTTCTGTGCCGTCCCCACAATCTTTGCCAGCGCCGCAGACGCTCTGAACCTTCTGTATAAAGCTATTTCGAGAAAGAGTGTCGGAACAAGTGCACGCGACAACCCCGAAAGGTATTGTGGGTGGTTTTGAGGTTACTGTTCTTCAAAGAAATTTGAAAGAATTGGCACGAAAGACCATGAAAATCTGTTTGCGAGTGCTAAAGGAAAGCAACAAAAGTAGGTTCGACAGCTACAGTCGTCAGGAACAGTGTATCGATCATATTCCATATTACCTTTCGGGATTGTCGCATGCACATTTTTTCCGACAACCTTTCTCGAAATAGCTGTAGACTATGCAAGTGGTCAGACGAGTGCGTAGGCCGGCTGCAATGCAGGCTACACAATCTGAAAACCCGAAACAGACTGGAAATTGATGAGCCAGAAGTCATATTTTCAAAAAACGAGTTCAATATAGAAGCGGACAGAAAACTTGGAGAGAGGAGTGTAAATCTAAACAACTTACTTGATATTCCTCTGAAAACATAACCGCAGGTTCCTGCAAGTGAGAACAACATTTAAAGTCGGAGTCAGAAAGATTATTAATACTTCCAATCAAGAAATTTTGTAGCCAGCCGTCCTCCTTGCTCCTCACCGCTAGGGACGATCGTCGGGGAGCGAGGAGAGGCTGTATTCGCAGGCTAGACATTTTGAAAATTTGCAAAGCATTCTTTTGTTGGAAATGCTAAGTGTTTTCCATCATCTCAAAATTTCTGATTCGGTAGAGTAAAAAATGGAACGCTTCGGTCGCCCATTGCCGTTGTATTCCCTTGCTTAACAGCTAGGAGTTTAGCTCAACACGTCTCATGCTATGGTTTCTATGTATGTAACGTTATCATGAAGCCGCACCTACCACGTGCATACCAGCCACTGTATCGGCTCCATATTCAGCTTGAATAACTGGTTTGCCGTACGCATCAAACCAGCCTCGTAGTTCCCGCTCCAGCTGTTTGGAGATGAGCTGCGTTTGTCCATAGTCATGGTACCATGCGTAGTAGCGGTTACAAAGAATCACATCACAAAATTTGACCTGGAAAAGGAAGAGAGAATTAGACACAAAACAACTACAAAAGGGAGGATTGAAAAATTAAGCCATCTCTCTTCCTACGCCTTTTAAATAAAAGTGTTCACTTGCATCACCTCTGATACGGATGTATGATCATGGAGTTTTAATGTGTCGTAACAGGAGCCAGCGACCCGGAGCCTCTATCCCCACTGATTTATTTGAGCCAACCCTTTCCCGAGGAGATTTATATATAGAACGGCTTATTTCCCGCGAAAAGTGTCATGTTTCCGCAAGTCTCGTATGTCACCGTGCAAAAATAAAGTTGGATGAAGGAGAAATGGGGAGCCTGTCCTACGACCGTTTTCATTTTTACTATACATTCATTTTCCCGATTTTACAGCCGCTGGGATCTGAGTATCATGAAATTAAAGTTTAATAATGAATTACTAGACTGAGCATGAAGCTAAACGATGGGACGAGCCGGAAGCGAACTGAAGATCAGTGAAAGTGATTTGCTAGTGGCATTGATGTCTTTGATTTTTGCCGTCATATCCCCATGTAAGCACTTGGTCCTAATTATCATCCAGTTCTCGTTTGAAACTGTGTTCATGCCGTGACACTGGCCGGAAGGAGAACTGTTACTACACCGAAGCTCCATCACAGTGGAAGTTGTTTCCTTACAACTTTATCACTCCAGGCCTTAAACATGGTAACGAATGTCACTGGTCGAGTGGAATCCAAGTTGCGTGTCTCTTGAAACAGCTTCCTGTTAAATAGAGACAACAAATAACTAAAGTTGTTATTGTAATTTGAAACTAGATAAAACGCACCATATATCTGGAACAACTGTACTTAATGACTGCACTAGGAAAAATACTGCGAGAAACTTACTCGAAGTAAGGTACCGACGATTGTTTGTCGCTGCATGGTTCATTGGCTACCGACCACATCACAACCGCTGGCCTGTTCTTATCGCGACGGATTAGTTCAGCCATCACTTCAATGTGGTGGTCCAAACTTTCTTTTCCTAGATTATTTCTAGAAGAAAAAAACAGGAAGCAATCAAAACAAAAGACCTAGCTGAAAAACAAAAGGGGGATACACGATTCAAGGTAAGCGAGAGGAGTTTGGAGGAAAATTTGGGATTTGGGAGGGCTGATCGGGAGAGGGCATGATCTCAGGCTAGGGACCTACTCGTTCAACTGTCAGAGTCAGAGTGTTGAAGGAAGCTGGTGGTAACTAGTCAAGTCACGTGCTATTGAAATCCCGCCCCTTATGTCGCACGTGCTCAACGCCCTGCACGCGGTCGAATAGCGGCTGCGTTTGACTCAGATTACGAGCCTGTATTTTATAAGGGAAGAAGACGCTGGGTTAGATTGTGGGTGGATACTATCGAATTGAACAAAACATCATCTCTTTTCTTAAACTACAACAAATGGGGTAGAAAAAGAAAACATTACGGCTTGATTCCAACTCCAGGACACTCGTCGATCACCACAATTCCCTCCTTGTCCGCCATGTCCATGATTTCATCAGCATATGGGTAGTGACTTGTCCTAAAGCTATTAGCACCAAGCCACTTTAGTAGACTGAAGTCCTTGGCTATTATTGCATAATCTAGTCCTTTACCGCGAATCTGACAACGAAACGCAGAAGCTGTCAAGAGGTTATATGTACCATTAAGCAGTGGCGGATCCAGACCTTCAGATAGGGGTGGGGATGGGGGGGGGGGGGGGGTTATCCAGACCCTGAGATAAGGGGCGGGCCGTCCCAAAATATCTTTTTCGGACCTTCGGGCCTAAGTTGGTAAGTTGGTCTAAAAATAAGGGGGCGGGGACCCGGGCCACTCCCCTGGATCCACCAATGTTAAGTGAAGCAATGGTTGTCCTCCTTTCTTTCAATTTTTCTGTTACATAAATAAGAAACAGGTCAGTCTACAATTTGAGACATGCTTCCCCTTCCCAGTGATAACCAGATATGGGGGAATGGGAAAGAAAAGAAGTCGTTTTTCTATTTTTTTTTTTTTTTTAAAGGAAAAATATATGGATGATCTACAACAATTCAACTGAAATAGTATTAATTATGACCAACAGACGCTTCTCTTACATCAGCATCTTCATGTTTTCCAAACCCTTTGAAGTAAAATGGTTTGTTGTTTATGAGGAAGCGATTTCCCTCAACCTTCACAGTTCTTATTCCCACAGGGAGGTAATACACATCTTCCAGCATAAACATGGCAGAGCGAGTTATTATCTGGGGAAAAAGTATATAAATATAAAGGTAAGTGAAAATGATATAACTAATTTAATGGCTCAAAGGATTCTGAACTTTTCATTTCCCTAGTCTTTACTTCCAATGAGTCAAATCTATAATCCTTGAAAAGTCTGCAGCAAAATATCAAATATTGACCTACAATATTTTTAGCTCCTATTTTTAATCTTATTTATTTTTACTGTTGTTGATATTTCTAAAATTTCACATAACAGTGTAGGTAGCTTATGCTATGGAATCCTCCATTCTGTAAACTGGGATCTGGCCTGGCTTTAGCAGCTCTTATAAATTCTCTCCTATGTGATCTCTTTTTGTTTCACCTTCCCTGCAGGGGTGTTTTATACCAAGCGAAACAAAAATTGAGCCTGATCTGAGGTTACCATCTTGTTGTAGGTTGGCCTTGAACGACTATCTTTTTCCTTCTAAATGTAATGAAAATATTACTTGGAATTTTAGTAAACGATAAAAATGACCTTTAATGTGTAGAGGTAGGCAGGGTCATCACTCATTCCATAAGGCCACCAAAGTATGGGGTTCTTGATTGACAGTGTTCCCTCAAACATATCAGGGCCTCCTGCTGAAGCCACAACAAATCCTTGCTTGTCATGTAATAGATATTCCACGGTTATGTCATCCTTTGGAAGCAGAGAAACTGAATTGATGGATGACACTGTAGCAACGAATTTGACTTCACCCGTGTTATCAGAGAAAGAGGTTGTTACGGTGATGTCTGAAAGGAAGATTACTGGTGTGGTGTAGAGTTTGACTGGACGATGAATGCCAGCATAATTGAAGAAGTCAAAATAGTATTTTTGGATGAAGAATCCTGGTGGATACCTAGAATAAATCATAATGAATGTTTATGAAACTTGATGCACTTGTGCATTAATTATTTTAATATTTAAATTTTATTGGGATATAAATATCTCACAAGACATAAGAATGTCAGCTGTGAGTAATCCCTGGAAAAGGTTGGGTTTTTTTCGTTGTGAGAAGGATTTTGGTGTTCAACTCACTGTTCCTCCCTCCAAAAATAAAATCTAAATGCTATGTTTAACATCACTGACCATTGTCCCCACCTCATTCTGGAGACCTCTCTTCTAACCAACTCCCTCTCTTTTGCCCTTGGGGATGGCCCCCAAGGGATGGGATGAAGAAGAGACTCTGGAACAAGGCTCTATAGTCTCCTCCTGTTCATCTTACAATACAGAAATTTTCATGAGAGATATTCTAGATGCTCTGTCTACCTCCTTGTTACCATGACTGTACCCAAGTTATTACTGCTGCACAAAACCTCTAGCAGCCTATTTTTGCCTTTAGGGCATGAAGAAATGTTGGTTTTTACTTACTACCCAACCAGATTTCATAGTTTTAGAATTTTAGGGCTCTTCATTGTTTTTTCTTAAAGTATGACCTTGCTACTCACCAGTCTCCTCCTGTAAGGTATTTTATTTCTCCTGGGGGTAGGGTGGTAGGTGTAAGTGTGTTGTTAATGGCAGCTGTGATTCTGTTTGGTTTATCATAGGTGAGAAGAGGTGTGACATCAACTTCAAATGGCAGATGACCCCCTGAGTGTGTCATGACCTCTTTGCTGTTGACCCACTGATATAACAAAATATAAACAACACAGAGGTAATATACTTTAATGTAAAAAAAAAAATAGACCACCCCCAACAACTTTTGCTACTAAATCTGTGGCAATTTTGATGTCTTACCACTATGGTGTGATAGTTTGTAGCCTCAAAGCGAAGGACTACCCTGGTGGTATTATTTTCCCATGACCTGGGCACATAAACTTCCTTCTCATACCACACCCAGCCAATAAAGTCCCTCAGGCTGCGGTCTTCAGTGATATCATTAAAGCTTGATGGAACAGGCATTGTAATTACTTCACCAGACTGAGAAATAAAATGAGACACCCAAAATGTCAATATAATTAAAAGAAACTATCCCATGATACTGAAATTAGTTGTACCCAATGTCTGGGGGACATAAGAATTATTAATTAGGATTCTGGAAAATTTTTATCATGTTCTGTTCCAAACTCTCCTATAGGTAAGCTGTAGATTGACCAGAGTAACAAGGGAGCCAGCATAAGGGATGAGGTAAATAGGATGAGTAACGCTCTGTTAGGGCGAAATTCTGACAAGCAACATGGCCTTGAAACAGCTACATAAAACAGATGAAATGGTGATAAACAACATAAAATGAAAAACGACCATATTTGAAATTCAGACTAGGGAGATACCTATCCCCCTCCTCATATGAGAAGAATGAGTGAGCTGTGAGGAAAAAGATGTGGGAATTATACAGTTCTACATTGCTACATAAAAATGTTACAAGAGGGACAGTTCTGAAAAAGTAACTAATAAAGAAGAAAAACTGGGAACCTAAAGTAAATGCATGTAAGACTTAAGCTGAGTCCTATCTGCTCGATTTATCTGCACATCCCCGCTGTCAATCATCTGAAACGGTTTAGGTTTTAACCCCTCCTAATATTAATAAGCTAGAGATTTGAGGCAGCACGAACGTTACAACTTATTACTTCAGATTATTCTCTACAATATCCTCCATTTGAAAAACAAATTTCGTAAAGGTTCGAAATTTGTGTTATCTTTAATAGTGAGCTGACTATCGCCATCATATGAGTAACTATCGCCATTATATGAGTTTGTGTTCTCACTTATTTATAACATACTACCTTTTAGAACTGAGAACTGCCGTGAAATTAATAAATTATTTAAATATCTATCTATGAAAAGATTTGTTATTTAATGGCATGTAACCAAGAGCTTGACGTATTTCTGGCTTAAATCATTCTTGGAAAGTAAAAAGGCGCATTCTGTAGGCTTGAATTTTTATTTTAGGTCAAAGAAGGAGATTCCTCATCTTCACGCAAATTTGGCTGGTAAATTTGAAACACCCGTTTAACTCGCTTGTTTCAAAAGATGACAGGTCAAAACACAAAACCAAAAGAAAAAACGAAGTATTTTCCAGTGCTATTAAAGTGCGTATAACTTTTTCAGTAATCACAAGCAGCTGTAAAATTTAAAATCGTTTGGTGAAAGTACGCAGGGGGATTCCCTGACAGCTCTTCCTGTTAGGAAATTTGTGGTGTCGGACCACAAATGATCATAAGCTCCCACTTTTGGAACGTCCATAAAACTGATGAAAATGCACCTCTCCTACAAGTTAAGAAAAAAATTCTTTTATGGAAATAGGCTTTTATTTATCGAAAGACATGTTCTTACCTGCCACAATGGTTTGGCGAACCACATCTTTTCAAAGCCGCCATTTCTATTGTCCGACATATCGGCTCGAAAATCCCACAAACCGCTCAAATCTTTCACTTCTCGACGCTCCGAATCTTTAGGGAATAACATACCGGGTAAAGACGCCATTATAATGATGACATTGAAAGACAGTACGACATAAAATCCTGGAAAATATTTCTTATGAAAAGACGCCATGTTGTGTGCGATTGGTGAGAAGACCCGCGAAAACCTGTTGAGGTTACCAGCTCCCTCTCCACAGCTCAGTTGAAGAAAATCTGCAGTGGGAGGGGAGTCTGAACAGAGCTGAGTCTAAACAGAGGTTATTGTGTCAATATGTCTGGTTCTATTCTTGAAAGGAAGAGCATATAAATGATAATGTTTAGTTTATTTTCCTTTTTAAAGAAAAAGAAAACAATCTTGGCAGATAGCTGACCCCACCCCCAGTCGACTCCTCCAGCCACTTCCTCTAGCCCCAGCCCCAGTCCTCAATAGCAGTGTATCACGGTCAGCTCGAACTCTGCATGATGAAGATGGAGTCTCTTTTAGTTCTTTTAATGTTTCTGGCAATATTTTCGACGGTTTGCCTTTCTCAAGCCACCTCCGCTTCTAAGCTACCAGGCATGTTATTCCCTAGAGATTCTGAAAGTCGGCAAGTCAAGGATTTGAGTGGATTCTGGAACTTCCGGGCTGATATGTCCGCAAACAGAAACGCAGGCTTTGAACAACAGTGGTATGCTAAACCTCTTTGGGAGGTAGGATTATAATGGCTCAATTTATAAAAGTCATTAAAAATGTTCAGATAGTTGGAACCAAAAGCTGCGCCTTTTCATTTCGCACATTTAGAAGTTCTCTAAACTACGTAGCAGTAGCTCTTATTGGCATGAAGTGTGTATTTCTATATTAATCATAACTATAACAAAATTGTCAAATCTGATTGGCTATCAACTGCCCTGATTTCAGCCTTAATTGGACAGTTTAATAGGACGGTACGCGCCATCAGGCCTAAGTAATTGGACAGTACGCGCCATCACGCGCGCGCTTAAATGGCTTTTTTTTTGACTGCTAGCAAAACAAAATTTCGAATTTCTTGTGTTTTGATTTAAAAAATAGCCTATTATATTACAAATTTTGTTAAAGTTATGATTAACTGGTAACAACTTCGTGTAGTCCAATTCGGTCTGTAATCATACTCGTGATTAAACAAATCGGACTCCCTCTACGCGGTCGTCCGATTTTGTTAATCACTCGTATGATTACAGACCGAATTGGACTCCACTCAGTCCTGTTACCATTACTAATCATAACTATAACAAAATTGTGAAATCTGATTGGCTATCAACTGCCCTGATTTCAGCCTTAATTGGACAGTTTAATCGGACAGTACGCGTCATGCCTAAGTAATTGGACAGTACGCGCCATCAAGCGCGCGCTTAAATGGCTTTTTTTTTCAATGCTAGCAAAACAAAATGTCGAATTTCTTGTGTTTTGATGCAAAAAATAGCCTATTATATCACAAATTTTGTTAAAGTTATGATTAATTAGTAACAGAACTTCGTGTCGTCCAATTCGGTCTGTAATCATACTCGTGATTAAGCAAATCGGACTCCCGCTACGCGGTCGTCCGATTTTGTTAATCACTCGTATGATTACAGACCGAATTGGACTCCACTCAGTCCTGTTACCATTACTAATCATAACTATAACAAAATTGTCAAACCTGATTGGCTATCAACTGCCCTGATTTCAGCCTTAATTGGACAGTTTAATAGGACAGTACGCGTCATGCCTGAGTAATTGGACAGTACGCGCCATCACGCGCGCGCTTAAATGGCTTTTTTTTCACTGCTGGCAAAACAAAATTTTGAATTTCTTGTGTTTTGATTTAAAAAATAGCCTATTATATTACAAATTTTGTTAAAGTTATGATTAATTGGTAACAGAACTTCGTGTCATCCAATTCGGTCTGTAATCATACTCGTGATTAAACAAATCGGACTCCCGCTACGCGGTCATCCGATTTTGTTAATCACTCCTATGATTACAGACCGAATTGGAATCCACTCAGTCCTGTTACCATTATAAATATCACGAGCGATATTTCGAAATTGTTGTAGGTAATTTCATGACCCTTTAGGCGAGTGAAATTTGAGATAATTTTAAAATATCACGAGTGGTATTTATGCCAAATATCACGTACAAATCATGCTATTATTTGTTTATATTACTACCCGCAAAAGGTTTGTAATTTTTTACTCGTGGGTATTTCAAATTAAGCTGAAATACTGCTGCTCTAAGCCAATCAAATTGCAGAAATTTCTCATGCAGTAGTATAAAATAATTAAAACTGATCATGACTAAGCTTAAATTATAAAGGATGGAAAATGTCACGTGATGAAGTAAGACAGACTCAATAAATGCTGTTAGGATTTGGTTTTCACCTAAACTTGTTGTTTTGATTGTTAAACCTATTGCTTTTTACGCATTTCTTTTGCCGTAGCCATTTTGATTGCTCCTTACTTCCAATATTATGTCACATTTTGCTTTTTTTTACACATTCTTGAACAATCTTTTTAGCATCAATATTTAAATAACCTTTTTTGTGAGAATGTATATGTTACAGGTCAAATTTGATTTCAGGTTAAATTTGATTTAACATAGGTTTATTCTCAAATTATTCCTTTATATCCTAGCCCTAAGAGACAAAGGAAATTGAGAATCAACCTAGGTTAAAACAAGTTAACCTGAAATAAAATTTGACCTGTAACATATATAAATGCATATATGAACTTTCAAATGGCCATATCCTTCATACACACACTCATGGAACACAATTTGTACAGTTTATAAAGATGATATTTTCTTCATAACAGATGGAGGAAGAAGAAAATCTATTTTGAGAAGAAGCTATTGGAGCCCTCTTAGGAGGCTAGGTACATTCATAGTCTGAATTTCAAAACCCTTCACTTCACGTATTGAGGAGCTAGCCATGTTCTTGTCAGTATATTACCATTGTATTTGGGATTGGATATTGTATGTTCAAATGCCCCTAACTAAACATACTTACAGACAAGAGCACCAGCTGACAAGACAACAATAATATTATTGTCAACTACACTCATGTTCATGCATTTCCTCGTTTTAGACTGGTGAAGTCATCCATATGCCAGTACCATCAAGCTACAATGACATTACCCAAGAACGTAACTTAAGAGACTTCATTGGCTGGGTCTGGTATGAGAAGGAGGTTTTTGCCCCTAAGGCATGGAAGTCAGATCTTATCAGGGTTGTTCTTCGTTTTGAGAGTGCCCATTACAACACTGTTGTGGTATGTTTTGATTACAATGTCTTCATCGTATAATTATTTAAATCCCTATAGCTCATATTTTGCTGCCTGTTTTGAGTTTAGAATGGTATGTTTTAACGTCCAAACAAAGCTTGAACCACAACAGTCCAGGTTATGGTTTTCCTTTCCTGAGTATCATGTGAAGAATTGAGGATAAAAGCTTCCAAGATCAGCATAATTCTTCACATCAAAAGGCAACTTATTATTCATTCAAAATATTTCTAAGTTCTTATTTTAACAAGCCTACCTCCTCATAGATTTTCTTCAAAGCTTGGGCCTATTAGATAATCCTCAAAAAGTAGATATATAACATCCATCAAGCAATGTGATTTGCATATTCTTGCATTTCTTCTGTTCAGTTTTAGTCAGAAATTCAAGTATTTGTTTGTCGGATAGCCGTGAATGCCACTTTCTTGTCTTACACTCATGAATAAACAGCTAGGCAGCAGCACTTAGAAATGAGGTTATAAAATGGTATAAAACCAGAACTGCCTCGTTTCCAGGATAACGTACCATCAATCAACCTCATTTCCAAGCAAATATACCGTAAAATCAATGGTTTATTGCCTGCCCCTTTAAATTTGGTCATTACTGTTTTGTTATGAAGAATAAGCCAGGAGATTTGGGCCAATCAGAAATAGCAAAATATTTTGAATGAATAATACTAACTTATATTTTTTATGGTGTGAACAAGAACACTTCTTTTTTCTTTGATTAGTGGCTAAATGGAAAAGAAGTGATGACCCATTCTGGAGGCCACTTGCCATTTGAAGCTGATGTAACATCACTGTTGTCCTATGATAAAGTCAACAGAATTACAGCAGCAGTCAATAACACGCTGACACCTTCCACCCTCCCCCCTGGGGCAATCAAATATCTCACAGGGGACAGGTGAGTACAAAGGAGCTTAAAAATCAATCAGGTTACAGGAGTTCCCAAGGGTGTTTGTGATTAATTGTTAAAACATGTCCAGATTGAAATTTCATTCATAAACATTAAGCAGATGATAACTTGATCTCTTGGTGACGTGGCTGCAAAATGTAAGCAAATCAACTGATGAGACTATGATGAGTACAAGGAATGCATCACCTCAAGTGACAGGATAAAAGTTGTAGTCTCTCTTTGTAAATGGCAAGTTGTCCTGCTTTATGTTACTGACAGAGGCCTGTTGGAAGTGTAAGGTTGTTGTTGTTGCATTTTCAGTCTTGGTAATTTCTATTTTTAATGGTCAAAAATGTTTAACACAAATGTACTGTTACACCTAAATCTAAAAAATGTGTCACATCAAATACTCTGTTTTAGATAAGGTGTACTAAAATCAGAATTGCATTGGACAGCATATATGTACAGATATAGATATAACTTTTTGTTTTCAGGTATCCTCCAGGATATTTTGTTCAAGAATTTACCTTTGATTTCTTCAATTATGCTGGGATTCACCGCCCTGTCAAACTTTACACCACTCCCGTGGTATATTTATCTGACATCACAATAACAACAAGTCATTCTAATGAGGAAGGTGTAGTCAACTTTCACTCGACGGTAACCTCATCTGCAGGCCCTGTGAATGTATCAATGAAGTATGAAATAATTGATAAGGCTGGAAATGTAGTTGCATCTGCAGAAGGTCCAGACATCCTTGATGGAAAATTGATGGTCAAAAATCCAGATCTTTGGTGGCCTATTGGAATGAGTGACCAACCTGCATATCTCTACTCATTAAAGGTACTGAAGATTTTAACTGTGGATGAAATAATCCTTTGTTTGTCTTCTTGGCTCATCGAACTGTAATACTGTACAGTGTACTAAATGAATATAATCTTATCGTATTTGGTGAAATGTACAATGTGTTTCTTTGTTACAAAACAGAGGACATTATATGGCTCAAAAAACGAGTGAAATATTTTTCAACACAAGAGGGAAAATTTTTTTTTTTAACATGGTATTTTAGAGGTGGTAGCTTTAAGTTACCGTATACTGCAAGTGTAAGAAATAGCTTCGGCAAAAAATATTTTAATGGAACTACAGACCTTTTAATGGCATGCCGCTAGGAAACTCATGCTAATTTTGGAATGAGGGTTTGTTAGTTGATAAAGTATATCCAATGAGATTGTTCTCCTTAGAATAAAAGACTGTATTTTGTGGTGTATTTTGTTAGGTTACAACTCAGTCAGTTTCTCCAGAATTGGAGGATGTCTACCGCCTGCCTGTGGGTATTCGATCAGTGGAGGTGAAAGGAACAAAGTTTCTCATAAACAATGAGCCATTCTACTTTAAAGGATTTGGCAAGCATGAAGATGCTGATGTGAGTATGAGTTGTACATGGAGGGAGTCGACTCTTATAATTCTCCTCATGTTTTCCATAGAGCATATGAATAATTTTCTCTAGTTCTGATCAGCAATAGTCTAAATAAACTAAAATAGTATTTTTTTATCACAGATTCGTGGCAAGGGTATGGACTATGCTATCATCGCTAAAGACTTCAATTTGATTAAATGGCTTGGAGCAAACTGTTTCAGAACCAGTCACTATCCTTATGCTGATGAAATCATGGACATGGCAGATCAGCAGGGAATTGTTGTCATTGATGAAAGCCCTGGAGTAGGAATTAACAAGTATGTGATTAATCATAAATAAGTTATTAGCTGATTTGTAATAGAAATCTAAGTGTAAGAATTGTTTACAGTAATCCGGGGTTCTCCTTATCAGGCGGTAAACGGTAAAATTAACCACCTGAAGTAATATTTCTTACCGCCTGCAGGTTTACTAAAATTTAAGAAGAAGTGTTAAAAAATACGCAAGTGAGTTGTGATCCTTTTCGATTCTCACAAGTAAATGAATGAATATATGGAAAAGTACTAAAGTATACACAGCTTTTCTTTTTATGGGCCACGCGTTTTGGAAAGAGCGCATTGAAGACAGAGTAAAATTATTGGAATCAAGAAAGCAACGGCCAATTTGCTCAAAATAAAGGGAATGACGTTTTAGAGAACTTAGCTCCAAAATTTGGCAGCAAGGGCCATGCCATGTCCCTCACTCTACTATCCCCCCTCCCCCCAGAAATCCTCCCTTACCTGCTTGAGCTAAAATTTGTGGAGAACACTGGTAATCAGAAAAAATCCGTTGCCACACTTTTTACAGTTAGCTACACGATTCATTTCTGTCCACTCAACTGTAACATGCACTTAAATGTCTTGTGTTCTTATAGAGAGAACCTAATGAATGCCACTCTCCGCCATCATTTGGATGTTATGGCTGAGTTGGTCCGCCGTGACAAGAACCGGCCATCAGTTGTTATGTGGTCAGTAGCAAATGAACCAGCATCTTATTCTTCGAAGGCGACATCCTACTTCCAGTAAGACCTCACCTATTGTTAGTATTATCATAAAAACTAAGGCTCGCTGGTCTAATCCCTGTGCGCAGTTTTGCCACACAAGCATATCATTGTTCACTCTCTGATCCTCACAGTAGCTACAATGCTAAATGCATCTCTTTCAAAATTTTAATTGAATTAGATATATATTTTTTACTTTTAATTTCTTAACTCTTCTTGATGTGTAAAATGTTGAAGAGTAAATAAATAGATGTAGATGTAGATGTAGACCCCTTAAGTTCCTTTCAAACGGACGCAACAGTGTTGGATGTTACATGTTGGGTCTGTTTGCACACCCTGTTGCATAGTGTTGCGTGTTGTTGAGAGTGGTTGCGCAAAATTTGAAACCGGTCAAACTTTTAGCCACATGCAAACGGATGCAACAACTCACGAAATTGTTGTGTAGCATTCGTCTCCATTCTGTTTTTTTGCTCCTTTACTCCCCATACCCTCGCGTTTCTCCGCGTTTCTCCGCGCTTCTCCCGCTCTTCTCCCGCTCTTCTCCCGCTTTTCTCCCGCGCTTCTTCCGCGCTTCTCCCGCTCTTCTCCCGCGCTTCTCCCGCGCTTCTCCCGCTTGGCTATGTCGAAGCTCTTTTTCAGGCTACAGCTCAAGATTTTATTTTGGGGCTAGCTTGCATTGTTAACATTTTCGTTCATTGTTTTCCCATCCCTAGTCTGTGAGGCGTCGCCAATCAGGCCATTTGTAGCAACTCTGTAAACTCTTGGCTTCAAAGAAGATCACATAGTAGAATTAGCCATGTTTTGAGCCTCAAATTTAACCTCGTTTAAAAACTTTCAATTTCACGTAAACAATCTGGGAGAGGGTTCTGAACCCGCTTTCCCGCTTTTTTTTTACGAATATTCCGCATCCCGCATGCCGCCTTTTTGTATCCGCTTTCCTGAATCCTTTTTTTGTGTGTCTATTGTTTGGTTTGAAATTCGCATTTGCTCCTAGAATATGTAACATGACACGTTTGAGTTGTGACGATTTCCCGAATTTGCGTCAGGCATGTTAATAAACCAGCGTGAAGTGCCCATATTTTGCCCACCAATATCCTAGCATGTTTCTGCTTAACAGTAAAATCCCGTTTCCTGTTAAGTTATCTTGCGTTTTGCGTTTTCCCGAATCCTGCACCGTGTTTTGGACAAATCCCGGACCCCAAAATTCTCTTCCAGTCTCTACCTATCCCTATGAAACAATAGTCGTTGCTTTCCCCTAGTGCTTTGGTTTTCGTGATAAGCTTAGCGTGAGATGGAGCAGCCGTTTGCAAGCAATCTTGCTTCAAAGTGGTCATTATAGTCACCCTCTGCAAGGTCTAACTGCTAAGAGGTCATGTGACATCGTTTTTATGAAAATGAAAGTTATATGATTTTGCCTTCGAAAAACAATTAGTGGGTCATATCTTAAACAAAATAATACTGATTTGGTTTTTCAAACCCGTACCATTTTCTTGAAACTAGTTATAGCTATCGCTAAGTGCCATCGAGTAAAGATTTTACCTTTACGCGCACGCTGTTGAATTTGTTTAGAAATGCCATGAAATACAGTAGTTGATGAAAAATAGATTGAAAATCAATTGCATAAGCGAAAATTACCTTGAAGATAGTGCAAACTTAAAGCAAGGGACACACATACACCAACCCACGGTGCGCACATATGGATTAATGAACTTCGAAACAAAGAATGATTGATAACTATCTTTGATAATGTGTGATACTTGAATCATTCTTATATCTAAGGGGAACAGCTGTCTATCGCAAGTTTTAACTTTGTGTTTATTTATTCATCTGGACAGATCTGTAATTGAGTTCACGCGAGTCCTGGACGCAACTCGTCCAGTTACATTTGTGACTTCAGCAAGTGCCGCAACAGACAAAGCGGTACGTTAAAATTTAAACAATTTTAATGCCTCAGTAGTCACTGAGTACTGATACTAGCAGTGGTGGTAGTAGTATAAGACCCACTGGCTAGAACCCTTTTACCGCAGGAACACGTTAACGCCGGTGACGTCATGCAAAGGCATCGCATCATGATAATGTGATGCCATGTTCTATTTTTATGTTGTGCCTGGTATAACCAGTTTGACGAGTTTTGATTGCTTGAATAGCAATTGGCAACACTATTTTATTTTTTTTGGACGCCTCAGTCTGATGAAGGAGCAAGCTCCAATTTCTCATTTACCGCAAATTTTCCTCTCTGGTCACCGGCGCGCAAATAGTAAATATTAACCAGGGCGGTGGGAAACTAGGTCTTTCTAGCACAAAACGTAACAAGTTTTTTCCCTCCTCCTCCAGAGAGTTTTCGTGCGCTGTTTCAAGTTTCCGTCAACCCTTTATAAGGGACCTTACGATCCGACAACGGCGACGTCCATGAAAACGTCGCTGAAAAACAGACTTCACATCATTTTAAACTTTTTCGCGATTATCCCAATTCGCCCTGTTACTTACAAGAAGGGGATTTTCGCTGGAGCTGAAGAAAGGGGAACGCGCTCAAGTTCGGACAGAGATGGTAGAATTTATCGCCTTGCCGTTCCCGTTCCCAAGTAAACTTAAAATTTGGTCATTTCACGTCGTAGTTGTGCAGTGAAGGCAAAGAAATGTACAAAAAAGCGTGATGCCCGTGCAGAGTTGTTTTGCTCATTAAACCTATTGCTTTTTTGACGTTCCCGTTGCCGTCGTCGTCGTGATTTCGTAAGGTCTCTATAGTGACTCACGTGGGCCCCAGAGGTTTATTTCTTGCGACTTCGCCGCTGGTGGCTTCGGCCTTCGACCGAAGATGTGTCGATCCAACTACATTTGTACAAATCATCTCTCACGCCTCACGCAAGTACAAAACCTCTGGTATCCAGAGTACCTCCATCGCTACAACACTTCTACTCCACTGTCACCACCACCACCACCACATTTTCATTGTTTCCCCGCACCACCACGTTTTTTTTTGTAACTATAAACCTGTCGCACCGGTTCACCGGTTATAGCAGGACAACATTGAAGAATGGGGCGATAACGTCACTCTGTCTTGATGAGATACCTATGACGTCACCGACGTAAATGTATTCGTGTGCAAATTTAAGAGATTCTTGCGCAAAAGGAGTGTGATCGTCGCGCCCTTTACTACTGTCACTGAATATGAATATGGATATCGGTTTCAATGATTCACTCGTACTACACTAGCCACTAAACATCCATGTGCTGAATTATCAACTTTTCAGCTTTGTGGGCTTATTTTTGCAGTGTTTCTGTAGTGGGAACCATGGGAACTTATTAGAATGGGGCTGATAAAAGACTGGAGACAAATTATAATCAGCTCTTTTCATATTCCGTTATGCTGAAAGTAAATGACTACAAAGTTTCAAAAATATGTGGAAAATTGTAAAAGACGTCTGTTGTATAATGTCGTTTATCCCGGCGTCCATGGGGGTAAAAAATAAAGTGAAACATCAAACTATCTTGTCAGTTTGATTCACTCAGTTATTATACATGAAGAATCTCGTAGCATCTTTCACGATCACGTTACAGGCTGTGGCTCTTTTCCGGCTAAAGGCGATGTAATTGTCATCTTGGTGTCATGGGGAATAAAACGAGCAAATTTCGATACCTGTATAACCTAGAAGACGCCGTTTTCAAAACTCTCCTTTGAAACAGATCATATTTATATTGCAAGCGCTTGGTTTATCGACAGTTTTGCCTGCCCTCACGTTTTCTAACAGGTACAATTTGTGGATGTGATCTTGTGTAACCGCTACTATGCTTGGTATCAAGACTGCGGACAGACACAACTGATCAGTCTCCAGCTGGAAGGTGAACTCCGAAACTGGTTTGAAAAGTTTCATAAACCGGTCATCCAGTCTGAATATGGCGCGGATACCGTTGCTGGACTTCACATGGTAAGGAACAATAGTCTCGTGCCATAAAGCAAGAAGGCGCGAAGCGACTTGACACAATGAAGCATGCAACACAACTATAAGCAAAGCATAAAATACAGTGTAGCATAAAATACATGTTTTCCCGCGTAGGACTGAGACACTAATGATGGAACAAAGATCAATACCGTAAAATTCCGAAAATAAGCCCCGGGGCTTATATTTTTCAAAGGCCCTTTTTGAGGGGCTTATATTCGGAGGGGCTTTTCTACGGAGGGAAATTTGCGTTTCAAAATCGATTGGGCTAGCGTTATATTTGGAAGTAAATTTACCGTTTTTGCTTTGTTTTACTTTGTATTTGAAGTCAATTTTCCAAGTACAAGCCCCGGGGGGCTTATATTTGGAGGGGCGATTTAACGGAGGTTTTTTTGCGTTACTGGTTTGGGGGGGTTTATATTCGGAGGGGCTTATACATGGAGGGGCTAATTTTCGGAATTTTACGGTATATTTTTTCTTTGCATCGTTAGGTTCCCTGTTAAGTAACTTTACTAGGGCTAACGCTCATAGGGGTTTATGGGCTATTTTCACCCTAGTGTTAATTCTCTGTTCCAGAAAATAAAGTGAATACGTTTCTTCGGAAGCGTAGCCTGCAAAAAAGGCGTTATATTTTCGCGTTTTTCAGGCAAGCGAAGGCAAGCGCGTTTCGAGTGAGGAGCTCTAGATCCAAGACACGTACAAGAGGACAAGGCGAGGAAAAAGTGGTGCGCGAGGTCTCAAAAAAGGAAACTAGGACATTTAGAAACTGGGCTCAATTGAAAACTCCAAAAAAAACCGAAAACTGCAGACTTCTGCAGTAATCAAAAAAGCCGATAGCCGAAATTTCAGTTAAAAATATCGGCAATTTTTTTTTACTAAACGCGATTTTCTCTGAACAGCAGGGTCCACTTAAGCGCTAATTTCGTAAAAAATATTTGCCCTCAGTAAAATCGGATTATTTCATATCATTGCTGAATGATATCTGTAGTTCGTTTCGTAGCCACTGCGCTAAAACCAAAACGTTATGACGAAAAGTTCGTCATAGCTCAATGAGGAAATGCTTTATAAATCAAAATAGCTGACAACCATTGGAGACACTTAACTCGAAAAACAGCAAATGTTTGGAACAAACACCAAAAATCCGATCTGGAGAGAAGCGCAAATCCGCGAAAAAGAAAACTCCGATGTTCTCTCTGCAAAAGCAAGGTGCCTTTGAATGGAGTGCTAACTCTAAGATTTTACTCTCGTAGGATCCCCCTTTTGTGTTCACCGAAGACTATCAGGTAAGAACTGACAACAAGTTGTTTGTTTTAGTAACATCATATGGTTGAATCCCATAAGGACAAGAATTTGTTTGGTCTTTACTCGTGATTCCTTGAAAATCACTCCCGTGTATGTTACAACTGAGAAACTTTAGTTACCGCCTCGCGGCGATCTTTTATTATAATTAATATTTGTAAACAGGCCTTTTATCATGATTGTTGTAATTTATTATTATCAATTTTGCTTTTAGAGGGCCACTAGGGAGAATACTTTTCATAGTAATTGGTGTCACCCTCTTAAAATAAAGGTTACAATAAATAAATTCCTGTCTAATTCAACCAACACCCGTGCCCTTCCTTATTGACGTCAAGACTTATATTGATTTGTCTTTTTTCTTGTTTTGTCTTTGCGCGATAGGTGGAGACTATTCAGCAGTATTTCCCGGTGTTTGATAAGCTAAGGGAGGAATTTTTTGTTGGAGAATTGATTTGGAACTTTGCGGACTTCATGACAAAACAACGTAAGATTGAGTTCTTCTTACAGCAAGAAGCCTAAAAGTCTGACCGCTTTTGATTTATGCACATTCTTCCGTGCAGATTTAATCCAATCAGAAGCCAGCTGGAAACTGTCCTCGACTTCTGATTGGTTAATGTCTGCATGAAAATACTTTTGGGCTCCTTGCTGGAAGTGTGTGTGTACAGTGTATTTATCATGTGTTAATGTCCTAAGCATTGCCTCTCTAACGTTCCAGCCCATTATAGGTTTGTTAATACTATCTGAGAAATTCGGCCAATTTGTTGGATACATATGAAATTATTCTGTGTTTATTAATTGTAATCTGATTACCAGTAGCCTGCGCATCGCGCATCGTCTAGGCCACTGGTGTAGCGCTACACAGCGGTTTAGAGCGTCTGCAACTCGAACGCAAGCTAGATTACCATGTATCAGTTAGCCCGAAATTAGTTATCATTTCATGAAGTTAATGCTTATACAGTGTACATGTGTGATTACGTACACTCGAGCTGGAGTGATTTGACCCATCACTTGTTCAAGGGTGGTTGTTAGTCCAATTTTCGTCGAGCGCAAGCAAGGCGACTTAACCGCATCACCTTTTTAAACAGTACATGTGTAAGTCGCATGTACAACCACGGCTTTATAAACGTGAATTCATTTACATGCACATCACGGTTATAGCCTTGAAGACCTGTCCACTTTGTTTCGTTTAATAACAGTTTTACCGTTGCAGCAGTTATTTTTAAGGTTCGAGGTTTTCAGTTAACCAAAAAGGGAGAAATACGTCTCCTCGCGCATGAAACTGCGCCATTTGTGTGAAGAAGATCAAAGTTAACTTAACGGGATTATGTTTGACTTCCTCCAAGAGCGGAAATTCATTCTTACGGATTAACGGTATTTCTTCTACCCTATTAATTCTTAGAAGGGCTGGTTCTTAAAAAAATAGGTGCCTTTAAGATACTTATGATAAGCCCAACCTCTAGCACGTGGGGGGAGAAATAAATGCGCGACAAACAAACCCCACAGGACGTCTGCGGGAAGGCCACCCAACCTCTGAGTAGAAAAAAACATACACGAAAAGTATAACACAAATTGAAGGCTATAGATGAGGAGTAACAGAAAAAAAAACAGACTGAATTGAGAAAGCTTGCCCAAGATTACAAGGATGACGTTGGATTATAAATAATCCAATTTGTGAAAAGGGGATTCGTCATTCTGGCAAGCCCTGATTTCATTTGGTCTCTTTACTCGATAATTTTTTAATTTCATTAATTTTGCCAGTGCATTATAACTCGCGTCTGATGCTGGTAAAACCAATTATTATAAGTAGAATTTTATAAAAGTCAGCAATACAAGAGAGGGAAATTTACTATGCTGTTATTTTAGGTATAGCTGGATTTTTTTGAGAAGGTTTCTTTTAAAAGCTATTGCATTTTCATTTCCCCTCCAACCAATTATGTTGTCTGTTTACAGAAATAACGCGAGTTGTAGGGAACAAGAAAGGAATCTTGACACGACAACGACAACCGAAAGCGGCTGCGCGTGTTCTGCGCCAGCGGTACTTGAATATCACTATGGGAAGAAGTCAGAGCAGAAATTAAGACCACAAGATCACGTTTTTACACGTTTGATAATCATAGCATGGTGGAATTTGTTAGAAGCGATAGCGGAATCAATGTAGTGTAGTACTTTAAAAAAAATTAAAAAATGCAATGGAGAGGTTGGGGTCAATTCAACAAAACGTTTACAAAAGTGATTTACAAATGACGCTATCTTTTTAGAATTAGAAGACAACAAAAACATTTGTAAAATACACTCGTACACGTTTCATTGAATTAGCTCACTAGTGTTGATTTGGTGCGCGAGAAAGGTGCAAGGAACTATGAAATTCTACTGTAGTATAGAATTAGTAGTTAGAGGAAGCTAGAGGAACTACGAAAGTCCAAACCTAACTCCCTCGTTCATTTACTTTTTGAATTTCCCCTTGCGTCTCTTCATCTCAAAGTCCTCAGTAAATGCTTTGTAAATTATCTCCAAATTGTTGAATATTGCGGCTTACTCAACTGATAAATTTGTAATACGGTTACTGTAATTTAAAAGAAAAAGGATTTTATACAAGCAGTGTGGTTAACTTCTTTTTGGTGACAGAATTTCCTGTTTTCCCACGAGTTTCCTTCACTTTGCACTTCCTGCTTGCTTGCCCTTTGCACTCCCTAGTTGCTCGCCCTCTCAGGGCCATAGCTAGCATGAGGCAAGACGAGGCAGTTGCCTCGTCTTGATTTTGGCCGCTTTTTGTTTATTTATTTATTTTTTTGAAGCAACGTTTAATTGAAAAAACAATCCCTAGAAAAAATTGGATTGGTCAAAATAAAACCAGCTAAAATAAGGTTAATGAATTGAGGGGAAAAGCATTTTTAATGAGGTTAATTCGTTTCATGTGAACTGTGAGTAGCGGATTTTCAAATGCTTTAAAATGCAGATGGTCATTAACTTGGCACCAGTATCGCCAAGCAATAAAAACGTGAACTTGCCCAAGATTGACTTTTCTTAAGACACATGCCACGGAAAATGCTTAAAAGAGCATTTCTGAGCCTGTAGATTTCAAAATTTTCCAGGGGGGTTGGGGGCATTCCCCCAGACCCCCCTAGCGGCTAGCGCCACTTGCCTCGTCTTGTAATGAAGTCTGGCTACGGCCCTGCCTCTGCAGTCCCTAGTTGCCTCCTCTTTGAACTCGCTAGTTTCTTGCCTTTTGCTCTCACCAGTTGCTTGCCCTTTGCACTCGCTAGCTGCTTCCCCTTTGCAGGGAATGCAAAGAGCGAGCAACCAGGGAGTGGAATATGGTTTACTCTGCCTCGAACCCAATGGTTACCTCCTCTTTGCACTCTCATAGTAGCTTACCCTTTGCACTCCCTAGTTGCTCGCCCTTTGCATTCCCTAGTTGCCTCCTCTTTGCACTCCCTGCCGGTTGCTTCCCCTTTGCACTTCCTAGTTGCCTACTCCTTGTACTCCCTAGTTGCCTCCTCTTTGCACTCCATCGTTGCTTGCCCTTTGTACTTCCTGGTTGCTGACCCTTTGCATTCCCTAGTTGCTTCCCTTTTGCAGCTAGTGTTGAATGTTTTGCGACATTGGTTTGAAACAGCTTTCCCTGGTTCATAACTTAAAAAAATATACGACAACTAACCATTAAGCTCCAGTACTAAGTAAAAAAACACACGGATGAAATGGTTCAGGTGCAGGGAGCGCAGTCTCGTACCCAGTCGCCACTTATTTATTCTCGCAAAGGAATATGGAAAAGAAAACTTGAAGCGCGGATATTAAGGCTCTTGGGAAGGAGGGAGAGAAAGGATACTGGGTACGAGTCTGTGCCGCAGGGCGCGCAACACTAGCTATATCTTCATGGGAAGAAGTCATTAACCATAGAAACCAATTGGACCATAATTTTTGGGACTCAATTGATGCGAAGACCATTTTAGCGTGACGTAGCTCCTTTAAGGAGGCATTACGGTTGGTTTTTTTGGGAAATGATGTTGTTTTGGGAAGGAAATAAATTAGGGTAGAAAAGCTATACTCATAATCCGGTTATTTCGCTAATGGGATTAGAGGCACCTTGTTGTGGTGGTGGACTATCTGGTAATTGTCTACTAAATATTCACTTCATATTTTAATTTTTAACAACCCCAAATCCAATATTTTCCAATTTTTCCAAAATTTTAAACATCCGCCCTCTAATATTTATACATTATTTTAAAAACATTAGAAAAATCATCCTAAAAATTCTCAAAGAATTATTGAATTAGGGACTGCAACTTAATTGAGTCCTTTTTGGATTGAATGAAATGTTGGCTAGATATTTAAGGAAAAGGGTGGAAATCAACGAAAAATAATGCTTTTACCAGACCGCCCCCTTAAAGTATAATTATAAAAACAAAGTATCCCTACTTGTTGGTTGCGCCATAGTTAGTAGAGGAGACTGGTTAGGAAAGCCGGCAAACATCAAAGTTGAAAACAACGGTGCTGTATTTTATGTTGGAATCTCCCTGACCGAGCACAATCCTTTGTTTTTCGTTCACAAATTGTTACTGAATAAATTAAAGCAATGTTTCTATTGGTCAATAACTTCAAAATGATAGGAATGCTATTGAAGGTTGTGCACGGTCAGGTCTAAAAAAGCCAACAAAAACATATAACAAAGGGTTTCCCAACCATTCCACTTTTTAAAATTAAATATGGTTGCGCAGATGTCGTTCAAGTGTTGTAATAGGGACCTTAAGCAACGCGACGACGACGGCAATAAAAATGTCGCTAAAAAAATGAATTTGCGTTCTTTCAAACTTAATCGCGTCTATTTGGACCCGCTCAATATGTCAAATGTAGGCGACTTTTCCTGGAGTTGAATTCTTAATTTATTTTATTCAAGTTTAAAGAGAGGAAGGAAAATCCGTCGTCGTATGTCCACGTCCTCCAGAAAATGTCAAATTAGGAGGTTTGACGTCGTAATCGTACAGTGGAAGTCAAAGAAATGCACTAAAAAGCGTGATGCACGTGCAGAGCTGTTGTTTTGATCATTAAACCTGTTGTTTTTTGAAGTCGTCGTCGTCGTCGTCGTAGTTGCTTAAGCTCCTTAATAGTAAGACTATTGTTTCTTCATTTGGTCAGGAACACAGGCAATTCGAAAAAAACAACTCTTGGGTCCCCCATAAGTAAGGCCTGTTTCAAACGTCGCGCTACTGCCGTCGGCTAAGCTGGCTCGACTGCAGCACGACACTAGCACGACTTGGTTTCAGACGTCGAATAGAACGGCTGTTGCCGAAAACAAAACACAAAATTGAAAAATAAAGAAATGGTTTTGAAATGGTTTTGGTTTTGTATTCTGAGTTCGGGACGGCAGTAGCGAGCTTGCCGTGCTACACGGCTGTAGCACGACTAGGTTCCAAACGTCGCGTTGCTGCCGTGCTATATAAAGTCGAATTTAATTCGATCAATTTAGTTCGGCACGGCAGTAGCACGACCTTTGAAACGGGCCTAAAAGGTTCGACTCCAGGTCATTTTGGTTGCTTTACCGTAGACCTTACGAATAGCCCCCATCTTTCCTCAGGGATAGTACAGCGAGCAAAACGCGAGCGCGCGTGAAAATCACTCCACGCCTCTCGCCTTTCTCGCGTGGGGTGATTTTCACGCGCGCTAGCATTCGCTTGCTCTCAGTATCCCTGAGGGAAAATGGGGACTACTCGTAGTCTACTTTATCATTGAGGTGAATGGTACTTGTGGGAGCTAAGGCCATTAAACTTATAGGTTCGTTACCAAAGGTACTGAGCAAAAATATTCCCTATCTCTCTACAGGCCGGGAAATTTCGTCAAAATTATCGTTTGTTTTCAGTTTATGGCTAATAATGCACACCATGCGGAGATGTGCGCGCGGGAACGCTACGCCATACCAGCGCTTTTGCCCTGAAAAACTGATTTTGAGTAAAAAACGATTGTTTTCCAATCTGGCTATCTACACTTACTTGGGTACCCGTATTCAGCGTTTAAATTCTTTCCGCGCCATGTTTCAACGCTACTTGTTACTTTAACTGTACAAAAATTTTCACAAATTTGACAGTTTTGCTATTGTTAAAGAAGCGCCCAGCTGCCATTCTCAAATACTTTTCACCCTTAAAAAAGGGAACCGTTCTTAGTGATCTTCGAAAGTTTACTAATTGAAGTGTTTTTGAAAGATCTTCAAATTCTCATTTTTGTCTCTCTCGTGGTAGAGTTGAATGGGTCATGATAACAACGCCCTGTTTGGAGCTGCAAAAACACCCATCGAAATATCGACTCTCGTTTGAGACGGAGTTCTTTTTTCCATCTTGCTCGTTTTGCTTTTTTAATTTGCGTGACCATTTTCTTTGTTCTTTTTTTTTTTTTCACTTTGATCTTTTTTGTTCAGCGAGAAAACAGCCTTATATTAAAAAATGCAACGTTAAAGATTCAAACCTTAAAAAGTCGAGGTAAACAAATCGATAAAGTTCGTGGTGGAGTCACGGTAACCTGAGTCAATAACAACAACATGACTATAATTATGAAGTTACAGTATTGCAAAAGCTTTAACATAAAGTTACAATTTATAACAATGATAATACAGTGCAATGATTACTACAGTTAATCAAGTGTCATCAGCATGATTTGATAACAAATTAGTACGTAAATCATTATATAATGAGACAAATTTCAACAAATGTGAATTTACCAAACAATTCTGTGAATTCATCAATTTAATTATTAATTCTGTGTAAGATAGCTGATTAAGATCGAGCCTGTTTACATGGAGGTGGAGGACCCCAGGTAGGTGAGGTAGCATGTGGCGGGTAACTCCACCTGTACCTATCATGTAAACGTATCAGTGATCAAATTAAAACGAGAGATTATATGGACAGGCGGGTTACCCCACCTAAGCGGGTACCTCACCTACCTGGGGTCCCCCACCTCCATGTAAACAGGCCCTAAAGTCGACAAAATTTTGTTGGATTTGATTGTAGAATGTCTCCCTTGGGATTGAATATTTTGGAAAATGAAGAGAAAATGAAATTCGTCTTCAATTATACCAGAGTTAAAAATAGGGCAGAATCTATCGTTGCGGGAAGTTTGATGATATCTTCCAGTTTCAATCATGAGTTTGAATTATGAGTCTCCTTCTAAAATCCAAGATACGCCCAAATAGCCTTTTGGGACACGGTCAAGAGAAATAATGTCTAATATAGCAAAAAAAAAGGTCATTAACACATCTGACTTGGTTCATATGTAAATCGGACCTCAAACTAGCAACGAGTCCGGCATTTATTCGGTTTAGTTTTTAGAACATCCGACTCAGTTTCTGTATTTTCAGTTTCACTTTTATAGAAAACACACCAAACGTTTAATGTTCCTATCAATCAGCAAACAAACAACACATGTTATGTAGTATTGTATCACTGTAAACATGTGTAAAGTCTGTAAATGAAGAATGTATAACAGTTTTTATTATTCAGGAGATATTAGTTAGGAAAAGTGTTATTGATTAGTTTCATATGTGAAGTTGTTGACTCTGCTGAAAGTATAAATCGATGTCAGGGCAAATATCCTAACTAAGCCTACAAATAAAATATTTCAGAAAGATTTATGTATTGTACAAACGTTTACATTTTCAGTACAAGTTACAGCCTTAATATGACGCGTGTGGTATGTTTTACAATCCAGACTTTTCGTACGAACTTGCCACTCCTTTCAGAAGTTTTTATTCAATTTTCTCTCCCACCAAATTATCCAATGTTCTGGTGTTACCCGACTTCCATAATGGCGTGTGGTGCTAAACTAGAGACCCTTTTAAAAGAATTAAATGGAACACACATAGTCCATTTCAACTGCGTCGAGGTAAGAATGTTGTACCGCATTTAAGTGATTTCAGCGTTCCAAAATCTTTCCGCCATTTTGGCACTGTTTGTCAGTTAAGGTGTGCCAAAATTGACACAAAATTGACAATTTTGCTATTGTTTAAAAAGAATCCAGCTGCTATTTCCATAAATTCTCCACTGATAAGATATTTTTCACTCTTTAAAAAAGGGGACCGTTCTTGACCATTCTTAGTGATATGACCAAGTCCCAATTAAAGTATATTGTGAATGGCTCTGAATACTCATTTTCATATCTCTCAGGGTATAGTTGAATAGTCACAATGATATAAACTTTATGCCGCGTTTCGGAGCTGTCAAAACAATCCCTGATTGCGCTTATTTGCCCAAAAAGGTCTGTTTTTTCATCAACAATTGATTATACAATGTCTGCAGTGTCTTGTGCTCGGATTTAAAACACATGCATGCAGGCATATTTTTCTGTTGGATGTCACTTAAACCAAAAAAAAAAAAAAAAAAGAAGTAAAATTTACGCAATACATTAATGTTCGGTTTCTGTCTGTTAACTTAGTGTTTACACGTTAGTCTCTTATATGCTACATCTTGATCTGTTCAACCACAAATGAAAAAGTTTCGCAATCTTGATAGACAACAAAAAAACTCAAATCGCTTGTCGAAATTACTCAAATGTCAATTTTAAGCAAGAACTGACTCGGAACTTCTAGAATTGCGATTTGTTGATATTTCAGTTGAAAATTACGGACATTTTTCTCCCGAAATTTGACATCTTTAAACTAAGTGAAGGACAGTGTTTTGATCATTTTAGATTCATACTCAAGGTACAATTACCCGAAAAATAAACAATAATTGCCGGGTTTTCGTATTGTCTTCGCAAGGTCTCCAGCATTTGCTTATAACACACACAGAAGATAATTGTTCAAGATAAAAAATCTTTGCTTTCTTATTTTCGGGCGACCACTATTTTAATTTTTCCTGAAGTTTAAATAGACTGATATTTCTCCGGTATATGCGATAGATATTTGAACCTAAATTTCAGTCTAAGCAAGTTGCATTGTATCTACTAAATATTATGAATTTTACCTATTAACATTTAATTTATACTGGTACAATACTGGTTTAAAAAGTGATCTTTTCTGTCTTTTTAATATTATGGCGATTCACAGCTTGACATTAAAAATCTCGCGAATGAAGATTTTGATCACCCCTAAGCATGCACACGGGCGTTGAACTTTCCTCACAACTTCACCAAAAAACAAAATACCTAGTGGGAAAATTACAAAGCAGTCAATTTATCTTTTGAAAAGAAACTGTTAATTTAAATATTTTCAATTTTTCTTTAGCTGGCTGTAAGTCAAATTTTGTTTATAATTGTCACTTCCCACCAAGATTATCAGTTTTGCTAAGACACCCCGGAGTTAACGATATTTTGGTCACGAAGATTTAGCCGGCCCCTCGAAAAACACAAATTGCCGCAAAATTAGCATTGAATAAAGAAAACGCTAAAAGGAAATTCTCTTCGCAGTTTTCGTTATTCTTTAGCCCACAGATAAGCAAAAAAAGTTATCATTGGTAAATAAATTGTATATTTTGCTCTTCTTTGAAGCCACTTCTCGAAAGCATCAAGTCAGAGAGCTTTGACCCGTGCCTATTGCGTCACGTGGTACAAACCAGCCAATCAGCGCACAGTTTATGCCCGCCTCGGCAACGTCACTTGCTGCCATCTTATTTTTCCGATTTCCTTTGAACGAAAAACGATTAGCGGCTCGCTTTTCCTTGAGTTTTGCTCGTTATTTAGGTCCGATGTTTAGGAAGTCATGCTCCTAGCATGACTGCTTCGAATCCCATGCTTCATGGCTCAGACTTGGACGAATGCTGCTCGAATGTGTTTGCACTGGTAAGCCATAATTCTTCGTTCGATTTATGAGGGTTCTATTTTTGCCTGTCACATGTTACAGTGTTTTGTGAGGTTGTAAGTCGCTCTAAAGGCGTGTGAATATTTATTTGCCAATTACTAGGAAGATGCCTTGTTGCTTTAGTGCAATTAGATGATCTAGAGTTAGGAATCGTAGGTTAACGTAACGGAAAAAAAACAATTCGCGGGTGTGTTGTAGAGTTAGTTGCATGTCGTAATGAACATGTCCTCTATTTAACAAACGGTGGAATTAATTCATTCTAAATATTCTCCTTAATTGCCTGCAGTACGTTGAATTCCCTGCCTTGTGAGTGTTGCATCGGAAATGATGAACCCTGCTTGGCTTAAAGCAAAAAATGTGCATCATTTCCAAGCTAACAAATAGTCAGGAAGCCGTATACACGGCCCATTCGCACTTGAATTAGTTTTGTGGTAGAGGTTCTGAAGAGTAACAAGATGATTTTACAAACACAACATGCTTTGGCGCTTTGCATTCGTTTACACGAATCATTCAGGGATTCCTTTTGTTAGTCTTCAAAGGAGAATCGTTTCTGTTAAAGGAAGCGCTTCGATGTGTGTATACAAAACGAGACAAGCGATTATCTTGCCGTCCGCTCGTCTGCTGACATATTTTTCGCGACAATACGTGCATGCTTGTGCGGATTTGTTTCCCCAAGTCGTAAATAAATCTCTGATATGTATGTCGTTTGCTCGAAGCTTAAAAAGTGTACTTTGCTTTTAATGCCATTTTTATAGGTGGATTGACGGATTTCTTTAATTCCCAACCGAAATATCCAATGCTTATATGTATTTTACCTGTAAAGCTTAGCCGTCGGGCAATATTTTTCCGCAAGAGGGCCGATTTTAAGTATTGTATTTAATTTCGTCGCATGGATAGTAATTGTGCCAGAAGATTGATTTTACTATACCGTGGCGATAAGTATCATAGTATCTGTTTTTCATCAAGGTTAAAATCAGCCAGAAAATACCAGTGTACTGGGCTATTTTCATCAGTAACATATTTGTTGATTGCGTTTTGCTGTCCGCGGTGTCAAATTTGGAACCCTCTAACTCTTCAACGAGCAAAACCGACACTCTGAATAATTAATCAGATGACTGGGTTTTTATTGAGAAAGAATTGATCTTTGCTTGTTTACTCCTTAGTAAATGTACCATGTAAGCAAAGCAATACCTCAACGACACGTCCAATTTGATTATCCGACTATTTTCGCTCATCACCTAATTCAAGGATGAAACATTTGTCACGGTTTTCCTCTTGTGCGTTAATTAATTTTTATGCAAGGTGTACTGTAGAATGATAATTATGTGTAACTACAAAGGCGCAGTGGAGCCGGAAATTTTACCCTTTTTATTTTGTCTGAGGGGATTAGATTTTTGAAGCAACTTTCTTCATCACGAAGGCTGTTGTTAGTTTCAAAGTGCAATGAACAACGTCGTTGACACAACTGATTGTCAAAGGATAGTAAGTTGTAAGGCTAGCTAACCCCTGAACCCGTGGTTTTGTTTAGGATTTTAGGTTATGACTGAAATTTATTTGTTCAAGAGTGTTCTGACGGCCTGTTCTAATTCTTTTCCAATAATTATCACAGTAACTTGCATTAAGTGATTGTACTTTTTTAGACAAAGAAAAAAGCTTCTAACATTGCTGGCACGGAGTGTTGTATATTATTTGAGTATTAATTAACGTTAGTTCAAGCGTGCATGTCAAATAATCTCTTTAATTTGTCGCCATATTATAGTTACCATATACCAAGGGTGTACTTGGTAGAAAATATTTCATTTTCTGGTGTAAGGAAATTAATTCACTAGACAAACATGTTAAAAATACAATGGCCCAAAAATATATCTTTTCTTAGGAGATGTAATATTTCTTATAACATTGGTTTATCTTCATGATGATAAGTGTATTTCTGGTAGACTTATGATCAAGAGATGTTTGACGGTTTCACTTGCTTTAACTTCCTCTAACTGACTTGTTGGGACTGTAAATATTTTTGGAGGGAAATTCGATGTCTTTCAGTTTTCGTACATCATTTTTGTTCTTGATAGGGTATAATTTCTAATAATTTCTTGACAAAGCTACACACAAGCTGAAGCAGAAAATTAGGTCATTCTATTGAACACAAATTTTTCGCTGGATCTCTTGAAAGCATTTCATATTTGTGTGTGATTATTTTCATCTGATTTTATGCAGTGCATGTCAGAGTTTAAGTCCAAGAATAAATCCATTTAAGCCACTGGCCAACTAAGATACATCTGTCTTATTTATATGTTATGGAACCTGCCTTGGGCAATCGTGAGAGTGGCAAGGCTTGAGCAGATTTTTTACTTTTTGGAAGGCAAAACAAAACATTAAAGTGGTATTTGTTAAGAAGCCTTTTTTAAGTTGCAAGATTTCTAAAATTTAAAATTAAAATGAGAAATTATACTGTTTAATATGCTGAAAATTATCCTTCCTTGTGAAGGTACTTCTAAAGAGTTGTGGTTTGAATAATCTCACCATGGGATTTGTCTACAAACTCTGCAAGTTTCAAGTACATATCTTTATAATTGATGCCAGGAGTTGAAAGGTTAATTAAAGCATCCATCCATATAGTGCTATCAATACAACTGTGTTTGACTAGTAAGCTAGAAAAGAGCAGAATAAGTTATAAAAATGTTGTTGACCCCAGGATGTTGTGCGCTTTGAAGTGTTCAAATTAATGCAATGCCCCATTTTACTCTTATTCTCACAATGCTTTTACGAACATGCAGTCCTGAGTTTTCAGTTGTTTTGTCATATTGGGCATGCAGTAATCATTGTTTTCTACTACAGAAATTGGTCTATCAAAAAGTAAAGACACAAGGCTATATCTTTAGCAGGCCAATTAATCTTGGGTTTGGATACATACCTGTGATATTATGTGGTTATGTGTGGGGGTGTTTCAGTGTTGTCAAACTTGTCTTCCTGTTTAGATATCCCATCCTTGTCTCTTATTTTTAGGTTTTAGTTTAACTAATTGTGAGTTGCAGAGTGGTGTGTAATTACAGTGTAAGTAGTCAGTGACTTTATGGTGTTCTCTTTTACAAATTAAATTGTGTGCTTTTCCAAAAGGTTATCTAAACAGGACAATAGATTGGCATACAGTGTATTTACAGATGACCATTGGTTATTATCAGCTTTACATTGGCTTAAAATCCTGTCATGCTGTTAATGGAATTAAACCTTTACCCTGTAATACACAGTTTTGAAATGTTAATTTCTTGGCTGTTTTTATGGCATTAGTTAGTAGAATATGCTTATCTAAAGACATTAAGTGATCAAATCTTTCATTCTCTTTATGTCATGTATGGTAAAGCATTGATGTTAAAAGTACAAATTTTGTGTGGATCTCTACTTAAAGAGAGCTTAACTGTAATGTTATAGCCAGTGTATCACCAATGTTTATTGATGTGTGCAGAAACATAACAAAGATTCAAGTCCTATCTGATGTTTCATCATGTAAATTGTCTCATTTCTGGAAATAGCTACGAATTATGCATAAATATATGCCACTGTAAATTTTTTTATTGTATAGATGTTTGTCGGCTGTTTAACATTTTGCTAAAAATACCTGTAATGTAGCCTGGTAAATATGTCAACCACTTCCTGTATTTTACTGAGAATTTGTTATTCATCTGTTATTTTTTATTTGCTCAGGTTGTTGTGAAAAATAGTTTAGAAACAAATGTTCCGTATATTCTTAGAGTAGGTTTCTTGTTGGAATATTTCCTTTTTCTTGGGTATTGTGTTTGGTTCATTTTAGTAAGTTCATCAAGTCATTCTCATCTGAAGAAGTCTTTGTCTTTTTTATACGTGTAAATTATTGTTGTTTTTATTTAAGCAGGGTTCTCCTGGAAGTTTAAAGTAGAAGGAGAAAAACCATGATAGCCTGCAAGCAAGCTCTCTGGGGCACTACCTCCCTTTCTCCCCTCCACCAGAGCACCCTGTTGAGCTTGCTAGCGGGCTACCATAGATAGGTGGCAAAATCAGAACATACATGTATTTTATGCTATGTAGCCACATGTGGAAGTAGTTACAGGAAGGTGGTCAACCCTTTTGTAAAGGATTCCGGGACCTCCTTTGGAAGACTTTTAGTTTGGGGGATCCTGACAGGTGTGTTCCATCACCTGGGTTACCAGGGAAAGAGTTTTAGTATGAGAATAGAGCTTCTATCTGTGGGTACCTGGGGATATTTTTTCATTCTACATTTTCCATCAAATCATAAGTTCTCAGTGAAATTGTCAGGCATTCAAATTGTTGTGCGCAAAATGCTACTATCGAACTCCAGCAACCAAGACGATGCTGACTAACTAGAAGATACAAAAGTAAAAGGTTGAACTCTGAATGTGTAGTACACCTTTTGGCAGATTTCTTTGCTTTCATGGCACAACTAACAATGTAAAACTCAATCAGAATGGCAATGCGATGGCCGCTTTTTAAGATCATTGTTTCCTCAATAGCAATGGCAGGGACTTCAATTTCGTTGGAAATTACCCATAGAGAGTCTCTCAGGGTTTGTACCACTCATGAAATGCCTGGAAAGTCATGGAATTTAAGAATTTCATTTCCAAAGCCTGGAAAGCCATGGAATGTAATGGTCGTTCCTTGAAGGTCACAGAAAAAGAAAGGTTTGTTTGGTAGACTGTAGTTACTGCAGATGACAAAGCAGGGACAATGTAAGATAGAGATTGAGGATTAATTAAACGTGTGAAATGCCCCCATATTGTTACAACACAACACTCTGTGTGAAGTATCAGACAAGGAACTAACCTTTGCAATGGTAGGCTTTGTGGGGTGGAATATTTGTTACATGTACATGGTCTACTCTCTGGACACTGTGCTGTTCTTTAGTGTCCATGCAGTAGAACCTCGATAACGTGATCTCAGGTAACTCAAATTTCCTGTTAACTAAAAGTAATATACTTTTCCCTACCTTGAATTCTACATGTAGTTCTTGCGGCTCCACTTGGTTGCCATCCCATTAGCTCTTGTTGTACGAGGGTTAAATTAAACACTACAAATTGCACTGGTAAGCACTAAAGCAGTTTGATTTTAATTGGTGCAATGGACAGATCACATTTTATAATAACAAAATGCCTGATCATGTTACTGTTTCCAATGAAATATGTCAAATGTGCACTGCACCATACACTGAAGTGCTGAGGAATTACTATCTATCAATTTGACCCTGATAACTTGAACCCTCGCTAACTCAAATTGTTTTTCATGTCCCTTCAAAGTTTGAGTTAGTGGGGTTCTACTCTACTGATTGTTGTTAAAAATTGAAAAGAGGTTGATTGCTTATTATGGGCGGGATTTTGTGCTGTGGGGAATTTAGTTATTATAGCTCCAGGCTAGAAGCAAAATTGCAATTGAAACCTGTTTTGTTAATGGATGAAATTGTAAATTTAGACTTTTCAAGTAGTATTATTTTATCAGGCTTTTGTGTCTTTTTTTGCTTCTATCTCATAATGTTGCCCTATAAATTTTAATGTTTCTATAATTATTTAATATTAAACACAGCCAATGTTCTGAAAGAAAATCCAAACTTTGCAAATGATTTTTGTCTGGTCATGAAGCAGGTGCATTTTATTTTGTCAACAAAAGTAAAATGAGCGGGCAACTCACTCTTCAATTAAACACAGACTTCAAAATGAAATTGAAAATACTGTGGATAACTTCATTTGGTTTTCTTTATTGGTGAATTGATATTTTTGTAGGGTAAACTGTGTACAGTAGTGTTTATTTTTATTATTTGCTCTCAATGTGCCTTGTCTTCACAATGCAAGACTGATAAAATAAGGTTCTTTCTTGGCCCTTAATTGGCTTTGGCATTTGGTCAGCAAGTCTGTTTGCTGCTTTTTTTGTGTTAGAGTGCATCAGTATATCATCAATGTTGTTCATATCGTGTCGTATCTGTGTGATCACGTCCTGTAACATTAATGTTTTTATTTCCCCCCAGTAATACTGTAAATGAAAATTTAAGGCCTAAAGATTTTAGAACCAACATTCTAACGTTTCTATTTGAGGAAAAAAGATCCTATGGTGTGATCATGCAAATGTAACTTCCTCAGTGGTACTTTTGCCTTGTACCATTTGTTTCAGTACTGTTTTTTTTTTAATGAAAATTCAATTTGGTGATTTTGTGGGGTAACAATAACATTTTTTGCTATAGTTTGAGCCTCTGGGAAATATCAGGCGTTATCCACATGACCTGTGCTATGCCACAGAAAAAATGATATTGAGACCTAAGTGATGTCTTTAAAAAAGTCGTAATAAAACGTCAACACCAAAGAGGAAACATTTTGCTTGACTTGTTCTATAGAGCATGTTGTGTATGTGTGCATACCTGCTTTTATTCAGTCAGTACCTCTGGAGAGTTATCTTTAATACCTAATATTAAATATAACTTCTACAGCCACTACATATCTTTAACCCTTCAAGTCCGAAAGTGACCAATATCACTTTTCTCCTAATAAAACCAACAAATAACCAAGAGAAAAGGTTATAAGAATAAATAACATGATCACCTAAGGGGAAGTATATTGATCTTTTGTCAAATTCTCTCAACCAATTTGTTAACAGGTACGTGAGATCAGTCTGTAGAATTTGTACATAACTGTTGGGGCTAAATGAGATTATTCCATTGTTCTAGTTACAATTATTTGAGCATGTTCAATGTATGAGGTTTTGTTGAACAACACTGAATGTGAATGTCATTGTGTATGGTTATGTTAATAGGAAATCACTAAAATGTTATTCATATCAAGTATTTACCCTAAAGCTTAACATGAAGTTTAAAATAGCACACATGCTTAAACACCTTTGTGTGGCTAAAGTAATACACCGTCCATTACTATCCGTCTTCTCAGCTGTCATTAACTGCCAGTTGTAACTATATTGTGCGTGTTTGGGGGGTTAAAACATTAATTATATTTCCCAGATGTTTTTGTTGTGCAACCACTTCGATTCCTTCCTATATATTTTATTTTATTTATTTTGCCATATTATTTTACTTATCTTGCTACAGTGTATGCATTAAATTGGATTTTTCTTTGTTCATTGAATTTATCACTGATATTTTAGAAATCTTGTCACACCTTCTTAGGTGCATGAATTTGATATTGATTTAGTACTGGTCAGGGTAATAGATCAAGTAATCACCAAAATATGCACAATTAGATTATCTTCGTTGAATCTACAAAGTGGTTTAAGAGCAAACATGCCTGAATACTTGTTTTATGATAAATTGTGTAATATTAAAATGCCTTGATTCAGTGATAACATAAATTATTGAATAAAAATCTCATCACTTACAAAATGAATATATTCACAAATTTCATGATGACAATAATATTGGCTATATTGTAGTGGGCCAGACGTTGAAAAAAAGTTGTTTCAGTATGTTCCATTGTAACTGCTGAAATGATTATTATATTTCCATCTTGTAAATGTTGTTACTTTTATTTCCCTTACATATTTAATTTCCAGATTTCAATCTTTCTTGACTATTATTTTGGGTAGTCTTTTTTGTATGTAGTGTGTTGTCATATAGACTTGTCTCTACATATTACACTTGTTATTAACCAAGTTATATGTTATATTGTTAAATTGTTTTGTATTTTGGCCTCAAAAATGCTTTTTCTACCTACATCTGATCCCATAAGCAGTGAAACCACTATTTTTAGTATTTATCAGAGTAAGCTTAGTATGGCTTTTGGTTTAATAATAAAATGTATGTAAAATTATTAGGAAAAAACTGTCTGTATTCGTGACAGTTTTGAGAGAACATTATTTGCGTTGAAGTGTAAACAATTTCTTTAACCATAAGGGGTACACTGTGTGGTAGATATTAATATTAATAAGTAAATATTTTAAAATGTAAGAAATCTTATCAATAATTCTGTATGAAGGTGTGTCAAATGAAAAATAAATAAACAATAATTTTCATCCAGGACCCAATAGGTCCAACATCAAACAGTGTTGGAGGTTGATACCTACCACCTGCAGGATTTATGGAACTTTAAGACATTGGTCAGGCCTGGATGATATGGATAATTATGACACCCGTGAGGTGTCATAATGTTTTGACTTTTGTTGCGTCTTCATGCATATATCTTAATAAGGCCCTCTTTAGGGGGGGGGGGGGGTGGGGGGGGGGAGGGTGCTGGGGGTAAATATGTTCCTAGCCTGAATTTCAAATACAGTTGTTTCACATTTTGAGGAGTATGGCCATGTCCCTGTTGGTATTTAACTCACACTAACAGGGCCTCCATAAAATGGTGCAGCTTTAAAAGCTGTCAATATGGTTTGACATTCATGTGCTAAAACAGCCTTTTTTTGCTGACAGACTGATTTATGTGGCCTGAAGTGGCGGAAGTACATATACAATGTTGCATGCAGAGCCACCTTTGAAGAAGATCCTGTACTAAAGTCATTTTCATTGGCCCTTGGTCATGACATCTTGTGCGCGTGGCGAAGAAGTCCTTCGACAGGTTGTCAGTCAAGTAGTGATCCTACCAGTATCAGCAGTGCAAAAGAGTTGTGGGTGTTCTGGTTTGGTGATGACCCTAATCTTCAAGGGATTGTTTCAGGAGAACTGAAAGGTGAATTTTTTATTTATAACAAAGGTGGCCCAGACTCTGTGGAAGTTCATTGGACTTTGATTTTTATTACAGAGGGAATGAAAATAAACAAAATATGTTCTAAATTCCATTTTTTCAATTAAACTCATCACCTATAGATGAGCTTGGGTGTTGATGCCTGCAAAGTTGGTGGAGCCTGGCAATGCTCTAACATGCGGAGGAGGTATCCATGGCAACCCTGCGAGCGGCCCCCACCAGGCACCGTCACACTGAACAATTCAGTGGAATACTTACTGAGCAATACTTACCTGGCCCATACTTCAAGAGGGAGGGAGGGATGGGATAAAACCAAAGCACAGAAAGGCATGCAAACAACAACAGCAAGCTATTGCAACAACACTTTGCGAAGAACTGCAAGCAAGCAACTGCGTATAAGTCACGAGGTGCCCCTGCTAAAGGCAACGGGCCACCCCTAGTATAGCTGGGGAAACTGCTGGCCAGCATTGCTTCGAGGTTGACTTTGCCTAAATTACATTTAGCCACATTAAAAAAATAGAAATAAAAATTACTTACTTTGTGTTACAGGTTTTTACTGCCTGTTTGCTTCTCAAGCCATTTGGAAGCTGTTTCAATGAGTTTAATGATTTTGATTTGTACTAACAATCATTAAGAAACTCAAACACTAAAACTTGATAGAACAGCTTCCAAATGGCTCTAGAGGTGAACAGACAGTAAAACACACAACACAAACAGGTGAGTCATTTCCATTTCTGTTTTTTCCTAGAATAGAAGTTACAATGTATTTTGTTTATTTTCCTACATTCTCTTATAAAATTCAAAGTCCAACGAACTCCCATAGAGTCTGCGCCGCCTGTGTATACAAATCAACCACACACCAAGAAGAGGTTCTTGGCATGGAGAAGTGGTTGTGGATTTCTCTTCCTTTCCCCTCTCTACCAGAGGCAAGACTAACATTTTAAGTGTCCTTTGATTTTTACAGAATCATGCCATGGGTGCTGGGAAGATGGCTTGCCACATGAGCCAAGATCTCTGCTATTTAAAGCCTTACATAACTTATTAGAAAGGTAAATGTTTCATAATCTGCCACAAAACAGTAGTATGTATACAATTCAGTGTTGCTGGTAAATTACCAGAGAGTGCATTAAAAAACACAATGTTGGTTACCAAGCAATTGTGGAGAAAAAGCTCAGCAGCCTTGGTGATAGTACTTAGTGAACATAATATGCTCCGTATCCTCTGGGAAAAAATGTGAACAGTATCATATTTGCTTAAAGAAGTTTGGAACTTATGTACTTACTTTGCTTTGAGTTATTTGTTTGATGCTTCAAAAGTAACCTGTATTCTGTAGTGAAATTGTGTTAGTGAAATAAGTACAGCTCAATGTGTGAAAACTTTTTAGGTGTTTGCTCTCAAGAAAGTTTGTTCGTCTGGGAAAGTGGTTTACAAAGCCATGTGAAAGCGGTTCTGTGGAAAATTTTAGGTGAGACGATACTTTTTTGAAAAATTTCAGGCCTTTTCCACCTCGCTATAAGCTCTTTGCTCTTAACTGTTTTATTTGCTCTATTCTGTTTCTAACGTCTATTGCATGCGAGGTAATTTATGGTTTATAACAAGAAGAGCAATCCCAGCTACATGAGCAGAACAACCCTTTTTGAAATCTTTAAGTTCCTCATAATTTCGTTGGTACTAATAATTATTAATAAGGTGTAAAAAATAAATTTTGATTTTTGGTGGTCATCTGTTTCATCTTCATTATTTACCTTTCTGTTTGGGCATAAGTTGTGCATAAAACAAGCCAGATGAGGTGTAAAAATGCCTGTAAATGGCATACCTGTACCCTTGCGGTAATAAAATATCTTTTCTAAGTTAGATAGCAATGCTGGTGACCCCTTTTCATGCTGTGATGTGATAGATGTGTAGGTGTAGTGACTTAACAATGTTTTTTTTCTTCTCCAGCAGTCAGTTATCTTTTTCATTTTCCTTCTTTGTCCATGGCGAGAGTTCTGTTTGTACTGCTGTTGAAATCCAGCAGCAGCAACAAGTACGTCATCTTAGACTAGAAGATGTAGCTGTTGCTGCTACCAAGCAAGAAGGACTTCCAGGTAATGTAATCTGGTAAAATCTGAGCTGCCTATATATAGTTGTTGATTTACACTCTGCACTGTTTTGCACTCTTAGCTTTTACCTTGACCTTGTTGAAGCTTGTATCCACAAGATGAGTGCAAATAAGAATGTTACCATTTCTGATAAAATAAGTAAAATTTGCACTGTACCATACACTGAATATTAATTGACAGTTACTGATTTTTCAGACCTGAAGGCAAATCACCCTTAAATATTCTATTGATCCCGATAACTCGAAGCCCTGTTAATCTGAACAGTTTCTCATTTCCCTTCAGAGTTTGAGTTACCAGGGTTCTACTGTATTTAAAATGTCAAAAAATAATGGACAACCTACATGTGTCACTGATCAGTTTTTCTGTTAACTTTTGTCATCTTTCTAACTCGGTATTGTTGTCTTAAGCCTTTTTAGCAGGACTTTCATTTTGTACCATTTATTTCATTTCAGCCTTTTAGCAGAATGAAATTTGGGATTTGCTTAAATTTTTGACTTTGGCAGTTACTTTCAGTATTGTTAGGTCCTTATGGACTGTCTGGATTTCTCACTGGTCAAACAAGCCACTTGGATGATACAGTTTCAGTAAAACTTATTGAGGAATGGAAGAAATTTTATCCCATTGACTTCAGCAATGATTGGAGTGAGACGACAAACCAGTGTTTTGATAAAGGGGTCCCTGCAGCAGTTATGGTTGTTGCAGGAGAGACTCAGATGTGGTATCCATCCACTTATGTTGTGGTACCATGCACAGAGAATGAAAGAGCTGGAGGTAAGTTTAATTTGACTTACCACTGTTAATCACTTTATAACCCTTTCATTTCTTACAGTTTATAGTGGCCCCAAGGAAAAAATCACCAAAAAGATAAAATTTAATTTTTATCTTGAAAAATCCTAAGAAAAAGATGTGCTGTCCTGTCAAAAAGGTTTCATTTGAATGGCAGTATCATAGAGTTCCATCCACAGATGTAAAAGTTAGAGTAACTAATAATCTGCTCATAATGTGGTCTGGGAGTGAAACAGTTGAAGACAAGTAATCTCTAGCCTGATTGCTAGCATTATGTGCCATAACTTGTTAGTAATGGTGTCTGAGTTATTGCCGGCGACAAGAGGAGCCTGCAATCCTAATCTCCAGACATTGTCATTATGCATGTGCCGCATGTATGATGTAGTGGGCATTTGTTTGGATCTCCACTACGAAATGAATGAATGCACAGAATGCAATTTGATCACTCGTAATCTAATCACGCTTGTTTTGTCTATCTGTCACGTAAAACTTACGTAAAGCACGTCAATGGAGCCAAAGCATTTTGACCTTCAATTCTTGTTGCCCGCTTTCCGTAACCTTTGATTATTACTATTGGTAGTAATACTAACTAGGTTGCCATGGCAAAGTTCCTTTAACCCTTTAAGTCCTAAGAGTGACCAACGTCAATATCCTCTTAACAATTTCTATACATAGCCAAAAGTAGGTTATGAGAATTGATAAAATGATGGCCATAAAGGAAAATGCTTTGATCTTTAAACAAATAGAGAGGAGAAGTCGTTTTGTCACGTTGCCATGGAAGCAAAATTTTTGGATGACGACAAACCGAAAAGGTCACCCAAAAGTCTGTTTGCAATATTTCAAACTTCTCCTATCTTATTCACTTTCATTTAATTTGGCAAATCTTGGCGAAATTTTCTTTGGGGGCATATCTATCTTTGAAAGTGACAGTTTTTGTGTTGTGTTTACCTATTTCATAAAGCGGGCTCGTGAACTCAGGAAGTTGCGTGTCATAGTGGTAGAAATGTACAAAATAGCGTGATGCATGTGCAAAGTTGTTGTTTGTTATTATAAACATGTAACTTTTTGCCGTTCTCCTTGCTGTCGCCATTGTTGTTGATTTTGTTGTCATCCTGGCAGAAATATTGCTACCATGGTAATGTGACGTCATACTTCTCCTCTCTATTCTCTCAACATAATTCTTTGAGGAATGTATAGAAATCTGTGTAGAGAAATTTTTTGTGGATATTGGGGCTGAAGGGTTTAATAACTGATTTTCGTCTGGATTCTCTTTTGTGGTACGCATATAATAGTTCATGAATTTTGTATAACATGTAACCTTAGCTTGTCAGTTATTTTTTTAGTACTTGTAACTACTTTCCTCTTCCTAATTCTAGTGTTTAACTTTTTAACCTGTGACCTTTAACCATCTGCAGAAGGGCCTGTATTGCCCAGAACAGATTCAGCGACCACCTCTGGTCCAACATCACTAACCCCACCAGCATCACCTATTGATTCCAACACTACAGATGTTACAGGTTCAGCAAATTTGCCACCAGCACCCAAGATTACATTGCCTACTGTCACTGACAAGAAGAAGATGACACACTCATTGGTGCAAGAGGTTTGGCAGGAGATCACTATTACCAAACCTTCAGTGAGGTAAGCATTATGTCATATGCAAAGAAGATCACCACAGTTATAGATGCAAATTTTGCAGCTGCTAAAAGAAGCCTGAAAAGATTCAGGCTTGTATTGGAGTCGCACCCTAACCTTTGTGTTACCATTGCAGTGCTCCAGATGCAAAGGTGGAAGGTTTGAATCCCACTACTAGTCAAGCCAGAATTTTTTTCAGTTTGCATTATTTTGGAGTCTTCTTAGATGAAATCTGTAAATGAGAACATACCAGGCATTTCTCTTCTGTGGAAGTGTGTATTACACCTTTACTTAGACTATTGCATATTTCTTTTTTTGGGGGGGGGGGGGTGGTGGAGGTGATTGGTTTATTGTAGAGCTGTTTCAAATTATTGTGTTGCACAGGTGCGAGGGAATTTTAATTTGATGATTGTTATTTAACAGTTAATGAATGAGGCTGAGTATCTTATGAAGAATTATGGAGATCGAGGAGGGTGTTATCCGTCAAGGCCGTAGGCCGAGGCGGATAACACCCTCCGAGTTCTCCATAATTCTTCATAAGATACGAAAGCCGAATTCAATAACTGTTTTATTATTCATTCAAAATAATTCCTAGTTTGAAAACGTAGCTAAAACATGCTTACCTCCATCGATCCATCGATGTTCAGTTCATCTTCGATAGTGTACGTTTAGGTTTGTCCAGGCCCGCAAATATTCTTCAAATAGCAGATGTCGCCCTTCGAGTGGTCTTCTTGCTGTTCTTGCCATGTTTTAATCTACTTTTCCGCCTAGTTCTTACTCTTGAAACGAGTGAAATGTCCACCATTTTTCAAGTTCACAATCAAAGCAACTCAACCTCGTCCCCAGGTCTTCTCGGTTAACGGTGCCTTAACCTGCGAAAACGCTGCATTTTTGACGTCATTTCCTCGTTAAAGTCAAAATTCTTCCAAATTTGGTCATCAGTAACTGGTTATGGTGAATTAAACGTGTGCCTTTAGCCAATCAGAATCGTGGAAATATTTTGAATGAATAATAATATTGGTTAACTGTAGTTTGCTTCTAATAAGGTCCTAGTATAAACTGAGAGCCTTTTTCAGTTGTCTTTATGAAGACTAGCATTGTTTTTTCTTTTCAGTAAAAGCACCTCGCAGAACTCATTATCAAGGTTAACTACATCATTTATAAAGACAGAGAGTTTAAATGATGTGACATCAGTAGGCCAGTGGGATTTTGAGGAGCCGTTTAAGCGCACCTCGTGTTCCTGTACATCAAGTAGTAATATTAGCAGGTAATGCTGACTTAAAAAAGGGGTTCCAGAGTATATTCAGCAAAGTAGCAGGACTTGAAAAAAGTTCTATCTGCAAGTATGGGACAAGTAATTTTTAAAGCTTTATTTGCCCAACAGACAAGGGTTCAGGGAAGTCATCTTCTAGTAAAATCATTAACTAAGCCAAGCAAAAAGTGGCTTTGGGAGAGCAAAATGTAAGAGCTGCTTGCCCAAGGACAAGCTGGAATTTAAGTCTTTTTTAAGCCCTGAGTAGTGTCAGAAAGAAAGAACTGTTCATTTTAATCATAAACATTAGGAATCAGTGAAAGGATGCATTAAGTTAGTGGTGTAAAAGAGAAAATGATTTCCTTTCTTTGCTTGATTCCCGATAGGCCCAAGGCTCCAACACAAGTGCGTCCATCATTTGGCATAACAAGGCCAATACCATCGCCGAGTTATCCGATACCTTCACCTCAACAACAACACCAGATATCACAGCAAACTCAGAGCACTGCAAAGTTAAAGAAAGAGAAGAAAAAGCCTCTGGTGCCATTTCACCATCGACCAAGCATCAGTAAGGACAGACCAGAAGCTGTGAAAAGTCATGTGGGAGCTATGACAAAGGGTTTGCCTACCGCAAATTCCCTGACAAGTGTCACTCAAATGCGGCATTCTGATGTTGCTCTTGCTCATCCTAATGCAAAGAAGTATTCTTTGCAGGGTCAGGCCACTCTGGCGCAAAATACAACTGGAGCACTTGTGCACAAGAGCAGTACATTGGATACAAAAACCAATGCTAAACCATCACAGCATTCTTCCTCACTGTTGAGAGTGAACTCTTCAAGGTTACCATTATCAACTTGTGACAAAGTTTCGGAAATGCTGGTCAAATCTGAAGAATCATGTGTGGATAATTTTGTGAGCAATAAAGACTCTGATAAAAAGGATGATGTTGAGCAAAGTTGTTATGTCCTGCCTTTGGAGAGTGTTTTTGGTGTCCCTGTGCTACCCTCTGACCCTCTTGACTGCAGACCACTTAGTGCACATGGTGATCAAGTGATCACAGATGAGGTTTTCTCACCTTCTCCTCTAGATGTACCAATGTCTCTGTGGGAAAGGTAAGTTGATCTTGTAACCCTTTATTTAGATATAGGTCTTCAATGTACTGTTTGTGTTCCTCTATCCTCCCCTTAAGCTGGAATGGGCTCATCCGTTAAATATTTGGGAGGATCCTTTTACAGAGAAAACTTAGGAGTTTGAGTTTCTAATGTTTCCTTCAGAATCAGAATGTGTCTACTTTTTAGCAGCTACTTTAAGTAGGGAATGTTCCAAGACCTGCATGCCAAACTTGCCTTCTTTAATAGAATGTGGTTTAGAATACAAGTCCCTAACTTCGCCAATAGTGAATGAATTCTGGACTTGAGGATGGTGAGAACACCTCTCTTGTCTTATCCATGAGTCCATTTTCTTGCTTAGTTAACTACATTGTAAGAAGTAGCAAAGAGTTACACTTGTATGTACTACATACAAAAATACTGAAGTATTGGGATATTTGGGAAGGTCAGTTAGAGATAACACATACTCCATTTCTGTCATTTTACTCAGCCAATAGAAAATAACAATTCCTATTTTTGAAATTTTAATAGTGGTAAAAGACCCTCTACAGATGCTGGTTTGGACTCTGTATTTTCACCTGCGAAGAGAAGACGGGAATCATCAGCTCGTTCAGATAGTACTAGTACAGGACGGCCCAAGGGACGTAGGAATAGTTCTCAACCATCACCTGCAACCACGCCTCTTTCTGATCCTTTTACTCCACAGCCTGAGGATCCTGATGTTGAAATGATACAGCCAACCATAAAATCACCAACACAGGGAAGGCCTCCTTCAAATAAGCCCCGCCGGAGAAGCAGCAATGCAGCTGCTGATAGTCCGTCTGTTCCTCCACCAGCAGAAGTCAGTAAACCTCCCTCGCACGTGAAAAATCGACGACAAAGTTCCCGGAAAAAGCAACAGGAGGAAAAGGAAAAGCTGGCTAAAGGGGTGGAGGAGGTAAAGCCACACCCACAAAAGACTGAGAAAGGATTTTATCCTAGTTTCTCATCTTCTGATGATGAACATGAACCAGCTCCAAAGTCATCAAATTTAATGACAGAACAAGATCTTGCGGTGACGCTAAATGACCTTGATAAATTGTTTGACAGTGATGAAGAAGAGGATGAGGCAATATCTATGAAGATGGAATTTGCATGTAATCAGATCAATACATTTGATTCAATCACAAACATCAACACTCACCACACTATTATGAATTCTGGTGTGGTAGCCCAACAGGATTTAGCTCGAATGTTTCCTACTCCTCCCTCTCTAGAGACAGTGTCACATTCTCCCCCTTGCCCTGGTGGTAATGATTACATTAGTCCAGGGAGTGTCAAGACCACAGTGCACAGTGCAATGCTGTCTCCAGAGTCACAACATTTGATGAGCTTTACGGGATTGGATGTGGAACAAGACAAGCAGCATAGTCCAATGGTTTGTATAGTTGATTGTTCTTGTAGTTCGTGTAGATAACAAGACTACACATTCCCGCAAATAGAACTTAATCCACCACATTATGGTGGGAGATCGGTGGGGCTAGGTGTATTACTTTTTTTCTGGTTGCTTAGGATGGTTATTGGAAAACCCACAAAGTACCATGCAATTTTGTGCTCTAATGTTTGCATCCTTGCCCTATAAGAAATCGTATCTCTTGCGTCTTTCTTCCTGTCAATGTGTCCTATAAACTTCTGGGCTCAGTTGTGCGAAGGCCAATGAACCTTAACCCTGGGTTAAATTTTAACCTGGATTTCTTTCTGTTTGCTCAAAAGCATTTTTCCTGGATAATTTTCTCTCTTTTTTAGAGCATCCAATCATCAAATTGTAGGCAAAAGGAATAATACTGAATTTGCTTTTCAATCTTTCCTATCTGAAATCAAATTTCCCACTAACCTTGGTCAACGTAACCCAGCTTTGAACAACCTGGACTGGTCTCCTTTCCATCCTTTTATAATTACACTGTCTGTGCACGTTCTTACCTTTAACCCTTTAAGCCCCAATATCCACATACAAATTCTCCAAACTGACCTCATACTTTTCTTTAAAGAATGTGTTGAGAGAATTTTATTTAAGTTCAGTGCAAGTGTACTTTGGTGATCATTTTATCAATTCTCATAACCATATCTCTTGACAGTGTATGGATATCGTCAGGGGAAAATTGATGTTGATCACCATTGGTACTTAAAGGGTTAAACATCGTTATTGTTTTAATTTTGTAATCTGACACCCTGTCCTTCGTTTTTATTCAAGCAAGGCCATTAAATATACATTTGTCCTTCATATTCTAGGAACTTGGTCCTGTCTTTGATATCCCAAAATATCAAGACTTCCCTGTTTCCTTCTCCTTTGAAGCTGTGACAGTTTTGCCCAGCCACAAGTTTCCTCGCTCAACAGTAATGCAGTATACACCTAGTTGGCAGGTAGGGTTGTTTTTGGAGCTCACAGTCGTTTAATACTTGGATTTTTATATTGTGTTAATAATAGTTTTCACCCAACTAATTTTTATTATTGTTGTTGTTGTTATTATTGTTATGTGCATAAAACAACAACAAAAAAAAAATAACGTCTCAACTGGAAAGAAAACCATTTGCTTTCAAAACTGCTTCAATTCCACAGCCAGCTTTTGTAATTTCTTTCTGTTCTCAGCATTCCTGAATTTATTCTTTTTTTGTTATGCCTGATTTAAAGCAGACATCACAGAAATCTTGGACCTTGTCAGTCACTAAAGCAGAGAGGTCAGTATGTCTTGCAGATGTTTCAAGTTTTGTTCTCCTCCAAGTCATTCAGTCAATATTACTGGTATTTAACACTAACAGTGACAGCTGTCTAATGTTTTCTCTTTTTTTTTCAGCGGTGCTGATGCTCTTAACGGTGATATTACTGTTGCCACTCCTTCTCCGGCAGTGGGGTACACATACAACCATCCTCCAAGTGTAAGCAGTGACGTCAAGCACTTAACATCTGCGGCAATGTCACCTGCTTCTCCAGCTTCTTCAGTGTCATCGTTCTCCATGCCCTCACAATTTCCAAAAGCTTTTCAAGGAAGCAACTTTATTGCGAAACCCTTGTTTCAAACTCCTCTTCCAGAAGTAAATTCTTTATCAAGGGTTCTGACTTTATCTGACTCTTGGTTGAACTACTTTAGTGACAAGAGTTATGACAATGTCAGCCTCTGTTCGTGTTGCAAGTCCTCAGAAGGTTCAAGAACTAAGGGAATGACAACAAAAAGCAAAGACTTCGAGAGATGTGTTTGTGGATTTGGTCTTCTGGAGAGAATGAAATTCACTTCTGGCACAGGGTTGTTCCCGGATGATATTTATGAAGTGCCTTCAGTAAATTTAATACCAGCCAAAAAGGATGTAATTGTAAAGCTTGAACTTAAAGCACAAGAGTATAAAAAACCCCTTACTGTAAGAAGACAAGCATCAACAACAACAACCATTTTACCATCGCAAATTCCTTTCAGCTTACTGGAAGAGATTGTGAGTCAGTGTTCATCGCCATTTTCTTGTTCAAACCTGAAATTTCAACTAATGTATAAAAGCCAGGGTATTGTGAAGCATGTTTCTGGTGTGGCGGCACAAAATAAAGGTAAGTTTCCCCTATAAGTTGAAGTTGATAGTGATAATAATAGTAATAAAGGATTCTTGAAGAGATTCATCAGCATCACTAAGACTTTTCTTCAGTTGGCTATGTTTTGAGAACATTTAAATACAGAATAATAGAGGATATTACATGGCCAAGCAGAGATACCAAATTTCCTTTTGAGTGTTGATTTTTATTATTTTCACAAGTGAGCGCAGCAAACTCAGGGTGTTCACTAGTTAATTACCGGAGACCGGAGAATTCTCCCTTTGCTATGCAGAATTCTCCTGCTAAGGTTTGGTAGCCTATGACAAAATTTATTGAGACGTAGGAATTCCTTTAAAAAAAATGCTCCTGTAATGTTACACCTTTCTCCTGCTACTAGAATTCATTAATGAAAACCTGAAACTAGTGAAATTCTTTTTTTCAACACCAGAAGGGAAATAATGTATCTCCAAGCAACCAGGTAATGTCCTATTATTATGCAAACACCAGTGAAATAATACCAAACCATTTCACTTTATAAGTTTTTTGGTGTGATTTATTATGTAGCCTTAGCAACAGTGATCACATGAAGATAATTATGTTGTTAATTTAACTCTCCTATAGTGTAAGACATTAAGAAGTTAAAAAAAGGGTTTTACAGCAGAATTTTGATTTGTAGAAAGCTTCCAACTTAGAGTTATCCACTTATTTCTCCTTCTATCTTTGGAGAGCCAGAATTAGCTAATGGGAATGAAATATTTAGTGGTGACCTTATTGCAGCCAACAGGCAACATGGTCATCAAGAACAGGAGAGCTCCTTAAGGCACTGACTCGTATCAAATGGGTTCTAGTTCAAAAGCATTCCCTGTTTCTGACTGGTCACTAATGATAAGAAGGGAACTCAAATACCTCCCTGAGTCTGGAACTGGTTTGTTAAGTGACCAGGGGCTTTCCCATTCTTTGGGTAAACTGTACAGCATTTTAAATTTGCCATCTGAGTAAGGTATTTTTATTAGATGAACCTGGCCTTGGGTTCCTGAGGATGACCTCCTTCATGATTTGTCAAAATGCTGAAATGTGTATTTTTTTTTTCAAAGAGCAGTGGCAAAGCTTTCTCTTAAAAGTAATATAAAATTATGTTTTATATTTAACCTTAGATCAGTATGCATATGCATTAATTTTTTCCTCAGTGTTCTCCACTCATTTTGTAAGGTTCTAATGAGAAGAAGTTATCCACCAATCAAGCATTATTTTTATCTTTGGTGACCTGCTCCTTTATTTATTACCCTGCTAAGCAGAGGCTTTTCCCTTGTGTTTCTCAGCGTTGTGTTTCTCTTTGCTGTTTTGGCTGCTCACGTTTTGTTTTGGTTATTTCTGTGCCGAGGAAAAGACCTCTGCAGACAGCCGTTTGGGATTCCTGTTGAGCATGCGCATTAGATACCTCCAAGATCTAGGAGGTAATCACATGACTAAACCGGTTGTGGAACCGGTTTTATCGACTCGCGCATCTTTTTTGTACTAGTTTTCTGTGCAAAAGTGAGCCCGCTATATCAACATGGCGAGTGCGTGTCTTTCCCGTTTGGAAAATTGACTCATGACGACATGAGCAAACTCCGGCGGTGGCATTGTATTACCGACACGTGACCCAGAAATTCCATGGTAACCACATTTTCATCTCGCGCATGCTCAACAGGAATCCCAAACGGCTGTCTGCAGAGGTCTTTTCCTCGGCACAGAAACAACCAAAACAAAACGCGAGCAGGCAAAACCGCGAAGAGAATGGCAGTGTAACGCTGAGAAACACAAGGGAAAAGCCTCTGCTAGCAGGGTATTTATTTATTGTTTTTGTCATGATGAGGAAATATTTCATTCTTGATATGATTATTATGCCATCTTTCTTTTAGCACTTGTTTATTACTGACAAGATTTTTTTTTCAAAGGCTCAGCAGAGAGTGGCTATCTAAAGAGCATTCCCCCACCTAGAGCAGTCAGTACTCTTAACTGTCTTCGTCAGCTTATGCAAGATGCCCTTCAAAAGTCAACAAGCAGGAAAACATGGGAGCAGCCTCATGGAACTGTTGTACAAGGACCCTTGTCTTGGAAACAACTTCATCATCTGGCAACAAAAGGTCAGTTTTAACATTGAAAATTGGGGCAGTATACAGTCAACTGCCTTTATTGCGGACTCTGTAGGGACTTAAGAGGTACGCTTCTCATTAGGGAGAGTCCGTAATAGCGGGAGTTTATTTCAGTCAAATGTCTGCAATTTGTTTACGCAATTTTGTTTACCCTTTTTTTGTTCCTGCATGGCCCTCCTTCCCTTACTCTGCTGTCCACTACTTTTCTTTCACCTATACTGTACTTGGCTCAACTCTAGTATACTGTATTCTACACTTACCTACCCTTCTCAATTTCACATTACTCTGATTCTTTAATTATAACACATTCTTTACCCCACAGGAAATGAGGAATTGCCCCGTTCACAGCCCATTCCTTCCGTAACAGTGGGATACAGTGGGGATTGGATGTCACTGTCTCCAATTGCTCTGCAATTTTGGGTAACTAATTAGAATTACATATAAAGCAAGTATAGCAATTAAATGTGGTTAATTTGATCAGGCAACTTTGCTATTAGCCCGAAAAACAGCTGACATTTTGTGATGCCAACAACCAGATTACCTGCAAAATGATGTCTGAGAAATGAGCACAGAAATTCTGAACTGATTATGCATCACTACCTAGATCTGGGTAGTGTTTCTGATTGGTCATGCTGCGTGGGGAACTTGCTTCAGCCAATCAGAAGCACTACACAGATCTGGGTAGTGTTTCTGATTGGTCATGCTGCGTGGGGAACTTGCTTCAGCCAATCAGCAGCACTACACAGATCTGGGTAGTGACACGTCATCAGTATGGAATTTCTGCAGTCATTTCTCAGACGTCATTTGGGGAAACCAGTGCAAAATGTTGGTGCTATTTCTCAGGCTACCTTTCTACTATATAATTATTCCTATTATTGTTTATGAGACACTGATTATTGGATCTTTTAATCACAGGAGAAGCTGTTGCTTGAACCTTACTCGTGTCAGCGTGATGTGGCATACATTGTTGTAGCACCTGAAAATGATTTGGTGTTGAACAATGTAAAGATGTTCTTCAAAGAGTTCAGTGCAGTTTATGAGGTATAGTATTTTAATATTTTGTATACTGTTTGGTCAGCGCAAATGTTTTTCAAACATTGTGCTGGCAAACAAGATTAAAATTCCATTCATTTCAAGTTTATCTGCCAGTGTGTGGTGTTGGCTAAAGGAACCTCTCCTTGTAGTGTTTTGTAGTACAGTCAAACCCCGCTTTATGGACACACACTTAATACGGACACCTCATTATTACGGACACCTCGTTATTACGGACAGTTTGCCTTGTTCCTGGGGAAAGAAAGCCTTAACGTTTTCTCTATATTCAACGGACACCCTGTTAACACAGACAGTAGCTCTCTGTAGCCCCCTCAGTGTTTATATTAATGTCGTGTGACTGTAACAAAATGTTTGTTTTGTAGACTTGTCGACTTGGACAGCATGTTGCCATCACTAAGGTGCTCAGAGATGGGATTCTGCGAATTGGGCAAAAGTCATTGAAACTTGTAAAAGAACATGTTGATGAGTGGTTCACCAATCAAAGTAATTTTTAAATTTTTGTTGTTGTTGTGTGTGTTAAAAATTCCAGAAAAGTTATATAATAGTAATACAGTAAACACTCTTAAAGATGGACAGAGCTAGAAATGATTGTAGAATGGTACAGACCAACTCTCTGTGTACATTGGGCAAGGTGTTCTTCTTACAGAAGTTTCCGTCAAGAGAGTCAACTGTAGTCTGACTAAATGATTATGTAATCAAACTAACTTTGTGTTTTTATGTATTCTAGGTGGTTCACCTGATGGAGCAAAGCTTAAACTCTATGCTCAAGCTTTTAAACATCATTTGGGTGAGTTAAAGTAATGTTATTGCTTATTATTAATTTCCATCACCAGTCACTTAATTACAACTTCTTTTTTTCTGCTCTAGTCATTGCTCTTGCAAACTCCATTTGAATACAGCATAAAAACCCCATCATGTTTAGGGAAATTAGTCCTGGAGGTTAGTCTGACATGTCAGCCATCTCCTGACCTGAACACATTTCTCCCCCCTGTGCCCCACACAGATTTGGTGGTGGAGACAGCAGACATTTCAGACTATCTTAGAGGTTTGCATGATAATGAGTCTCGCGAAAGTTGTATGCTAACTTCCTGGCCCCAGTTGTTCAAAAAGGTAGAGAGCGCTATCCACGGGATAAATCACCACCCAGTTGAGAGCGCAATTATTGCAGGCCCGGTTTCAATAAAAATTGAAGTAGCCAGCAGGTTTGAATAGAGTAACCAACTGTATCAACAAGGGGCCATTAGTCCCTTTCTAGGGGGGGGTGGGTGGGTGGGGTGGGGAGGGTCTGGCCGGGTGCATTCTACCCCAGCATTCTGCGGACTAAATTTGAGGACAAAATGATGTCTGAAAAAATGACTGAAATATAGTATTCACATGACTAAGGCATGACGAAATCAGTAGGCCTTTATGAAAACACATCACAATTACTTGTTCATTCAGATTGTATGATATATTTTTGTTTACGACGTTATTCAAACTAGTTGCTTCTTCTTTCTAGAAAAAGTAACTGACCTCTATGAGCAAAGTAGCTGACGTGTTTTGTCTGCCGTTGGTGCTTATTGAAACCCCTGTATTGGCTTTTCGTAATACTTATCCATTGGATAATGATTTATCCGGTAGATAGCTCTATCCAGCTTTTGAAAAACTGGAGCCTGATGTATGCAACAGTAGTTCTGGTCATCGTTGATGACAAATTACAGATCAAAATTAAAGTACTGTATTAAATGGCTAATTAAAAATCCTGACACTTTTTGATTGAGTCAATGCTGTGAATCAACTGTATTAAAAGGAGGTAGTCACTTTGACCAATTTGATGGTGAAGATGTTCACATCACTGGTGCTATTTATTTTGGTTAGGACCATACCTTGCTTCTTTGAATCTGGACAAACTAATACTGGACTCAGAAAAGGAAAACAAATTTGAGGATAAGATATCACCCAAGTTTGGGATGGACAGCACAGAAAGACTAGCAGTGGATGGTGGAAACAGAAATGCAGGAATCAGGTCTGTGTATAATTATTCACTTGTGCATGCATTTCAGTGTTTTTTCTTTGTCATTGTTGTTTCAGCTCCTCACGATTTGTTCTTGTCATGTTAGTGTGGGAACTCCAACTTCTGAGCAAGCACCATCGGCATTTGGAGATGATGATAATGAGCACAACAGTAATGAGCCACCCACTGTTGTCGTTTACATTGTCAATCCATTCACCAGTAACTCTAGAGATGAGAATGTCCCATCCTCTGTAGGGCTTCTGCGGTGCATTGCTGAGATTGCACCTGACCTTGCAGAAAGCAAAAAGAATGTCATCTTTCAGGTATAAAATTTTGCTGTTCTGCCCAGAATTAGCCTGAGAGGGAAGCTGACATTTTGAGATGCCACCTGTGGTTTTCCTTGTGAAATTATGTCTGAGAAAAGCACAGAAATGCCAGACTGATGACATGTCTCTGCCTTGATCTGGCTAGTGCTTCTAATTGGTTGAAGCAAATTTTTAGCCAATCAGATGCGCTACCCAGACCTGGATAGTGTCGCATCATCAGTATGGAATTTCTGTGCTTGTTTCTCAGATGTCATTTCATGGGGGAACCAGAGGTGGTGTTGCAAAATGTCAGCTGTTTTCTCAGGTTAGCCCAGAATTTACTTTTTACACTGTCTCCAGTATATCCACCTAAACTCTGGCCAATTTAGGAATGTTTTGTTGAAAGGTGATGATTGGTGCTTTATACCTGTGACTACTATAGGTCACTAAGTTAAGTAGAAAAATCAGGGCCCCGGGGTGTTTTCAATAAGGCCCTCAGTGAATCCTGCTCTGAATTTCCCTTTTTGATTTACAAAATTTCCAATTGGAAAATGAAAGGAGAATTTAGCCATTTATCAGATCTCATGGGGCTTAATTTTTATGCACACCCCCTTCAAATGTAGTGATGACTAAAATTGGGGACAAAGTAGAAAAAGGTTTGGGGTATTCAGGGCTTAACTGTAACGACCATAATTTCAAACTAATTTTTTTAACTTTGTGTCATTTCCTTTTAGGTTGTTCCAATTCAACAGATTCTTCAAGTGGACACTCTCACTGGTAGTCGTGATGCAGCTCTGACATTCGTTACACAGTTGAAGCGCTTGGCTTTCTCAGTGTTCTCACGATGTCGTAAGAGCTTACAACTGAATATAAATGCCAAGTCCTTAACAGGATTTGGACCAGCTGCTAGACACGAGGCTCTGTTTCGCCAGCGAGAGGTAAGATTAACTTACTGGCATCTTACACAAGATTTATTCTAGGTTTACAAGTACTCCAGGAATACATCCATTGCTCCAACAAAGTTCTTATATGGGGTCATTTTGACTCCAGCTTTGAACCCAAAAATGTTCAGCAGAATTATACTTTCTGCCAGCCACAATTTTTAAAACTGTTTGAATCCTGGTGAAAGGATACAAAGGTGTTTCAAATATGTAAACTTTTCTTGCCAGTAGCTCTCCTAAATTAGGTGTAAGGTATGTCATGTACTTAGCATGAAGTGACACTACATTTGGAAAAATGACCCCATCATTTTGGGAGTGAGACTCATCCTGACTTCAAAGAGTAAAGAGATATGTAAACCCTGAATTATTGGTGGACTCGAGCAAAATAACCAAACAATAGACTAACTACACAAAACAGACAAGATTTAACTAACAATACTGCGACAGACTTATCAACCTTGTTCTCAGGGTCTCTCTCTTTCTTTCTGATCTCTTTCTCTTGCTCTTGGTTCTGCTCTGGAGAAGGAAAAGAAGGGATGCTCTGGGAATGATTTTGTGGCGGTTTTAATAACTTTGCAGCTCATTGACCGATCAGGTTAACCATTCTAGGTTAATGCCATTGCTTGACAGGGAACAACTCACTTTGACTTTGATTATGACTTCTGTAACAGTTAACGTTGTTGTCAATGTCATTCACCACCCACATTCTTACTCTGGACAACACTTAACTTACTCATGTTAGTTTATTTAGTTTATTTATTTATCGCTTTCTCTATCGAAGGGTTATTGCTGTACAAGGGAAAAACTCATGTACCTCATTTTTGTAGGTGGAAAATGCCAAAGTGTACTCTGCACCTTATGTCTTGTGTCAGCCAATACCTTTGCCACCAGTAGACACAGGAGATGAGACTGCTGCAGGCTTGCTGGCTTCTACTCAGAATGCATCTGTATTGTATTGTGGTTATTGTCTCTCCCATGATGATAACTACCTTCTTGCTGTTTGCACGGACAGTGTAGGAGAGTTGATTGAATCTTGTGTCATATCAGTTGAACCAACTCTGAGGCCTGACAGCAGACCACGCAGGACTGCAGCACGAACAAAGGCACTCATAAAACTTTGGGAATTTTGTCAAGGTGTTATTGCAACGTCTCTTATTCCTTGGAGGCTGGTGATAACCAAACTTGGGAGGATAGGCCCACAGGAACTAAAAGGTAAGCAAATTATGTCTCTTTGTCAGCCATGGATTATTTGCTCACTTTTAATAAGTTAGAAAGTTAGACGGATTCAGTAGCAGCTGAATGCTTACCCACTATAAACAACAATGTCATGCGTACATATATTTACATTAATTTTTATATTACTACTTTTTGTTTGTAGACTGGAAAGAAATATTGAGCAAGACGTCTGTGCTCAGTGGTGACCAGATGTTTAAGGACACATGCAAGACTTGTTTCTCCATGAAACACAAAAATCGGCCGACAATCTTGGGAACCAGTCTTACTTCATTGGAACCAGAACCTTCAATCAGGCTATACATGGCAAGAGGTAGTTGCAATGATCATACTTAAAGTAAATTGAATGTCGTCTTTGTTAACTATTTATGGCGCTAAGTTACATGATAGTGTGTCTGGTAAGTTTTGTACACTTAAATTGCACACTTTGACATTTCTTTCAGTTCTATGACCAGCTGATACATAGTACATAATATAGCATGTATACCTGTAGCAACAGGACTGCTAGCATCCTTCAGTTTGTTGTTTCCTTGTCCACATTAGGACTATTGCTTTTTAAACCTCAGCAGGATTGAGAAAATTAAATAAGAAAGCAAAAATGAAATGAATTCTGGTAGTTGTAGTCAAAATTAATGTTGTCATCATGAAAATAGCCTATTGGGTACAATTTCTCCTCGTCTTTTTATTTCCATTGTTACTACTTGCCTTTTTTGTACTCTTGCTGTTCTATGCTACCAGGTCTTTTCCTCAAACGCCAAAGGCCTTGCTGGAGGCTCACTTTGGTTGAAACATTGAACATTTCTTAAAATTTTTAAACCTTTTTTTCTTTCAGCATTACCAAAGGTCACTGCCTTGTTTGAAGGAAGCAACCACTCTCAAGTATCTGTTGGTGCTGTACCAAAGCCAGATGTATCACAAACTTACATTGCAGTAATGCCAGTTTCATCAATGAAGTGTTCCATTGGCAAAATTTCCAACACCAAGTCACATGCCTCACCTGATCACACAACAACTGAGACTGTTGTAACTGATACGGACATTCTTTTGGCTGGAGTGGATGATGATGAGAATGATCAAGACCCTCTGAGGCATTTGTTTCCTTTGTTGAATGCATCGCCACCTCCACTGTCTCCAACAAGCTGCATGATGCCATCTCCATTGGATTCCTCTCCTATGCAGAGTGCGTCACCCTTGTCACGTCCACCAAAGCTGTCTGCTGTGTCACCTGCGATGTCTGCACCCTCACCATTTCAACCAATTTCAAGACTTTCACCATTTCAACCTTTGCATTCCACACCTTCACCATCAATGGCAAACACTACAACTGCAGAATCCCATTGGCAGGAAGGTGAAGACAGTCTTACTGTCCCACAAGCGCAGGGGTACATCATATCAACTGTGCAGACAGGAAAGATGCCAGTCACGTTTTGGGCAAACTCTTCTCACTCAGAAACGACTGATCCTGTTATGCTAAAGGTAATGACCCAATACAGTTTACTTTATCTAAATTTGTCTTGGTTAAAAGTGGAGACCGAAATTCTTGTAGCAATCTAGAACAATAATCTTTCTTCTAACAGATGTCATACATGTGGTCACATTACTGTCCTTCCTTGGTGAAGTTGTTAATCAAATCTTATTGACATCATTACCATAGCCGTAACTATATTGGACTTTATTTCTTTCTCTGTTCAGGCTGCTCTTCATATCCATAACCCAGACATAATGGAAGGAATCAATGGTTTTGTGGCTGCCTGGCATGCTCTAGCTACAAAGTCACCTTGTCATGTGCTAAGGTTAGCCAAGTCTTCTTTTAACATTTTAAGTGATTATTTTTATGTTTCACCTAGTTTGGTGGTAGTTCCCACTGTCTGAATTTTGATAAATTTCGTGACACAGCTCCTTTAACCCTTTCACTGCCAAATGTGGCCAAAGGCAAATTTTGACCAAAATTCCAAATTTCATTTTCTAAAATTTGGAGAAACCATTAGCATTGTGTGAAAGTACAGGCAGAGAGCTTTCATTTGAATGGTCACGTCATAGGATTTCATCTACAGACTCAAACGTTTGAGTCAGCTTACAAAACTCTCTCAAACACTCTGGCAGTGAAAGGGCTAATTAGGAAGAAACATTGCACATTAATTTTGACAAGCCCATTCCTATTTTAAATACAGTCAAACCCCTATTAAGCTGCCACACCTCCTTAAGCGGCCAGTTATCAAAATCCCAAAAATTATTTTCAGTTAAGTAGTATAAATTAAACCCCTTTTAAGGGGCCACCCTTTGGTCATCCCGATGAAGGTTTTCTATTGTTTTTTACTTCTCTTAAGCGGCCACCCAAAATTAAATAGGCGTGGTTTGGCAATGACAGATAAGAATCCGAAATAGAAAGTGATGACTGACAAATACACATTTAATGTTCTCTTTACATGATTACATGTGGCTATATAACAAATGCTATGTAAAAATGCTCAAAATATAAATACAATGTATAACTTTAACTGGTTCATGTTGAGACCTTGTTGCAGAATTCTCTTAAAAATTGGTATTGTGCGATTTTTAAACGTTTTACATGTATTATGTGCAACAGATGTTAAAAGTCTTTAACATGCTTGCATTTGAATAAATTGACATTTCAAGTAAGTTTCAGACCAATTCCTTATGAACCCTTATTATAAAGCGGCCACTTTCCATTTCCCTGAGGATGGCTGCTTAACCCTTTAAACCCCAATAATATATGCATACAAATTCTCCAAACTGATCTCCGTACATTTCCTTTAAGAATTAGTCAAGATAATTTAATGAAAGACCAAGTCATTATCTCTTTGGTGACCATTTTATTAATTCTCATAACCTTATCTCTTGACAATGTATGAATATTGTGAGAAAATTGATGTTGGTCACTATTGGGTTAATAGGGGTTTGACTGTATGATATTATGTTGAATTATTGCTAAGCAAATGGACTGAGATATGTGCATAATTATTCTTAAAATTATTATTATTTTACTTAAAGGTCAATACTAGAGACATATGATGCCCTGTCGTGGCTAACTGTGGATCCTGTTTCCCGTGACAGACGTTCTTGTCTTCCTGTCCATCTGTACATGTTATGCCAACTCCATGACACACTTTCTGTCTTATTGGAAAATCAGTCTTCATAGTTAATATTAGTACAAGAGCCAAGCTCGTGACACCAAGAGGTGTTAGTGGAATGTTTATTTTTAGTAAAATGGAGCTATTGAGTGCAACATTTCCTAAGCTCTTAAAGAGTGTCTTATTATTTTTGGGTGGGAATAGGGATAAGACGTCCATTATAAGTTTTTCAAGCCTATAAATAATAAATTAATATTAATAATTTAATGAGACAGTAACTAAAATGACTATTCAAAAGAAGGAGTGAGTGTATTCTTACAAAATGCATTTTTATTTGTTGTAAGTTCTCATATAAGGATTAGAAAAGTGTCTGAGCCACTGAAGTGTGTATTAGGAAATAGAAGGATAATATCATGGATTTTTTTTGTACTTACAAGTAAAGTACTCTAAATATGTTGGTTCTCTCTCTATCTGTTTAACAATCTCCTATATTATTATTTAGTTTGTTTATTATTATTTAAAAAGCTCAGAGCTTATTAAGGAAGGCATTTATTGTATCAGAGACTTTACAGGTTTATCTGCTCTAGTTCCTTTTAGTACTACTAAATAAAAGTAATGTATTCTATACTTTGTTACAGTCCTGCTTTTGAAAACTTTGAATCTGACAGCAAATGGGTAGAATTTGTCATATTACAAAGGTGCTAGATTATAGTATTTCAGTTGTTTTGCTAATTGTTTGTTATGAGCTTTTGACTTTCAATAACCAAATAACAGAAGCAGCTTTGCCAGTTTGTACCTGCCTTGTGCTTTTTTTTTTTCTCCTTCGAAAATTTTAACCAATAATTTAAATACTTTTAGTTAGTTAGTTCTGAATGGTCACTACCCATAAATGCTAAAATTGACTAACACTGCTCTAACTGGTGCCTTTGATTATAATTTTAGCATCTTTGTCATGTTAATTACTTGACACAGAAATGACCTCAAGGGGAACATTGTTCGAATCATAGTATCTTTGGTCTCTCAAGAAGACAAATGCCTGCTTAAATAAGTAAAACAGTTAGACAAGTGTATGAATTTTTTTTAGGATGATAGGTTTGGGTTGCAACTTGTCAATGTATGTTGCACTGTTTTAGCTGAGAGAACTATTGGAAAGTATTTTAGATCACAAGAATTTTATACCAATTCTGAGAATCTAATAAGCTACAACTGTAGATGGTTGTAAATCAGGATGAAATACTTGAATATTAAGATATCATACGAATGAAATATTTATCGGTTAGCATAATGAAGTAGGTTCTATAACAAGTACTTCTGAATCAGCTCTACATTCTAATATCTACTTACATTGTTTGTCATGTATATATGTCATGCAATTGTTTACAAAGTACATGCTGTACCATCATGAAAACAAGACATATTTTTAATCTATCCTAATTTCAGCATTTGTGATTTCTAAAACTGGAACTGTTTGCCTTGTTTGGAAGGGGGAAATTAACTAAACGCTTATGTATAAATTTGCATAGTTAAGATGGAGGGTTTGAGACCCTATAGGCCATTTCCAAGTTCCCCCAGGCCTCTGTATCAAAACGAGGTTAAGTGCTCAGCCTTTGATATGGAAATGATTTTTCATTCTCATGCAAATAAGACTCATTTTCACAAGAAAGGTTGTCCACTTGGCCTCATTTTGAAAGTGAGGGTTTTTGGAACTCAGAAGTAGCCAATTTATTAAAAAAAATCACATTAAAGCCTGAAAATATTCAGGTTAAAATAATTATTAATGCATGAAAAGTTATGGACATAATTTTACATGTATGGCTTTGCTGGAGTGGAAACGTAATATACATGTATTTGGCTTGTGAATCTGAACTTTAAGTAATGTTTTGTATCATCTTAGCAAACACACCACAGCCTTGAATGATTTATTTTAATATATTTATGCACAATAATACTTGTATTTGCTATTCAAGAAAGTGCATGCATAGCAGCCCTCACTGTAAGAAAGCTGATCACAATAATTGTCTTTTCAGTTGTAATGTTTTGAGCACATTTCATGTATTGTAAACTCTCAATTCTTATTTATAACATTTAATGATATTTTGTGTAATTATTTTTCTACCATTCTTTCTTGTTTGTTCTTTAAAATAGGAGTACAGTTGCTATAAATGATTGTTGTGGAATATTAACATTTACTTAGGTTAAACCTAATCATATTTTAATATTGTTGTATCCTCACAGCCATCACAACAACTTGACAGTTGTCCAGAAACTCTAATAACCCTTTGATGAGATTATTAATAGTAATATATTTCAAATAACTATCCCAGAAGTCTTAACACTAGTAAAAATGTTCAGTTTTCTCTAATAGTGTTCCTCCACCAACAGACATTTATGTCCAATATGATTTTTGGCACTCTAAAGAGTGGGTGTTAATTAATGTACTGGTAATTTTTTTTCTTTTAATTACCTGTTTTGTAGTACTATTAAGAATTTGACTAGAAAGTAACCAAAGTTGACAAATCCTGTTAAATGACCAAGGGGGATGTCACATCATCACGCAGAGGCCCCTGTTGACTTACTTCATATTGCCTTTGGGTAACTATGAATATTAGGGCTGGGTTTTAAAGCAGCATTTTAACAAGCGTGGAACAAAACTGCTTTCTAAGATACATAGTGTCAAAATTGGCAGACTCTGATATCTCGTGTCGTCACTTTGGAAGATCTAAAGATATTTGTCTCATTGGTAAACTTAAAGTGAGGTGCAGTTTTGTTGTCAGTGTTTTATGAAGTCACTGAAACTGTAAATCTTAGATTTTTTGTGTGAGTGTAGATGGCCAGTGGGTAGAGGTAAAGGAATATGTGAAATAAGGCCCCAGGTTACTCCAGGTCTGATATCACGTCTTATTTTTCCGTGTGATTGACAAGCAAATACAAAGTGTCTAAAACAAAACCAACCTGGTGTACTAGAATATTGTAAGAGCCTGTTTGCTGGAAAATGGTTCGAGTTATTACTCTTAAAATATGTAAAACTCTCTATCTGGCGTAAGGTGTGCTTGCTTAATCCTTAAAAATGTCTGTCACTTCTAGGATGATTACCCAGTAGTCACGATTGTATAAATTCACTTGTGCTTCTTTTTTGTTTAATATTCCAAGGTAGAAACAAATGTCTTTTACTTGGGGTGTGTTATCTAAATTTTAAGTTTACTGATTTAATGTTTTGTCACCCTCCACAAACCCCTCAAAATTATCAGTTTATTGAAGTTAAGTTCGCTCAATTGAACAGAAATTGACTTAGTTTAAAAAAGCCATGTCTGCAGTGAATAGTTAGGGGAAGAAATTACCAATCTGGGCTGAGCTGAAAGGAAACCAGATTGTCTTAGCTGCAGAATTTACATAATAGAGATTGTAGATAGTGAATGTAGATAATACAACATTGTGTACGGACAGTATTTGTGAATGGACCAGAGGTTCATAGTTCTTTCCTCTCCACTCTTGTCTGCTCATATATACCAAACCAACGGACCCGAGTCTGTCTTGTCTTGTAAATAATTTATTAGACAGACTTAACAATGCATATTTTCTGATAATTTTCCGTAGATTGGTAGACTTCGCTATATTTTTTATTTTCGAACTCTATTTCATATTAAGCATTTAATAGACATTTTTATTGTAATAAAAACGTTAAACATATTATTGTAAGACCCAGTCATAGAAAATAAAATGATATTTACATACAAAGTTAAACGTCGTTTGTTATTGCTTTGTTTTCGTTTTGCCTTAAAAGAAAGGACCAACGGCCTGTTTCTTGTAAGTCCTGGTGGGTACCTTTTCAGGCCTGGAATAAAAGCATGTGTTCTCGCAAACAAACCAGTCCATTTGTTTTTTGCGAACAAACTGATAGTTTATCATATTCTCTCCAAAACTATTGAATTTGGTGTTTTCTGTGTTGAGAGTTACTGGTAGTGGATGCTTTACTGTATTGAGTTTTGAGATAAGACTAACAATAATTTTTTCTGTTTGTAATAATTATTAATTTTACCTTTGATGGTTATCAATAGCAAATTTCATCAAAACATATCACAATATCAAATAATGAAATGTTCTCAAGAATTTTTCATAATAATAATAATATAAAATAATAATTATCTATTTACAAATATTAAATTATGAGGACACTTGTGACAGTTCAAACTTTAAAGTCCATTGACGAAATCAATCCATTCAGAAATGAATAAAATCATTAGCCAGAGTGAAAATATGTTCACACACAGTCCACTAAATTAAAGCTACTCATTATAGCAATATCCTCATTAAAACGAACAGTATGAGCGCAACAAATATGCCTAACATCCATGACAGGCCGGAGCCTTTCCGGCTGATAATTTTGTTAGTTCTGTCCTGTGAGCCTATTTTTCTTGTCTTCAGTGGGAAAAGTGTACTATCCTGCACCCCCATGATAATGTCCCTAGCTCCTAGCCAGGCCCCTGGGCCCTGTAGTCTGTACTGAGCAGGTATACATGGACCAAAGAAACACCTGAAGGCCAGCTGTGGATCTGTAGTGAGAAGGTGCCAAAGATTTGGCTTTGCACCAATCAAGGAAGCAATTTCATCCATATAGCTGATGAGATTCACCTGTCGGCAAATGATAATTTGACGATGATCAGTAAAAGGAAAATGTCTACGGTTATGCAATCCAAACTGTAACTGATGTTTTACAATTTGACCAAAATAATGAAACACCCAGCCAGTGAAGGGGTGTAGTTCAAACATAATGGAATAGTCACATTTTGGATGGCCTCTCTCCATCAAGTGTTAGTTCTTTGTTAGCGTGAATCGAGGGATTGTGGGTTGAGTGTAGTTTATGTATTAACCTGGGAATGGATTTTACCTTCAACAGAGCCACTCTGTTGGTGGGAACTAAAGGGTAATGTAAAAATCAAGGAAAAAATTAATTAGGTGAATGAAGAGAGTAAAATTAGTCAAATGAAAGGCATTTTGTACTTAACAGTCACCCAGACCCTGAGATAAGGGGGGAGGGGTAGCCCAGTCTCAAAAATTTCTTTCGGTCCTTCAGACCTCAGTTTGGTCTAAAAATAAGTGTGTGTGTGGGGGGGGGGGGGGGGGGGAGAGCGGCCCCCTGGCCCCCCTGGATCCACCACTGGATTCATTATTATCATAAACTGAGAGGGGGCCCACTCTTCCAGATTCAAAGATGAGAGGGCAACCCAGCCTAAAAAAATTTTTTTTCACATTTTGTTTCTGTCACATCATACTCTTTCAAATATTATTTATCTGTTGCATCACTAGTTGAAGTTTAAATTTCGTCATTTTCCTACCAAAAACAGTTAAAAACAAAAAACATACAATTGTTTGAAGTACAAAGTTCTACCAATCCAGCAACCTTTGAGCTCAAATGGATAAAAACTGTAAAAGTAGTTTCTTAGCTTCAGTTAAGTGACCCAAAAGTCGCAACAGCTAACCCAGCATGTTGAAAGAAGGCCATTATAGACTGGTTTCTTACCAAATGAAAGGCACGGCAGCATCTGACAGTATTAGCCTCTAGTGTCTTCTGTCTTAGCTCCACGTCATCCATCATTGTTTGACAATCAGGAAGTCTTGATTTCCCAGTGAAAACTCTCACTGCCCAGCGGGACTGTATCTCCACAATTGGTGGAACTGGACCATTCACACGTACTGCTCCAATAATTGCAAGAGTGCCTGGGTTTAACATTGGTGGGAACACATACTTAAAGAGAGGGATATGCGTGTCTTTTGGGTGTAGAAGTGTGTCTGACAAAATTGGATAGGTAAACTTATATCCGGTGCAAAAGATAATTACATCAATGCAATCCAGTTTAGAGCCATCTGTTAATTGAATGGTGCTCCCCTGCATCTTGGCAATGTCTGCTTTGACTTGAATGGAGCCGGTCATTATGCGGTTTGGCAGTTCATCATTTATTATTGGAAATCTCTTGTTGGGTGGCTGCTCACCCCCCAAGCCAAAGTTGTTTACCTCTAACTTTGACTCCAGTTTGCGACGTAATACTGGAGAACGGATCGATGATGGAATTGCCTCAACAATTCTTCTCAAGAAAGTACAATCTATTGGTACTCCCCTGTCTGCCAAACGAGAAACTACCCAACCACCACTACGAACACTCAGATAAACCTGTGATGCATGGTGACTTAGCTCGCAGGCAATGTCCCCTAAAGATAACATAATATAAAGGTTTATAAGTGGATTAAATGAATTAAGTGCTCTGCTTCAATAAGAACACAGATTAAAATAATTTGCATTGCACAGACTTGCTACAATATGAGAGTAGTAGTCAACAATCACTTTACCTAGAGCCTTGTTACCTTTTAGGGTTACATTGCAACAGTTTATTAAGGTGAAGGTAAATAAGGTTTTATCTTCAGCCATTATAAGGGTACTCCCTTATATAAGCCATAAAGGTAGGTGCTGCCCCGCCGGGTATGGTTTTTGCACTGTTTTGGTCTGAAAACAGGTAAACACTTTGCCCATTTTGGTCTGGAATTGGGTATGGATATATCGATTTCAAGGGAACTACGGGAGTGTATGAACGTATTTATTGTTTCAATTCCAAATGAGTAAGGAAAGAAAAAGAAATCTGCGAATTTGAAATGAGTTTGAATAATTTTTTGTTTGTGCTCTAATCTAAGTAAGGCTGTATTCATTATGTATCCTACAGGGGGGGGGGGGGGGGGGGGGGGGGCAGAGGATTTTAGGGGGGTTCTCAAATTTTTAGAGCAAAAAAAGGGGGATGTGAAAATTGTTTAAATATCTCCTGGGGGGATGCTTATTTTTTGTAAGATTCTGTCTAGCTTTTGTAATAGTTTTAAAAAGTGAAAAAGGAAATGATATGCAAGGATTGTAAGCAACAAGGGTACCTCTATTGTTCTGAGAGACTATAGTACCTATTTTGAAGTTTTTCAAGCAGTGTGCCTGGCCTGTAGATGTAATGTTTCGATACAGTATAGAAAGTAAAACATCTAAAATGGAAACATTTAATGCAATCTCAGTCTAAGCAGTGCAACTTTATTGAATCAATGAATGCAAAAGAAAACAATGTAATTCGACAGTGCACAGTTTTATGAAATCGAACAACAAATGTGCGCTTAAATGTTCAATTGTTGGTTTTCACATGACGTCACTAAAATTCAAACTAAAAAAACTATTAATCCTACTGAGATTTTACTCTCACGATGCATTAGAGCAGCTGAAAACTAATTGTCAAACAAATTTTCGCTTCAAAAGGGGTCTTGGTTTTGTGATAGAGTACACTTGAATTTCTAAGCTTTTGCGTGACGTGGCATTTACATGACGGCCAAGAGAGCTGTCATGTAGGTTAAAAAAATGACTTATTTCAGGAAATTTTGCCATCTAAATAGTTCATGTACTGGAAAAAGTATTATTTTAATGTTTATGAGTTTCTCGAAGAATAAATTCACGCTTTTGTAGCAAAACTCAGTAACAGATGTTTCTGTTGGTTTCCGTCCGCCATGTTGGAGCTCATCCAGGTGAGCACCAGCATGGCGTCTCCATACAAATCTCTATAAATTTGGGTAAAACATTTCTTCGGATATCTCTTATACGAAGTATTCCTCTGACCTGAATCTTGGCAAGGGTCTTTCCCTATGTACCTCCTTTCATTTTCCAGTTATTGAATGGTTTTGATTTCTATTTTCATCTATTTTGAATGGCATGACTGTGCTGAAAACCAGCAGTGAATTTTCTGTACCAGTTTGAAAGGGGTCCACATGCACCCTGTGCACCCCCTGCTATATCTGCCACTTGTCAAGACAACAAATAATTAAGCCATTAAGGTTTAAAAAGATATGACCATAAAATGTAGAACATTGTCATTTTCACTCATCTTTGTCATTATCCTCAACACTGTCAATCTCATCAGTCACCAACATCATTGTCACTATCATCATCAGCAGCAGCCTTGTCACCAGCAACATTGTTATCCTCATCATTGTCATCCTCATCATTATTGTCATCATCATCAATATCCTCCGCATCGTCATCCTCCAGTGCACATGTCGCACTTAAGAGGAATGATGCTGAACGGCCGGAAAACGAGGGTGAAGAGGATGGCAACAGCGGAGATGAATCCGTGGATGAGTGTGATAGTGAGAGTGATGATGATGACGAGATTGTTGCTTTTGTCAACGAGAGTGACAGTGAAACGGAGGTTCCTGTCAATACTCCTGGTAGTACTCGTACACGAGCTGGCAGGCTATCTATACCTAATTCACGCTACTTAGACTGGCTGGCATAGGTATGAAATAAACAGTCAAAGCTCTGTCGATTTTCTTATTAAACATGTCTCTTGAAATTTCAGACATATATAGTGTACTATTATACAGATATTTATTTTGATATTTCTTGTGAGGGAGGGGGGGTATTCATTTTTTGGCTGATTGCTTGGGGGGGATTATGAAAATTTGTATGGACCTTGGGGGGGATATAAAAAACGAGCCGCTGAAAAAAAATCCTCTGCCCCCCCGCCCCCTGTAGCATACATAATGAATGCAGCCTAATGATAACATAATTTCTGCCTAAAGGCCAGGTCTGAAAATGGGTATGGAATTTAGACGTCTAGTCTGAAAATGGGTGTGGAAAATTACATTTTTTGGGCTGAAATCGGGTCAGGATTTGAAGAACTGGGTGGCACACCCCCACCAAGAATTCCCAGGAGTACCCCCCCCCCCCCCCCCCAGGGCTAACAGTGAAGGTTCTTTCTTTGCTGTTGTGATCCATGATGGTTAGACTTTCATGCAGCTTAGATGATTATATAGAAGTGGTAGTACTGCCTCCAAGAAGTGGTCCTGCCTAGGATACTGTTCTGATGAGGCCCTGTTAGGGTAAAGTTCTAACAAGTGACATGGCTTTGAAACAGCAACATAAGACTAGGTGAAATGGTGACAAACAATATAAAGATGGGTTAAACACCGATGACAAGGACATGGCCTACTCCTCAAAACACAAAATGACCATATTTAATTAGAAATTCAGACAAGGGACATACGTACCACCCCTCTCCCACAAGGGGGCCTCCCTAATATGACAAATTATTCAAGTCCCATGCAACAAAGGCCCTCCCAGGCATTAACCCTAGCATGCCTGAGAAGTTCACTCGATTTAAACTTTCCAGGCATGCCTTTAGCCTCCCACGCAGACATTCTTAGGGGTTCGTCACGCAATCATTCCTCTCCCCACGAACGTTGGTGGTGACGAACCCCTAAGAATGTCCACGTGGGAGGCTAGAATGCCTTTGGCAAAGACCTGTGATGTTTCTTTTTGCAAGCAGTGTACAAGTACATGTATGTCCTCATTTGCCTAGTCCCTATACAGCATTTTCCCATCACCCAAAATGCATTAATCATGCAGAATAGTGGGAGGCCTAGAAACTAGCCAATGTCCTCATATGACGAAACAGTATCCCAGGCGGTGCCAGCAGCTATGTCGCAGGTTGGTCAGCGAGTAAATGAGAACCAGACTTGACATAACTCTTTCATATAACTAATAAATATTAAGCCAAACAATTTACTAATCAAATATCTCTAAATACCTGCAGAGTTTCCAAAGCCCACCACTACTACTCTCTTTCCTTCAAACTTCTTCCATGTCCTGTACTCCTTACTATGAATGACGTCACCATTGAACCTATCCATGCCTGGAGGAATGTGTGGCATTCGAGGATCCCAATTGATTCCTGTACAAACCATAACAAAGTCGAACTCTTCCGTTTTTCCCTTGCCTAGTTTCTTATCCAAATAATGCACTCGCCATCGACCAGACTGATTGAAATCCGTGCATGGCTCCACTGATGTGACTTTTGACTCATAACGAATCTTCTCTTCCAGCCGGAACTGTTTGGCATAAAGTTGAAAATACTCGAGATACTTTTGCTGTGAAAGGTAGTTTGGCCAGTCTTTAGGTATAGGAAAATCGCTATAACAGCTCACGTGCTTGCTGGTGTTGGTGTTCGTAGAGTAAAACACACAGCCTCTTCGTTCGGTTTCTTCTGACAGATCCGTGTACTTCCAAGCGCCTCCAAGCCATGGATCTGATTCGAAAGCGACAGGTTCGAGACCTTCGTCTAAACAGCACTTGATTGCAGTTAAACCTGCCGCTCCAGCTCCAATGATAGCGACTGTCTTTTGCATATTGCTTCACTGACCTTGATAACCCGGCACCCGACGCCAATTTTTTAAACAACCTGAATCATTGAATCACGCGATTTTCAGGGTCAGAAACTGAACCCTAGTTTCCAGACTCATGTATTGAAAACCGGCCAAAAGCGGCCATGTATTCTCCGATGTGTTTTCCATGTTTTCTGTTTTCCCGCTGGAGAATTTACAAACATGACAACACCGTGCTTGAGAAAGAATGGAAAATGCAGCACGAAGGTTTATAGATCACACTAGGGCACAAAGGAATGTTGGTAGTGCAAGAGGGGAAGATACTTTTCGTGGTCAATACAGCCCTATGGTAAGTAAGTGGCCCGGTTCAAGTGTTCAAAGTCTGCAATGTTTCTTGCTGACCACTGCCTTGAGTATTAAAAAGCTTAGTCTGATCTTCTGCAAAAACAAGTCTGTAGGTGTTTCAAATAGCAAGAGATGCTTGACCTTTTTGTAACATCTCTAGAATAATTCTCAAAACACTTTGTCCATAAATAACTTGTTCTCTCATCCTGTAATGTATTGGAGATTTCAAAAAATGCAAGTGTTTTGATTTGACATTTGATACACACAAGAATTATTTTTCTCTGGAGACCTGATTATGCAGTGTTTCTAGTTTTGCAGAGATGCCAACCTCTGGAGACCTAAAATCGGGAGACTGTCTTTTTTTTTTACTCCCCCCCCCCCCCCCCCCCACGAAAAATTGACCCAGCCCCCAATGGGAATGACTTAGGACATTATATGGCGTCTTACATGATGTACATACTATCAAAATTCGAATGCTAGAAATAATCTTTGTCAATGACAAAAATGCCCCAGAAACCGTACTGCGAATAAGTCTGTTTTATTTTTTACTAAGTATTCCATATTTATAGTGGACGTAAAAAGCGGGAGATTTATGTACCAAAGCGGGAGAGTGGGAGACGAGGCAAAAAAGTGTAAGTCTCCCGCCAAAAGCGGGAGAGTTGGCATCACTGGTTTTGTGTTATTTACAATTTTCACATAGACCATAATGCACCTTGTTTACCCCCTCCCTCTCCCCCACCCACACACACCCTCCCTCCCCCCCCCCCACACACACACCAAATTGTGTTTCCAATTTCTACTGGGTATTACGGTCAGTCTGAGTCATCCTGATAGAGAAATTGAAAACAGTGGTTATGCAAAATGATTAGGGGAAAACAAGGTGCATTATGGTCTATGTGAAAATTGTGAATTTTAGATGTATTGTTTTACCACTTCCCAGGGGGAAGGGTGGTGCCTTGTACATTTTTTATTTGCGGTGTCATTCTGGTACTTGAGACCACACATGGTTCCATATGCATATGAACCCTTTATCAAACTTGTCAACCGGAAAACATTTGGCCAAATTTTAATCATCTGTTTAGAACTGTATATTACTTTCAAACTCAGAAAACCATGAACGCCTGAAAATTTTCAAGAAAGTTGATTGTGTACTGGCCAATCACAATAAAGTTTAGGACGTGCGAGGAAACCTCAAAACCACAAAAAAATTACCGTTGCTGTTTGCAGTTAGTTATCTCACGCCTTATTGGCTTACTTCTCGTAACACAATAACATTCCATAAATATTTCTGAAGTTGACGATGTTGTGAGTTTCACAGTAATAAATGTAACAATAGAGATAACAGCAAGCATCTGGGGATGAACTCATTACACCTCAAAGAGGTTCTTGACAACTTTGTATGCCTCATACCTGGGGATAGGGGTACTCCCACATAACAGTGACTGGGATGCTCGTTGTCTTGTTTAGGGGTGTAAATTGCAGATTTTGGTCTCACCTGGGGTGTTTAGGATGGAAAGTCACGATATTTGCCCATTCAGCTATCACTTAGGGCTGTGCATAAGGAAATTTACAAATGCTGTGACATCTGTTTCAGTATTGTCTCTTTTAGGGGTCAGTTTAAGCTTGAGCCACACCCACGTTGGTTTCCCTTAGGGGTTTAATTTTACTTTTCCGATGAGCATCCCGGTCACTTTTATATGGAAGTCCCCAGGGCCTCATGGTATATCTCACAATAATTGTGACACCATGTTACCAGCTCTTGATGGTTAATGTAGGCTGCTTTCCACATTTTGGTATTTTAAGCCTGTTTTCCTGCTAGGATGACAAAATATACACTTTTGTTCTTCTTGTTGATATTTTCAACTTGACCAATGATAAAAATGATCATGGTTTTTCAGTTACTGACTGAAAAACATCGTTCTTATTCCTCACATTTTTTATTATTGCACAATACTCAGGGTATTAACTGAGGAATGAAGGTGCAAACCTTGTCCTGCAAATGGCTTAACCTTTGTCACAGTCCCATCTCCAAGGAGAAGATGTAAAAATAGTGTCCCCAATTATTGATGATTTTTTCTTTCACCATGCATTAATAGAGTGAGGAGCCAGATCATGGACCGCTGCATTCATCACAAAGGGTTAATGTTACCCCTGTCTTTGATATTCCAAGGACAGCAACTTCAAGAGGAAGTTCAGTCTCAAGGTAAATATTTAGCAATTATTGGACTAGGTCGAGCAAAATATTGTGATTTGTCAGTGGCGGCAAATAATAATTATTGATCTGTGAGACACTGACAAATCACGATATTTTGCTATAACCGAGTTCAATAATTAGCAATTATTGGACGAGGTTGAGCAAAATATCGTGATTTGTCAGTGGCGAGCAGATCAATTATTATTTGCCGAAGCCAAAGGCTGAGGCAAATAATTGATCTGCGAGACACTGACGAATCATGATATTTTGCGATAACTGAGTTCAATAATTGTTTTATCATTCGATTCCTGAGTTTGTTTTTTTAATAAATAATATCTTCGGAAAGCGGTTAGCGCGTGCTGCCTTCCAGGAGTAATGACAGAGATCACATAAACGAGCAAGGAGCAAGCGTGGTTTCATCTACGCATGAGCAGAATAGTATTTGCAGCCAAAAAAAGTTGAACGACATTGCGCATGAGCACACCATTATTTAATTTGTAGGCAGTTATTTGCAGGTCACGTGGTGAGCTCTCGGCCAATGAAAAGGAAGAAACATTTGCATCAAATGATAATAATTATTGTTTAATCATTCAGTCACTGAGTTTGTTTTTCAATAAATAATATCTTCAGAAAGTGGTTAGTGCGCGCTGCCTTCCAGGAGTAATGACAGAGATCACATAAACGAGCAAGAAGCAAGCGTGGTTTCATTTACGCATGAGCAGAATAGTATTTGCAGCCAAAAACAGTTGAACGACATTGCACATGAGCACACCATTTTTTGTAGGCAGTTATTTGCAGGTCACGTGGTCCGCTCTTGGCCAATGAAAAGGAAGAAAGATTGGCATTGAATGATAATTTATGATAATTATGTGCAATTATTGCTTGAAGGATTGTACTTAATGACATTCAGAGTGGTAGTTGATCCTTTACAGTAACTGGTTGTGATGACTGGGGTAAAAAAATATTTGAATTCATTTAGTTGCATAGCCTGCTAACCCAGACATATTTCTGGTTGAGGCTTCTCTCCACCCAAAAACATTACTTTTTAGGTGGAGAGAAGCAATGACCACAAATACATCTGGGTTCACAGGCTATTGATTGCTTTAATAATTATTCATCTTTCTCTCTTTAGTTCTTGTGACTGTTATACCAGTAGTCCTAAAATGTCTGGAAACTATGCGATGTGAGTCACCTTAAATAAAAGAATAGTATATATCACTGTCTGATTTTTTTATAGGAGCACATTGATGACACTTCACAGTTCAGTTTCCAGTGGTAAAGACAGGGATGTCATAATAAGTGAATACTTTGATGAAACAGGCTTGGTAAAAGTAATAGAAACTTGGATCAAACAACTGAGTCATGAAGTAGAATTACCTTACAATCCATATCCTGCACTGGTACAGCAGGCAAGACAACACACAGAACAGTACGTCATTTCTTTTTTGTACCTTTAATAAAAGATTACTACCATCTAGTGTATAGTACCTAAATATTATAGAAATGAGATCTTAATTTTCAATGCTACTGTGGAAATGTCAGTTATCTGGCAAGTGACTTAACTGCAAAGTTTGGAATATTTTATGGTGTTATTTCTGTGATCAATAATGTAGACTGAGAATTTCTTTAGTTACCTTGACTGAAGAAAATTAATTAATAATAATAAGATTTAGAATGCCAAAGTTTATTGTTATCTGTCAATAGTAAATTTAATTTTGTCAAGTGTAAATTAAAGAAACTTCTTAATAAATCATTTTAGTATAATTACATCGATGACTATCAAAAATAGAGCGCTGTGATTGGCTAGGAGCTTCGCACTATCCCACTATAATCACCGCGCGGTGATTATAGCATTGAAGGCTAGCAGTTTTCAAAATGGCAGCCAGATTTTTTGATGTTTCAGGGTCGGAAATTGATCAATAATTTTATTTTCTCCAATAGTCATCAATGTAATTATACTAAAACAATTAGTCGCCTCAGGCGACGTGAATATTGGCGAATAGTCACCTCGACTTCGTCTCAGTGACTATTCGCCGATATTCACGTCGCCTTCGGCGACTAATTGTTAAATATTAACTTTTATCAATTAGGTATCACATGTTTGAAGAGGACATTGGAACAATCAAAGAGAAATTAGGTAACTTATAGGGCTCCTAAAACACAGTCAAAGCTTTATTCTTTCTAGTATACAAGGATAACAATAGATTGGGTTGTTTCTTGGCAGTGACATACAATACCACTGTCACTACTATCTTGCACTATAAACTAAGTCCAAAGAGTGGCCAACATCAATTTTCTCCCAACAAAATTAGTACATAATCAAGGGAATAGGTTGTGAGAACTGGTTGAATGATCAGCAAAGGGGAAATCCTTTGATCTTTTATCACATTCTCCCAACTAATTCTCTAAGAAAATGTATAGAAAACTGTCTGGAGAATTAATTTGTATGTAGACATTGGGGCTTCAAGGGTTAAGCCCCATTATCCACATTTAAATTCTCCAAACTGATCTCCAATGAATCAGTTGAGAGAATTTATTTAAAGATCAAAGCATTAAATTCCCTTTAGTGATCATTTTATATTGTTCAGGGCCCAGTTGTTCGAAGGCCGATTAGTGCTTAACCCGGGTTTTTCTTTCTTGTGTTCAAAAGCATTTTCTCGGATAATTATTTTCTTTGTTATTTTTAGCGCTTCCAATCATCAACTTTTGGACAAAAAGAATTAAAACAGAAATGCTCTTTAAGCTTTCAAATCTGAATTCAAATCTTGCACTAAGCCAGGGTTATCTTAACCCAGCTTTGAACAACTTGGCCCTGTTAACCTTTTCTCCTGATGCTGCTAACTCCTGGGACTTTAAGGGTTAATCATTACTTTTTAAAAATTCACATAATAAGCAGTGATTTTGTTACCTCGGTGTCCTGCATTCCTGACACATAAAAATCCCCAAAGATGCAAAATAATTTGTGGTATGTGTCCTGTAAGAAGCAAAGATCCATTGATCAATCTGAAGATGTTTTTGAAGAATATCCTGTTTGTGCACGATTTCTGTGGGTGTTGTTTAACAACACATATTTCTTTGTTGTGCTTTCTGTGCTTTTTAGCAGAGCTCCCACGCGCATGAAGCGCGTGTGGGACAGAGCCTCAAAAGGTCAACCTCTTTTTATTTGGTTGTCATGTGATTGACCGAGCGTATGTATGTACGCGTCTACAGATTGTAAGGGTGGGGTAGGGGAGACTATCAAAAGGGAGGGAGGGGTGTCTCAGGTGTGTCTTGGCAAGTCCACACCTTGTATATTGGACATTCACAAAATGGTCAATTGACAACTGTCAAAACAGGATAGCCACTGACCAGTATCACATGACATATTGCAGGCTCATGTGTCACTCATCGAGGTGATATGATTTATTTGGAAGCTGTCTGCTGACCAGTTAATTGTTTTACTAGATCACAATCAATGTTCAATCTCATACTTTCTAGCTAGTTTGAGAGTGCAGGAAAACTGATAATGCACACACATTGGACATCAATGCTGTGACCTATTGACAGCTGTCAAAACAGGGTATCTGCCAGCTATTAGGGACCTTAAGCAGTCAGGATTAGTTTGTGGACGACGACGAGAGAAGACGAGTGAGGTCTGGGTCGAGAACGTCGTCCAAAGCGGGAAAAATAAATGTTTAAGCAAGCTCCCGTCTCGGCTCGTCACCGAAGTAGGTAGACTGCACTGAATGGCTTCGTTTAAAGAAATACGAGAGTTACTTCTTCAGTTTAGCGATGAGAACAACACAATTAACGAGGAAGAACTTTTCCTACTCTCCGAAGGATTTAAATCAGTAAACCGTTTATCAAATGAAAAGGTTTGAATCGAATCAATCGAGAATCAAACAGTACAGAACTGGTTTTGTTGTCCTATACATTTTACAGGAGTTAATTGCTGGAGGCAAGATTTCCGTACAGTCCCATTCATTTATCTACTACGGATATATGACTCTATTCACGTTGATCAAGTTTACCGGACACAGTATACACCTATTTCAATTACGGTTGCTCCCGTGAACCATGTTTCATAGCCTGCAGTGCACTATGGTAAACCCTTTTGTAGCAGGAAGTTTTAATTAGTCTTGTTCACGTTCATTGAAATAAAGGAAACCATTTGTGAAAAGGCAATAGAAGCATCAGCAGCGTTTGCTTTCTAGGTTTTTAGTTGGTTTTTAGGCTTGTTGTGGGCACATAATTTATAATAATAATGCACCGCGGGCTATGAAACATGGATCATGCATCATTCTTCTCTGAAGCAACCTTATTTGAAATAGGTGTATATGAAATGTAGTGAAAATCTTGCTTTCGAGAGGCAGACATGTACATCTCAAAACACAGAAACAAAAAAAAAAACAGTGTGGATGAAAATTCTTTGAGAGATTTTCCTTGGAATTTTTAACCGGTTTCTTTCATGCAAGGGTCCCGAATATCAACGCCTTTTCCTTTTCGAGTTAAATAGTGCTTCTGGAAACGGATTACAGTTCAGAAGCATTTAAGGAGAACATAAACATTTTAAGTTGCTGGCTTCGTGAGAACACTTCCGGTCGGTGTCCACTCGGCTCGTCGTCTAGGTTGCTTAAGGTCCCTATTAAAGGCAGGGAAGACAGTTGCTTTTGACTTTGCTCACCATGATCACGTGTTGGTCACGCTCTTCGTCCAATTTTAATGTTCCCTGCTAGCAGAGGTCTCTCACGACGAGGCAAAAATGAGAGAAAGGAGAGAGACCTCTGCCGGTTTCCGACTCGTTCAACCAGTGATGTTTTTGTCATGTGCGACACAACCCACAGAACCGGTTTGCACGCGAAACTTCAAGAAGTGTCAAGAACTCCACAATGTCGCAAATTTGAGGCAAGCGAGGATGTCCGTTAAACCAGCTGAGAGTCTCGAAAAGATGGTAAATGCCTTTTATGTGGATTACAATTCAAAATAAGAGGACAAATCACTTGGAGTTACCTTTGTATTGGTGGTCAAAACAGAAATACTGAACCTTAGGAAAACTAAACCTCTTGAGTGGAAAAGATTCATTGGCAACATTTTCTCATCGTGGATAACTCAGAGGAAGGAGATTGCTGAATTCATTACTGGCTCTTCCAAACAGGCATCACCCTACAATTAAATTTACGGCTGAAATATCTGATAAAGAGATTAATGTTCTGGATACAACTGTTTACAAAAGCAAGAGATTTCACAACCAAGGAATCCTTAACATCCATGGGCAAAGCCCTTAGACTTCTGAGAACTAACTCCTCAGCTAAATCTTTCTATGAGAAAAATCTACAACTTAAAAAACACTTTCGAGCTAGAGGTTACCCTCATGAAAAAATCCTCTGAGGTTGAATTTACTGAACGGAAGTCGGCTATACAAAAGAACAATGAAGTGCAAAAGAAAATTCTACCTTTTTGTTATCACATACCACCCTGCTTTGTCAAACCATAAAAACATCTTAATGAGCAAATGGCATTTAATTCAAAAGTAACCACTACTGAGAAAAATATACAACGAGCCTCCCATCATTTCCTACAAAAGAGCAAAATCGCTGGAAGATATCCTTGTTAAAGCAAAACAATAAGGTTACGTATCACACTATCACGAGGTTATGAGTCATGGTTAGCCTGTCAACACCTTCCATTGTGGGCTCAATTATTGTCATCATTCAGTCTAACAGGGCACACGCATTACACATTAAATGAAACCGGTTTTGAAACCGGTAAGTTTCGACCAGAAATCTGGTCGGCGGCTTCATCAAACAACACTTCGGAAGCCAGCAGAGGTCTCTCTCCTTTCACTCATTTTTACCTTGTCGTGAGAGACCTTTGTTAGCAGGGAAATTTTTATACTGTGATTGGTCAAAATTTGACAGTTGAGTTCATGCGGAAAATTTATGCAGCATCTTGAATCTTGTTTACTTTGACAGCTGAAGCTGACAGAGTTTTGTGTCAACTTGTGATGTTTTTAACTGTCTTTTTCTACTGGATGCACAAAATGAAATTCAGCTGCTATCAGGAGTCTTCTGTTATTCATGGCTAGTTTGTTTATAGGATTTTTGGCTGAGAAATATGTCACTCGTCAAAGTTGGAAATCTAATTTCGGATCGCATCGTTTTCGTTTTTCACCTTGCTTGATGCATAAGAGGGTTGCAAAGTCTGAAGCAATACTGGCCTTACTTCCCTCAAAAGTCACATGAATGTGCTCTATAGTTAACTGAATTGTGGAATACAAGTTTATTGTTTGATTTAAATGAAAAATTTATTAATGGGAGCCTCGCTTTTAGCCCTGGCTAAATCTATATATTATTTCAGTAAACTGTAACACAGAGTTTTGGAGTCTGTCTTCAGATTAGCTATGTGGTTTCGTAAAGATCAAGGGACTTGTGTTTTTGAATTGGGACTCAATGGTTCTGGATTGAGACTCTTGATTTTTCACAAGATGAGTCCCAGGATGCACCATAACTATTTGCAACAAAATCACTGTACAAGGTCTGTCTTAAAAAGTTAGCATCCAGGTCGGCATATTACAGTGTATGAAAAAATTGTCTTTGTAGGGCTGATTTGTACAATGTAGTTGTTAACCCATTCGCCCCTGAACCACCTGTAACCACCCATGCGGATCCATGCCCTTTCTACCCCTCGTGACGTCATCAGTTTTAATGGTCAAGGCCAACTTTGTCCGCTAACTTGTGCAGTCAAGTGAAGAGATCTTTCAAACCATACCAGAATGAGCACAATTCAGTCAAGGACACCAGAGAAAAAGGAAAAAAACCATGTAAGATTGACCTGTAAATCTCCATGAAAATCTTGTTCCATTGTCCACCTACCTTTCCTTTCACCTAATCCTAAGATCCTAAAAGCTTTCGTAAAAACTCTTCCCATCAAAAATGAAGCCTACTAAATGCCCAGCAAGAGAAAAAAAAATGAGCAAGAAAAGCGAAAAAAAAGAGGGGAGGAGAGAAAGCAAAAAGTAAAAGTCAAGACTGCTGTGTCACTTTTAAACCCTCGAAATTTTGCTTTCTGCGCTGCCCGAACTTCACAAGCTGATATTTTGCATCTGGATCAGAAGGCCGTAAAGTGTACGACCTGTAAACAGGTTTGTGGTAAGTTTTAGCTCTTTATAGCATGACAGTGACCAGAAAACCACTCAACTAGCTTCAAAACGTGTGTTTTGGCAAAATCTCCAGGAGCGAATGGGTTAAGAAGTCACTCTAAGCCACTGGGTATTACCCAGCTTATTATTCCTTGCACATTTTTTGTTGGTGGTTGCTATTGCAGCTGTTTTTCTCATTTTTCATTGTAGAAGGTGAGGTATTCAGCATTGGTGGGTATGTCTTTCGCACCCAAGACAGTCCAGCTCGTTGGGGTCTACAAACAATACTTCGTGCTATTGATACTGAGTCTCTAACACAGTATGACTGGCTTTTATCAAGCATGAACACTGAAGTGTCTAACGATGATGCTGAGGATTATTCAGTAAGTTTTAAGTTTGATTTGATACAATAAAAGGCTGTCACTAGGTTATAGATATAGCAATTTATTTCTTTTTTCAGTATGTCGTCCAGAAACCCTTTCCAATACTGGCTGGCTCGTGTATATTTGCGGGATCACTATATCCAGTAGGGGAGGAGGATAGCATCAATGTAAGAATGGAATATAGTATCAATGGACCTCAAGAAAATTATGTAAGTTTCACCTGTTCCCTGAATGTCTAACTTCAGTTGGCAGACTTAGTGGTCTCTGTTATAAGACATAATTGGGTTTTCTGTTTCATATCATTTATTGCATAGCTTGTCTTATGTTAAAGTTTGTATGATCAACCTCTCCTGTGGATGGGACTGTTACTTGAATCTGCTTTCAGACTGTGCATTTGCCAAACTTGTTGCAAATCAAAAGACAAAGAGCCTTAGAAGAGAGACAATGTTAGGACGAACCATTTGAAGCAATATTTTGCTGTTTTGGTTTGATTCAGCTGTAGGGAAATCCAAACAATTTATGGCAGTTGATCTGAATATGGGTGAAACTGGGTTGTCCAAGAAAAACCTCTTGTGAAAAGTAAGTTAGTGATGATGATGATGATGATGGCTAGGAGAAGAAGTTAGTATGATGATAATGATGGTGATGGCTTACAATGACTTCATGTGTTGGCGATGATGATGATGATGAGGAGGAGCACAAGGATAGCAGTGCAATAATAATGATGATGGCTTGATGATGATTTGATGTGTTGGCAATAATAATGATGATGATGATGATGATGATGTAATTTCACCTCCTTAGTTGCATGGAATTTTAGTGCATGTATTTTTTTACATGAAAACATTTAGAGAGAGATATATTGCCACCCAATAATGAATAATGCAATTTACCCCTATGCTGTGAGCACCATTAGCCCTGCAAATTGTGATCTACTGTAAATTTATTTGTTATCTTGAATTGCTGTTGTTCGTTTGGTTTTTCATTTGTTCTATTAGGCAAATGAATTATTTGCCAAAGCTGTGTGGAATGACATTCAGATGATGCAAGAGGCTGAAGTTCACCTTTTACTTGGTATTGAAAATAATATTGTTTGTATTAGGCAACCAAATCAGTTGTAAAAATTTCAAGTGGCAGAACTGAGCTTTTTTACCAAAAAAAAATTATAGCAATTATTATGTTATTCTTTTTTGTGTGTTGTCTTGACTTTGACACTACTTACTCTGAACGTAAGAATGAGTATAGAAAATCAAAACAGGGGAAGATAGATAAGCTCTTTCCTCTTCAGTATAATTATGAGGTTTAGATTGAACTAAATTGTAGAATTTGTACCACAAAATGGCCCATATAAATAGTTCACTGTTGTTTTCCATAAAGTAGACTAAGATTTGACTTAAATAAGATCTGACCTTATGACCTACAGCTTTTATAAGCTTGCATGCATAACAGTTGTCAACTGTAACAGGGCTTTCCATGTAAGGATTGCAAATCTTGTACAGTGTAACTCCTTGTGAACTCAATAATATCAAAGAAGGTGGAGGGTACAACTTGAGGTCAAGCAAAGGACTCCTCCTACAAGCTGCAAGAGTTGTTACTCTTACCACACTTGGTGACTGCGCCTTCTTGGCTGCGGCACCAAAACTGTGGAACAGCTTGCCCGTTCATATTGTAATGAGGAAAATTTTAGTACTTTTCAAATATTGCTCAAGACACATTTTTTTAAACTAGCTGTGTATTGGTCCAATAGATATTTTGTAAATTTTTTATCCTGTAGTGTTAACTTTGTATAGTTTTTTGTTAGTTAATATGCTTTTATATGTGATGTATGTTTGGTCATAATTATGTACATGTAATTTGCACAATATAAGTAATAAATTTATTATTATTATTATTAACTCTGGCCAAGCAAATATTTTTCCCTGAAAATCTTTGTTTTCCATTGAATTTGGAAGGTGTCACTCTTCCAGTGGAGAATGTACATCACAGGGGCAATTGGGTGAAAGAATTTTGGACATCTAGTAGCATTGATGAAATACAGGTTTGATTTTTTTATTTTATAGGCCTAAACAGCCTGCTTCAAAGTAAAATATAGTACTGGTAATAATTTATAATACATCTTTATTTGACAGAGAACAGCTCTAAAGACTTCCCAGTTAACTTATTATCTTGTGCAATCATCACTTAATAGCAAATTGAAATATTTTTAGACCAAGTGGATAGTTATCACAGTTTGTTTAATAGTTCGTTGTTTTCTCTAAAAATAATTAATTTCTTTATCGTGAAAGTCCACTTTGCTGGCTGCTTTATTATGTAGTTGAACATAGCATTTAAAACCCTCAACCACCAGGCCCCGGTTGTTCAAATGTCGGATAGCGCTATCCAGCGGATAAATCACTATTCGGCGGATAAATCACTATCCAGCGGATAAGTATTACGGAAATCAATTACGCTATCCGCTGGATAGTGATTTATCCGGTGGATAGCGCTATCCGACGTTTGAACAACCGGCGCCAGGAGGCAAATCTGTTGGCCAGTTATGAGGAGGACAAAGGAGTTGAACCCAGGCCTCCTGAGGACCATAACAACTCCAGTTAGTGGCCAGAGGGAGATTGGGGAAAAGTTGATAATTGGACATAACAGCTGCATTCTGCCATTTAGCCCAGTCAAAGTCTTTATTTGAATTTTATTTCATTTTTAGCAGTTACAAATGACATTTGGTTTTATGCAAGTGGCCCCTGACCATGCAGTCATGCTTCCTCCCTTTTTTGCCCATACTGTTATGTTAATGGTGTGCTGTGAGTAGTTGATCCCATTTGATCTTCTGCCAGTATTTATTTGTTCCATGCTCTTTGGTCCAATTCTAGTTGGGGATCATTCGGACGAAGTTGACACTTACCTTTGCTTGTCTTTTCAGTCAACCTTCTCTGGTGACAGATGACGTATTTGCATCATATTTGGTTTCTTGTATTATTTTTTCTTTTTCTCTAAAGGATCAGTTTTTAATACTACTCAGAACTGCTGCTGCTGCTCAGAAATTTCCAGAAGCTCAGGTATTCTTTGAACAATACTATTTTTCTTAAGAGACCGATATACCTGCCTTCATACAGATCACTTCATCCAATTTAACTTGACCATAAAGCATAAGCACTTGTGAAGAACTTTCTTGGCATTTAAAATCATTTTGATTTTTATTGTGAATACCTTGTGGGAGCCTCTGCAGAGGGTTGTGCCTATTATGACAGAAAAACAAGCTATCAGCTCACTATTTGCTCCCAGAACATGCTGTAATAAATTTTCCCTTGACTCACTCTGATGACTTACAGACTACGTAGTGATGTCAAAGTAAGGCAGGAACACCCTTAACAGGAAGTTCAGAAATGCAGTTGACCCAGATTTAATGGATTGGGAATTCTTTCGTGTGAAGCTCCGCAATTTTACTGTTCCAAAACAGGGCTAAGCTGGAAATTAGCTAATCCGGCGTAAAAACTAGGTTTTATTTAGTAACTTGATAAGGTCAGGATGCCACCCCTGTAAACTCATCAACAGAGAAGAGCATGGGAGGAACGGGGGCTGGAATGGGTGGTGGAACCACGAACTGCAGCTCAGTGCAATGCGTAACCTTGACAACCCTGAGATTGGCATCCACCTAGGTACATGTACCATCACACTGCTAACCAGTGGAACCTAACATATACTTACCATAGGTGAGAGAAGGGAAGGTAGCAGGAAAACACTAGCAGTGATAGGAAACGACACGCAAACGTAATGACTTGACCTTGAGAGAATGGATGTAAAAAGACCCTAGAGCCCCTTTGCCTCGAGTTTAACTTAGCCTAAATTTCTTTTAGCCATCTCAATAATAATAATATTCAAAAATTGATGTTTCAAGTACTAGCCATCATCACAACAAATTTTCATATATTAAGGCAAGTTTATTTGTTTGTGTACCACTACTAATGTCTTTTTGAGTTAAAACTTTGTCACCCAGGGTCAATTATGCATACGTGCCATGCTTTTCTAACTTATGAGCCTCTGTGGGTTATATCTTATGAATGACCTTTTAAAGGAATCTTCTTCAACAGAATATTTGGAGGGAACTATTTCTTTCTCTGGGATTCTAAAAATTTTATAGTAAAACTTACTTTTCTTTCAGTGCATGTTCAAGTTGCAGCCTGAGAGTAGACTGTACAGAAGAGGTCACAAACAATACCACTTAAATTTTTTAAAGACAGAAGAAGGAAGGTAATGATCAGGATTAGCTTTTTGAAATTTGTTAATCTACCAAAACTTTTATTGCTATGAGATTTAGCACATACCTTATAATACAAAATTAGTGCTTCATTGGATTCGCACCAAATTATAAAATTTGGATCAATTTTAGTTGCAGTAATTTCTTTGAGCATTGTGTTTTGTGACTTAAATTATGTAACTTGCATGTCAAGCATTCCTGTCACTAGTGGACTGATAAATTCATGAATGGAAAAATGATTCAGTTTGTTGATTCAATAAACCATTCATCAAATGAATAATCTAATAGTCAAATTGGACCTCAATTCAATAATATTAAAATGTTGATTTGGTTTATGAACAAAATCTACCTGTTCTTTATTCTTGTCTGTTGTGTTTAATCATGTTTGGTTCCCTTTTCCTACCGTTTATGATTGCGTTTTTCATTGCCTTTAATCAAAATAACAGCTAAAATAGACAGACCGCAAATGCAAAATAACTGATAAAGGCCGAGGATCAAAATCCGCCAATCATCGCACATACACTGACCTCAGTTTGACCATCGTGTTTTCTAAGAGGTCAGGTCCGTTGCACTGACTACTCAGCAAAATTGCATACATGTAACAGTTTGTTTGAGTTCGAACTTCAGAACTCTCCCGCACTCGACTCTTGGAAAAAAAAAAAGGAGAAAAAACAAAATTCTGAGGTCGACTTCTGAAAAGTGTAGTTTTTCAAGAAACAGTAATGGACTCAAACATTTAATTTTTTTCAATCAAGGCTGAATGTGAATATTGGATTGTTCATTTTACTCGGAATGGATTATTGAATCAACAAACAAATTCATTTTTTTATTAATGAATTCATTAGTTTGTTAGCGATGGGAACGCTTGATCTGCTTTGACTGTAATTGTGACCTGGGAACGTATATCCCTAGTGATGTGTGTTCCCCTACCCAGGAAACACTTATCACTAGTGATATGTGATCCCCTACCCGGGAAACACATATCCCTTGTGAAATGTGTTTCCCCTACGTGGGAATACATATTCCTAGTGGTATGTGTTGCCCTACATATTTAAGTATTTAACTTGCAGATCATTTAGATACTAAACTATCATTTCCTTTGTCTGAAAATATTAATTTTTCTTTTTACTTGCCTTACTTCGATTCAAGTTACCTTCCGGTAATAATATTGTTAATTATAAGTAAATATGCAAGTGGTTTATTTCGTGTAACAAAGTTTATGGACTCTTTTGTTAAAGGTCAACATGTAGATCTTCAGTTCCTTATCAAAGTGCCCATGAAGGAGTATTTGTTAGCCGTTTCCATATCAAAGAGTATTTCTCCTGGTTTTCTAGCTTGGAACTAGGAACTCAACAGATTTCAGTGACACCTACAAATGCTACAAGTGAGTATAAAAGATAGTCATTTTATTGTCTGTCTGAGCTCTGAGTTAAGTCTACAAGAATTTTTTGGGCCAGGAGAAGATATAGTAAATTACAATATTTTACCCTGCAGACCAATCTGAGTTCTTGTGCCAATTAAGCGTGATACTGCCTTTGAGTCTTTATTTCAACCATTAAGCAGGTTTTAAAAGCATATGCTTTGATTCAATTGTTCCCTTGTTTCATTATATTACCATGCCCAAAATCAAAGGAAAATGAGATTTGAATGAAGGATTTCTGTCTGAACATTTTAATAGTCTGCATGTGTCAGTTTTGGCAGCAAAGTTGACTTCGGTACAAGAAAATCAAAGCATATCTTCCCCATTCTCTACGTGGTTTAGCACCTCCTCTGCCTCAATGCATGCTGACATGACGATTTTGACAAATTATTCCCACTGAAGGCATTGAAAATGAATCTACAGTGTTGACTTAAAGGTGGTCTATTGTAGGGGGAGGCAGGTCAAGGCGAAAAAAGGACACTTCAAGTAGGCAGCTACAGCCAAGAACAGTCAGCAGGATATCAAACCAGACTGGATCAACAGCTCATGGTGATTTGGATAGTTCCACAAGAGGTCCTTACAGTGAAGATATCTTGGACTCTGTACGGTAAGCGTACTATAACTAATCCACTTGCGGAAATAACAGCTGCATGTTTTATATTTTACAAGTATAATCATATTCCCTTCTTGCTTCACTTCTTAAAGATACCTTTCCCAGCGAAATAAAACAAGCAACCTCATTTCTAAGGTTTTTAACTGCTGCCCAGTTAGCTTAATTGGTCTGACTGCCAAGCCAGGTGATCTGTGACGTCATTGCGGGGGCCTGGGGAAAAAAATTTTAATGCCGTATCCCATAAACCAACGCGCGCACCAATTCAATTCAATTCAATCTGTTCCCGTCAGCTTTGGTTTATGGGATACGGCATTAAAATTTCTTTCCCCAGGCCCCCCCAATGACGTCGCAGATCACCTAGAGTGGGAGGCTGCTGTTTCAAACCCTGGTCAGATCAATACTCGAGGTCTTAAAATGATCGAGGACTCCTCGGAGATATTACTGCCCTTATTTATGATATCTGCAAATGGTTAGACTTGCTAGTCTTCTCAGGTAAGTATTATAACCATACTGGCCCCATATCAATACCCTTGAGCATATGATAAATTCCTAGGGGTGTTAAATAACCCTGAAATTGTTCGTAAAAAGCAGTGATTTTGTTACCTCTGCGTCCTGTGTAGTCTCCTTCGCAGCCGTTTTTAGGCTCGTCACGTCACGCAACCCTCCTCTTGCGTGACGTGACGAGCCTAAAAAACGACTGCGAAGGAGACTACGTCCTGTGTCCCTGACGCATAAAAATCCCCAAAGACGTAAAATAATTCATGGCATGGCGCGTCTAACAGCTAGGACGCAAAGATCGATCTACCTGAACATGTGTATTTTTAAAAATATCCGGCCTGTTCGTGTAATTTCTGTGGGAGTTATTATGGGTGTTGTTTAACAATGCATTTTTCTTTTAGCCTTTGTTGTGCTTTAAAATAGAAGGACTATATTTTAATTTCAGTTTACTGTAATAGAGAGTTTTGGGGTCTGTCTTCAGATTAACTGTCTGGTTACATAAAGGCCCAAGCATTTTCAATGTCGGACTCGTTTTTTTTTCAATTGGGGCTCATTGGTCCTGGCCTGCGTAGCAGGCGCTAGGAATAAATGAGCGCAAGAAAGAACGGGCGCGCGCAAGGGAGACACGTGATGGGAGAGGGAACGCCTGCCCGAAAGGCCCACGAAAATCGTCTCCCGCCTCCTATCCATATTACTTGTCAGTGCTGCGCGATTTGTCAAATTTTTGGACAGAAAACTGATCCCTTTGCGCGTTGAAACGCAAATTTGTGGGAAATTCTGCAAAATGTCGGTCGATTCGGCGGTGAATTGCAAGCAAAATCAAATCGCGGACCAAAACAAAAAGAGGGAAATCCTACTATTTCCTGTCGTGTATGCCAAAAAAAGTTGCGAATGTGATGATTACGTCCAGATAATCCCATTGGACTGATCTCCGAGATCTGATGTTGGATTACACTGGTAACTGGTGTGATAACGTGAATTGCAGCAAAACCTTCACCGCCTTGACGACCGCCTTTCGCCTGTGCCGGGAGTACAAACAACTGGAAAATTAAAAGCTCTTACCAAATCCTGTTGGAAAAACAGCAACAACATCCTTTCTTTTGAACAGATGGCGTAATGCACTATCTTGCTCTCGCTTTAAAATGAAGTGAAATCCCTTATTTTTTAGCGCTGCTAATACTTCAAGATTTGTATAAGTCGTCATCCATGCTAGTACAACTCCGTGTTTATTATAATAATTAGTCTCGTGTTTCCTTCGATTGACAGTAGGGAACTTTAGTATCGACGACGGCGACGACAGCGAAAACGTCACTTTTAAAATGAATTTGCGTTTTTTCAAACTGTATCACGCTTTTTCCAGTTCCCTGAAAATGTCAAATGTGGGCGAATTTCCCTGGAGTTGATTTCTTAGGGACCACACTCAAGTTTTGAGAGAGAAAGAAAAATCTCGTTTTCGCTTGTTTACGTCCTCCATAAAACGTGAAATTAGGCATTTTCACGCCGTAGTCGAGCAGTGACGGCAAAGAAATGTACAAAAAAGCGTGATGCACGTGCAGAGTTGTTGTTTTGCTAATCAAACCTATTGCTTTTTTGACGTTCTTGCTGCCGTCGCCGTCGTCATTACTAAAGCTCCCTAGTTTCTCTCCCAGCGCGGTTACTCTTTCCCTCGAGAGCCTCTGGACCAACTGGAAATATCCGCACTCACAGAATGCGAGTTGAAACGCTTTTCGTGGGCTTTTCGGGCAGGCCCTCCCTCTCCCCTCGAGTGTCTCCCTCGCGCGCGCCCGTTCTTTCTTGCGCCCACGCAGGCTACATTGGTTCTGGACTGGGACTCACGATTTTTCACAAGCTGAGTCCCAGGACTCACCATAACTATTTGTAACAAAATCACTGAAAAAGTAGGGGACATAGTCCCCAGTGTAGAGCTCTATTCCAAATTCACACTCACATAGGAGGCGTCCTTACTCATTCTTTCATTACTTGTAAACTGCTCCATAAGCAGTCTGGCAAAAGTGTTGCCAAACAGTGTTGTAAGTTATCCCTGAAAAACTCTGAGTTGAGGGGACAATAAGATATTTACAATTTACAATTATTTACAGTTAAAATCTCGTACTTTTCCTTGGAGTAAGGAAGCCGGGATAGGAGTAGGAGAGTATCGTGGGAAGAAGGTTGCAAAACATGTTTTTCGGCAATAAATCAAAGGCCCTGATTGTCCAAAGACAGATTATGCATGTACACATATGTTAACTATTGCCCACTTTGTTAACGAAACCAATAATATTATTGGGTCTTTTCTTTTAAATGGTAAAAAGAAACCCATCCTATTCAGTAGATAACATTAGCCATGAAAGTGATAATTTTTGTAAGATTGTACAAGTTTAATACAGTCGATCAGTAATTGCGGGCGACAAGAGGAGCCCGCAATCCTAATCTCGAGGCTGTTATTACACATGCGTCTCTTGTACATAGCCAGCATTCATTTGGAATTCCACTAAGAATGAATGGAATGCACAAAACGCAATTTGATCATGCGCATTTGGACCTTGTATCACTCGTAATCAAATTCAAATTCAAATATCTTATTGTCCACTCCCCTCAGAGCTTTTCAGGTATAATTTACAACACTGGTTGGGGGACTTTGCCAGACTGCTTAAGGGTTGCAGTTTACAAGTAAAGAAGGAATGAGTAATGATGCCCCCATACATAAGTGTGAAAGTGAGATAGACCACTACACCGGGCGCACTACGTGCCCTACTCTTTACGAAGAGTGTGTGGGTTCTTTAACGTCCCACAGAATTATTACATGTGCATGGGCTTGTGAGACGGGGCCTACGGTTTATCGTCCTTATCCGAGCAGCGGTTAGATCTGATCACGCTTGTTTCGACTATCTGTCACCAGTGAAACTTAGGGGTGTTTACATGATACCGGGGAGACTTTCGCCCCGGAACGAGTTCACTCCGGTTCCCTCTCATGGCTCTATATTTGTTTACATGATACCAGCACAAATTTCATGCTGGAGCGAGTCACCCCGGCGTGAGTTCATCCCGGTTCTTGTACCGGGGCGAGAATTTCACTCCGGTACGAAATCTCGCAACGGTATCATGTAAACACGGAACGACCACTCGTTTCGGTGTGAAATCGGTCTGCCGATAGACTGGAACGGGTAGCGCATGCGTGATGTTCGCGATTTTGAATCACACGAGCATTTTATCAGCATGAAGTGTACCTTCAAATAACGAGATGTGAAATGACCCAGTCATCATGTAAATGCGATACGAAATCAAAAAGTCATGTCGGTGTGAAACTCGCGCCAGTGCGAGTTTTCTCGTGTAAACACCCCCTTACACAAAGCACAGCGATGGAGCAAAAGCGTTTTCTCCTTCGATCGTTGTCGCTTGCACTCCCTACCTTTGGTTATTAATAGTTTTATCCTTATTTTCTTTTTAATTATTAACTTACAGAGCTCACTTCAGAGAACAAATCTTTGAACTTGGAGAAAAGACGAATTTCATGAAAATGATCCATTATGTCATTCTTTTGGTCTTGTTAAACAAGTAAGTAAAATGTACATAATATTTTGTTACCGGTACTTTAAGTAGCAACAGTTTCCGTTCTAGAGTGATGGTATTCTAACGAGCTTTCAATAAGAGAGTAATGAATTGGTGGGTAATCAATCAGGGGCGGATCCAGGAATTTTTGATGGAGGGGGATGGGGGATCCAAACTTTGGTTCAGAAAGGGCCGTTGAACTTTTTTGTGGCACATTACGTCTCACAGAGACGACCACGTGTTTCTCAATCTATGAAGGCTGAACCCTCCCCCTGGATCCGCCTCATGAGTATTTTTATAATCGTAACCACTAGAGCACCAGTACCTCTGTTATATTACTTTGTTACCCATTGACAATGACATGCTGTGCTTTGGGATGTTGGGTCTTTTTAGAGAGGATGCTGATGAACAAACAGCCTGTCTTGTAGAGGCTTACCGGATTCTGAGGAGCACAGCTTATCAACTGCATCTTGTCATGCAACAGAACATTGCGATTCAAGATCTTATAACCTTTTTCACTTCTCGTGAGGTAAGATGTCAGCACTCTGTCTGGTGGGTAGCCTTCGAGCAAGCTCTCCCTTTGGGGGAGTCACGAGTAGTCACTCGAGAGCAGCACGTAAAAGGAGACGCGCGGCTTCGTCACTCACTCGCACGTTCTCTCGCGGCAGGCTTCGCTCGTCATGAATGGAGAGCTTGTGAGAAGGCTGTCTAGTGGGACCGGAAAATTTGTTTTTTTAAGCGATGTTCCCAAAGATGAGTTTGAAAGTAATTTAGGCATTGTTGGTTTGGGTTTGCAATAATACACTACACTTCAGCAATTAGCTGAAAATCTTGCAACACGTTTTCAACTAATAAACCACTTTCAACCATCAGCTAAAACCAACTGACTTGGAATACAAATAGGATACGAAAGTTTGTAACTGATATGTCTACAGTCATTAGTTACAGCCTAAGCGTCATGATCTCTATCATAACGTAAATTGAGATACAGTCTTAAAAAATTCATGCGGGTGTTACTTTTTAAAGTTTTCCTGAATGCTTCCTTGTGTTTTAGAAAGTGTGAGCTGTAACTTTATGGAAGAACTTCAAAAATTTCTGTTGTAGATCTGTTCATTCTTGCAGTAATATGATTTAGGGTAACTTTGGAAAAGAAAATTCGACGTAAAGTTTAGTCACGTTCATATATATACAATGTCTTTTGTATTTGTTCATGAAATATTTATGAGTTTTGAAGCAATAGCCCACTTTCGATACATTAAAATTCTAACATGACTCCAAGGCTTTCTGGTCATTTTTCTTTATTTGGTTTAGTTTCCTTTGTGCTTAAGTCTCTTCTGGGAACTGCAAGACAAAGGAGTCTTGAAAAATTTGTAATTTTGTCCTTAAAGCCTCGGAGTCGTGTTAAAATTTTAATTTATTGAACGTGGGGTAATTGTTATTTCAGTTAGTTCTCTGACAAAGTGGAAAGTGCAAAGTCCTGCCAAAATGGAAAACTATGTGATCTAACCCCTTATAGTCAAGGTGTAGTTAGGGATGTGGTCAAAGTCTCAGTTTGTAATAATCCTAACAATCTTTCAATATTTTAGTGTTGAGCTTGTCTGAGAAGCAGTCACATTGTAGTAACAGTAAACCAAGTATTGGCATCCTAAAATCCATTAACTGCACTCTTTTTATTCACTTATGTCCAGCATTGCAAGCTTTGGCAAAGATTTCTCAGCCAATTTTCATTGCAATTTTAGAATAAAAATAATTGAGAAGAAATCTTAGCAGAAATTTGCAACCAAAAATCGCAAAAATGGCAAGAAGAACAAATTTAGCAAAAGAAATGACTTGGGAATTCAGAAAGGCAATGAAGGCACTCGAGATCTGGGAGGTGGGGGCATCAATTTAGCCAAATCGCCAAAGTAACAAGGAATTCTCTGCAATGTGAAACACTTGCTAGCTTATAATTAAATCGCAATATCTCTTTTTATTTGCAGTTGGGTGCATCAGATGTCGTACAGGCTCATTTCCTGGCATACAGACATTCTCTAAAGAATTTCTTCAGCAATTATCTGTAAGCACTGGTTGTATTTTGTTCCACATTGTATTTTTTAAAAAGAAAGTTTTCAAGAAATTACTGACCCAGGAAACAGCTGCCGTAAACAAAGCTTTAATTGCCATACAGGCCTCTCTGTTAAGTCCTTATTCAATCTGCATAGTTTATTGAATAATAATTCATAAAGAAAATACAAAGGAAATTAATGTTTAATGAGTGTTTGGAAATCAGATGAAAAACTGCTGATTTTTGCATCCTTAAATTCTTCTTCTAAAATCGTTTTGTTTGAGAAGTAGAATCAAGCATCCCAAACAGTAATTCATCACCAGATGAAACAAAATACTCCCCTGTGGGCTCCCCTGTGTGTTGTACTTTCAACCCTCTTCTCTCCTCTCAGTGTTTCATCTGGTGATGAAACACTGCGTCTCATGCTTGATATATTACTTCTGGCCCTTTCAATATGTCAATTCCGAGCTCCAAAAATTTCAGTTAGAGAATAAGATCAAGTCTACGACTTTTCAGTTAGAATGGGTAGACTCAGTAAAGGCCACCCAGGGGAGTAATGTGGGGAGGCTCCGCCGCGACGTATGACTCATCTACCTTTTATACACCATTTTTGACAGAACAGGTATCCCTTCTATTGACAAATGGTACCCCTTTCACATACGTAGTAAAAACACTACGTCCCTTTTCTACTGAAAATCACTAAACCGGGAGGTTTTCTTGCCCTTTTCACAACCCAACTTGCATCTGTTAGCCATTTTAAGTCGTTTCACAGACCGAAATAACGGATTTCCCCCCCCCCCCCCCCTTTCATATACTACTTGGATCCTAGAAAAGGTACCCCTTTCGGACGGAGCATCTCCATATTATAGTCCATTATAGGGAGCACCCCTCCAGAGTACAGTATGGAGACTAAATTAAGGGAGACTTTTGTGATGATCTGCGCAAAAAAATAACTTTGTATTCGGAGGCTCAACTAACTTTGTTGCTCAAGCTTAATGCCGTTTGCCTTTGTGGGACCATCATCCTTTCTACGAGTTTTATTGTAACCCGCTGTTTTCCTTTCTGTAGCCGAGAGAAGAGTAGTGATTTGCTGTATCATGGTCAGGTTTTAATCAAGATGCTAGACTCTATGACAGTTATCAACCCTTATTTAAGGGGAAAGACTCGGACTGGTACACTGCCTCTTACTCCTGAGGTACACTGTTTTATCCTAGCAAATGTTGAATCTTAGATAGTCAACTAAGTGATGGAGAATATAAGTATCCCCCCTTATGGGGCTTGTGAGGGATAATAAAATAAATAATTCAAGTGGAACATAACAAGGCCAAGAACCCCAACTGGCCGGAGGCGAACTAGTTGGCTGTTTTACAATCGTGGCTAAGGGCTTGAGCTCGGGATTACCGAGAACAAATCCAGCTAGCGATAAGGGGAGGGACTTGAACTCGGGGCCTCTGAAGTACACATGGTGCTCTTGGCTGGCTGTGGACACTTTTGTTTCGTTTTTCATCCGTGTTTTTATTCTCCAACCAAGTTTACTCGAGAGTGTACTAGAACATGATAAATGTTCTTTAGCTTGTAGGTTTTGTTTTTATCTGTCTACATGCATTTTGGTCTTCGAGGTGGTTCTCTCAGTGCCTTGAGTTTGTAGTTGAAGACTTATCGTTTGATTGATCGTGTGACAACTATTGACCACTCCAAAAAATACCATAACATACTCCCAGGTGATCTGTGACGTCATTGCGGGGGCCTGGGGAAAGAAATTTTAATGCCGTATCCCATAAACCAACGCGCGCACCAATTCAATTCAATTCAATCTGTTTCCGTCAGCTTTGGTTTATGGGATACGGCATTAAAATTTCTTTCCCCAGGCCCCCGCAGTGACGTCACAGATCACCTGGCTTGAGTTTGTAGTTGAAGACTTATCGTTTGATTGGTCGTGTGACAACTATTGACCACTCCAAAAAATACCATAACATACTAACATTGTTTGTCACCCCAAAATTTTGAATAAGCATTGTTTTCAGTTTCTCTTGGGGCCATTTTGACCAAGAGACCATTTTGACTCCCAAGAGAAACTGAAGGGAATGTTTATGCAAAATTTTGGGGGAAACAAACAAAGAGCATTATGGTATGTTATGGTATTTTCTGGAGCGGTCAATTAATTGAACCGTGCTTTTCTGTGGTGTGAGTGTTTCATCAGAGGTTCCAACACTGAGAAACAAATAAAAGCTATTCTTGGAAATAAAAGGCTGTTTCTCAACTTGAGTCTATCGTTGTTAGCCTTAAATGTGACCAGTAAATTGAAGGCCCGTGCAAACGGACGTAACATTGTTGGCTAACAACTCCCATGATGTCACATGTTGCGTCCGTTTTTGTTTATTGTTTATTGTCATTTTTGCCATACACAAAATAGAAAACTTAAAAGAATAAAAAGATAAGGCAAGGAAGCCCAAGAAAGCCAATAAGGCTTATGAATAGGACCACCTTTTAAGATTATAATACCTAATAAGTTAATAATTACAATACTGACATTGGCAATTTAACTCTAAGTACGCATAATAGAAAATAATCATTAATCATTAAAATAGGATAAAAATAGAAAAGGCTGAACGTGTAAGTGCAAAAGAAAAAAAAAGGTGAGAAAAAATAAAGCAAGAATAAACACGAAAAAAGAAAAAAAAAAGCGTAAGAAGCGAAAAACTACACACAAGCATTAGGAGAACTAAAGTGTGCTTAAGCCAAGAAAAAATGACTTAAGTTTAGAAGTGAACAAAGCAGTACTAGAGGCATTCTGAACTTCAGAGCTAAGGGAATTAAATATTTTGGGCCCTTGAAAACGAAGTGAAAATGTCCTTACATTTGTCCTACAGTAGGGCAAACGGAAGGAATTCTTGTTCCTAGTGTTATAAAAATGTATGTCACAGTTAAGCAAAAACATGTCATTGAAACTAACAGGAAGCAGGCCGTTTTTATAAAGGTACATAACTTTACCTATTTGGAGTTTGATAATGTCTTCAAATTTTAGAATTCGTAAGCTTACAAAGATAGGATTGGCATGTGCATCAAAAGAACTCCTGGAAACTATTCTAATAACCCGTTTCTGAAGATTAATCAAACGCTTGAGATTTGACTGATAAGTTGAGCCCCACACAGTCGCACAGTAATGTAAATAAGGATAAACTAAACTATAATAGGGAGTACATAAGGAGGTCTTATTAAGGCAAAAACTTGATTTGTAAATAATGCCCACTGATTTTGAGACTTTCCTTGCTACGTTTTGTATTTGAGATTTCCAAGATAAGTGTTCATCAAGTATAACTCCCAAAAACAGAACTTCATTTACACGATCAATTTCAATACCATTAATTGAAAAATGTAAGTCAAGTTTTTGCTTGACACCCTGTTGCTTGTTGTTGCGTGTTGTTGGGAGTTGTTGCGCAAACTTTGAGCCAACGCACGCGCATTACACATGATCTCTAAAGTCTTAAGTGCTGTATCCTTCCCGCGATGCACTGTAGGTTCCAACATTGTTGGGAGTTGTTGCATCCGTTTGCGTACCACTGCCAACACGGGCGCAACAACTCCCAACAGTGTTAGCCCAACAATGTTGGGAGTTGTTGCGTCCGTTTGCGCGCACACTGGGGCTATTAACCTAAAGACCCATTTTTCTAGCAATCTAGTGAGTGATGTTTATTTTTATTCTCAGTTATAAGGTGCAATTTAACTGGGACTTGAATTCAGTGAATTTACTTTGCCTACAGGTAAGCAAAGCATTGGAAGTGGTGAACAGATATTGTGAAACAATTTTCCTCGGATTCTTGGACGATGCCTTGTTTCAGTGCTCCTATTTGAAGGTAATTGAAGGCTAAGTCTGCTGATCTTCGCGTTTAACCTTGCGTTTAGGAATTTCGCCGAAAAACGCTGCTTGATGCCAGTCTGGCTTAATGAACCAAAACTACCCAAAACGCCATTTATAAATAGGCCATTTCCGAGTTCCACAAAGTTTCACTTTCAAAACGAGGCTAAGTGCGAAACCTTTGTTGTGGAAATGAGTTTTATTTGCATCGTAATTAAAACTCATTTCCACAACAAAGGTTTCGCACTTAGCCTCGTTTTGAAAGTGAAACTTTTTGGAACTCGGAAATGGCCTATTGAGTGCTTCGCGGCCATCTGTTTTAGATGCAAATTATCAGCGTTTTAAGTTCGGTCATGCGCAGAAAGGAAAATTCTCGACTTCAACCTTTCGTTGTCCCTCTTACTCTCTTCTTTTGCTTTCCTTGCCGCGTTTTTTTCTTTTGCTGAGCATTTACTAGGCCTCTTTTCGGCGGGAAAAGTTTCCGGGGGAATTTTTTTAAAGAACGTTGGAACAAGATTTCGTTGGAATTTTCGAGTCAACTACTCGGTTTCCTCGACTGAATCGTTCTTATTCTGACATGGTTTGAAAATCTTTTTCCCCTGTACAAGTTCGATGACAAAGACCTAGGCCAAACGTCGAACTTTTCATGGGACGTACCATCATGAAAAGTTCGACGTCTGGCTCAGTTGAGTTCGTCTGAATGAGTTTGCAAGGCTGTCCGTCATTAAGAGGCGGGGGCCGGGGATTTCCCTGGCTACTATGGACGTGTCCCCCGGCTACTTTCATAGACGGATAGAACGTCTGAAAATCGTCTCCGGAACAAACGTTGATCTTCACATGCGACGAACTAAACTAATACAGTAAATAAAAAATTGCATGATAATGTATATTTAGCCTCGTTCGAGAGAAAACTTATCACCGATCTGATTCAGTTGATTGTTTCGTCACGTCCTAAGTTCGCCGTCTGACCCAACCGACGATCTTAACTTAATTAGGTAGACCCAAATTACAATTTGGTTCGTCTCGTGAAAAGTTCGACGTTTGGCGTAGGCCAAAGTTGTCCTTGACCGTTAAAACTGATGAAGTTATAATCGGTATAAGGGATGTGGATCCGTACCGGGAGTTCATGGGCCAAAGGTGGCAGAATTACGTAACCCTGTCTGTTAACTACACTTAAAATGTTATATATTGAGCAAGGCTTTGCTTTAAGAAAAATTGAAAGGAGCCCGTCACAGTGATATGGGTATCCCCGCGTTTTGGGCATCTCAATTCCCAAAACCCTAGTGATATGGGCATCCCCTGTAACCCTAACCCTAACCCAAATCAGTAAGGTAATGTGAGAAAGGATTACCCGTATCACTAGGGTTTTGGGAATGAGGATGCCCAAAACGCGGGGATGCCCATATCACTGTATCAGCGCCCAGTATTCTACCTAGTAGGGAGCTTTAGCATCGACGACGGCAACTGCAGCGAAAACGTCAGTTTTAAAATGAATTCCCGTTTTTTCAATCTTTGTCGCGTTTGTTCCAATTTGCTGAAAATGGCAAGTGTAGGCGAATTTTCCTGGAGTTGATTTCTTAAGGACCGCACTCAAGTTTAGAGAGAGAAAAAGATATTCGTGGTCGCTTGTTTACGTCCTCCATAAGACTTGCGTCGTAGTCGTGCAAGGACGGTAAAGAAATGTACAAAAAAGCGTGATGCACGTGCAAAGTTGTTGTTTTGCGCAATAAAGCCATTGCTTTTCTGACGTCCTATTTGTCGTCGCCGTCGTCGTTGCTAAAGCTCCCTATTATCTGCGCGAGTACGCAACTCTGCTGCCAGCTACGCAGGCTAAAATGTGTCATCCAATGTTAAGATACCTCTTCTTTTCATCCCACTTCGCGGACTACGTTTATCGGATTGAACACTGTGTTCCGTTTTCACCCCAATCTGAAGATGTGAACTTAAATTTGTTATGTAATTAATCGGTTTAATTTTGCTTACGAAATTTATTTTATTTTATTGTTTTTTTTTACAGAAGTATTTTCCCTCAGTGAGGAACATCAATTCCTTTATTGTCCAGCAAAGGTTTAAACATGGAGCTGAAAGACTGGATATAATCAATCAAGGAAATCTGGGTGCTGCTTTGTTATATTTAAACTAACTCATCTAAGAAAAATGCACTTTATTTGAGTGTCAATGTATTTAGCACGAAAGTATTAATTGGAGACACTATTTTTACATCTCCCACTGGAGACAGGAAGGGACCGCCATTCTACATGGTCATCCGAGTCACTCGAGGCTCTAGCCATTTGCAGGGTAAAGGCAGTACCTTAATTTCTCAGTTATTTTAAGACCCTGAGTGTTGGTCCAGCCCCAGGAATCGAACCCGCGGCCTCCCGCTCTGCAGTCAAGCGCTTTACCAACTGAGCTAATCCTGCGCGGTCTAAAGATCTTCCTTTCGAGACTGAATGGGTAAATACACCCCGTACAGGAGCATAATGATGCCACAGAAAATTACTGTTACATGTTTATATTTAGAAACATCTTTGTAAAGACAACAAATTTTCGTTTTTCTCAACTTTGATTATGCTTATTTCCTTTAGTGCTAGATGTGGTCGCGCAAGCAAAAACTATCGCTGCGCCCTCTGCTATTACGAAAGAAACGGTCTTATTACAGGTTAGACAGATGTATTCATCAACCATAGGTTATAGACTACGCTAACGTGAACAACAAACATAAAAACTGACCACATAGAAGCTGGTATAAACTTGTATGTTAAGTTACTCTTGCTATGTGTGGACGTAAAACAAATGTTCATGGTGGTGTTGCCGGCTTTTTACATGAGTTTTACAACCTCAGTCTCGTGTTTGTAGTTTTAAATAAGATTTCGTTGATGATCTAAGAATCTAAGAATCCTGAGAATTTGCCCACTTAAGGAATGTAGCAGAGAGTCGATCGGGCGTGTCGGTTGCATTTTTCAGTGTTAGAAGTGGCCTGTTCGCAGGCTTTCCATTTGTGGCGAGAGAACGCCCGAGCTAGCCGCGAAGCCGAAAGGGCGGAGGAGTAGGAATAGAGTAAGGCGATGCATTCCGCTGTAGGACGACCAGACGGACACAACGTGGATTTGGGACAGATTCTAGTTGTGGGAACTCATAATGAATTACGTTTACCTGTAATACGGTTCGCGAAAGAGAAATTAGAGTCACTTTCGATGATTAATAATATTCTTATTAATTTGGCAATTTCTTGAAGATTTTAGTGGAGGGTCCCATTTGACTAAACAATTTATTGCGTCTAAATTGACGTTTATTTCAGTACTTTGTTGACTCAAAGCTCGATCAAGTGTTCCACGAGTTCTTAGTTGATCTTGTGACTGATGAAGAGTTCATTCCTCCAAATCCTTACCCCAGACTGACAACTCACCTCACAGTGGCAGCTATCAGGTGATATATCGTAACCACTCTACGGACCTAGTCTGCGTAGCCTTCGCGATTGTTATGCGCGGGGTACTTCCTTGGTTGCGGAGTCGCCTATTTCCCTTTCGTAAACGGTCTTTGCCATTTTTAGCGGCCGATGCCACCATTCGTAACCAGTCCTTTAGCCACAGTAGATGTAATATATTCCCCGGTTTTTTTAATAGTCTTAGAAAGAGCGACGCTGAAGCCCAAGTTGAATTTACGTTAAAAGTTATGGAAAATGCTAGGGTCACCTGTTATTGATGTATCACTTAAAGACAGTTTGCTAGTTTATGTACTTAAATTTTTCGGAATTTCGGCGGGTCGGTGTGGTAGTATAGTGGTATGGGAGAGAGATAGTATACCAAAGGTCCGGGTTCGACCCTGGGTCGCGATCTTCTTTATTTTTAGTACAAACGCTCTCAATAACAGGTCAAAAATTTTCTAAGTGTTTTAGAAATGGCAGCGACCGTCAACGAAAGGGAAATTTGCGGCGGAGCCGGGAGGAAATTTTTGTTATGCGCGGGGTACTTTGGCCCAATCTTCTCGCTGCTCCACCGCCAAAAAATAACAGAACTCGACCGCTAATCGCACGAGCTACGCAGGCTATCCACGGATCATAATACAATGATACAATAATACCGGGTATAGTTTCATCAGTTCTTGCCAGGACATATACACAAACGACTTTGACCTTGCACTACCCAAATCCGCCACAGTTGAACCTCTCAACAACGGTCACCTTGGGGCAGAAGAAAGTGGCCTTTGTAGAGAGGTTCAAACAAGAGTCAATGTATGGACTGTCCGCTAAAAAAATTGGCCGTTGTAGAGAGGTTGCCGTTAGTGGAGGTTCGACTGTAGTAAAAGAATATCATGGTATTCTTCGAAGTGTCTCATCAAACACTAAAGGGTTTATTAGTTACATGTCTTATGAAGTGGGTCTAAATTTAGTGCCTAGAGTTTTTAAACTTAGTTCTGGCCACAGAGCATTGACAGTTCCAATAACAGGTTCCGTGACACATGAAATATATCTATTCGTTTAGAGAAAAGAAGTTGAACCAAGCTGTTGATGATGTTTCCTTTATATGTTTTCCGTTTTCTTAGCATGGAGCTATTTGGCGAAAAGCGGACGAAGCTGTTGTCTAAACTGGTGTCTGGATCCGTTCAGTCGATTGATTCTCAAAGCTTTGTTTCACATATACCTGGCATTGAAGCTTATGGTGCGTCCTACCTGTTGTCAGAGACATTTAGATTCTAAGACGAAACGACTATGAGCATGAAATTTTCTCAATACTAAGTAATGCTCACGCGTGAACCAGCGTCATTAGGGACCTTAAGATCCGAGGAAGGCGACGCCAGAGTAAACGTCGATGAAAAAGTGAATTCGCGTTCTTTCAGTCTTCATCGCGATTTCTCCGAGTCACTAACTTTGCCAATGTAGGTTAACCCTCCTAAAGTTAAATCTCTAAGAACCATATTCAAGTTCAGAAAGAGAGAGGAAATTTCGTTGTCGCTTGTGTACTTCCTCTGTAAAACGTGAAAGTAAGTATTTTCACGTCGTAGTCGTGCAGTGACGGCAAAGAAATGTACAAAAAAGCGTGATGCACGTGCAAAATTGTTGTTTTGCTAATCAAACCTACTGCTTTTTTGAAGTTCTCGTTGCCGTCGCCGTCTTCGTCTTCGGATCGTAAGGTCCCTATTTTGTCGGGAAAACGCGATAGCCGTCGTCGGTTTTAGCGATCGGTTTTAGCGGTCGTCGGTTTTAGCGGTCGGTTTTAGCGAGAATGTGGTAGTGGCGGAATCAAGTTATGAAATGTTAGACGTTTTATCATTTTACGACCGGGAAAAGGCTTAACTTTGAAGCTTTGTGGGGTGTCTATCTTTGACAATACGTGAAAAAACTTGAAGTCAAATCTCGTGCTCGTAGTCGTTCTCGTCGTCGAATATGTGTCTGTTATGTTAACCCTTTAAACCCTAACATCAAAATTCAATTTCTCATTTGCTATCCCTATACGTTTTCAATAGAGGTAGTGGAGAGAATTTGTTGAAGTATCGATTAGATTCAACTAGTGTGATCATGTCCTTAATTCTCATGACCACTCTGTTTTATAAAGCAGTGATATTACAAGGAGAAATTTGATGCTCATCACTCTTAGGGCTTAAAGGGTTATAACACTTTCGTTGTATTTGCGTTTAAGGACGTTTTCAATTGATCGTATTCTGGAATAAGAAGAAGTGGCATTAACTGTAGAAACCACTTGTTTTGGCATTCGTTTTATTGCCATATCTAGAAATTTGCTTGAAATAAAATATTTTAATATACAGTCAATTCCCTTTATTGCGGACACTGTAGTGACCTCCAGTTAGTGTCCTTATTAGCGAGAGTCTGTAATAGCAGGAGTTTATTTCAGTCGAACGTCTGCAATTTATTTTTGCCCAGGATTTATAGCTGCTTTCCGTATTATCAGGGTGTCCGTTACAGCGAAATGTCCTTAAGGCGAGTACCCTGCGAGCAGTGGTTTCTCCAGGCCGGACGCTACGAGTGCTATGCTACCACTGCGAGCAACCGTTTGATTTTCCATCGAGCAGGCGCGTCCACGTGATGCTTACGTCAAACGTCAAACGATGTCACTTCCTCTTGTTTCACGGGAAAATTATGATTTGTTCGCGCCCGGCCCGGGATCGGGTGGAGTTGACTGAAAATCATGAGTTGTACAACGCCTTCGTAGCGTAGCTTCCGGCCTGGAGAAACCATTGCTCGCAGGGTACAAGGCAAGAGTTGACTGTATATGGAGTTTAAATGGTCCAAAACTCACGATATAAGAGATTTGTAGCAAAACTTTTGCGTATCCTTATTCCGGAATACGATCAGTCGAACGCACCCAGCTCGCCTCACCACACCTCTTCGTCAGAATTCTGTTACGCACAAGACTTCCACCCTCTCTACCAACCTGCCCTCACTAACAAAGCCTGGTACCCAGTGAAAAACATTATCCTTCTTCCCTTTTTGTTTGGGAGACCCCTGATCGCAGGTTAGCTCACTTGTGCGAGTTCGCGAGCGTGCGAGACGAATTGGCTGAGAAACTCGAACAAGTGTGCCTGCTCGCAGGCTAGCGATGACTGGACACAACGCTGTATCCCATTGAGCTAAGCCATCAGGCCCCAGTTGTTCAAAAGGTGGATAGCGCTACCCACCGGATAAATCACTATCCACTGGATAGTGCAACTGGTTTCCCTAATACTTATCCACTAGATAGTGATTTATCCGATGGATAGCGCTGTCCAACGTTTGAACAACCCGGGCCTGGCCCTTATTCTTCAAAAGGTGGATAGTGCTACCCTAGCTATGTATAAATCTGTATCCAGCAATATCGCAATTGGTTTTCCAAATGCTGATTCACTGAATAGAGATTTATGCGGAGAATATCCATATCCGAATTTTGAGTACAGCTGGGTCCTGAAGCGCTGTTCGTTTGAGAGCTTGTTCAGGCCCTTTTTGAACCGATTGGTTGATCATTAACCGCTGATACTTTCATCTTTTTCGTCCAGAGTTCATTGATTCATTTCATTATACTCTTTCAAGATTATGACTGATAAATTTTGCTTACAGGCCTTGTGAGTGCCATAGCAACATTGGATGGAAAACAACACAACTATTTACGCTCCAAATTACACATCCTTGTAAACAAAGTTAACACACGAATGACAATTTCTGGCTTTAAGGTATGTTTACCAAGAGCCTCATTGAAAAGGAACACCAGCTATGCTTATGATAGAGAATCTAAGTGTTATCTGAATAGGTTCCTTTTCCAGTTGTTTTCTCCCTCGGTCTTCATGAGTCAGGAGGTAACTAGCCTTATTTAGTGAAATCCAACTAGTGGTCTATTATCAATTCTGCGTTCTGATTGGTTGAGCTACTACTAGGCTATATGTTATAGCCCACTAGTAGCGAAAAGCGCGGGCTTTTTGGCGGCAGAAAAGGATTAAAGTCTAGCTTTAACTAGCTAAAATTCTTTTATTCTCGATATTTTTGACCAACTAGTGAAGGCCTCATGGGCTATTGACTCAGAGCCCATTCGGGCTCGAGGAATAATTGTTAAATATACACTGTTTACAGGTAGCCATTACGACTCCTGAAGGAGAACCATGAGCTTATCCCTTTATTAAGATCCCCCTAACAGATAACCCACCCATGCACCCTGAGTGTTGGTCCGGCCGGGGATTTCAACCCGCCACCCTCCGCCCAGCAGACCGGCGCTCTCCCGACTGAGCTAACCAGTTAATACCCCTGTTCAACCTTCAACCTTACGTTTTGTGGATTGAAGCCATAAGAAATAAATTTGCAGTTTCCTGTACATTGGGATGCGTATTTCTTCATATAGTTATACCGCAGCGGTTTACAACGGTCTTTTAAGGAAACTTATTGAGCAGAATGTCAAGGGGGTGGGGGCTGGGGTGGATTACATCATGCATTATTTCTGCCCCTTACAGTTTGTTTTTTTGTATTGTAGACTATTGTAGGCGCGGCACTCAGTGGTTTTGGGCCACTGTATGGTCGTATGATGCCATATTTACACGAGGTGGAGCTAGAGGAACATTATTTCATCCAAGGTCCAAGAGTTGCCAGATCAGAGGCCATAGTCCACTTTGCCAAACTGGGTAAAGATAGTTGTACTCACAGTTCCAGGCTCCCTCTAGCATTTAACGACATTTGTGACGTCATTCAGTTTTATCAAAGCAGGGACCCGTCACTCGAAAGTCCATATAATTAACGGGCCTGGAAAACTGTTGTTGTTTACTTTTTAGATAGAGAACTGACTTGTTAGCCAGGACCCGTGCATTTTTTCTTTCTTTTTTGATTTCGGTACCGGTAAGTTACCGGGACTTTCTAGAAGCGGGCCCCGGGTTAATCTCCTGGTCCTTGACTCTCCTGCTTTTGATTCTGCAATTGGACTTGGTGTGGGTCAAATAAACAAATGTAGCTAGAAGACACTGGATTCCAGAGTGCCGTCCAACCGAATATTGGGGGGCTTAAGAGCAACGACGACGACGACGGCAACGAGAAAGGCAAAAAAAGCAATAGGTTTAATAGCGAGAAAAACAACAACTTTGATTTCTTTGCCGTCGCTGTACGACCACAACGTGAAAGTGCCTAATTTCACGTTTTGTGGAGGACGTGAACGAAGACAGCAATGACTTTCTTTTTCTTTTCCTGAACTCTGATACAGTCCTTTTGAATTCAACTCCAGAAAAAAATTGCCAACATTTGATGAATTGAGTGAGTTGGAATAAGCGCGATGAAGTTTGAAGCAGCGCGAATTTACCTTTTAAGTGACGTTTTCGTAGCCGTTGCCGTCGTTGTTGCTTTAGCTCCCTATAAAAGGGGCTGTGACGTCACGACTGGATAGTTCACTTTGTTTATAACTGCCAATCGCGCGTCCTTATTCGCCATGGAAAATACGTGTGAATTTCAAAATCAGTGCTTCGTGTAAAACAGATATGTCTCTCAAGCCTGATTTCAAATGTTACAAACGCAAAAAATGAACCTTGAAAAACTGTCAGGCTAACAGATTTTCAAAAAACCGCCATTGCAATCCGTTTCAATCTCCTTAAGTTTTTCCATCCATGTCTCCTTTTGTATTTGCTGTGTTAGTTATACCTTCTTTTAACGTTATGAGCGATCAACGTTTAGGTTGCACTCAATTTGGTGGGAGTTCCCTCTGTTTGAATTTTAATAAATTTCCGGACACATCTCCTTTAATGTTTTTGTTGTACATGTATGTGCCAGCTCTGATCTTATTTATTTATTTTTTTTTTTACTTCTTAGTTTACGACCATCTTATGGAGTTAAGTGAAAAGGAGGGTGTTTTGTTTCTCGGTAAGAAAATCTTTACATTCGAACCCCCGATAATAGGGACACTGAGGAGACAACTGAACAGGGCAGATCTGGCACAGTAGACAGTGTCCGTATTAACAGGGTGTTGGTATTAAGCAGGTTATGTTAGTTACTTAAAACACGCAATTTATTGGGTACCCTGAGAAAACAGACGACATTTGGCGACGCCACCACTGGTTCCCCAACGAAATGAGGTTTGAGAAACGAGCGCAGAAATTCCATACTGATGACGCGTCACTACCCAGATCTGGGTAGAGCATCTGATTGGCCAAGTCGCGCTGGGACATTTGCTCCAACAAATCAAAAGCACTTCCCAGATCTGAGTACTGACGCGTCATTAATATGGAATTTCTGCGCTCGTTTCTCAGATCTTATTGGCTTAAAACCAGTGTTATTGGGACAAAATGAAAAATTAAAAGAGAGCATAGGCATAAAAAAAACTAAACTGCTCTGTCTTACAAATAGCCATTATTGCATGGACTGAGTCCTTGGTTCTTTATAACTTCATTCAAAAACTCATTAATAGTTCATAAAGAAAAACAAAAGAAATTAATGTGTAATGAGTCGTGTATATATCAGGTATAAAAACTCTTGGGTTCGCCTCGAGTTTTTAAACCTGATAATACATTTGCCACTTTTACCATTCTTTCAGGAATTTTTCTGGGAGGAGAAAGTTTAAGACGCAGTCTTCATGACGTCGTTGCACCTCAACGGAAGAAAGCTTTCCTCGCGCAGATTATTGCGACTGTGACATCAAAACAACCTCTTTTTTTAAGGGTAGGTATTAGCAAAATCATAGACTTGAGTGTTGGCTGAACGTTCTTGTACAACTAAAAGTGTAAACTTTCATTGTTGAACGGAAAGATATATGTCATTGGTCTTGCTACTAAAAAACGCGCAGCTTGTTTTACATCATTGCTTATTAATAAGCGATTTTTTTAAAACGCTATGTTTTTACCGCCCACGTTTAAACCTGTCTTGAAACAAATCGGGTTCTTGCAAGTTGCATGAATACTTACTTCTGATTGGATGAAATTACACAGGAGACACGCCCTACACGGGATTTACGTAACTTGCTGCAAAACAAGTTTGCCTTGGGCCTGTAAAGCGCGCTACATTTGAGATTATTTGGTGAAAAAAAGTAGAACTACTCTCTACTGTCTGCAACAACTTTTCGCAATCTGTAACTACCTGATTTGTTGGAAAGATAGATTTAATTCCAACCTCGTTTCCAGGGTTCTCTCTCCTACCTTTCCCTACGGGTAGGAGAGAGAACCTGGGAACGAGGTTGGCTTAATTCGCGTAACATCGCTGCTCAACTCGTTTTGCTGCAATATTGCAAAACAAGTTTCCCGTTTTTGTTCCCCCTTTGTCGTTTAGTGTTATTAAAAATAACGCTTTCACTTAGGCGTATGTGACTCTTGATTGGCGACTTGTTATGGTAAAGAAATCATATCTCCTTCATTTTTGGCAGCAAGATCATGGGTGAGTAGAGCTTGTTATCTATTAATTTTTCGAATACTCTTTGTTCACTTGGGTCATGCAGCACCAGTTTGGCAGAAGTCGAAACGGGGCGAGTGTTTTCACATGGTGAGAATTGCTCCCAAGATGTATTCTTATTTTTTCTGTCCTTTGCTCAAATGACTGTGGTGCTGTTTCCTAGGGGTCTGGGAACAAACTAGGGACCACATGGGATGTGAATCAAACATTGCGTAGTCGACAGGATAAATACAGTACAGTGGAAACTTCGCTTTTTCTGGGCTATTACGAAATAATGGATTGCAAAGCTGGAAATAACAATGTCTGACTAAAATTTACCCATTTTCAGACAAATTCTTACATGTTGTTGGTCATGGTTTTAACGGACAGATCACAGATGATGCTGAAGCTGAAGATTTAAAAGATATTTCTTAAAGAAATTAATACTCTACGTACTGTATGCCACACGAAGTTTCTGGTTTTTCCGACTGAAATGGTGACCTGGTCGGACAGATGTCCTTTCTAAAACACAAAATATTTGCAGCCCTGTAATGTTGCTTTATAACGCCTTCCTTTTAGATACGAGCGATTTTACAATGCCGGAAGTGATCCACTGGGACTTTATCGAAGTGTTTTCTCGAACCAGGAGGTGGTAAGTTTCCTTTCAATTAGGCACTGTCACAGCGGTTCTTGTCATAAGCTTGTTATATTTTTTGTCTAAATACCTTTCTCTTATACACTGTTTGGCAACACTTAGAGGTAGATTTGAAATGAAGTGTCGGACAGAAAGCCATCGAGACCAACCCACTTTTCCAAGCTTATTTCTTTTCCTCTTCTTTGTTGCTATCCAAAGGTTAGACTGTTCCAGGCGTTCAGATAGTAGAGCGCGGCGTCGGGTCAGATGGTGGGGGCGAGTTAACCCGTACACAGGGAAAACGGGGAAAAAAACGCTGAACGCCTGGCACAGGTTACCCAAAGGTAATTCAGTTCTATCTCTCTCAGTAGGGAGACTAAGCAAAGCCTTAAAGGGCTTGACTGACGCACATCTACGGGACTGAGGCGTTTTCCCTTTCAGTACAACTGGACGTTGTCAAATTAGTTATGCTTAGTGACTTTGCTCTTTTAGAGACGACTTGCCCAATAGCCAATAGTCTAGGCGAAACTAGTGCCGAATATTACAAAATGTCTACTTCCGGTTGACGTAGGTCACTTAAAAGGGTGTTTGCTTGAACTCCCTGGTTAATCAACGCAACGCAGAAACCACTCGACTTAAAAACTGTTACTAATTAGATAGCAGTTTCCGTTAAAGAAAATAGATGAAGACGTTGTTTTCATGGATGTAAAAATTATTGTTGCAGGCTTTACTGTACACCAGTTTCTGTGGGCCCCAGGACGACACGGATCCCTGCAAGGGGGAGAATCTGGCGCTTAGTTTAGTTCACGTGGATCACTACATCGAGCGCGCTAAGGAAGAAGAGAGCCTGCTTTCTGTTTACAGATGGCTTTTGTTCAAGTCGCTTATGAGTCAGGTAGATGTCCTACTATCAGCGGACTAATTTCATTTGAGTGTCGTAAACCCAATAACCAAAGTAGTCGCTCCAATTAATCGGAACACCGACAAATCCGCTAATAACCCAATCAGAACTTGAAGTTGAAGCCAGTGAATGTACAGTGGAACCCCGCCTTACGACCACCCTGTTATTACGACCACTTTTTGTGGCCCGAACAAAAGCCCACTCATTTTCTTATCTGAAAATCCCTTAATCCGACCAGTGAAAATGCTTGGTGGGGCTTCTTTAATGAAAACAGACACAATCTGACAAACAATAACGCATTGCTAATATTTTGTTGAATGTTTTTAGGCAAAGGTGTTAGTGGTTAGCATGACATCCGGTAAATTGCAGTGTTTAGTAAAAAGGATGCATGAATAAATAATACAATAATGCACCATAATTTGACCCTACCCCGTTAAAACGACCAAATTTCCATGGCCTGGAGGTGGTTGTATGAACGGGGTTCCACTGTATAGCGAGGCACAATTCATTGCGTCAAGCATTTAAATTCACCGCAGCCCGAACTTCAGTGAGTCAATCACGTTTTCTCTTATCAAACTGATTTGCGAGTGCGAGCATCCGTTTATTGACAAACCAATGGTCATAACTGAGCCCACTGTACCATTCGTTTGAAACCGTATCAAAGCAACGTGCAGCGCATGCTCAACAAAGATCTTTCTCTACTCAAGCAGTCTTTCTCGAGTGCGTCAAAATGGTGCAGGCGAAAACAAGCTCTGCTGGCAGGGTGCAGGTTCAGGGGTGTAAATTGCAGATTTGGGTCTCAACTGATTAGGGTGTTGAGGACGGAAAAAGCCATTACAGTGAAACCTCTATTAAGCGGACACCTTCGGGACTTTCCCAAGTGTCCACTTAATAGAGGGTGTCCGCTTCGTAGAGGTTCGTAAAAATTGCGCAATGTTCGTTGACGATCAACATTCAACGGTTACTCTTAAATGTGATAAAGTTCCATGTTATTGAGGGAGCTAAGAAATCTAAGGAAGCTGTGCTGTACTTTTAGGTGAACTTTTGAAAGCTAAATGTATTGGTTTATCTTTATTAATCGTCTACAGTACGTATTCTATTAAGTGGACACTAAGCCGGGTCCCGAAATTAAGGTCTTATATTTTCCTTTATAACGTACCCCATTCAGCGGACACCTCTATTAAGTGAACGCGGACACTAAAATAAATCGTATTTAGCTAATTTCTATTGTTAAAAACCGCTATTAAGCGGACACCGGACTAAATTGACAATAGTAGCATTGGATTATGTCCTTGATAGGGTGTCCGCTTAATTGGGGGTCCGCTTAGTAGAGGAACACTGTAGTTTTTATACCCATACGCGAAATAATTATCTGTATAAAACAAGCGAAGCGCCGTGATACTGTTTTCAATATAACATTTTATGTCGACATCTATAACACAATGAAAAGGTAGCCTGTGTTTAGCCACCCCCTTCCTCTCAAACAAAATCGCGGAGCGTGCTCAGATGTCTCTCTCCCCGATTTTCATTGACGGGAGGAGTCGAGTCTACACACGCTATTATTTGGTTGTTTTGTTTTAATACAGTCTTCTTAAGGTGTCTTTTAGAGCTTGAGCCACTCCCAGATTGTCTCCTTTGATTAAGGGTGTAGATTCTAATTTTCTGAAGACCATCCCCGTGACATTCATATTGGAGTCATCCCCGAGCTATATCTAAGGTTACCCACTCCCTCCTATCTAACAACATTTGTTACGTTCCTGAACCTTCATAGTTTAATTAGTTTTTCCGTTTGTTTGACAGCACCAGTCCTATCTTGTGGATGTCTGGTACATGCTGAATAGCGTGGCATTTGAGCTGGAGTATCTGTCTACGCTGAACAAGACACTTCAGAATTTAGTCAACGAAGAACTTAGCAGAAGTTTCAGACCTGTGTTAGAGGATGACGATAGAACGGTACGACAGATTTAACTTGCAGTGTGGCGATTTTTTGTTAGATATCCTACTCTTTTCGGATAAGGTCGAAAATTCCTAGGCCCCGTCTCACAGCAGTTTCAGTAAACTGTCTATTATGGGAGGTAAAGAAATCACACCACTGTTTATTAACCCTTTAAACCCTAATATCAAAATTGAGATTCTCATTTACCGTCCCTTTACTTTTTCAATAGAAGTAATGGGGAGAATTTGTTGATTTATCAATTATACTCATCTTCCCTGATCATGTACTCAGTTCTCATGACCACTCTGTTTTTTAAAGTATTGATATTATAAGGAGAAATTTCATGCTGATCACTCTTAGGGCTCAAAAGGGGTTAACACTAGGGGCGTGTAGTCCCTGGCAGTGTAGTCAACATTATGTTGCTGTAGCATTTGCTTGAGTAATCTGATTTAGGAGTTCATCAGTAAGGAGTAAAAATATAACCCGCTTCCTAGTTGCTATTCCTGTCGCTTCTTGCTTTGCTATATCGATCCTTTCAGTTTTCGGTTAGAAGATAGAGAAGCTGTGAAAATCTTATGAAATTATTAGTAAGACAAGTCCGTTTATATGCAGAATCTGCCAGGCTTTGACAGAGTAGTGACATCGCGAAAACAAGGCAAGCGGTCATTTTTTCGCATCTGTTGTCACGATATTGGAGCACGGAACAAGCTTGTTTATATGCTTGGTCAGTGTTTTTAAGATTCGATCTTCTACACTCAATTAACGACACACCTGGCTTCCAAGAGAGTTATTTTTACCCCCGGGTGTTGTGCCTTATCAACATCGTACCAGTACCAGTACATGTTATGACGTCTGACTGTAGTCACTCCGTTTTATCTTTGATTCAACAGTCTCTTCTCGATGCCTCTATTCTGAGTACTATGGTGACTGCATATACGGATAAAATAGAACGGGTTCTAAGCCGTGAAACAGTTCTTGCACCCAGCGCGCTATTGTGGCGTTTACGAGGTAATGTTAGAATAGTTTTTTCTTCCAGTACTAGGGTCATGTAATTCTTATTTTTACTTCCTTCGGTAAATATCAAATCAGGACATCTAAACCTTTTTCCCTTCGATTTCCAACGGGCAGTCTTTTTTGATATGTTGTTGTTGTGGTGGTGGTGTTTGTTGTCGTTATAAGTTGTTGTTTTCATTCAGCATTTTGCAGCGTAAAGGTTAGCGTACTTGTTTGTTCGTAACTTTGGCATGTTGGATCGTGATTTAAGTCTCTTGAACACTGTCACCTTGATAAGGTAGAGAGCTATAATAATGTTTGCTTTTATGAGTGTGCTCTGTCCAAGCAGAGCTCCACAAAATCCCCCTTGTTTGTTAAACAGAGCTAACTGCCACTTTAAACAGGTTATTTCACTGAATGTCCGCTGTAAATGAGATGATTACAATTCATTGCCTCTGAGACAAGTCACTCCGTCCATCTGTCGTTGTTCTATTTGCTGTCTAGTCCTTCAGCCAGGCCATCATTTCGTCCGTTGCTATTTGTTAAGTCAGTGGCTTAGTACGCCATTCCTCCCCTAAGATCAGCTATTAGTTAGTCACAAAAATTTGGTTCTCTCAACTGAACGTGTTTTTGAAAACGGTGATTTTTTTTCTCAGTTTTAGCCTTCCGTCCAGTACGCAAACGGATTTTTTTTAAAACTTTGGCTTATTAGACGGACGAAAACGAAAGTTTTCGAATATGATGTCGTATGTCATACAACGCATGCCCTGTACCCGACGACAAAAGACAAATTCATGTTGTCATCCGCACGCAAGATTAGAGTAGTTATAGAGCTCACCCAGACGGCAGTTAGCCACTCAGTAAATCGTTCGATCATTGGTCTGATTGGTGTCCCCTTTTCCTCTTAATTGCGCCATTATTCTGTAGTTATTTCCCCCGATCTTTGTCTTTTGCAGGCAAGCTTCGTCTAGTGACTTCAACAGACCCCGTCTCGCGCAGTTTAACCTTGCGTATTTCAACAAAGGTATAACGCTGTTCTTGAGCTACGTTCGTGATTCTACTTAAGCAATTCTAATGAACTAGTTTCTGATTACCAATTCTATACATTTTTAGACACCGTTCATTCTGCAAGAGATCAATGAACTGCTCCATCCGTTAATGAATGCCGCTGCCCATAATGTGCACATGGCATGTCCCGAGATTCACCGCGCGCTCAAGTCTGTGGAAGTAGACGTGCCTGGAAGGAAATCCAGCATGCAAGAAAAACCAAACTGAACGAACTCCTCACCAATACGTAACTTTCCAGTTCCAATTATGACTTCCTTTTGTTTGAAAACCATGTTACAGCAACCTTTTTTGAAAAGTAGTACCCCAACGCTGTCCCTCCTCACTCGCATTCAACGACCACTTGGAATCTTTTGCTGGGAATAATCAGCACGGTATCGTTTCACCTGCAAGATACCATTACCACGTGTAATCTCCCAGGTTAATAGTTCAAGTTAAGTTGGTTGTTGTCTGTTGTCGCTTATTGTTGCGAAATCTCGATTTCTGATCATGTTGGGCATCATCGCAGTCACCGTCAGCAATTTAGGTTTCTGGGAAACTGCCCCCTCCCCTAAGCCAACATTTTGCCCCAAGTGAAAGGTAAGTGTTAATGTTGGTTTAGAGGAGGGGTAGGTGGGTAGTTTCCCAGAAACCTAAATTGACCCTGGTAGGGGGGATGTCAGTAGAATGCTTGAACTTGAAGGTGGAGATTCTGCAGTTCTTCCTGGGGTTCTTTCTATCCTAATCCTTTATAAACATTCTATTCGACTACCTATACTCACAAGCCCCACATCCTTTTGATTTAGTTTAATAGCAAAGTAGTAAAATAACTCAATAATCATTTACTTTATTTATTTTTATTTATTTAATTATTATTTCACTTTGTATATTTATTTTTATAGAGTGGTTGTAAATGTAATTTGGTGTGTATATTGAATTAAACATTTCAGTTGAAATAGCCCTTCAGAGCTCTTCAGTGTGTGCTTTTAAACTAGGTCCTCTTAACTGTTACATAAGTCAACTATTTTATATATAGGATATTACACGAACGCACGTTGATACAGAACTTCTCTGCGAGTGTTGAACCATATTTCACGAGTGAGCACAGCTAAAAATCACCTGGTATTTCATTGGTGTTTTTATTAATAGTGGCTTTTATTGTCAGGAGTATACATATATATGATATATCATTGTCTTCCGGTCTCGGGAATATAGGAGCTTCAGGACCTATGAGGTCATAAATTCGCAAAAATCGCGTTACTTCCGATATTGCTCCCAAATTTGGTCCCCCGGGAGTTAATTGATTTAGCCAATTATGTGCCTAGTTCCAGCCCCCGGGGAGTTTTGAGCTTCACGCAACGATCTTTCAAATTTTGGAGAAAATGGCCGTGCACCGTGGGAGGTTTTTGTGACTTCTTTTGCGAAGAATGAAAGCTTTTATCGACGAATTTCAATCAAATACAAGTCAAGCAAATTATTTTGAAGGATTCTGGAGGATAACAAGAAAAACAAACGGGAAAATCGAGGTAAGAAAACAGTTTGAATCTTGCGTGCCGATAGCCGATTCGCCTGAGTCTGGAGCACATGTTGTTGAAACGCAATGAATTCCTTCCCGTTTGGCCTTCGCTTCGCTTTTTGCCGTCAAATCCTTGCTTATTTTGATGAATTATATCAGCAAATTCATGGTTCCTTGTCTGTAACTCGATATTTCGATGGAAACCGAAAAAAACAAAGCGTTTGTGTTATGTCAACACTTGACCACGAGGGACGCCGAAGTATAGAATATCATTATGCTAATTATGATAATCCGATTAGCATAATCCGATAGCATCTCAAAATAAATTTTTTAGAAAATTCCAAGCCGCTCTATATTTTCGAAAAAAAACTACATCCGGGACCCGAGTGGTTTATTTTCCATAATCTCACACGTGAGTTTATCGATGCCGTAATTTCGGTCATTTCCCTCTATTACTTTATCGATGTCTTCTTGTCTATATAATAAAAAGAACATTACACGGCGGCTTGAAGATATGAATTTTATTTTCTCGTGGCAAAAACAATATTTTACTCACTCGCTGCGCTCGTTCGTAAAATATTGTTTTGCCACTCGAAAATAAAATTCATATCTTCGCGCCACCGTGTAATATCCTCTATTTATTAATTTTTTTTGCGGAATATTATGGATTTCCTGAGTCCGAAATATTTTTTTTCTGAAAGTTTAATTTTTGCCCTTTCCAATGATGTATCGGCTTGATATGGAACTGTAAATAACAGCAGAGATATAATTTTTAAAGTTGCATGGTCAAAAATACTGAAAAAATATGCCAAAGACAATGAGATGCTTCAAAGACTCATTAATAATTCATGAGCTCAACAACCTATCATGTCCGCTAAAATCCGTCATGTGCTCGTGTTTTAAACCTCTGTAAAACACTGTCAAACTTTAAAAATTCATCTTCATTACTATTCTTTATATAAAAAATACTAATAAGGATGACATTTTATTTCATTGCACGTGACCTATTAATTTAAATTATCAACACAGCAACTGACACAACAAATGGTGGGTGAATATTTACTGTTCTTTCAAAATAATACATGCAGTAAATTTACTATCGCAAAAAATTAAACTTTGTTCTTTCACCAATTTAATCAGCCAAAAGTTCAGTGACACAGCGGCAATATTGGCTATAGCAGTGTCAAAGCGTTGCACTCAAGACTTGCCAGTTTTGAATACGCAAGGCTCGAGTACTGGATTTTTGTTTACCTTCCATTCGGCCATTCCAGAAAAATATTTTCAAAGAATACTTTTTCAGTGGAATAGTTGACTTTAGGGTACCATTTTCAACTAACCTCCTCTCTTCCTCAGCAATTTTAGGCTTCCGAAAAGCTCTGGAACAAGACGCTATGTCCTGTTCGGTTAGTGTCGTAGGCTGAAAAATTTCTAAACACGTGTGAGATTTGATTTTCTTACATAATAATTTCATACGTAATGTTTTTTCATATGCTAATTTCCAACCTTCACAAAAGGGTCATTGTTATCAACTCCATTAAGACACGCTTTCCCAGAAATGTTTTTGAAGCCGTTCAATAAACTCGCGGGTAGGGTGTTATCGGGGTATAAAACCCTCCAGCTCGTTTATTAAACATTACTTATGTGATTTTGGAACCTTTTTTGTTTGTTTAACCAGCAGACCCTGGCATTTTTCCATTTACATGGGGAAACTGTAAAGGAGAAAATTTCTGCGGTGGAATGATACGTAGGGACATCACGTCCTAAAAACCGATTTGTTAGACTTTTTTCATGTAACAACTTTATACGCAGTGATTTATAATGGGTGGAATGTTAACCATCGATTGTTGAAAAATGAACTTAATCTTCAGATATTGAGGCAATAATTCCCCATTAGAGTGTTTCCTGTAGTTAGAAAACAAACTTTTACTAACATTTGAGTGCTTGGAGTTTGGTTTTTTTATTTTACCAAGCTAATGCTTTTAGGTTTCCTTACGACAATTTCGAGATTATTTTTCGATGTGTGTATAATTTGTTTGGGGACACCGAACACTTATGACTCCCTTCCCCTCCCCTCCCCCCGGATCCTCAACTGCGGTTTATCCAACTGTAGCCGTGAGGAACACTTAATCAAGTGACAATAATACGGCTTGAATAAAGGAGCTCAAACACGAAAGTAAATTCCGAGAATTCGTATTCGTGTTTTTTTCCTTTGTACCTGTGGTTGTGCTAATTTTAAATGGTGACTTATGTGAAGGTATGCGTTTTCATCAAAGGAAGATAAAAGTTACTTCCTTGTTTTCTGGAGCTGGGGTCACGTCCAAAGAACCACTTTCCACGAAATTCTTTCCGTTTCAATTAATTATCTATCTTTTCTATTAAAAAACCGTTCGCTACCAGACCATGTCATCGCGAGATTATTTGACACAGTATTTTTTAAATCTACGAAAGAAATCCTATGTTGCTACCATTCAAATGAAACCTCTTGAATGCTAGCAATACGTGTATCACAGAACCTCGCGAGCTCGGTAGAAGGTGTCTTGAAAAATGATGGGGATGGGGGAATGAGCTGAATTGTGCAACTGTAGTATTTATTTCTAAGAACTATATATTTCTTAGGATTTTGCAAAACTCATTCCCAATTTTTCTTTTGGAATATTTTTGTTCGTCCACTATTAGGACTGAGAGTGTTTACTCGGCACCCTCCAGTGATGTAGCTCCGTTGTGGGAAGGTGTTGTCGATTCTTAGCCTTTTCTTATAGCCAATCGTGGTATAACTGGCTTCTGAATCCTTACATGAGTGTTTATCATTACATGAGAGGTTTACTTCAACACACTGAGAAGGACGGTCCCGCACTTCAATGAGGTCTCAATGGCGAATCTTGCAGACGCCATTGTTTACATAATTTTGCTGATTTGGCATAAGAATTTTACAGAAAATGTATCATGTTAAGTGTTACATCTGTAATTGTAATCAACTTCAATAGCTGAAAGAGCTTTCTAAAGTTAGTAACTCTTGCACTTTTTAACTGTTTGCGTATAATACTTTAGAAAATATCAGCCATCATAAAAAGCAAAGTTTGTGGTTGGCAAAAGGGTCGATGAGCCAATATATTCTTCGTAAAATGTCAAGTTTTTAACACCTTATTGTTCAATACGTATTTGGCATTTCAGACTGAAATTTTCGGAGAAGGGAAGTTGTCCTATTTCCTTTCAATATTCAGAAATTACATTTTTGTACCGATTGGAAAACGAGAAGCGTATGGTAATGAGGTTAGATTTGCCTTGAGCTTCGACATCAAATGCACTCAGTGAAATCAGTCAGTCAACAGTGTACATAAAACGCTTAAATGTGACCGTTGGGATAAAAACTCTGATTAAACAGTAATTTCCTCTTCTTTGCATGTTCCTCGTAATATTGAACAAGTATGTGTAAAGTGCTTAATACGTCCTTGAAAAAGGCTCCACTTTTTCCTGGAATGATACAGAAGGAGATCACGTTCATGAAACCATTTTAACTTGAAGATTGTTCCCTAAAATTGCTATATTACCGCAGTAATATGTAATCTTTTGGACAGTCTATGGCGTTCATTTTAAAATTACAAAGAACTAGATCTTCGATATTGATGTTGTTATCGTTCATGGCATGCGGAAATTCTGTTACTAGGGAAAATAAGGGCTGAAATGTGAATTATCCGCAATCTACTTAGAATCGTAAGGGCGTTTTTGCGTTTGACATTCTAAGAAAATAAAATTGAAACAATTATCCAGAAAAATATCGCTATCAAGTTTGCACTTCTAGCAAGAAGAAAAATAATTGTAAACAATGCGAGGTAACGAAATACAATGGACGACCAGAATGGGAACGGTATTAACTTGAAAAACTCCTGCTTCCTCATTGCCTTTAGCTGTTTTTGAAATTGTGTGCGCCATTCAAGGATTTATCTGTAAGCTTCAAACAAACAGGGATTTAACAATCTTCTGGTCGTTGAGCCGGCTCCAACAAAGTGTTGAAAATGACAGATATCAACGCAGTATTTTTATAGGGCTTAGGATCACTTGCAAAGAAATGATAAATTGCTTACTATAATAAAAGATCCAAATTTCCGTATCTTTGGGTATAGTGTATAATAATTTATCATCCTTATGACTGTTGGAGGGGAGTATGAGACTGTAAACCTCAAAAGAATCGCAAATGAAGGTCGCTGCTAAACACATACATAGAATTCCTTAGTCCTATGAAGAAAATTCGGGAAACAAATTTTCTTGGCCCAAAAAAATCACCTGTAGAATGAACAGATTTGATTGACAGTTTTGTCCTACGGTGCTTAAACTTCCTTAGAAATACCTTGTAAGCACAAGAGTTACGTTCATGTTCTTGAAAATAAAATACCTCATGATAATTTAATCCAACTTTCGCCTGGGCGTAGAGCCATAATCATTCCTTTTGTCGTGCAGTGGAGTTACCCTAAAAAAACAGCTCACATTTAGCGACTCCACTACTGGTTTGAGCCAGCGAACGAACGGCAGTGACGACGACACTGATGACGTGTCATTACCAAGAACTGGCTGTGCTTCTGGGCCCAGTGGTTCGAACGCCGGTTAGCGCTAACCCGGGGTTAAATTTTGACCCGGGTTTCCCTATCTTTTTATCAAAAGCACTCTCTGGGATAATTTTCTCTATTCTTTTTAGAGTTTCCAATCATCGAATTGTAGGCAAAGAGAATTAAACTGAATTTTCTTTTTAAGCCCTCATATCTGAGTTCAAATTGCGCACTAACCCTGGGTTATCTTAACCCAGCTTTGAACAACCCGGCCCTGATTGAGTTGAAGCAAATTTTTCTCGCAGCACAACCAATCAGAAGCACCGAAACAGTCGGGTTTAGACAAAATATGCTAGAAACAAATTCAGAACAATTTAAGGAAGGTGTTTCAAGCAAAGTTAGTCAAGTTATTATCGGGTTTGGTTTGCTGTACGGGGATGCTCCACCCCGAGGTCCACAAACTTATCCTTTTAAAGCTTTTTTGACCAAGAAGGTATTCCTTTCATAAAGGTGCGTCTCTTTGAGATACCTACCTCTAAGGAGACCCCCTTTTAAAACCTAAATGGCAATTTTCTTTACCCTTATCTATACTTCAGCTCGTGAAATTCCAACGCTTTACAGTCCAACACAGGGAGTATCCCAGGGAGACATTTATACCATCGCCTTCTATTTCTTCATTAGTAAATGATTTCTCTATTATTAGTAAATGTTTATTTAGTTTCTAAAAAATTCATCGCTAACCACAAGAAAGAGCCGTGTTATTGTTTACCAAAAGGCATGAAAAGTGTGGACACTGTTATGACATTCACACTGGGAAACTATATCTTGACGTCAAAACACGTGACATAAAAAAAACTGTTAAGTTCCTGTTTCAGCAGCTTCATCTTGTTATCAAGAGCACATGTCAGTTTCCAAGAAATATTTATTATTAAGTGTACATTTAATGGGCAAGGATCGTGTATAAAATGCTTTATACACACTTGTCTTAGCATATTCATCGCTTACTCCTCAGGAGCGAAGCTGGCTTTTGTGTATCTCAGTTTAAAATGCAATCGCTAATTTTTCACCCCTGGGTTAAAACTAGAAAACAAAACTACCAGGTAAGAACAAAAAGGCAATAGTCCAGAGCAGTTTCAAACTATAATTATTGACAAAGTGACGATTTTTTTTCAGTATAATTAAATGAGGAAAGGTAAAAAAGGTTTCATTGTTGTCTTAAAATCAGTACTTTTACGTCGAATATTCACTTTATAGTCTTTTTGAACATCTGGAATTAGACATCTTACACTGTTTAGCTGATTTGATGTGTGTTAGGGTAAAGTGTTGCGTTCTAATGCTCCCGTTCTTTACAGAGCAACGGCCATCACTGTTATTAAAGAGGGAAAAAGGAAAAGATCAAAGATGGAAAACTGAGATTTCGGGAGGTAAGTTGTGTGTTTATGTGAACCATCGGTTACTGCTAGTTATAGAGATATACGTAATTACTAAGGCTTGCTTAAAAGCAAAGATAAATGACTTCTCTAAGCAAAATTTGGAACATGGTAAAGACATTCGTCATTCTAATTTAATATCTCAAGCATGACATGCGAAAATAAGGAACTTAAAACAACGGAGAAAAATTCATTGGCATTCTTCACAATTAGCTAAAAGAAGAAAATCTGTTAACGAAAAGTCTCGCATAAATATGTGAACAGTCACCATTTGGTTTGCAGTGGACACTGTATTTTCTCAGTGGGATCTAATCGATGCGGCCTACTACGTATCCGAGGTGAATTTCCTTTAAATTTTTATTAATTCCTGGGTTAAAATCTAAGAGAGACTCAAAAGCACTAGACTTTCAAACTATTATTTCGAATATGTAAAGCAACATCGTTTCGTGTACGTGGACACTTCATCCTTGAACCTTGAATTTCTACTGAAATGTTATATTACTCCTGAGTAAAACCAGTATTTCATTTTAAAAAGAAAAGTAAAAACAATACGATACAATGAAAAATGTCATAAAAGAGAAAAAGAAGTAAATAAAAGATGAAAATTTCGAACACCACATAAAGCGAGCAGAGACTTTGGGCGTTGGCCTCCAAGCATGCGAATTCTCATCCAAGTAGAACATGACACCCTGACTTTTTATGTCGTTTTTCTATCTGAGGAGGTTACACCGTCAGGATCTGGAAATTACTCTGAAAATATATGATTATTTGAGCAGAATATTTTAAAGGTCTTTGATTTAGCCGCCTCTATCCAGCCTGTGCTTATGAAAGAAATTCTTTTGTTCACGACTTGAATATCAAACAAACACGTGATCCAGAATAGCGCTTTCGACTTATCAAAAACCCTTTTGTACACGACTTGAACATCAGCCAAACACGTGATCCAAGCTAGCGTCTTCCGACTTGCGACTTACCACGTCTTAATGCATATTTTTTAAAAAGAAATTCAGCCTTGATCCCAGACACATTTATAAAAGAATGGACCTAAGAATTAGAACTAGAATTGCAGCGATCAAAGATTCCTCTCTTATGGCTCTCAGCAATCAAATTTTATTTTTATAAGAGTTCACATCACTATCAACAAAAAACTGGTGGTTTTCCGCATTCAAGTGGGCTAAATAAGCACTTTTCTAAGAATTCATTATTTGCACCACGTACAAACGCCAATCACCTGACTGTCATCTGACGTTTGTGGACGCCTCAGAATACAGACTTCCGCGTTAGCAGTGGTGAAAGCGTAGGCTAGACTAGGCGTCCTGTGGACAAACTTTTATTTGGATGGTTTCACGTTAGAATTTCGATCACGTCATCACAGCTAGATAAGCATACTTAGCAACATTTATTTGGATGGGCAAATTCGGTGCAAGAACCAACTAATGATCTTCTCCTTATTTTATTAATAATAAGCAAAAAAAAAACAGGACAACGTAAAAACACGTCTGACTGGTCACATCATATACATATCAATATTTATTTTATATTAAAGACATATTCAAATGTCCAAAACAAAAATAGCAGAATTTATTTTATCGGCTCCTGGTGTGACATTCTGGTTATCTCTTATCTGTCTGATCTGTGGCAATTCATCTTGACGCTTTCCCGTGTAAGGGGGTGTTTACATGAGAAAACTCGCACCGGCGCGAGTTTCATACCGACATGACTTTTTGATTTCGTATCGCGTTTACATGATGACTGGGATATTTCACATCCCGTTATTTGAAGGTACACTGCATGTTGATAAAATGCACGTATGATTCAAAATCACGAACATTACGCATGCGCTACCCGTTCCAGTCTACCGGCAGACCGATTTCACACCGAAACGGGTGGTCGTTTCGTGTTTACATGATACCGTTGCGAGATTTCGTACTGGAGTGAAATTCTCGCCCCGGCGCGACAACCGGAGTGAACTCACGCCGGGGCGACTCGCGCCGGCATGACTTTTTGTGGTGGTATCATGTAAACAAATGTAGAGCCATGAGAGGGAACCGGAGTGAACTCGTCGCGGCGCGAAAGTCGCCTCGGTGTCATGTAAACACCCCCTAATTTGAATTTTCTGGGTTTAACATTAACCAATTATGGCTTAGCCATTTTCTGTTAAGAAAATAGGCGCAAGTCAACGTCACCAATTTTTATTTCGCAAACTACACATTTGCATTTCGCATACAACAGATTTTCGTTTCGCAACGACAGCTTTCATTTCGCAAACTATAGCATTTCGTTTTTCCATTTCGTTTCGCAAAGTACACTAAGCCTTGATCTACTAGACTAGACTAGGCTAGACTTAACAAGCTATAGGAACCACCTCTAATACTGAGCAAACAAGCCTCACCTGAAATCGATATTAAGCTAAGCAGCAAAACATTTTTTGCACAGTTTCATTACTTGGGATTACTTTGTCGATACCTGAATAAACAGAAACGTTAATGTGTACTAATAGTCAGAAATATACTGATTGTTTTCTCAGTATTAAAACAGATAGAAATCGTTCATCGTCGTAGACTGCAAAACGTGTGGGTCAGTGTAAGAGTAATATCATTCTTCCACTTGCCTTTCATCATCTACGTTATATTAAGAGATGATGAGACTTTCTTACACCTCGCCTTTGTACAAGTCGAACTTTCAATAAGAAGGTCGATGATTCGCTTCTTATCCTCTACACTTTAAAATCCTTGGGAGTTGTTGACCGAGGGAAGCCCGGGGGAAGCCATTTTTCTCAACCCGTTGGTCGTGTTCCCTCTCAATGACTAGTTCTAAAAAGTTTTCACTCCTATTTAAACCAAATCGTGGTACAGTTTATTCACGTTACTTGTTCCTGCTTTCCGTCTTTTTTCTCCAAGTTCCACAGTAATACTGAGAGCTTTCTTTGATTCTTTGATTCTTCACCCACGCTTCTTAAGTGGTATTGCCTCTAATTCTGATTTATTGATTTTAATGGAAGTTTGTTTTGGGGCTTGAACTTGATTATTCTAGCCTTGCTAGAGCCAAGAACTGTCTATTGTACTAACTGGACTGCAACAAAGAAGAGTTGATATGCCGTTTATTTACACAACGAGAAAGTAAATGACATCTGAAAGCGAATAAACCAAATTTCTTGAGATTATTTACCGTTTGATTCAGTAATGTTGTGTCTTGACAGTCGCTTGCGGCCTCCTTCTCTTCTGGAAGGAATAAATAGGTTTTCAGCAGGATTTTGAAGAGAGTTCTGGTAAACGAATAATCTTTGGCGATTGCTACTTCGGCTGGGGAGGCAGTTAATAACCGTGACTAAAACAATTTGTTACGAGCAAAACTCTCTAACACAACACTGGATCTTACCTTGAATCTTTTACAGGTCATTGATTAAACTTTACTGGAACCACAACAGCTGATTTTTTCTGTTTTCTGAAAATTGAAGTCACTGTTTGGATGCTGTATTTGATAACGCATTTGCTTGAACTAAAGGCAAATTCGCTTTAGTTAGCGTTTCTAGTTCCTTGTTCTTGTCGGAAGATATGTTTAATCATGACGAAGCAGGAAGTAACGCCTCAAACGCAAGTTTCCGAGAAATAGTTCCAAATCACCGCCACGTACTTTTTTGTCACGTCAGTGATTAACGGGGCCTCTAAGTTTTCGTATAAATTACATGGTTCAATTTTTCCTGTTACCCTCCCCTCCCTGGGCAACTCACAGGAAAAGGTAAACCCGTTCTCTCGTTTCAGGGGTAGGGGCTGGGGTAAATCGAAAATACCTCCCCGGTCCTCAATTGACTATCCTGCGAATACAGCCGTCTCTCCTTGCTGGCGAAGAGGAGCGATGGGATCGAGGCGGCTGCATTCGCAGGCTGTCAGTTGATCCAATAATATAAGGAGCTTTAGTAACAACGACGGCAAAGAGGACGTTAAAAAGCAACAGGTTTAATAAGAGAAACAATAACTCTGTTCTTGCATCGCACCTGTTTCAAGAATTCCTTGCCATCACTGCACCACTACAACTTTAAAGTATATTTATTCAGCAAAGCTGTTGTTACAAAATCTTCTGGCTACGCTCAAATTACAAAATAGAAACATCATTATCTTTTTGTTTGGTACGTAACTTGCCTGGTCGCTGTGAGGTGAGAACTTTCTGTGATGCCAACAGGTGAGGAATAGGCCGCCAAGCCCAATCCCCGGTACTGTGCTGGGGGCGTGGTAACAGTCAAACTGATTGCACCGTTCTAGTGAATCGATCGTTTGAGTTTTGGGACTCACAGTTTCGATACAGTGGGACACTGAGTCTTACGTTTAGTTATAATTCATTGTTTTCACTAATTTTTACTAGGAAAAAATTTGCTTTCATTCGTTTCATTCACAAACATGAAAACCGAGAAATATCACACTGTAAGTTTGTAAGATCCGTTACAGTACCAAAGTAATGCAATTTAGCCTCGCAGGCCTAAAGTGTGGTTCATTCGGCCATCTTGTGGTGCCTTAAAACAAAGAAACAGCCCGACTAGAAAACTACGTTAGCTTATTATTTAAAACCGGGACCCATTTCTGCACTTGACAATTAGACTATTTTGGTACTTGTTAAGATAACAAGATTAGACCCTAATGAAGTGGTTGAGGTCACACTAGAGACTTTACTATGGTAAAAAGGGCTTTACTATGGTAAGTCTCGTAACATCTTCTTTACCGTAGTAAACCTGACAGGTCCACTTAAAAAGGCATTTGAAACTTTCCAGGCGTTTTTTCTCGCGTGATCGGTAACGTGAGAGTGAAAGGTAAAACAAATAATGACATGCTTTGAGAGCTGACTAAATTGAAATTACTGAACTGTAACTTCCTGAGCGTGACCCTCACAAGTGTACAAAGATGGTTCAATTTGAGAGAGTATTGTTTTCTGTTGAGCATTTTGCTTTAATTCTGTTGCTCAGACGAGCAAGAAGAATGGGCTCCCTTATTACCTACCTTGGTTTCGAATACGAAGTTAGTGAAGATGTTTTAGTGACAGGTTCATTGATTACCCATGGAAGACGTGCTCTTAGAGAAAGAGCGGCATTGCGAAGGCAAGCGTGGGTTTACCCTCGACCCCAGGAATGGTTTGAAGAAAGGTACAGATCGGAAACCTTGAAGCACTGTGGAAAAAGCATTTCAGGGTTACCAGAGATACATTTGACTATATTTGCCAGCTGATTGAAGGAGACTAAAGACAATCACCGATGTTCTAAAGCTATTCTGTTATGTGACCCTTTTTGAAACTACTTTCCTTAAAAATCATGACAAACTATCAACAAAACAAACAAAGTTTAGATAGACTAGAGATATACCCACCTATTTTTTTTGGTAACCAGATGGTTATCGGTGATGGGTCATCTTTGTTCTTTCCGCGGTAGTCATGGAAATTAACCAAAGTAAAGTTTACCATAGTGAACTGAAAAATGCCGGTCACACTTACGGTGTCGTTTACTATGGTAAAATTGAGTTTACTATAGTAAACTTTCTCCATTTTAGACGTCTGCTGTAGGCGTACAGATTTTGAGAGAGTCGAGGTACACAGGAAGTTGAGTGGACCCGAACGGTTTATTCCTAAGCTTCTTAGTTCTTCTAAGGTCCAAGATTTTCTAAGATTTACTAAGCGAAGTTAAGCTTACAAAGTGGTTGTATTTATACTAAACTATTAAGTTAAGTAGTTTCTAAGAAAGGTCAGCGGTTTTCTTATGCGTACAAGTAGGTGTTAGGAGGTGGTAGAACTAATAGGACAAAAGATACTGAATTAAGTGGAATTCATCTACCTGTGGAAAAAATTTGCAAAACTGAAAAGCTCTCTATAGCCAAATTCCTATACAAGAGGGTAAAACGATGGTTTGAAAGGAACCAAATTTTCCTAAGATTCTGTCGAAAGAAATTTTAATTTGAAAGTAAGAAAGTAAGTGAAATTTAGCTGAAAATAGCCCAACTGAGAACAAAGAACTAAAAAGGTGCTTGGCCGCGTGGCCCCAACAAGATTTGAATGAGATAAGGAAATGTGATTATGATTCATTTCTGAAGCGATAGTGAGAGCTATCTTCAGGTTTAAATAAACGAATTTTGTTAACAGAAAACGCTTACTTTCCCTTTCCACAGCTGAATACATCTACTAAGGGAAGTTATTATTTCTATCTGTCGAACTTGTTTCTATGTTTCTTAAATAAGCTTGAAGAGGTGTTTCTTAACCTCAGTTAATCCGAAACCACACTTATGATGTTTCCTACAATTAACCGTGCGTCCAACTTCTATTTTCTGATTGATCCCAACACCAAAGAGGTCGGTGCAAAAATCTTTAGTCAAAGACTTAACTGACCAGCAAAGGTTTGGTAGTAGAATCTAAAGTTTGTCCAGCTGTTCTGACAGCTTGTAAACACCATCGTTTGTCCCTTAACAAAAGATATTTGACATATAGTAAAAATTTTGATTTCCGACCCGACCTAAAAACAAACTTATTTATATATTATATATCCCTGAATAAAGTTAAAATGCCCAGCACGGAAATAAATAGAATAAACTGAATAAATATTAATGATTACGAAGAGAAGCGCATACAATAAAATGTACCCTAACACTGCTCACGCAGAGGGCAAAAGGGCGAAATTTTTCACCTGCTTCTTTAAATAAAAGAATAAAATTGGGGTAAGCAACGTTTTATTTATCATACCGTAACATATACTTTTATCTTGGTTTCAATCTAAACTCCAGCGTGAACTTTAATAGTTTTCATAACTATTTTTGTCTCTGGATTGTAAATAGAGTTCTGTACCACAATTATAGATATTTGAAATTGCTCGATGAGCTATCCTGTGTAAATAATAAATAAGTAAATAAACAAACAATTAAATGAAGTTGGCTTGGATGTTATAATCCAATGTCTCCCAAAATCGGTCTCTTTCACGGGAAACGGTCTCTAAACATTTTTAGGCAAACAAATTTATTAATTATCTTTTGTTGTATGTTAAGCTTAAGGTAACATCATTCTGGGAAAACGGACAACTAGCTGAGGTTTGTTCAGTTTATTTCGTACTAAAGCGACAAAAAGACCCCCTACATGCCCTGGCAAGAGTATTTTATTACTTTTTGAACAGATACTATGTAAACAAAATTTTATTTTTGATTTCACATTTGTCCAAGCTCAGATCACATACGTGATCACAATCTTTTATTTAACGAAGAGGCAGAGACAAGATTTCTTTCAAGGTTATCCATATTTACCACAGAGTTCTGGAGAATCAACAAAAGGAATCACTTAAAGATTCTCAATGTAAAGAGGTTAAAGTTCAAGAGAGGTATAATTACACTGCGCTGAGAAAAAAGGTTGATACTTTTTCTAGGTTATTAAAAATGGTCGTTAGGAAAAGTCATCACTTCTTTCGAAATGATAGAAACATCAGGATAATTCTAGAATTCCTGTTTTGTTTGGCTTAAACTCACTATGGTGGTTTTCTAACATAGGCACTTTGTGTTGTAAAACTTCGTTCAGAAGATTTGTTTAAATAATTTAGGCTACTATACTTTAGGATTGTTTCAGGATAAAGAAGATTAAATTGGCCAAATATTCAGAGGAAAAGAAACCAAAGACCGTTCCTTCTACGGAAATATTGCAAAAAAAATTATTTACTATTCCATTACCGGTTTCAAAGAACGGTGAATCCACCTTCACGAGATGTTTACAAGGTTTCTTAACCCTTTTAGCCCTAAGAGTGATCAGCATCAAATTTCTCCTTGTAATATCAATGCTTTGTAAAACACCGAGTGGTCATAAGAATTACGGACATATCACACAAAGATGAATTTGCCTGATATTTATCAACTTCTCCCCACTACTTACTAAACCCTTTCTACACATTATATCCACGATGATTCAGTAATATCTTTCATGACAAAATGTTTTTTGTTCCACTCTCTTTGCCGAATACTTCTTAATACATCAGAAAGTACTAATCCCAAACAATACATACTTTTTCAAACTTTATGGTAGATTTATTTAAATTAGTTTGTTTGAAAGTGAGGGGCATAAGTAGTTGTCATTAAAGTAGAACTACGTTCACTTGGTGTTGTAAAGGAAAGGCTGACATAATATTCCTGCAAAGAAAGCTTTAAAGGGGGATTAGGAAAAAACAATGGACAAATGAATGGAGTGGTAAAATGTTTTTGTTTTGTTTTGTTTTTTCACATTGTAGCCCAGATTCGTACTGATTAAGAATAATTTTAATTTTGTAATTCAAAAATCCATTATTGATCCCCAGAGGAGATATATTTTTTTGAAGGTAGACATTTCTTAGTTTCTTAGTTTATTTATTTCACAGAATACATGTAGAGAATACACAGAAGCAATGTGGCGAGGAAGCCCAAAAAGAATTGACCATAAGCAACTTAGAGATATTGGGCTCCCTCAGAGTATAAAAGTATAAGTTTATTAGACCAGGATCGAGTGTTTACTAAGTAATTACATAAGGTGGATAACTAATATAAATACGGTATGTATAAATAAAGTATAGTGACAAACATATAACCGAAATAATGGGACACTTTTGGAGAACACAATAACTATTTACAAGGTTCATATCATAATCGGACCTAATTATGATCTCTTGATGATGGTCATATACGAGCCGGCTATACCAAGCGCACGCCTATTAGGCCTGGGTTTTAAACTGTATCCTAGCCGTGACTTGCGGCTCATGCTCAACAAAGATCTTGCTCTACCTTGCTCGATTCATGCAGAGTCTTTCAATTCAATTCAATTTTTATTCACACTTTCATAAAATATTTACATTATATCTAGTAAGGTAGGAATACACTAATAAAGGAGAAGAAGAAGGAAAAAAGAAAAGATCAATGGCTTAGTGTACGGTAAACAGAGGAGCTTAGCTTTCGAGCTCACTCTGCCACCGCTATATTATGAGTGGAGTATAAACCAAAATCAAGCAAGCGAAAGAAGGCTTCTGCCGGCAGGGTGCTGTTTTAATCCAGAGACCGTAGATCGTGTCACGTTTTTCACGGCTCAAACTTGCCCCCCACCATTTTCGCAACTTTGCAGAGTTATATCTTCGCTCTCTCCGCCGGAGTAAAGACGTATCACTTTTAAATTTGGCCAAGGACCATAGCACTTTTATTAATTTTAAGGCGCTCTTTCCAGTGGTGTCGACGGATTTGTCCTAACTGGTCCATATAAAAAGTTGAAAAAACGGTCAAAAGGTCTACTTTAACTGTTCTAATTATGCCGGAATTCGTTATCGTTGCTGCTGCATCTGGTACCAGATCTGTATTCCTGCATAAACTTTAGGCTACAAATTTTCAATATCCTGACAGATTGAAAATCGTTTACACCTTAGATTCCTCTGAAGACACAAATAATGAACCATTAATAGAACCCATATAGGTGTACGCTTGATCAGTTGTAAACCAAGATCGAGGTTTGATCGTTTTACTGCAAACGACAAACTAGGGTTTGCGGTTAACGGTTTCACGTTACCCGTCTTACATGTACGATTCGCCGTTGGTTGCTGCGGCTGCCATGTTTGCTTTATTCATCCACTTACTCCTATTTTAGCTGAGAAATTGTCTTCAAAGGTACGTTAATCAATAAGCAAAAAAGAGTTCTAAAAAGTTGTATATCTTCTCAAACGTGGGATTGTGATGTTTGAGGGTGCAAAAAACCTTGCCGTAAATCAATTACCTCTGGATCGTGGTCCGAGCCGTTCAAACCGCAAACCGGACGGCGAGGCCCTGGTCGCGTGACTTCTTGATGTTCGCGGTTCGCGGGAAATGCCGAAAACCTCAATCTTAAGATTATTCTCCTTCAGTCTCTCATTCAGTGAACCGTGTGATTCCTTTTGCCTCATTCCCCTCACCTTGGCACTAAAAATAGGTCTAAATATTATTATCAGTGAGAGTGAAGAATGATCCTCGCAGTGAATTTTCCAATTTAAGCAATTGGAAAGAAGAAGCCTGAAAAAATCAGGGCTTCAACGGGATTCGAACCCGTGACCTCCGCGTTGCCGGTGCGTTGCTCTACCAACTGAGCTATGAAGCCACACATTGGGAGCGAGGTCAATTTATTAAGTTCATATCTCCCGTAAGGAGTGAAATGATGTGAAATAAATTAAATAATTCATTTTGAACTGCGGTTATAGATGAGAGTGAAGAATGATCCTCGCAGTGAATTTTCCAATTTAAGCAATTGGAAAGAAGAAGCCTGAAAAAATCAGGGCTTCAACGGGATTCGAACCCGTGACCTCCGCGTTGCCGGTGCGTTGCTCTACCAACTGAGCTATGAAGCCACACATTGGGAGCGAGGTCAATTTATTAAGTTCATATCTCCCGTAAGGAGTGAAATGATGTGAAATAAATTAAATAATTCATTTTGAACTGCGGTTATAGATGAGAGTGAAGAATGATCATTCTTCACTCTCATCTATAACCGCAGTTCAAAATGAATTATTTAATTTATTTCACATCATTTCACTCCTTACGGGAGATATGAACTTAATAAATTGACCTCGCTCCCAATGTGTGGCTTCATAGCTCAGTTGGTAGAGCAACGCACCGGCAACGCGGAGGTCACGGGTTCGAATCCCGTTGAAGCCCTGATTTTTTCAGGCTTCTTCTTTCCAATTGCTTAAATTGGAAAATTCACTGCGAGGATCATTCTTCACTCTCATCTATAACCGCAGTTCAAAATGAATTATTTAATTTATTTCACATCATTATTATCAGTGTTGGAATGTTTACTGTTCCTGTCTACTTGACGTCACAATTAACATATCTGAAGCTCGTCACCGAAAAACAAGCGAATTAAAAATGCACCTTGTGCGATCAAGCAATACTGAGGGAAGTGCTCTACCACAACTCAGCGACAAGGGTAGGGTTTTATATTTTATATATTTTCTTCTCATTGATTTTAAATATTCAGTTCACAGGTCCATCTGATGAAATGCGATAATTAGGTTTAGGAAACAAGGTAAATCAAGATCCATTTTGGACATTATACAGGGCTAACTGAACTGGAACTGGATTCGCACTCAGTTTGTCAACCCTGGCCTGTTTTGTCTTTCGGCGTTCTGTAAAATACAATGGGGCCTCTTTATGTTCTTATGCTACTACATGAGAAATTTCTGCAGTTTGATTGGTTTAGAGCAGTGGTATTTCAGCTTAATTTGAAATACTTACATGTGGACATTACAAAACAGGGGCACCCAACGGCGATTTCCTCCTAAAAACATTGAAAACATGCATTTGTACAACTGAGAAATATGGCATGATTTGTAGTGATATTTCAAAATTGTCTCAAATTTCACTCGCCTGACGGCTCGTGAAATTACGTATAACCAATTTTGAAATATCACTCGAGGTATTTATGCCTAATATCACTACAAATCAAGCTATTACCTATACTAATTTTGCTATATATTTTACGCACTATTAGCCATCAGAGTTTTTAAAAAATTGTTCGAAACATTGGCCGTTTTTATAATAGAGGACGCATTATCCGTCCAGACGGATAATGCGTCTATGGCCGTTTTTATACTAAGGACGCATTATCCGACTGGACAAACTTGGGCAAACATTTGTAGTTCGTCTGGTTATGCGTCTCAAGTATAAAGACGGGCACGAGACGCATTACGCGTCTTAACGAACTTTCCTTCGAAATCGTCTTGAACGAGGCACTACGAAAGGTACTTCGTCTGGACGCATAATGCTCTCGTGCTCGTCTTTGTACTTGAGACGCATAACCCAGACGAACTACAAAATATTTGCCCAAGTTCGTCCAGACGGATAATGCGTCCTTAGTATAAAAACGGCCATTGTTATATAAGTCACCTACAAAGACTCCACTAAGCAGAGATTATCAGTAATGCGACCAAAACGCATCAATCAAAAGGTTGTAACTTTCAACATCAGTATTTTTTCAGTCTGTAACTGCTCTTAGCTTAAGTCAGCAAGTGAGCGTTTACGAAATAAATCTGCTGATTACTATGATCAATTGGTCCACTTTAACAAAGAAATTTATGCAAACGTATCACCCCCTGACGTATATCGTCATAGTCTCTGGGAGTATTCTAAACGCTTCCACTGTTCATTTGAATGGCATTTGACACCTCATGTGACATTATCTATCGAAACCTGTATTAGGAGGACACCCTGTATTAAGCGGACAATACAGCATTCCCCGAGGGTGTCCTGTAACTTAAACATTGATAGCAACTCAAATTTGAAGAAATCAGATGAGTTAAACAAGCTCTCAAACAAAACGAAATAGAAAACATAACTGTACTGTACTGTATTCAACGATGTGTGACGCAAATTAAATGCCGTTCGTCAAGTTTGAAAAAGAAAGCTGACCGGCGGAAATTTAAACTACATCGCGTGTGCGAATGCACTGTTCATTACGAATGCAATAGAATGAAGAAATAAATGTGATATAAACGACAGCAAAAAGGTAAACGGGTTCCAGTTTCAACAAACGAACTATAATGGACTAACGAACTATTTAGGTGGACGCTTGATCAATTAATAAACCAATTTCGATATTTTTGAATTTATTCTCCTTTGTTCCGAGACCTATTAAAAAAATTAAAAGTCATCTATCATTCAGTGAACCCGCTCCGTGTGAGTTGTCAGATTCCCGCCAATCAGCGCGAAGGAGAAGCGAAAACGAGCGCGAAATTAAACAAACATTGAAAAACATATGCCAAGAGTAATTACGTCATTCTTATTATCATCTTCTCCAATCAGAATTTCGCATCGATTTTTTCGTTGGAGATATTCAAATTCCAGAGGCGTAGTTTAAAGCTCTCCTTCCGTTTCCGCCTCGCTGCCAGTCAGGGCGCCCAGGAGAGCTTGCTCGCAGGTTAACAACCTTCCCCACTTGACAGCACAGGAGCCTTACTTCAAATCCTTTCAATCACGGGAAAAAAAATTAAATTCAATACTTTACACAAATACAAAACGTTTCAAAATTTGGATTTCTATCCAGCATGACAAATGTACTTTTTGCAAAACTGAACAGGAAACATTATTCCCCTTTCTTTTACTGTCTGTACTCAAATCTGTTTTTTAAAGATGTTGAACAGTATTATTAAACAATAGCGAAGGATTTCGAAGATAAGTTGTGTTTACAAGACGTTATAATTGGAATAAACCGTGACAATGTCATCATGCCACTCGTTAAATTATCTGATATTAATTGGTAAACTAAATTTATGCATGGTTTGCAGAAAGAACCAGGTACTTCCAAACATCGAAGGTTTCAAATTTAACGTAACGTAACGTTTAATTAGTGTACTCTAAATTAGTGTTATATTTCTCTTTTCATCTACGTAATTAAGTATTAATTAACTATTTGTAGAATAAGCCACTTTCAGCTGCTAGTTTTGGCTACAATGCATACGAGTGTGAAATGTCTATGTCGTAGTTAACTTTTTATATGTGGTAATTTTTATTTTTCGTTTGTTTTTGAGGACCGCAGGTTTGTCAGTTTACTGTTTAGGGTTACCCTCTTTAAATAAAGTTGATACATACTTACGTACGTTAGCATGCGTTACCATAACCAAATCAGGCCAGTGTAGCTGCCGAAGAGCAAAACGGTCCTGGCTTGTGGAAGTTCGCCGGAGAAAGCGGTTCCGGCTTGACGGAAATTGTTAATTGAGGTCTTCGCTACATCAGTATAGAACATTGTACAATCAAAGGCTCCTGGGAGCGAACTCATGGATGAATTGAATTAGTGTAGAAAAGACAGTTCAATTATAATCAAAGAAAAACATATAAATCTTTTTGAACGGTTCATTTTGTACGGACTTGCCAAAATACAGCGTGGCTCGAAGTATCCGATTGCATGTGCACCTGAATATTCTAGAAACTTGTTATCAGCGCAGCATTTCTACTTACAAAGCAAAGATCACTTTTAAAAGCAATTATTAACGCTTTTTAGTTGTAAAATAATTTGCTTTCTCATGTGACTGTCAAACACTTTCCGAACGACAGTGCACTTTCTTGTAAAATAGCCAAGTTTTACATAAGCACGAGTTTTCTTTAAACCGTAGTTTTAAACAATTATTTTAATGCACCTCGAAGGTTTCCTAAAACTGCGATGCTTTTAAATAAATGTTTCCATATGATGAGTACGTAACGGTTAGTATATGTAGTACGAGCTATATTAAATACAGAATACAGGCGTTTATGGCTAAATTAAACTGCTTTAGAACGCGCTTTTGATAAACACGAACTAAAAACTATTTTAATAAAAAGGATTAAGCTCAAAGCAGTACGTGCTCTGACCTAGCCAAGTAATTTAAACGCAATCGAAGTATCCGATTGCTTTTCTCCACCTGAATGTTCTAAAGACTTGTTTATACCAGCGCAGCATTTCTTGTACACATTACATTAATAGCACTGCTAAATGGAATCACCCGACAAACAAAAGCCTACTTTAAGGCAAAGATCACCTAAGAATTCAAGCAAAATAGCGTAACGCTTGTTGGTTCTAAAACCTGTGCTTCTAGTTGACACAACATTAATTCATTCCCTGTTTGCATACGAAGATATATGGTCGAATGGATTCGTCCAAATACCTGAATAAACCACAATAGATACTCCTCAATGTCGCTTTAACAATACGAGGAACGTTTTTTTGCAGTGATTAAAAGGCTGTTTGGCTTATTCGCTTTTCGCTGAACGAAATCCCATCGTCAGGATGCAATAGCTCTTTCTGTTGATCGCATCTTCTCCATATCAAGTATAATATCGGGAACAAATGTGCACAATTCGTCCAAATATACAACAATGATCTTCGCTCAATTATTTCAATGTTCTTTTAACAATTCTAAGTTCATTTCTTGCGGATGATATTATCAGTGTTCTTAATAGAATATTTCCATTTAAACAAAACCCATCTCTATAATTGATGTGTCGGAAAAAAAATTCGCCTTACTAGTACCCTCTAGAATATTCCAAACATATGCGTAAAAGGCATTTGGAACAAAAGTAATACTGAGTAGGGGAGGTAACAGTAAAGTGTTTAATCTGACTTTAATGAATAAATTAATGAAAATCGAGTGAGTGAGTGAGTGAGTGAGTGGTCGAGTGCCATTCGAGTGCCTCCAAAAGCCCATGGCATGACTACGTCATCCATGAGCTAAAAATGACAACTGTCTCTTTCGGCGACATCCACGCACACCCGCGATCTGTGATCCAATCGTGGACACGTAACGAGAAAATAGGTTTAAAGTGGTTCAAACATGAATGTTTGGCCGCCAAGCATTAAAATTTTAAGAGGGCGCTAGACAAATGTGGGCACACCGCTCACTATCTAGTCTGCTGCACAGCCGTTTTTAGTGTCGTCACGTCGAAACCGGAAACCGCAAAAAGTCTCTGGCATCAAGGTTAGCGATTGTCTAACAGCTTGAAGCATCTGACCTGATTTGTGTTCGCAGGGCGAAATATTCATCGCAAGTATTAGACGTTAAGAAGAAGTAATGCAGTTTGAAACTCTCAAGAATAATTCTTAAAAGGAAATGTACTGTTTCTGAACGACAAACGTTCCTTGAAAAAGAGAGAAAATATCTTGCAGCCAGCCACCTATTAAAGGTTTCGTGTTTCGCGCGTGATAACCCTTTGCCTTTGGCTTTCACGGTGTGTAAGAATTAAACATCTGAAACATTCGTTACTTTAAATGGCTACCAGCCGTCAGAAAATCTCAATCTTTAACCTCAAAGTGAAATTTTGACTCCAATACTGCAATCCCTTTGTAAATGAAATTCATTCCTAAATTGTGAGCGGAACGCGCTGATCAAAAACATGTCAACAACAGGAGCCGATTAGTATCGACTCCTAGCGCTAATTTCTATAATGGCTGTCAAACTTTAAATGTTTGGCGGCGAAACATGTCACGTTTACGTCAAAGTAGACCACGCGGGTCACGGAAACAACAGACAAAAATAACCTACGCAGCACGCGCGCGAACTTTAAATAGATTAAACAAAATTATCATGGGTTGCAGGGGTTCGCTGTCTTAGCTCATTCTCTCTTGCCAAAAACGAAAGAAAAACCAAAATTACTCGAAATAAAAAATAGCTGATTCAATAAAGGTTGCTTTGGGCTTTGGGAATTGGGCATTGGGAAGCTATTGTTTGGCGGTCATTCAAGTAAATCATTGCATTGTTCCATATGCTTTTTAAATGTGCATTATTACCAAAGCAACCTTTTTGATTTAGCTGTACAGAATTGTGAGTATGTTATCATTTTTGTTTAAAATTTTGTAGTCTTATTTTTTAGAATTGTATTTTCAAGTTTCGTTTTTAAGTACCTATAATAGCTACTGTTTTCGTCAGTGTCACTGAGTGCGCTAAACCCATCGCTTGGAACCCAGTACTGAGAGAGCCATAGCCTGAGGTCAAAGCATAATTTTCCTCAGTGATACATTTTTTTTTGGCACGATTTAGACCCAAGGTACGCTAATTAGGGACTAATGATACTGAAACGCAACTAGATCTCGTTAATGTCTACCACGTTCTTATCCATTTTTTTCGTTTGTAGACATCTTCATTCCGGACGAATTCTAAATTAAAAACGAAGGCCCTTCTCCGGAGGAAGGTATTCCAGCCGCGCCTGTTGGAAAATTGAGTGAGAAATCGTGTTATCCCAAGATTCGATGGATCCCACAGAGGTTACAAGTTTCATAGACGCAGTGCGGAGCAAAGTTCCATTCGGCAATATTGAAGAAGGGAAAGGTACTCTTTGTTTTTTGTGGATTTTTGGTAGCAGGCATTCAAGTACCCTAATACCAGTCAAGTTTTGGTTAGAGGATTAATAGAGCCCTTTAGATTCTAATGTAAGCCTTCTTCACACCAAAGCCTTGACATGTTTTAAGGTGACTCGACCCAGTTATTTTGGGGCGGTACAATCCTACTTTGAAGCTCTCTGGTATCCCCACCTTTACTTTAATCGTAAGTCTAACATATAACGTAGATAACGTATAGATCAATCTACAATATAGCATAAAATTTTTGGCGATCGGAGTAAATGTCACGTGATTATGATGCCACGCCCCTTTGGGGTTTAAGTCGAAATTCTGCTGTTGCCGGCATTTTTTCGTGAAAATCTCTCGGCTACGTGTAGTGCGCTTTAGTGCCTTCCGTTGAACAGAGTTTAACCAAAATCGTTAAGACCCAATGCGAGAAATTCAACGATTTGCAAATTTAGGTCATAATTTATGTGAAAATGATAAGCAAACTTTACACGATTATATCTAATTGCTGGTTTTCAATGTCACGCAATTCAAAATAGATCAAAATAAATATCAAAACCGCTCAAAAGATAAAGTCCAGAATCTGGGAAATCAAAGGAGGTACATATACAAAGACCCTCGCCAAGATTCAGGTCAGAGGAATATTCGTATACAAGATATCCGAAGAAATGTTTTACCCAAACTTATAGAGATTTGTATGGAGACGCCATGCTGGTGCTCACCTGGATGAGCTCCAACATGGTGGACGGAAACCAACAGAAACATCTGTTACCGAGTTTTGCTACAAAAGCGTGAATTATTCTTGGAGAAACCCATAAACATTAAAGTAATATTTTTTCTAATACATGAACTGTTTAGATAGCAAAATTTCTTGAAATAAGTCATTTTTTAACCTACATGACAGCTCTCTTGGCCGTCATGTAAATGCCGCGTCACGCAAAAGCTTAAAAATTCAAGCGTACTCTATCACAAAACCAAGGACCCTTTTGAAGCAAAAATTTGTATGAAAATTAGTTTTCAGCTGCTCTAATGCATCGTGAAAGTAAAATCTCGGTAGGATCAATAGTTTTTTAGTTTGAATTTTAGTGACGTCATGTGAAAACCAACAATAAACTATGAGATTTATCCCTTTATTTTGGGGATCTTTGTAACAGATGGGTCCTTGCAAGTCAGCAAAAAAGCTTTAGGGCCTAGTAAATGCGCGCGATTTCGAGCAATGCCAACATATAGAAAATATAGTTTTAGCTATGTGTTAAAGTTTTTCAGCGTTTAAGCGTCCTTCTCACGAAAAAAGCATTTTCTCAAAAATTCGTAGTTTTTTCCTTCAAATTTTTTCAGGGCCACAACTGATTAACTAACTACCCGGATTCTGAATTTCATGGTCATTGAAAAACTGTGACATTATCTTCTATAAGCCCAAACTTGAGTAAACATAGAAGATTTTAAGCGTTTTGTCTGAGTTCGTGCTTTGGGAATTGTCTATTGTTTCTAGTCTATCATGATACAGCATTCTTGTTCAGCACGCGTGCAATGACCGCGCTTGGCTTACTTCCGAATGCTCACTTTAGTATGAGAAAAAAAGAAGGGATTCCCGTCACGTAACATCTCCAGCCGCCTGAGTGTACATCATATGCCGAGAATTAAAAGCTCTAAAAGAAAATGGCCGGGGTGATGAATGCTATTCGGGCGAGAGACGTTTACGGAGAAGAGATTGTGCTTCAGGTATGTAATTGTCCATTATTTTAAGAGTTAATTGAACGTTGATGTACACTCAGGTGGCTTGACAGGCTTAGTTAAACAGAGCTCTTAAATTGACTCCCTCCTAAAAGCTATTTTCTGTCACGGGCCGATCCGCGCTGGAGAGAAATTTGGAATTGTTCTTGGGACATCTAAACCAAAAGTTTTATGGTGACAATTTTTGTTTTGAAAAAATTTGTCCGCACAGGAAACAATTTACTCTTAACAGGCCGTTGCAGCTTTCATTACTTAATCAAAAGAATAATGGCTTTACAACAAATGATTGACAAGGAAAACAATTTTTTTGTCGAGTCTGTTTGTCATTTTCAAAACCTGGTCCAATTAAACATGTTTAGTCGGTGTAGGTTGGGTCTAAGATAAGGACCGTGACTACGGGAACGAGATTTTCTCAATACTCAGTAGTGCGCACCCGTGAGCAATGGGCGCATTTTGGGGGAAAACGCGATATCCGTCGTCATTCTATAGAGAGGAGAAGTCGTTACATCACGTTGCCTTGGTTGCCATGGTTTTTGGATCTCAACAAACCGTGGTCCTGCAGATATGACAGAAATAGCGAAAAGGTTGACATGCATGACTTTCCTGTGCATGATTACTCTCAGGAACAAAACGATAGCCCATACTTTTCTTCCATCGTTTGACAATCCAAATGAAAGATTGCTTTGATCCAGAAATTCTGCTGCCATGGTAACCTGACGTCATACTTCTCCTCTTCTATTACGCTTGAGTTTAGCGAGAATAAGACCTTTGGGATTCTGTTAGACGAGGACTGAGAACGAGATTATTTCAATACTTCCTCCGTGCGCGCGAGTGAACTAGCGTCATTTTGGCGGGAAAACGTTATAGACGTTGTCGTTTTACTACGGGCCGGGTTTTAGCGAGAATGAGGTAGCGGCGGAAACAAGTTATGAAATGTTAAAAGTTGTATCATGTTGCGATCTGGTGAGGGCTCCACCTCCTTCAATAAAAATAACCCTTTTAACTTTTCTAATGGAAAAAAATATGAAATGAAGCCTTCGGGGGGTGGGGGGGTGTCTATTTTTTGAGACTACTCGTCCTCGTTGTCGTTCTCATTTTCTAATCTAAATGTCTCTAATAGTAAGTGCGAAGACGAGGTTTTAAGCCAGCACGTTTGGTTAGTCATCTTTAAAAGATGTATTATGCCTTCCGTTTCTCTATGCGGTGGTCAGAAACAAGACAAAAGACTGCATCGGATTTTTGAGTCTAAAGACTTGAGTGTCTCGAAAATCCGAGGTTTAGTCTCTTGAACTCAAAACTTAAAATTGCCCATAACTAAGCACTTTAACAGTTGATTTAGAAACACTAAAACGCCGTTGTAACGCAGATAAAGAAACTCAAGCTTTCGCCTGAATCAAACTAGAGTACAGTCTTTATGGCAGTGCGGGGGACTAGAAATGAGGTACCCTATCACGGCTTTCTACTGCTCAGTTTTTTACGTGCAGCTCCTCCATACGTGGGAATCCACATGGCGCAAACGTGCTTTTTGTTTTATTCCCTCCCGCGAGATGAGCACTGCCATAGTACTGGCTCTTTTTTTACTACGACGGTTTCCTCCTAAATACATTGAAAACACTTTTTAGGCTATCCAGGGTACTTTTAAGTCTTTAGAAAAGCATTCTATGTGGCGCTTGAAAATCTGTATCTGTTGGGTCATTCTAGGCCGGGGGGAACTTGAGTTTTTTGAAATTACAAGGGCTTAAGTATTATTTTTCCGAAAATTTTAGATGAAATCTGACGTATTCAAATGAGGCACTTTCTGATTCCTCTCTCCATCACAGTTTTGAATCCGAAAATTTTAGGTTTCCTTTTTCTAGGAAAAATAGCCTAACTTTGGAAGTAAAATGCGAAAATTAAACTTCAGAAAATCGTAGGGAATTTATTAGATAATCTTCGAAAATTGTACATGAATGGAACGGTCATCCAGAAATTTTTAGCCGTCCCCAAGTAATAGAAAATTCTAGGCAATATTTGCTTCTCCGATCAGATATTTGAAGAAAACAGTCGATGGGTGCCCCTGTTTGTAGGGTTTTCAAGCAGGTTATTGTGGGGTAAGGTTCAGGGGCACCCAACGAGAATATAGTTCAAAACCACTTAAACATAGCATTGTTAAACGTTTTTGAGTATTTAAACGGTAGATATAGGCATATATATGTATCCCCTAAAAATTTTTCATCTGTTCGGATTTCCTAGCTGAAAGTCTAGTGTTTCGAAAATTATAGGAATCAAAACTTACCTTTTCTAAAATTTCAGCCAGAAAAAGGGCTCCCAAAAATTCTGGGTGACCTTTTTCGGGCAAAAATCCGTTAAAAATGGGCAGTTATACCATTTTTTAGATGTTCGAAAATCCTAGGAGAGGCAGGCAAGCAAGAACTGAATTTTACAACAAATGTTCCGAAAATTCTAGATCTCAAATCGTCCTCCGAACAGATATTTTCCGAAAATTGACGTTGGGTGCCCCTGAAGGTTTTGAAAACAAACGGTTTAAGTCTAGAGTAGGCTATCGTTTAAGTTAAATCAATAAGTGATTTGAAGAATTGAAGTTTTCAGTACACGATTAGACTGGGCGTTTGATCTAAGCCACTGTTGTCACCAGCTGCCAAGGTAAGCAAGTTCAAGTAACAATGACAATGTTTGACGCTTTCAGTTATCTTACATGTAAGTGTAGTACATTTTGAGTAGAAAGCTAAATTGTCGCTACGTCTTGGGTACTGAAACAAGGTAAAGGTTTTGCCTGCAAAGTTGTCTTGTACCATTAACAAAAAGGGTTTAAAGTTATGTAATTATTAAACCAGAGTCTAATTCTCTTTCAATAATGACTGACCTTGGACTTTGTCTTTTTTTTCTAGCCGTTGAAGAATCTTTTTATCACAAAATTCAGGAAAAGGAAAGATGTCAAATGCTTTTAAAATGTCCGTTTATTGGACAAGGTGAAGAATTCAAGATGAGACTACAAGAGCCGAAACATATGAGACTGAAGAATTGGATAGAAGATATCGATTCGGTTGACACCCTTCATCAAAAAGCAATAAAAGTAAGTGGGTTGTAGCCCTTCACAGAGTTCTTTTATTAAAAAGGAATCATTAAATCTTTTAATGATTTCCCCAGTGTTTACAGTCTAAATGTTCATTCCATCACTCACTGTCGAAGCGTTCAGTTATGTGAGTACAACATTGAAAGATGGTGTTTGTAAAAAACACTGAAAACTGGTGATCAAAGCGCTAACCTCCCCTACAACTTTGAAAGAGACTGAAAATCTACAGAGTAGAAGCTTATGCGGAATATATCATCTGCATATTGAATGTTTAATTAACCAACATAAGTTCCACCCGCAGCTGAGCTAATTCCAGTTAGTTTATTACGGAAAATGCGGATATTCGGAGCAATTCGAAGTCAATTGGTTTCATGAAATAACGGAAGTAATACATGCAATAGCCGTTCAGTATAGTGAAATAATTATTCGGCGGTTGAATTGCTACTGAAAGACGTTGCCCATAAAACATTTAGTTTGTTCTTAATTTCCTTAGGGGGCCATCAGAAAATTATTTCAAAAGTTAATAACTAAAATGAGAGCAAGTCCTTAGTTCTACCTTTGAATAGTTTCCAACCGCTGCCCTGTGGCATCTTTTTGTTAATCCAACGTTAGATTATGTTTTTCTTGAAAAGCCCTTTAACGAGGCTTCCTAAGCCCTCTGGATTAAACGTTTTCTGTTAACCACAAAGAAAAGAAACGTTTGCGGGATAACGTTTTCGACAAAATGTCGCACGGAACGCAGTTTGACATTGCCTTTGGAAATCATGCATTACTTGCGCAACCTACAGATTATTCAGTTATATACTAGCCTGAAAAGAGCACTTTGCATTATATATTTCGAAGAGAGATACGATCATGCAATTCCCCTATGTTTTCAAGCTAACATTTTTTAAAATAAATATTATTTGTCATGAGTCTGTGTCGCTTTTAAAGAACGATATCAATAACAATTATGCACTATCAAATCGGGTACATCAAGAGATCATTATGTTCTCTTGGTTACATGAGAAAATGTCCAAGATCTATTCAATTAAATGTTTTTGGTTAGGAATAAGAAATCATTCATTCTTTCGGCCTTCCTTTGATGTGATGCGTTCTCAGCAGCAAATCTGTGGCGTGAGTGACTGGGAACAAAGGCAATCGTCAACTTTCCCCACCCCACTTCCCACCCACGAACTCACTTGTGGTCTATCTTTCTATGTAGCCTCTGCACTGTACCAATGGCCGATGCACAGGATCTATAATGTTTCCATACGGAGGTGAAATTCCGAAACAGAGGGCGTATGGCATACCAAGACATAAAGATGAGGTCAAGATTCATGCACAGGACTTCCTCGGGCAATACTACTCCTCCATTAATCTGTAAGTTTGATGTTCGCACCAGATCCTGGAAACAATCTCAAGTCATTTTATATGAGACCTCCCCTAGATTACCTATAATAAATCCCTTGTTGACCAACAAGGGTCTTTTTTGCATGAGCACGTGCGACCGCTGACTTGACAAAGACACGCGACCAGTGACAGCGACCGTGGTGCATAGTCATAGGAGCCAAATTGTTCACTTTGAAAGCTTGCTTGACATTGAAATGGTAGCAGGAACTTAGGAAAGACTTTCGTTGTACAAGATAAGTAAAGATCTGATGATTTAAAGTGGAGACTGATGCGCTGGTCTTGGCCCATAAAAACGCAAAAAGAACTTCGTTAATATCCAGCCATCTTGACCTCGGCGCTTGGTAAATAATGCATATATAAAATGTGAAAAAAATATATATTTTCACAATTTTTTTTCCAGTTCCAACAGTGATGATTATCAGAACAGGCTGGTCGAGGTGATTAATTCCATTGAAGAGACTGGAAGTTATGAGATGACGGAGAAAGAACTCATTTTTGCCACCAAAACCGCATGGAGAAATGCCCCGAGATGCATTGGAAGAATACAATGGAACAATCTTCAGGTACTGCTTTTGAATACGTCAGAAAGGAGGTAGTCATTTTAAGGTTATCGCATACCTTCCAGTGGCGGATCCAGATATTCAGTTAAGGGTGGGGGGGGGGGGGGGGGGGGGGTCATTTAGACTCTGAGATAACGGGGGCCCCGGTTTCCAAAAAAGATTTTTTTCGGCCCTTCGGGCCTCATTTTGGTCTAAAAATAAGGGGGGCTGGCCCCCCGTCACATATATCAAATGAAAACCGTATTGAACTGGCTCTCTTGATAAACCAACGATTCTTTGAACTCGATTTTATGGCAGCGCCTGAATCAGCTTTCGAAAGTTGTTTTGGTGCTCTTCGGCAGTCAACTTCTTTGCTGGGAACAAGTTTGTCGTATCGTGTCTAATTCGACTTGTCGTGTCTTAAGATTCCTCATCATCATCACCATCATCATTTTCATCATCAGCTTCCACTTTCATCGATACCACACAGTCTCGCCACATGTTTTTTTTTCTTATTGCCCTCCCAAGTTCTTCATAGTAGAACCAGGTATCTCTTGAGATTGTCTTGGAAAAGCTTAAGGATCTTCTTCCCCTTTTCGGGCACAGTAGTCTTCTGAGAAAAGGTATAAGAAATGTCAACCCCTTTCTTTGACCCTGAAGTAGTGGTCTGCATAACTAGCAGTCCTCTTTGCCTTTGGTCGTTGAGATGGGGAGGGTGTCCCCTGCTCTAGTTTGGTCTTTCATACAACTGGTTTTTTTTTGTGTTTTTTCTGATCAGGTTTTTGATGCTCGTAACGTGACTACCCCTGGAGAGATGTTTGAGGCTCTGAAGACACATTTGGAGTACGCGACAAATGGAGGGAATGTGAGGTCAGCTATCACTATTTTTCCACAAAGGAAAGAACCAAATAAAGACTTCCGTGTTTGGAACTCTCAGCTTATTAAATACGCTGGGTACAGACAGGCTGATGGCACAGTGATTGGAGATCCAGGAAGTGTGGATTTTACTGAGGTATTTTACCTGCACACTGGACGAGTAGCTATTCTGTAAACGTTTATTCATCACAGTTCGAGAAGAACATAAGAATAAGAAGATCGCGGTACTTTTCGAAGTGGCTTTTACACGGTGTCGTATGTTAGTTTGCGATGTGACCTTGATTTCCGAAAACAATTGAAAATAAACTAAACAATGCAGCGCTTGCATAATTTCACTTTTTTTTAGGCATTAATTTTGTTAATGCCGATATGAGTTATTGGGGAAAATAGACCTTAAAAACGAATTTTAATACGTTTCTTTCCCTGCTCGTTTTGTTTTTTAATAAAACGATGGAAAAAAAAATACGAAGTGCCTTGTTATTCGCGAATGGGAAAATTTATGTAAGCACCACCCTCAAACAAGCGCAGTACCGAAAAGTCGATACTGAAGCAACTTCTTTAATCAGTTGTTATTTTGCTTTTTTTTCGTAGGTTTGTCAGATGCTGGGCTGGCAAGGCAAAGGGGGGAGATTTGACATACTCCCTTTGGTGTTACAAGCCAATGGTGGACCACCAGAATACTTTGAAATCCCCAGAAATCTAGTCCTCGAAGTAAAAATTAAGCACCCAAAGTGAGTATATCATCTAACGGAATTCATCCACAACATGAAATCTATTTCAAAAGGCAAAAATCTGTTCTTTTGTCAGATATCCTTGGTTTGAAGAACTTGAGTTAAAGTGGTATGCTCTGCCAGCGGTGGCCAACATGATGCTGGACGCGGGAGGCCTGGAATTTACCGGTGCACCATTTAATGGATGGTAATAATAATAATAATAATCAACTTTATTTAACGAGGGTAACACGGGACAGTACTTCAACTGAATAAATCGCTCATTAAATATTTTATTACCACCTCTAAAATAGTATTTCGTCACACTACCGTTGACAGGCTGACTGAAGAGATTAACAACCTATCCAAGGAAATTCAGCAATACATCAAGCTGGTTACTTTTGCTACAAAAGACAGCAAAAACCGTCTTAAGCTCGTCGAAGAACGGAAACAAAACAATGATTTTCCAAAATGATTTATACGTGAAATGGGATTCTCGTAATCCTCCGTGAACTTTTATTTTGATGTCTTTTGTTCTATTATGTTTTACACCCATCATACGACTGAACACCAAAATCTACCAAAAAATGTAAGTTTAAGTTAAAAAAATCCTTTGTTTTGTAAAACGCTTAATGCCTGTTTTATTTTCCGTGAATTGTGAAAGGAATGTTTTGTCTTTCGTGAAACTGATGAAGAACTCCCTTTCCGATCGTAAAACTAAAATTCAAAGTAAATCATTTACTTGTCGCCTAACGCACTTTAGGTACATGTTGACAGAGATTGGATCCCGTGATCTGGGGGATCAGCAGCGTTACAATATGTTAGAGGTGAGTGGATGAAGTGTGACTTATGTGAAAACCTGGTTCTCGGGTTTCTCTCCTTCTTGTCTCCGGCCCAGAGCGAGAGAGTGGGACGAGTACCTGAGAACCCGGGAAGCGATTTTGCTTTGGTGAATCTTTCACACAGAAAGAGAAATGGACGGTATTTCCTACAAAAGAGTTTTAGAAAACTTCAGACGGTTTTAGATTTTGTTTTGGAAAAGATTGTACCTTTCTAAATGTTAGGGTCATGTGGCAGCTGCGCGGAAGAGAAGTCACCAATGATGCCTAACCCTGACCCCAAACAATACTGAAACAATTGAAAGAATGAACAGTCATTGTTTTCTGCGACCAATCAGAAGAGACCTTACGAGCAGCTCCTACACAACTGAAATTTTGGGACATGACGGTATTAAACTAAAGTATAACCTGGTCCCATAATTTTCCTTTCTTCTTTCTTCGCAAGCTAACTTGAGCCAGAAAGCGAGAGAAGTAAGAGGTTTTCCTCTTTTGCCGCTTTGCAGCTCAAGGTCATTTGAGGATGAAGAGAGTAAATCTATTTTAGGGCGGTGCTCAATACCATAGTAATACCGTTTAGTACCATATTAACGCGAATAAGCGCCGCGGCGCATGTAAACTTTTCTCCCCCAAATGCGGTGCTTATTCGAGTAATTACTGTAATTGGCAACTAAAGAGTTTCGTACATTTAGACCTTCTACAAAGGTGACAACAATGAGATTCAATGATCGAGACAAAACTGGTCCTACATAGAAAAGGCTGCAAGTAACAGAATTGAGAGGGCTGAAAAAGTTAAATGTACTCTCGTGTCTGTTTTTAATTTCAGGTGGTAGCTAAGAACATTGGTCTGGATACCAAAAGTAACGCATCATTGTGGAAGGATTTTGCAATGGTGGAATTGAACTACGCCGTGATGTACAGTTTCCAGGTAAGACATTTAGGATAGACGGCTAGATCAAATCCCTTTGGACTTGCCTTACGTATATGTGTGTGATTACATAGGGTCTTGAAGGGTATTCTCGGGAACCGGGATGTGACTGAAATACAGTGGGGGATCCGGGAAAACGTAAAATCTCTTGACGGGAGACGAGTTTTGACAGCTACTCGGGAAACGGGATTCGCCAAAATGTTGGAACGGGATGCGAATTTAGGAAAGAAAACGGTATTCGGGATAGAGATGGCAGAAGTTCGGGATGCGTGATTGTCGAGAAAAAAGGAGTGCCCCTTTCAGTCTGATGAAGGGTGTGTATTTTCTTTTGTTAGGAAGCTGGTGTTACTCTGGCTGATCACCATTCCACATCGGAGTCCTTCATAAAACATTTAAAAAAAGAAGTAAGTGCGTGTTTCGTTGTGGTGGACGCTGGGCGGGTGGAGCTAGTAGGTTAAGGCTTAAAGGGACTACTAGTCCCGACGATCTTTTCTGCAAACAAAGGAGTAACTATATCCCGAATGATCACCGACACTGTGGTTTAGGTATCTGCGGCGCCCAAAGCAAATTGGGTATGGATTCTAGAAGGCGCAACTATTTTCTTTTATTTCTCCTTGAGAAGTGCAGTTTGATCATTTGAATCCGTCGATTGGTAGCTCATGTGATGGAAACAGTGTGGATGCTGCAACGTTCTAGTCTGAAATACGTATCACAAGAAGCATGGCGCGCACCTGTAGCTAAATTTCCCCAATCTTTCCCATGGTGACCCAGATCGCAGAGGATTAGTCACCAGCATACGAGTGATAACTACTTGCCGTAAGAAGTTTTTATTTGGGTAGTTCAATTGTAAATGACTCGATAATTACTTTGTCTTATGAATACATTGTAAACATTTAGTATGAATATCTAAATCGAACAAATTGACATTTCCTCTTTTTCAACAAACACTTCTATAAGTCTTATAATGCAGACACCGGCTTAAAAGGGCTCCTAAATTTGTCCATGTTTTTTAACACTCCACAAGACGAACACCTCTGTAGACCGAAGCTTAGTGCTGGTATCAGAGGACCTTAATTAATGGAAATCTGTTTTTCTAATATCCGTTTGCCCAGTAGCTAACCTCACCCTTTATGTTAAATTATAGATGAAACTGCGAGGTGGGTGTCCAGCGGATTGGGTGTGGATAGTTCCTCCGATGTCGGGCAGTGCTACCTCTGTCTTTCACCAGGTACGTTTGAAGTAAAAGCTAAAAAAATTGTAGGATTATTTTCTGAGAAAGTGCTATTAGGAAAATATGTTGCCTTACCTATAACTTATAAAAGAGTGGTAACGATTATTCTTATTGTCATTCTTATTCTATTTTGCGTCGAAGATACGGTTTAATTGTACTCTCGTGGAAGGAGACCCTCGGGACCTATACTAGTTGTCCCCATTACATGTATATAGTGATCGATTCCCAAGCGGGACATCCTTGGGACTAGCTGTAGTTACCAACCTTATAGGTATGCAGCTTACCTTGACATATTGCATTTTCATTTCAGGAAATGCTGAATTATGCTTTAAAACCAAGCTATGAATACCAGGTAAATTTTCATTTCTTTTGTTTTTAGATATGCTGTATTTGCTATTTCATAACATCCGTGAAAGTGATGATTTTTTTTTAAAATTTGCTTTCTTAACAGACTAATCCCTGGAATGTTTACAATTTCACTGGACAGACCAAACGAAATATCTCGTTCAAGGCCTTGTGCAGGTAAGCAGGTTGTAAAACAATTTGTAGTCAAGCCAAAGTAATTTGCAATCGCTCCCTTCCGTCCCTTTAGTGATCATCCTGTCAGGTCAAGGGAAGCTGATCAGTGGACTGAACAAAGAACGGGAGAGCCCCTGGGCAATTACTCTTACTGACCAAACTACTTCAGTCATAAACATGTGAGTCCCTGCCAATGATTGCCCAGAATATACAATGTATTTTCTAGCCAATCAGAAGCTGGGAAATTCAAGTTTCTGGTTCGGAAAGAGATATTACCTAGCGGCTCTTACATTGTTATTAGAGACATTCAGATTCTAAGACAAGGAGTAGTACGAGTACGAGATTTTTTTCAATACTAAGTAGTGCTCACGCGTGAACCAGCGTCATTTTGGCGGGAAAACGCGATAGCCGTCGTCATTCTGCTACGAGTTTTAATAGCGAGGATGTCGTGGTGGCGAAACAAGTTATCAAATGTTAGAGGTTTTATCATTTTGCGCCGATCGGGAGGGGACTTAAACTCTTTTAATAGAGATAACAGTGTTGATTTTTTTAAATGAAAAACAAAAGTACAATGAAGCTTTCCTTGGTGTCTATTTTGTTAGAATACTTGTTTTAGAATAGTGGGTCTCGTTCTCGAATCTAAAGGCTTTTGTTCCTATTGGAAACATATCGGCATAATTATTCCGTCCCCATCAGCTGACCATTAGTGTCTGAAGATGCTGCACGATTAGTTGCAAAATCTCTCGCCACTTTCTTAACCAATCAGAAGCAGGGCCAAAATCAAATGTAATATACTCCACTGCATTTTCCTGCATTTTACGCTTGCTTGGTTTCCGATTGGATCATTGGATTTGTGCATGTGTTACGATTCACTAGAGTAATTACCCTTGTTTTCATTTCATGTCGTTCCAATGGCAAACGCTGCTAGCGAATGCTAATGAATCAGTTTCATATTAGTATCATTTTCAGCCATTGAATGTCCCTCGTTGGACGTAGGCCTTCGCTATTAACCTTCACTGGTCAACGTTTTGCGCGACGCGTTGCCAGCAGCGTTTTATGAAATTATCTGAGCCGTCTCTCCATCTCGTCCATCTCGTCCGTGATAAAAAAAGAAAACTGATATAACGGAAGCTTTATATTATTTCTCAACAGAGGCATTCGTTGTGCTGTTTCTCTTATGAGGGAAATTTTGTCCAAACGTAAGAAGGCCACCATCCTGTTCGCTACTGAGACAGGCAGATCTGAGGGTTTTGCTCGAAATTTGGCTAAGCTGCTCTCATACACCTTCGATGTCAAGGTTTGTTAGAATTTGTACCTAAGTTAAATCCCATTTATATGATGTAAATCACAAGTTAACATGAGATATATCTCTGTTAGTAACATATCGGGATTTAACAACTTTAACATATGAATTGTTTTAGAGTTTGAAAACAGTTGCAATTACAATTAGAAATTGCAAAGTTTTGTTAACTTAAATTAGCCTCTCAGGTCACACATGGATGTTTTATCCCACATAATATTATACTCACTCAGGTTGTTGCAGGAAATAGTCTATATTGCAATCATCGGCTCTCAAGCTAAGTAAATGTGTACAAGCACACTTTGGCGCGCTTACTTTTACACTTGCTCTTTAGCAAAGTCGCTCCGCGTGATAGTAAAATAATGGAGACTACATTCGCGGGCATAAATTTTTTTTGGCCTAACTCAGACTCATTTTAGCCCGAGCCGCCACGCTTGCCATTTCACGTTAGATCTTGCCGTCAGTTTTTCTTTCAATTACTCGCTTTCGAGCAAACGTTGCGCCTGAATTGATCTATGATTGATCCTTTAAATTTCGTGAAACATGGTTATCAGGTTTGGTGTATGGATGATTACAAGCATGGCCAGCTCTCTCAAGAAAGTCTTTTGTTCGTGGTGGCGAGTACGTTTGGAAACGGAGAATCCCCAGAAAACGGGACCCGCTTTTCTAATTTCCTAGAAAATATGAAGAAAAGCGCCGATGCCAGACCCCTAAAGAATCTCAGGTAAGCACAGCTTTGTTCCTGACGATTGATCCTCGGGGACCCAGGGGCAGTCAGTCGGTCAATTCCAGGTGATCTGTGACGTCATTGCGGGGGCCTGGGGAAAGAAATTTTAATGCCGTATCTCATAAACCAACGCGCGCACCAATTCAATTCAATTCAATCTGTTCCCGTCAGCTTTGGTTTATGGGATACGGCGTTAAAATTTCTTTCCCCAGGCCCCCGCAATGACGTCACAGATCACCTGGTTATTATTGTGCCCAATCGGCGAACAGCATCTCCTGAGTTCTTTTCGTGTGTCCGTACGCGACGGCTATTGTCTCACCATTCTTGTCCAGTTCGTTCACCAAAGTCCTTTTGATTTAGTGCGCCTCATTGGAAACCTCTGTCCAGTAAAGGGCCTTTTTTATCCTTGCAATGAGTTACGCTGATGGTGGTTTGGAATAAACAAGAATTGATCAGGGGAGAATGAGATAGGCAATTCATTTTTCTGGTAGTTTCTACTCTTTCTATTTATTTACTTATGCAAATATTAATACACTTGACCATCATTCGAAGTGAACGTTGAAATTGATACTTGCTCCTTTTTTTTCTGTAGATATTCAGTATTCGGACTTGGATCCAGACTCTACAATAATTTCTGTGCCTTTGGTCACTTTGTGGATGATCATCTACGGCAGCTTGGGGCTCAACCTATTTTGCCTATGGGGGAGGGGGACGAGTTGAGTGGTCAGGAGGAGTCGTTCCTAGAGTGGGCCAGGAACGCATTCAAGGTAAAACTAGTAACAAATCCATATTTTCTTGACTATTTTGCTCGTCCTGGAGAAATTTGGTATTTGGGTTTTGTTGTTCCTGTCCTTTTTGATGTTTCTTGCTGTTTTCTAGCACAAATTCTTTTCATGCTAAACCATTATGTCGTCTTGATAGATGTACTTATTATCAGGCAATTAAGCAAAAAAACGCGCGACGACATGAATGACGACGCACGCAGATCAAAAAACAAGTTAAACCAATGGTAGAGCGGTAAATAGACCATTTACACGATGTCTTCTTTTTACTAATAAAATGACGTCATCGTGCAAATGGCCTATTGACTACCAAAAATCGCGCTCAGTCCTTCCGCGCACTTTCGTATTCCCGTCATTTGACGTCACGACGAGTTTGCTAAATATGGTTATTAACCAAGGTATCGAAGCCACTACGCAATCACTGTGCCTAAGAATCAGATACTAAATCAGCCCCTGCGAATACTCGTTGTCAAAAGAATATTTAAGGTGAGTTAATCATATTGTCTTATTTCAGGCGGCTTGTGATTCGTTTGGCGTGAAGGAAGAAGCCGCGAATAAAGTGGTCAGTGAATCACTGAAAAACATCGCTACCGGGTGGAGTCCAGGCCACTATCGCTGGGTAGAAGACCAGCGGAAAGCTATGGACCCCTGCGCAAGTAAGTTCATGAAAGGACGTTATATAAAACTAGCCTCCTACGTAAGGCGTTCTCTCAGCTGGACAAGCAGGAGCCGAAAGAACGTCCGTTTCATCTCGACGTCCGCAATGTTCTTCCATGTTCTCCGTTGCAAGGAAACTGTGTTTTAATTGTTGAGAAGTAGTATATGACTGCCGATGTGTGGATTCACAAAGGCACTACGGTAAAATAAGCCTAAGACACTTCTAGGCCACAATGCCTAATCAAGGTATTGTGCAGTTACTCAGCAGGGTTGTCGAAGAAAATCCTACTCATGTTGTATTGTTTTGTATTCTAGATCTTTCCAAGGCATATAACAAGAAAGTTTGCCCTGCAAAAGTTATCTCAGTGAGTGAACTTCAGTCCAAGAAATCCAGGTATAAACTGACTCCTCCTGCTGCGACTGGACAATATGACATTATACTAGAGAAAATAATCCGCAGCTTACATAGGACGCGAATATCCCGTATAAATGGTACAAAATCTACGTTCACAGCTTATTCAACCCACGGCTAGTTCAAGCCGGGGCTGATCCTGGCCGAGGAGTTTTGGGTTGGGCTTATCCAAGCTGCGACTTACCTTGGCCGTGAAAGTGTTCGTATAAATGCACTAAAACGTTGTCCGCGACTTGCCGAAGCCGTGAACAATTGCTGCGCATGGTCTATTTTCAATTATATCCCAGATCTTCACAGCTGATAGACGCGCGCTGTAGTGGCGGGAAAATTACCTGCTGCACGAGAGAACCGATCCATATGCATCGCTGGCACATCTCTTTCAAACCACTCGATTTCGAACTCGATTGATCGCTACGAACTTTTCGTCGAAGTTTCCGCACAAGTTTTGCAACAGCTCGACGCTAATCTTAACGAAATGTTAATTTGAAACGAAAAAGACAATCATTCTGTAAAATATGTTGATTTGCCAGACCAAAGCCAATCGTTTCGCTTTTCCAGATTACGCGAGGCACCAAAGCAAACTCCGACTGATCTGGCCGCCAACTAAGCCGTGAACCATTTATACCAGCAGTAGGCGTCTTATGTAAGCCGTACTCGTATAAATGGTTCCTTTCGCATCTTATGTAAGCCGCGGCTTATTTTCTCTCGTATAAAAGTCCCTGATGAATTTTGAGTTTGATTCTAGAACGCCTAAGTGGCACTTATTTGAATCGAAACATTAAAATCCCCATCACATTGTCTCAATAAACCGTCTCTGTCGTTTACTTACTTTCCTTTTCATCAGTCGTTCCACTATTTTGGTGAAACTTGACATCGAGGGAAGTAGAAAACAATTGGCATTTGACCCAGGAGATCACGTGGCTGTATTTCCTGCCAACAAAGCTAATCTAGTGCAGCAGCTGATTGACGTGACGCACGATAAACCTGATCCAAACCGACCAATCAGGATTGAAGTCGCTCGAGAGGATTCAGGTAAACCGGCTGCCTACGTTTATGAGACATGAAGTTTAGGCAGAAAATGAATACCTACGGGAGCTATGTCAAGAGGTTATTGCTGTTTTAAATCAATTCTGTGTCGAAGTCATTACTTAGGGCCTGTTTACATGGAGGTGGGGGACCCCAGTTAGGTAAGGTAACGTGTGGTGGGTCACCCAACCTGTCGTTTAAACGTGATCAAATGAAAATGAGAAACTGTATGGACAGGCGGGTTATCCCTCCCCCCCCCCCCCCCCCCCCCGCCACTATGTCGGTCCGTGCAATCCTTTAAACAGCCGACAGGAAACAGTTTCAGTGCCTAAATTTAGTCCTAAAATAACAAAACTGGGCCATTACTTCTGGAATTCAAGTGGTGCGAAGACAAGTTTTAGCTTTTTACAAAAATAGCAAATTTCTGTACTTCATCATCATCATCATGTCTCATCGCGCCAGTGGGCGCTGATAAGGCCTCCACGCTGTCTGACCGACACTTTCTGTCTTGTGCTTCTGTCTTGTGCTTGACTTCCCAACTCTACATAGCCACTTTAATTGTATCAACGCTAAACGTAGCCTGTTTGTTTTGTCTAGGCAAACAAAGCAGGTTAAAAACATGGGAGCCGTTTCATCGTTTTTCACCGGGATGTACTTTGCGAGAAGCACTGACAAGGTACCTTGACATAACAAGTATTCCAACACCCCAGATGCTTAGCTACCTTGCAAGACTGGTAAGTTGATCGACATGTCGTGTGTTTTTTAAATCATGTTGGCATCCTTCAGTCTCAAGACTTTGGTGTCGCGCTCTGATTTGCGGTTCTCGAACATCGCCTGCATGGCTGGAAAGATCAATTCGGGAATGACAGTCCCTTCCGCAAATTGAGCAGATGTGGTTAGCTGCTGGTGTAGCTTTTTAAGTAATGAATAAATAAATAATGAATGGTCGAATTGGAATTTGGAAATGTCGGTTTTTGAGGAGAGGGAAAAACCCCAGCACCCGGACAAAAAAGCTTTCGGAGCAAAGGAGAGAACCAACAACAAATTCACCCACATATGGCGTCGACGCAGGGATTTGAACCCGGGGACAACATTGGTTGGAGGGGAGTGCTAATCCCTTACTCCCCATAATGGGGTGCAACTGTCCACAGACGGATCTAGGATTTTTGATTGGAGGAGGGGACAAGAGATTATTATATGCATTTGGGCTGTGAAGTCGAAGAGTATCTGGGATAAGAAATGGAGTACACAGCATCCAAGAACCCCTCCCCTCCGGTTCTTGATTGAACTTAGTGCCAAACGTGACTTATTTTTAATGAAACTTATTTTTAAAAAAATGGTTTGACTTTCAACTGTCATATATTTTTTTAGGCAACAAACCAAATAGAAAAAGAGAGACTCGAAGAGCTTGGCAAGGTAAATAAAGCAATTCAATTCCGAATATGTTGCCATATAATTTCTAGAAATAACATTGTATTGTTTCTCGTGTTGTAATTCAGGGTGGAAGTCAGTACGAGGACTGGGCTCTAAGCAAAGAGTGCAATATTCTGGAAACGCTGCAGGAGTTTCCTTCCGTGCAAGCAACCGCTGACCTATTACTGACACAGCTGCCAGCTTTGCAACCGGTAAGATACAACACACGACTATCATAACAAACCACCAACACCACCCCTAACGGAAGAGATGCCATTAATATGGAATGAGAAAATAGCTTACAATTTACCTTTCATAAAAAAACTAGATAAACTTGTTCAAATGCGTTACATAAATACTAAATACTTGTTCTTTTGCAGAGATTCTACTCAATTTCGTCGTCCCTCGACGTTTATGGAAACGAAATTCACATCACAGCTGCAGTAGTTGAATATTATAAAAGAGGTAACTGCTTCTACCCAAACTATTCAAGTTTGGCTAACTAGAGGAAATACTAATCCATTCTTCAACTCCCCCCCCCCCCTGTCATTTGCCGAATATATTCTCACGTGACCGCTACTTAGGCAGGCTGTCAGACGAATGTGTAGTTGAAGACAATGTTGTATCATAGACAACTGTTCATCTTTTACAGGAGGTCAAGGACCACTTCATCAAGGTGTGTGCTCCAAGTGGCTTCAGCAGCTGAAACCTGGAGACATGGTTCCCTGTTACATTAGACAGTAAGTCTTTATGTTGAGGGAGTTGGCATCTCCAGTGATTTTCATGAACCCGTAATACCTTTAACTGTTTTTAAGTGCCTTGTGAGACAGTCGTTCTCTTTTTGTCTTATTTAGTGCTCAAGTCTTCCATCTTCCATCGGATGGCTCGGTCCCAGTTATCCTGGTAGGGAATGGGACGGGTATCGCACCTTTCCGCGCATTCTGGCAACAGAGAATGTTTGATATTAACAACAAATGTCCACCTAAGTCAGCCATCACAGGTCAAACACAGTGGGGAGACATGCGACTGTTCTTTGGCTGCAGAAATCCGCGACACGACGATATCTATCACGATGAACTCCAGAACGCGGTGGACAACAAAGCATTGACAAGAGTATCCACCGGATACTCCAGAGACAAGAAAAAGCTAAAGGTAAATCGACTAAACCCTGCCCGTGTTATAGGTTTAAGAGAAAGGAGAAGTCGTTACATCACATTGCCATGGTAACAGAATTTCTGGATGACAACAAGCCGAAAAGATCTCTTAAAAAGTTAATTTGCACTGTTTCAAACTTCATAAATCTTATTCAGTTTCATTTAATTTGTCAAATGTTGGCGAAAGTTTCTGGAGTTGAATCCGAAAGGACCGTATCAAAGTTTAAAGCGGGCTCGTGAAATTAGGAAGTTTCCTGTCGCAATCGTGCAACGACGGCTAAGAAATGTGCAAAAAAGCGTGATGCACGTGCAAATTTGTTGTTTTGCTTATATAAAGCTATTCTTTTTTTCCGTTTTCGTTGCCGTGCTAAAGCTCCCTATTATTGTGATCCAGATATTTTGCTACCTTGGTAAGGTGACGTCACACTTCTCTCTATAATAAAGCTTCAAAGCGTTGCTATAATGTTGCTGTTTCCGCGAGAGGGCAAGATGAAGCGGTTACCTGTCAGGACAGGATGAGTTGCCACATTTGGCCGTATGATAAATCCTTTATTTAACAGCAAGCTTGAACGGTTAAAATGTCTTAATGTTGGCCTTGTTCTTGCTTTCTTTTTTATTTTTTAAGTTTTTACTGACTGATATTCCGGTAGCCATCTTGACCTCACACTTGGTCAATAACCGTATACTACTACTCTGCACTGTCTTTTAAACTTTTTTAGAATACTGATGAACAGATTTCTCGTTCAAATTCAAGGCTATTTGACTTGTGATCGAATACTCTTTCTTTGAGCAGGCAGTGCTGTTATGAAGAAATGACGTTACGGTCAATTTCGGGAACCCTTTTTTCGTTAACGCTCTTTTGCTTTACGCTCTATCGGAAGGTCTTTGTAGCTGGGATTTCAAACGAAGATGCCCCTCATACAAAAGTATTAAGTACGGCGTAAGATACGAAGGGAAAAGAAGATCTTGACAAGAGTTCTAATAAATTTAGGCTTTATTTCGATTCACAGCGTTACGTTCAAGATCTACTGAGAGACGAATTCCCCAACATCTGCGAGCAGATACTTGACAACGACGCGCATGTGTACGTGTGTGGAGCCGCTGCCATGGCGGAAGGCGTCAACAACACCTTGCAGGTATTGTTTTGTATAGGATTTATGGTTGTATCTGAATCTCCTGAAACATTGCATATCATTTCCAAACACTTTTCAAATTTCCGTGGAGATATACATTCACCTAGAAAAATCACTCTAAAAAAATCGAAAAAGATGAAGAAAAGGACAATTCTTTTCCATCAAACGATTTATTGTTTTCATTCATATTTGCGACTGCTAAGTCTAATTCTAAAAACCTCATCTGTTGCCATTTTTTTTTTAATCAAAAGACTTTGATCGCGGATCGCCTTAAACTGTCTCCCGAGGAAGCACTAGAATTCATACAGAAAATGAAGGTAAATAGTTTTTGAAATGTCTCCTACAAAACGCATGTCATGTTTAAATTAATGAGAACGGTCAGGTATTGTAATACTCTTCTGTAAATCCAAATTATTCTTTGAACATAAGATGGATGTTAAAAGAATTATTAAAGGCATTATTATACACTGTACTCAATATCCGTCTTCTAATTGGTTAAGAGCCTATAGTTTATTTTGGAAATCATCGTAACTTACGGAATAGGTACATGTATACTTATCTGTAGCAGCCAGTTAGTAACTAATCTGTAGAATGCCTGATTTCCAAGAGTAATGTCAAACTGTGTTCTATGCGATGCTCTGTTTGTCCTTATTTTCTTCAAAATAATGGATAATAAAACAACTTTTAGATTCGGTTTTTGTGATATCCGGAATAATTAAGGTGTCAGTAACAGCCTGTTCCGGTCGTTCAGATAGTAGAGCGCGGTGTACACTGGGAAAACGGGGAGGGGGAGGGAACGAAGGGGGGCGAGAGCTCCCTTTCCCTTTCCCCCTCTAGTCTCCCTCTCGTTTTTTTATTTCTTCGTGAATTTTTCTCCCCCGCTTTACTATCTGAACGCCTGAAACAGGCTATCTCGGTAAGTGTTTTCAACCTCGGCCTTTCAAACTTCATCGAATGATTGTTTATTCATTTTGACTGAATCATTGGATAATGCAAATCTTGAGCTCTTATTGGCTTAGCCATCATGGTGTATGAGCCATTAGTAAAATCCAACTAGTGATCTATTGTCAATGCTGCGTCGTGATTGGATGACCTACTACTACGCTATATGTTATAGCCCACTAGTAGCGAAAAGCGCCGGCTTTGAAGACCAGAACGATGGCGGCTGAATCGCGAATGGGTTCTGAGTCAATAGCCCATTCGGCCTTCGGCCTCATGGGTTATTAACGCAAAGCTCAGTGGGGCTCGAGGAATAATTGTTAATTATACCATGCTCTCCAAATGTGGTAAAAATGTTGTTTTTACAAGTAAAGTCGGAAAGAATTCCATATATTTTATGGGCGTTTTTAATAACAACAATTATTCCATGCACTTACGCTTGTTGGATATGAGATGATTATAGCCAACTGGCGGTACGCGCCTCCTTGGCTTTCTACCATCTCATATCCAACGCGCACTCGTGGAATGTTAATTATTATTATTATTGTTTACATGATATTCCAGACTGCTAATCGGTATCACGAGGATATTTTTGGTGTAGCTCAGAGAAACAAGGCCGAGCCAAATGAGTTAAGGTAAATGTGACAAAAAATCAAACGATTCTGTGCCTAGTTAAATTGAAAAAAGATTTAATCCCGAAACCCTTTCCGCATTTACGCCATCCATTGGCCCTTCCCTTTCTACGCTCGTTTCTCAGACGTCATTTGGCCTGGAAACCAGTTGTAGCGTCGCCAAATGTCGACTCTTTTCTCAGGGTAATGACTTGCGTCAAAATGCATTATGAACGAAAAAAAGTGACCAATTTCGCCGCGGACGAGTGGTTCACTGATGTTCTTCTCACATTTTAATGTCCTTTGTGATCCCTAATATTAATGAACATGGAATTTTATTACTATTCTAGAATTTGTTTTAATATAGGAATTTTCCTAGCCACTTAAACCACATTTTGTGTATAGTTCCTTTTGTGATCTGCCAACAGAGTTTCTGCTTACGTTTCACTTGCTCAATCCAAAATAATCTCATTTTCAAATTTGCAAGCTATGTTGGACAAGCAAAAAGAAACTCTCTATGATCGCCCCATGTAAGGATGTTTAAGACAGTCTTGGGTTCTGGATTCAACTTCGTGGATTCCGGATTCTAGGCACTAGATTTCTGATTCCAATCCTTAGTGGGATTCCGGATTCCAAAGCCCAGGATTCAGGATTCCACAGTAAAAATTTGCTGTATTTCGGATTCCACAATAAAAAATTTCCCGGACTCCGGAATCCAGATTCCCTTACAAGGGGCGACTATGATATATGACGTCTGTACGCCACTGATGTACGCGGTAAAAACGATGAAAAATTTCATCCTCTAACAATTTTGTCATTCTCTCTTTCAGGAAACGACAGCATAGTAGTGCTCTATGTAATGTAATGTAGAAGGTCTTTAGTAAGTGCATATTCTTCTGTTGGGATATTATATTACAAAAAATATTCCAGGCTTCAACACCAACGATTTGCTGAAAGTTTAGCAGAACTTTCGGAATCCACCCGGGTCCCTTTCACCAATTTATGGAACAATTTTGCAGCCTTATCAAACCGAGCTGCGAATAACAGTAAACATCATCTCTGATGAAGGGACCCGGATGGGTTCCGAAAGCTCTGCTAAACTTTCAACAAATTGTTGGTGTTGAAGAATGTTTTTTGCAGTCTTTAGTAAGGATTGGTCAGATGGTCGCGTTCGCTATCATAAATTAGTTATCGATTTTAACAAAATAGTAAAACAAAGATTAGTACCAAGAAAAAGTACTACTGAATACTATAGATGTTTCATTTCAATGATCACATCAGAGGACTTCCCTCTCAAACACAAAAGTTACAGCCATTATGTAGCATGTCTCTGTATTAAACCCTTTCACATCCGGACTGAATCAGTGGCGGATCCAGGGGGGAGGGCTTGGGGCTCCGGATCCCCCCTTCCCTCCTCTCAGACCTGACGCTTGTTTGAGACTGAAATTCTTACATCGATAGGATCGCATATCACTTTTTAACTGGCTGATATTTTTTAAATGAAAGACGCGTTACATTTTGCAACTAAACTTAATTCCAGGGATATTCAAAAATGTAATTATTTTTCGGCATCCTCCAATGATCTGTTCGCCTCTGCTCGCAAAGTAGTATTTCCCGTGCCAATGGTGACTGGCGTTCACAGATTGAGAAAAACGTGGTCGTCTCTGCTTTCTCAGCTGGTCTATAATTATGGCACAAGAGGAGAATTTTCCAAGGGTACATCCTTTACGAGTAGAATTCAAGTACACGGTGAGGGGCCAAGGAATTATAACGTGCAACCGCAACTGGTGAGAGGGGGTGTGGGGGAAGAAGTAATTTGCCACAAAAAATTTCAGCAGTCTTTTCTGAACCAAAGTTTGGACCCCCCCCCCCCCCCCCCTCCCCCAATAAAACATCTGGATCCGCCCCTGACTGAATGATGGTGTCTTTTAGGATGGTTCAAATATCTTTTGCAGTACTTTCACATCAGATGGTTTTGTTTTGGTGAAAGTTGTCTTTGGCCACTTTTGGCGGTGAATAAGTTAATTGACTCTTAGAGTGCTAGAAAATATAGACCAATATTTGTTTAAAATATTAAAGGAAGTTTTTAGGTAACAGAATATTTATTTTTTAGTTAAAGTAACCTTTTTTATATTAACTATAAATTTATGTTTGAAACAAAATGTGCACGAACGAGCCACTATTTATTGCCGAATTTGATTTACCCTGCTCTAGACAAAGCTATTGTCAACTGTATTGTTAGATTTGTTAAAAACGTTTCTCCTTACAATAGTTAGCACTGAAGCTGAACGCAATGTTGCAATGCAAACGAGTGAGTAGGCAATGAAAGGATCATAACGTACAATACCTTAAACTTCCGATCATAAGCCCTGGGCTTTACAACTTTGTAAGGAGTTTTAGGAGGGCTTATAAACAGGGGGAGGATCAATTTAGGTTTCTGGGAAACTGCCCACCTACCCCTCCCCTAAGCCATCATTTTGCCCTTAGTAAGAAGTAAGTGTTAATGTTAGCTTAGGGGAGGGGTAGGTGGACAGTTTCCCAGAAACCTAACCGATGGACCTATAAATGGGAAGGGAGGGTGGGGGGACTTATAAGTGGGGGCTTATAATCGGAAGTTTACCTCACGGGTATACTGAATTCTCTAGGGGTCAAAAAAGACTAACGTTACGTTTCAGTTGGATTTACATAGTCCCGGTGGTCTTATACACAAAAGCAATGCTGAAGTGAGATTTTCAATTGCACATTTCACTAAGTAGGTTTAAGTTAGCTCTCCGTATTCACGTTAGTTATTGCTTAACAATTAATTATTGCTTGATGGTTAAAATAAATGAGTTACACTTGGAACACTGAACTTCGTAACACTGAACCAGTTTGATATTACAAGACGGCAACCAAAGTCGATGCCCAGGAGATAAACGTTAAAAATCCCAAAATAACATCCTTTTTGCAGTTTGGCGAATTTATGTTAGATCATGTTAGGCGTTAATGAGATTAAACAAAATTAGGATAAGACGAAGGGCTGATCCAACAACGTAAACGTGAAAAACATTTATATGTGTTGGATTAGTGATCCTGACAATTTCAGAAAACTGGTTTGACCGAACGGCAAAGTAGATATCGTGTTAACAAAACTCCTCTATGTTATGTTAAAACTCGAACGTCCCCGGAGTGTTTCATCTCAATAGGATTTCTTAATAATGCATTTTTCTTTTTAGAACGTGTTGATTAAAAAACGTTAAACAAAAGCAGAGTCAAAAGCAGGAAAAATAACAAATGTTGGGCAGAAATAATTATGCAAATGCATTACGAACCTGAAGTTAACAGTTTAAGCGTCCACTTACCTTCCCAATATGGCTATCGAAATGGAAGAAATTTTACAGTTAACTGGCTGCACAAGAGGGAAAAATTTCTCGAGTAGAGTGTCGCTAAATCTAACTGCAACTCGAAGTAATGGACATTGAAAAATTGCAAACCGGTAAAAATTAAATTTCGTTGAAATGTGACTCATTTCGCCCATTCCCTCTTATCGTAACAACCAGTTCGATAAGTGTTCGTTTTGAGAATTGAATATGTTAGATCATGTTAGGCATTGATGATGTAAATCAGGATAAGACAAACAGCTGATCCGGCATCGTAAATATTATGTGCTAGATCAGTGATCCTGACAATTTCTGAAAAATTGAGTATAGTCGAAAGTGGAGATGATTTAATTAGAGTTATAAGTTACATTATGGGGTGGGGGGGGGGGGGGGGGGGGGGATTCCCATAAAGTGATAGGGATACTCGACAGACTCGTCTCAATATCTTTGTTATTTTGTTTTTGTCTAACTTAGGGTACTCAGAACGGAATAACAATATTTTTGGCCCTAGATCTATATCACTTAGGGTTGTGCGTACAGAAATATCCATAACATAAGCAAACGACGTCATACATTGAGCCTCACCCACAATGGTATCATTTAGGGATTTCATTCTACTTTTTGACGAGCATACCAGTCACATTTATGTGGGAGTGACCCCGGGGGCGTTAATTATGAATTGAGTAACGACGTGGTGGTAATTAATAATGCTATTGATATAATATAGCTAGATGTTGTGGAGATATTTTTGTTTCATTCTTTTATTCTTGCCCATATTTCTACTAAATAGTAAGTGAAATCCCGCTCGGTAATTAATAAGAACATAGCCCAGACATCAGTCTTTTAATAAGTAAAACTGTTCAACGACTCACGCTCATTATTTGCGAAATTGGTTTTCACAGCTTTTTCTGTTGGTTGGCTAGAAGCTCAATCCCAAAGATGTTTTAGGAAACCCAGTTGAAAGTAAGAGACAAAACACCGAATTTTGTCTTTTAATTTATTCTCCATGGTTTCAAATCAACAATTAAACAGGTCATCTTAAACGCGCGTAGCGACTCAATAGGAGTTAGGTAGGGAAAGAACGCTCGCTCTTTAAACGCTTCTTTTCTACCTAAAAACATCATAAAACGATAAATGTGCCTATTAAAAAAACAAATTCTAAAAAAAAAACTTGGAAAAATAGAAAAATGTAAATCTTTTGACCACTAGGGAGAACAAGGGTGGAGCCGTGGTAAGAGCACTCGTCTCCAATCATTGAGTAACCCAGGTTCAGATCCCGGCGTCAACGCCAAAGTGAGTTGAGTTAATTTTGGTTTTCTCCCTTGCTCCGAGAAGGTTCTCCCCGGGCACTCCGACTTTTCCCTCTCCTCAAAAACAGACATTTCCAGATATCAATTCGAACAAGAAAAACGCAGACTGAAAAACCACTAATTAGTAGATGTGCAACCATTTTTATCAAACATAATCATAATAAAACATTATAATCAACATGATCAAACATTATATCTTAAATAGGCCTATTTTAAAGAAATACAAACTAAGTGAAATTTCAAATTTTTGACGAAAGCTATGGGTTAACCCTTTGGAAAAATGGCAATTTTTTTACTTTGCCCTTATGTCATTTTCATAGTCTAGAGGGTCTTGTTTTCTATTTAGAACATAATAAAACATCATTTACATCTAGGCCCACAAACTGAGAGTAGATTTCACATTTTCACCAAAAACCATGGGTTAACCTTTTTGGAAAATGCCAATGTTTTGACTTTGCCCTAATGTCATTTTTATCGTCTAGAAAGCCTTGTTTTCTATCTCGAACATAACCAATTACTTTATCTAGGCCTATTTTAAACAAAAAATGAGAGGAAATTTCAAATTTTTGGCCAAAACCATGAAAAACGCCAATTTATTCTTCTATTATGTCATTTTTATATTCTAGAAAGCCTTGTTTTTTTTATCTCGAACAAAATCAAACACTTTATCTTTTCCATTAACCGAAAAATTTCAACCATGGGTTAACCCCTTTGGAAAAATGAAAATCTTTGGACCTGGCTTTAAGGTCATTTTTATAGTCTAGAAAGCCTTGTCTTCTTTCTAGAACATAGGTCAATTTTACTTTAAAACAATGTAGAAAACGTTTTGGATTTTTTGACCGAAACCATGGGTTAACCCCTTTGGAAAATACCCATTTTTTGGACATTACAAAATTGACACTTTTATCGTCCTGAAAAGCTTTTTCTGTCTAGACCATAACTTAACATAATTTCTAGGCCTACTGTAAAATTCCGAAAATAAGCTCTGGGGCTTATAATTTTCAAAGGCCCTTTTTGAGGGGCTTATTTTTGGAGGGGCTAGCTTATTTACGGACGGAAATTTGCGTTTCAAAATCGATTGTGCTAGCTTGTAGTGGGAAGAAAATTTACCATTTTTGCTTTTTCTCACTTTGTATTGGAGGGCAAATTCCAAGTAGAAGCCCCCGGGGGGCTTATATTCGGAGGGGTGATTCAACGGAGGGTTTTTTGCGTTACGATTTTGGGGGGCTTACAGTTGAAGGGGCTTATACATGGAGGGGCCTGTTTTCGAAATTTTAAGGTATTTTAATCAAAAAGAAACTAGAAAAATTTTTGGATTTTTTTACTAAAACCAGGGGTTACCGCTTTGGAAAATACACTTTTACTGGACTCTCCAAAATTGCCATTTTTAGTGTCAAGAACATCACTCAATTTTTTTTTACCAAACCCATGGGTTAACCCCTTGGGAAATACCCATTTTTTGCACAATACACAAACTGAAGTTTTCTTTCACCCTGAAAAGCCTCTTTTGTTTCTAGACTATCGCGTAAGACTATTTCTAGGCCTTTTTTACTTTAAAGAAAAAAAAAAAACTAGCAAAAAATTTTAAAGTTTTTTTACCAAAACCATGGGTTAATTAACCCCTTTGGAAAATACCCATTTTTTTGGACTTAGAAAATTGACATTTTTATTGTTGCGAAAAGCTTTTTTTCTATCTAGAACATCCCTAAACTTTATTCTAAGAAATTTTTCTCTACAAAACAAGCCTTTTGGAAATACCCATTTTTTTAAACCTTACACACAACAGACATTTTTATTTTAGTGGAAAGTTCGTTTTCTATCTAGAACATCACTAAATAGTATTACTAGGCCTTTTTTTTACTCAAAAACAAACTAGAAGAAATTTTGAATTTTTTGATTAAAACCATGGGTTAACCCTTTAAAAAATACCCATTTTTTACACTTTAGTATATTGACATTTTTATCTTCCTGAAAAGCCCTTTAAATAATCTTTCTAGATCATAGTTTAACATTATTTCTAGGCCTATTTAAGGTGGCTCGACTGGATTTTTTTGAAGGGATACCTCCCAAGTTTGAGCATTAACTACGTCGCCTTGAGTAAAGATATGGAAAAAGGTTACCACAACTGTATTATATAAAGATAAAAATTTCTTATGATTTAGGTTTTATTGCAATCGGAGTCGCCATGGCAACGCAACGACGCCATTACGTTTTTTATTTATCTTTGTGTTTCTCTGTACCAGGAGTTTTTTTAAGAAATCGCTTAAGGGAGTTTGTACCTGCCATAATTGAGGCTACCTGCTATAATTGCCTCAATTATGGCAACGTTTGAACAAATTCTATGAGAGCGTTTTCGAAATATTTTGAAACGAAGTTTTAAGCATCATAAAAGCAGTGAAATAGCATGCTATCCACACAATTAGCCAATTTTTAAAGAAAATGATAAGCTTTGGAAATGCGGCTTCATCTCATAGTGGTTTGATTCCATTGAAAACTGTGTACAAAAAAAGAGGCGAATTGCTCTGGGCGATCGTGAGTAAGAAGAATTTTATTAACTTGCATTCAGCTACTTTTGTTACAGTTTTTGCACGTAATTTGGTCCACGCCTACAAATTTCGCATTGTTCAAAAAAGCGCTGGATAAATCTTTTTATAAAATTGAAAATCCCGAGATGAATTGTCAATAAATATACCCTGCAAGTTTCAAGAACATTGAAATCAGGGAAGGCTTTCAAATAGGGCCTCAAATATGACCAATTTTTACCCCAGATTTTGTATTTACAAGTGAGCGTCCTCATTATTCACTGACATTGTTTTCAAGTTTCATATGCACGTGCACATTTAGCAAAAAGATAGAATTTGCATCAAAAAGGACCCTCGGTTAAATCTCTGGAATATGCTGATAACCGGGTAAAGAAATTAGTGATATATTATAGCATAACAGCAACTCTTTGTAAAAGTCTCTGTGATGTTGCATCCTACAAGATGAGCCGTGACGTTCACCGTCTCGGCTCTCACTACTATTTGTGACACAAGCCAATTATTAGCATATTCCGGATATTTCTTCCGAAAGTAATCGAGAGTTCTTTTCGATGCAAATTTATTTCTTTTTGCTTAATGTGCACGTACATATAAAACTTGAAAACAATGCCAGTGAATAATGAGGACGCTCACTTGTAAGGAAAGCACTAGATAACATCGACCTAAACCAGATTATTTCTTTCAGTAAAATTATATGAAGAACAACTTAAGTCCAACTTTACTGTGTAATATAAAAGTGAAATAGAAAAACTCCCCTGTGATGCTTTGAACCCGGGTCACTTGCTTCATAGCCTAGATCCATATCCACTACACCATCGAGGACTAGCTGCCAAATCCAGTAATTTTTAAAATATACAGTCATGTTCTTATATATGCCGTACCCCATTACAATATTTGAAAGCTAACCGTTTTCAGTTCAGTGCTTAACCCTAATCACTGTAGATCACTGCTTATCTCTCTACTGTGTTCTCTCCATAACTGGAGCTCTGTAGTTTTGGTTTCTTCAGCTATTATAGCCTCATTCGTTCCATTACAGAAACAATGCGTTGTGTAAAATTCATAAGGTGTCCAATCTGGCTTCAGTCGATGTTATCTAACGCTAACCCACTTGTAAACACAAAATCTGGGGTAAAAATTGGTCATACTTGAGGCCCTATTTGAAAGCTTTCCCTGTTTTCAATGTTCTTGAAACTTGCAGGGTATATTTATTGACAATTCATCTCGGGATTTTCAATTTTATAAAAAAATTTATCGAGCAGTTTTTTGAAAAATGCGAAATTTGTAGGCGTGGACCAAATTACGTGCAAAACCTGTAACAAAAGCTGCTGAATGCAAGTTAATAAAATTCTTCTTACTCGCGATCGCCCAGAGCAATTCGCCTCTTTTTTTGTACACAGTTTTCAATGGAATCAAACCACTATGAGATGAAGCCGCGTTTCCAAATTAAAGCTTATCATTTTCTTTAAAAATTGGCTAATTGTGTGGATAGCATGCTATTCCACTGTTTTTATGATGCTTAAAACTTCGTTTCAAAATATTTCGAAAACGCTCTCATAGAATTTGTTCAAACGTTGCCATAATTGATGCAATTATGGCAGGTGCAAACTCCCTTAAGCGATTTCCTAAAAAAACTCCTGGTACAGAGAAACACAAAGATAAATAAAAAGCGTAATGGCGTCGTTACGCTGCCATGGTGACTCCGATTGCAATAAAACCCAAATCATAAGAAATTTTCATCTTTATATAATACAGTTGTGGTAATCTTTTTTCCATATCTTTACTCATGGCGATGTAGTTAATGCTCAAACTTGGGAGGTATCCCCCCTAAAAAGTCCAGTCGAGCCACCTTAACTAAAAAACAAACACGAAAAAATTTTGGATTTTTTTAACAAAACCATGGGTTAACCCCTTAGGAAAATACCCATTTCTTTGGACCGTACAAAATTCACATTTTTATTATTGTAAAAAGCTTGTTTTCTACCTGGAACATCACAAAATATTATTTATAGGCCTTTTTCACACAAAAACAAAGTAAAAGAAATTGTCAATTTTTTTTACCAAAACCATGGGTTAACCCAGCTGCCGTCCCTTAAGTGATTTGTGTTCCCCTACTTAGGAAACACATATCCCTAGTAATATGTGTTCCCTCACCTGGGAATATATCTCGTGATTTGTGTTCCCCCACTTAGGAAACACATATCCCTAGTAATATGTGTTGCCTCACCTGGGAAACACATATCCCTACTGATATGTGTTCCCCTACCCGGGAAACACATATCCCTTGTGATTTGCGTTTCCGCACCTGGGAAA
>JBBMOI010000001.1:25695000-25720000 GCA_038088405.1 Porites divaricata | reverse complement strand
AGCTTTTTGTTGGTGGGGTGGAAAGTGCCACACCTCGTGAATCTTGAGCATTTGGTAACCCATTTCGACGGCTTTGACTATCTCGGGGGTGCACCACGTGCCGCGTAACGCTCTCTGACCATCCGAGTGTGTGCAAATGTAGGAGCGGTCATGCATGGGTTTGGCTTGTTCCTCTATGACGCAGTGATCGCAGAGAGGAAATGTCAATTTGTTGCCGCTTCTCACGGGGAGAACGGGGTGAAAGAGATGTTCCGGCGGAAGAATGTCGACCAAAGCCACGCCAAAGTAATGGTGAATATTTTGATCTGTGGGGTTAGTGATGATTTGAGGGTGACCCACGGGATAAGTGCGATCCTTGTTGACGTAGGGGTAAAGAGACGTCACGTCATTATAGAGAATGTCTTCGCCATCTTCTGCTTTGGCGTATGGGCTGACAGCCCCGGTCCGTCCTCCGAAAAAAGCGTCTCGCGGCTGCAGAGGTGGTACGAGTTCAAAGCTGGCTAGAAATTGTTTGACGCGTTCATCCGTTTTGACTTGCCGGTCCCACTCGCATTCCCACATTTCGATGTAATTGAAGCCTGCTTGACGAAGCGCATTTTGTTTGACGAGAGTGGCTTGGTAGAGTTCGTCCAGCGTGCGGTCGGGATTGACATTGTGCTTGGTTTGGCGTCCGTTTTTGAAACAGGCAGGGCAACCGTGCCATACACAACCATGAAACTCGTAGACGGTATTGGTCGCGGGATCAAAGCCATCCACGAACATGGAATCGGTGGTTGTTGTAACGCTCTGCTCGCCTCCATTGCGAACATGAAGGATGTGGTCCGCAGCGGCTCCCACTTTAGGAATGCGACTCTCGCAATAATACAGCCACTGAAGAGCTTTGACGGAATGATTGACTTGAGCTCCGCGCCAACCGCGAAGGGGTCGAACGGCGATGGTGTCGACGGGGAGATGGTGGATCCTCCAATAGCGATTGCAAGCACTGGAGATGGTGACGCATTTTTCAAAGGGATTGAATCCAGCATGCGACTCGCATTCGCGGGAAAAGGCTTCGCAACCGCCTTTGAGCAAAGCGACATCGGATTGGCAATATTCCTCGAGTTCCTTGGCAAAGTCAAAGACGACATTGTTTTGCACTTGAGTAGCGTGCCACAGTTCTAATTCGTGTTTTTTGGCTTTGTGCATGCCCTCGGGATCGTAATAGTCGATGGTTGGTATGGGTCCCACGTACTCTTGATGTTCCGGGGTGTTGAAGATGTGAGGAAAGAAGCCTTTTTTGAGTTCGGTGAGATTGAAGGTGCTGGTGAAAGCGGTCAATGGCATGGGCAGGAAACAGAGAGAATCCTTGAAGTAGAGAGGACCGCTCGTGAAAGCCAAAACTTTTGCACCAACGGTGAGTTGATCCTCCACGGGGCGTTGCTGTTTGTACAGTTCATTGATTAAAAAAGTACCGTCGAAGCCTTTGAGATTGTGAAAAATGATGATAACAGGTCGTTCGCGATCATCGTCGGTGTCACTGGCGAGGTCGTCCATGTCGTGCAAGAAAGAGAGGCAGCAGTCATCGCCTTTTAGACTCACGATCTCGTCGCTTTCGTTGAGCTGATAGCAGAGTAAGTTGGCCTGAAAGCTTCTGTCAGGCAGTTGCATGGCTTCGATGTCGGCATAGACAAAGGCTGGCGGAAGGGGTGGAGGCGTATCGCTGTCTTCCTCATCGTCGCTCTCACTGGTTTCCTGAGGAATGATGGGCTGAATGAAGCATTTATGAGTCTGCACTTCGACCAGTTCGGGGCAGGAGTTGCATTTGGCGTACCCGCATCGGTGGCGTTTGCCCGGGCTGACTCCGTATTCAGCTTGGCATTTGGGACAAGTTTTGTATCGCTGGCATTGACCGTTGGCTTGGTGGTGTGCAAAGCAATCTTGTCCGTGGAACCGACAGTTACAGAAGAAGCAGTGAACGGTGGCTCGCACCCCCATCTTGTAATCAGGACAGTTTTTCCTGCAACACGATTTGCACGTGCGCCCCTCGCAGGGGTGATGTTTGGCATCTTTGGTATTGTAACCTTTGCCGCACAGATGACACCAGTATGAGCGGTTGACGAAAGCAGGAAAGGATGTGCATCCATCGTAATGGTGTTCGCTTTTGAGAAGCCTTATTTTATGGGGTGCCTCAGGTCCTTTGTAGATGAGGAAGAAAGGCTTTGATCGACACATGACTAGCAGTTGATAACCAGGTCCGAGCGCGGATTGAAAAGCCTCTAGTTCCGGTAGACCGCATGCGCCTTTGGGTACACGCGCGTCAGCATGAAGTTCTCGGGCTAATCGTGCTTGGGAGGGCAAGCCTCTGCGACAACTGTTCCAGTTGCAGGCACTGATGACATCCTCGTGACGATGGCGTGGGCGCAGCACAAGTTGTCCTTGTTTTTGATGGGAATGATGCATTGTTTTTCGGCGTTGTCTTTGTCAAGACACCGTCTACCCACGTCGCGCTTGTGACCGCGTCCGTGTCCCGGGTTGGGCACAGCTATAAAATTGATGTCAACAATAAATTGCTGACGGTGGTCAAAGGATTCGTTGCTGTTGAGTTTGCCGGCGAGGGTTTGCAAGAGTTCGTTGAGACGTACGGACCGCTCTAAAAAACTCGCCCACGGAAAAGTTGATGGTCTGGTAGGCGTGACTGAACCCATGAGCTTGGATGCTGAAGTTGATGAGATCCGTGGCTGGCCGCCCGAGGGTGGCGAGTTCGCGGTGGATGGCTTGAAAGAGCGCTTCTGCCAGGGCTAAGCCAATGTTGTCATGAGGCGAGGAGGCACGCAACTGATTGAGAATAGCGTGATATTGCGCCAACGGCGTCGGGGTCCCACGAGGGTGAGGGTGAAGTCGAAGAGGGGACCAAGTGGGTTGCCGCCCATTTGCTCGACGCGCTCTGCAGCGTCGATGAGGAGTTGATCATCCTCACTATCCCAGTCATCATATAGTGGCGTGGTGGCCGCTCTTTTCATGGCGTGAAATGATCCCTCTGCGTGCGGAGGAGTGACTTATATGAGGTGGAAATTTAATACATACCCCCCCATGGGTACAACAGAGGAGGACTGTGGAGAGGTTGTGATTGGTCGAGGACCAGTTGATGAGTAAGCGTATATCGTCATTTGACCCATTTGCTGCTATGAGAGCGGTCGAGAGAGAGCGAGCGAGGGCCAAGGCATATTATCAACGTAACAAAGAGCTAATTGCGGAAAAGAGGCGTGCTGCCCGTCTGCGTTCTGAGCCCTTTAAGTTGTATTCACAATCTAAGCGTTGGACCTCCAAGTTTCGTACTGATGTATTGAAATGGCGCCGCTACACAGCGAGGCAGCAAAGGTACAATCAAAGAGAGGACGTAAAAGAAAAACGTCGAAAATATGTCAAGGAGTGGGCCAAATATCAAAGAGTCACCAGACCGTTTGCCTGTCTGCACATGTTGATGGATGTGGGGTCAGTCGTTCACATGCTGTATCATCCCGAGGAGTTTTACAAAACCAAGGTCAAAAACAAAGTGATCGGGAGCGTCATTGCTACAGTGTCAGAATGGGACGATTGCGAGCTGACGGAACGTATACGTTTTTTCAACAAAAGCAGTACCGCAGGCGCCGAGCGAGAGAACAGGCATTGTCAAGCGAAGAGTTGGAACGACTGCGAGCCTACAGACGAGAGTATCACCGGCAATGGAGGCGCAAGAAAGAACGGGAAGATCCCCATTACTGGGAAGCACGACGGGAGTATGGACGACGAGCGCGAGAAAAGCACCGCGAATACAATAAGTGGTACTTTCGGCAATACAGACGAAAGCCACAAACAGCTGAGCAAATTAGCAGACGGAATCAAAAAGCACGAGAACGCATGCGAAAGAGTCGGGCTCTTCGAGCTATTGATCAAACTGTGGTTGAGTCCGTCCTGAGCCGTCCCTTTCCTCTCCAAGCGCGCTACGTGCCTTTGAACATGACAATCACCGTGGACTGGGAGCAGAGACGACGAATGAACTTGTTACACAAAATCGCACACTCATTGTGAATTAAGATTGCATGAGATTTTATTAAAGTTTAAACTTGAGCTTGGCTTTCATAATGTTTTTGACTGTATGCTCTGTCAACGACTTTTTCTTGAATGCCTCTATCCCCTTGATCATCTTTCGGTCCGCAGCGTGCTTGTCGCGTAGATTTTTAGCTCGACTGTAATCGATGTCGTGCTGTTTGGCCAGACGGTCCAATCGGTTCTTGCCAGGATCGCCACGCGCCAGTCGTTTTTCGAGATGAGTGCCTGGTCCCATGTACTGATACCCGGGCCAGTGGAATTCAATGCCTGTCTTGCTCAACGCTTTTTGAATATCAAAACCCTTTCCACGTTGCCTCGCACGACGCCGTCTCTTGAGTGGGGCTCGTCGCCTCTTGCGGGGTGCCATGGAATCACAATTTTAGCCAACTCTTGGCGAGGGATTTGGCTCCTTTTCTAGCCGCGTCAGCCGCGTAATCTTTTGCTTTGGCTTTGGCTTTTGATTTGACTCCGTCAACAAGTCGTCGCGGTATGCGGGTTGGTGTCCCACCTGCTGAGGGGGTTCCGGTGGGTGTCTTTGGAAGAGGCGTTTGGGGAAGACGTCTTCGCGAGGTGGAAGGAAGTTGCTCGTCTCGCGCGAGTTCGTGAAGTTTTCTCTTTGCGGCTTGCTTGGCGGGGCGCGTTGGTGGAGTGGGTTGGGGTGTCAGATAATCCCAAGGGCGCCTCTTCTGCTGTTTGAACTTGCCAACGTGTGGAGAAGGAGCCACTGCGGCTACAGGGGTGGCTGGCTTTTTTATAGTTTTGATGAGAGCGTTGACCATGGCCTGCGTAGGACCGGCATCATCCGCGTCTTCGTTGGGATCGCCAGGTCCGGTGGGATCTTGTCCAAAAGGCCGTCGTACGCGATTGGTCCAGTACGTGACTTGTCGGTTGAGAGCTTTGAGTTGCGCTACCTTTAAGTCAGCCGGGATGGCTGGATTGGCAAGAAGAGCATCTCGTTGAGCGGTGAGGGATGCGGCTTTGTCGAGGCGTCTGTCCTCTTGAAGCTGCAGTTTGGCTCGTTGTTTGGCAGCCAAAAAGTCGGGTGGAGATACGACAGGTACGCTCACCATGGAATCAGTCATGTTTTTATTTCATTTGCCTGCAGCAACGACTGTAGCATCGATTGAGTTCTGTCCACAAGGTTCCTCCTGACTGTGACATGAGGATGGCACGTCGCCTTTTAATAGATTGTCGTCGTTTGGTCAATTCGCGCAAAGCGTCTCTTTTTGGACGTAAGATGCGCACTGTGTTGGGTGTATTGGGAGCGACGCCTTTGATGACGTTTAACACCAGTTCGCTGACAGCGTTGATCTGATCCGCGTTGGCAGCTCGCAGTAGACTATTGCGTTGCTTGCCTTTTGCCTCCGTCAACAGGGCTTTGAGAAAAGGAGCTTGACGTTGAATGCGTTGAAATGCCATGTCTTGTGTTTTCTGAAGAGGTTGTCCCTTTTTATTCGCTGTCGCTGGAGCGACGCAATTTCTTTACGATCCAACTAGTCAAGCGGGTGAAAAGATTGACCAAACAGACCAAGAGTTCTCTTTGAAGAGGAGGTGGAATAACCTCGTCTAGGCCGTCGACCGTATCTACTTCGGTACCGGCGACTGATTCGTTGGACTCCTCGTCTGCGTCTCCGCTTTCTCGGGTAATAGGTTCTCCGTATTCCATTGGTGCCTCGGACCATTCGCGAGTCATTGTGTTTCAGTGGATAATGGAGGTGATGAATTTGCGTGCCTTCTTTTATCCGTTTCCTCGTGCAAGATGCGCTCAAAATCCGCGAGCCAACGCTCGTAACATTGCCGGAACGAATAACCCATCTGCATGTCTCTTTTGACGCGTTCCACTAGAGCGTCATCCACTAGAGCGTCTTGTGTAGAGGTCTGTGCACTGTCCATGGTTCGGGTAGAAATGACGTTTAAGTCTTGCTCAATCCTTTTTTGACACCGTAACCGGCCGCTGCCCCAACACCTCCCAACGCGGCAGCCTTGCCAGCCGCAATCAATGCAGGCAGCAGCAGGGGGAATATACCACCGCGTTGACCACGCCGTCTCCGTCCTCCGCGTCGTCGTTTGGTCGGTCGCTTGTACTTTCTTCGTCGTCTTGCTGGCATTGTGCTTGTTTGTTATTGTCGTAACCCGTTTTTATAGGTGACGCGGAATCAAAAAATTGGGGCGAGGTTTTCGCGGTTGAACAAATAGTCCCGTTCCAGTCTGTGTTTGGGTGCTCTGGCGCGAACGGCGTCCGGGTCCGCTTCGAGTGGATGTGCGACGAACGGAAGGTCGTCTTCCTCCATTGGGTTCTTCGTACACGGTGGTCACCGTGTGAGTGTGAGTGATGTTTCGTATGTTACGCGTGCGTGCGTTTTGGTGGACGCCTGCGATCAATTGATCCAGTCGATCGTGCATGCCCTGTTGATTGTTCGCCTGCCCGGTGGGCGATTGACCATCGTCGCTCCCACTGCTCATGGGACTTAGTTGTGGAAGCGTGGTGGTTGTGGTGGTCGTTCCTCCCACGCCAATGCTTCTGGCACGGCGAGGGCCACCTCGAATGGTTGCCCACGGAATGACGGGAAACGTGGTCAGACGCGGTTGGCCTTGGCTCACCAACATGGCATTGTAGTCGGCTCGCGCTTGCGACACTTCCTCGGGGGTGATATTAAAGCGTCGCACGAGCGCCTCGCGGTTTTGTCCTTGAGGTAAAACAGCCAGCAAGGAGACAGCTTGGACGACATCCGCTCTACGATTGTAATTGAACACATCTGTTCCAACACCCGCCGGCGAAGCGACTATCGGAGTGGACGATGAGGAGGGCCCCGGAATGCTGGCCATCAGATCGTCAATGTTTAGGGGAGGAAGCGATTGAGGCAAGGTGTTTAAGTCTGTGGGATCAGAGGTATGGAGGGGCGAATCGAGTCGGTCACTCAAGGTGCTACTTTGTCCTCCTTCTCTTAGCCGCTGGGTGCGAGTTCGAGGTCGAAATCCGGATTGGGAGACGTGCGACGGGACATCCTTGCTTTGGGTGTGTACGCGGGGCGTGCCTTCTTTTTTGGTTAAACGGCTCCACAAGCGGTATCGATCGTCCGATGCAGGATGCACATCGATGAATAAGTACCCAAACGGTTCTGAGGTGACCTTGTTATATACATCCAAGATGGAGCGCCATTTGTCCGGATACATTTGCAGTAACACGTTGCGAATACCCGTTTTGTCGCGAGGGTTTTTGAAAGCCACGAGGTAATGCGCGTTGCGGTTGATCGTTTTGGAGAACTTGCCAGGAGAAAATAAGTCTTGCGTCAAGAACAAGACGGTGATGTTGCGATGGTGAGAGTCTTTGGTGAACAAATCCAGCACGCGTTTGTCCTGTCCCCCTTCCTCCATCAAATCGTCCAAGACCAGCACACCTCCTTTGGGAAACCATTTGGGCAACTGAGCACTGTCCGGAATGCCTTTGTAAAAAACGATGCCATCACGTTTCTTCATGCGGTCAAAACGCGGTTGCCATCGATCGTACGCGTACACCACTTTGCGTGGTTTTTGTTCAAAGACAGTTTTTTCATGAAGCAAATCTTCCACTAGATTCGTCTTGCCGCTGCCCGAGGGGCCTGCAATGATCACCCCTGATGGTTGACGAATCATGATCGCGCCAGTCTTCAAAAGCTTCGAAATATCGGGGGGATGACTGTTTTATAAGGTAGATCATCTGATCGCGCATATGCGTCTCGGACACAATGTTCACCCAACGGAAGAACCCAAACTCATCCTCTTTGCGCAATTTTTTGACAGCTCGATGCCACAAAAGCCCATCCCAGGCATCTAATCCCATAAACGTGAGCATTCGTTCAATGGGATGCTGCGACCAATAGGAGCATTCTGCTTCTGCAAAGGCTCTGAGGACGCAAGCGTGATCACTGCGCAGCAACATGATGCAAATGAATACACACGAATAAATGTTTAACTTTTTTATTGATACTCTCAAACGCAATTGGTGACATGCGCGTCTCTGCACTTAACACACGATTGAGTCTTTTGACTTGTCTTGAGATCAGCTACAACAGCATTTTCTACCATCTCAGCAATGCGATTGTCATTCAAGACAAAGTCTCTCTTGTGCCACGGTTGCAAAAAATCACTCAGTTGAACTCCGCGGGCTTTTTGCTTGAGATATTCCAGGGCGTAGTGACCGCAGGCCATGCTATCGAGGGCTTGAAGCGTTTGCCCATTGGAAGTGATGTACTTGAAACTTTTTAACCATTGCTGCAGGTGAGGGTTGGAGTACACGCTCAGCGGCAGCCCGTAACTGTCAAACACTTCGCAAGCATTTCCCTTGACCCATGCACCCAACCAATGCTGACCGGGTTTGTTGTGCGGATCCGTGTTGATTGTGAATCCCTTGTTGGTTATCGCCTGTCGTGGCACTCTGTCGGCTGCAAAGACTCCCAGAAACTTGTCAGAAAGGTAGTCGTCGCGCTCGGCCAAAGCCTTTAGTTGTTCAGTGCTCAGAGGAATGAGTTCCATGGTTTTTCTTCAATGTGTTCACAGCTGATACTGGAGTCCGCCCATGCTGTCCACTTCTAATGTATTTTCATATTCGCTGAAGATGATGACAGTGATGTTGTGGGTGGTGGCCGCATCAAAGTGCAACTCATACTTTACATTGCCTGTCTGTTGAGGGTTTCTGTGCTGAGGATCATCGGCATACCCGCTGGGTACATTATTGAACATGAATAAGTTGCAGGTCTTTCCATAACCCCATTCTTCAGGCTTGATCATGGGCTCACGTCCCTCTCGGAAAGCACCCATTGCATGCAGCAAGCGATGGTAACCCACCATATCTTTGGAATGCTGATTGTTGGCTGTGGTGCTCAACTCCAGGGTTCTGTAAGGGTATTCTTCACTGTTGACCAACTGACGTATTCGGACCAGTCCAAATCGTTCAAAGGCAAATGGGTAGCGATCGACGGCTCCGTTGAACGCGGTGCTGTGCACTAATCCGATCACGACTCTGTCAGGCAACTTTCCAAGAAACACATTGTCTTGCTCCCAGCTGGTGTAACCGGTGGGAATGGAAAAGGTGCGCATGGCACTGCGAACCACTGGGTACTTGACGATCTTGCCTGCACTTCTTTCAGCTTGCAATCTTGCATACACAGATGCATTGAGGGTCATCTTGGGAACGATCATAGTCACTTTGATGTCATCATTTCTAACTGTGGGAAACTTTTTGGTGTTGAGACCCCCCTTGTTGGGGGTTCCATACAGGTAGACTGTGTTGGGGTTGAGATGTAATTCTACTTTCATGGACGTGTTTGGCACCAAAAAAGCACCTGTTCTCAGCACGGGCACGTGCGGTTTGACGATGAAAGTGAACCATCTTTTCAACTGCAGATTCTTGGTGAGTTCTTCCAGTTTGACAAAATTGACGTGAGGATCACCTGCATTGTTTCGGATGATATCCGTGTCTGCCACGGCTGTGGCCAGCTGGGGGGTCACATTGAGGACACCATTGGTCCAACCTTGTGGAATCAGCTTGGTTTCTCCATCTTTGTGGGAGTAATTGAGCAGCGTTTCGATGTAGGCTTTGTAGTGGTACAGATTGTCTTGTTCCGTCAGCAACGTGCCATTGAACGACACATCTATCTGTCTAAACAGAGGGTGACCAAAATTGTTAACAATGGCGCAATTTCTCGTGTCGTTGGCGTCTGAGATGGTTCTGCCTCCTTCGGCCTGCACTTCAATACCGGTGTAAGCAGCTTCATCTCTGCTGAGTCGCATTTCGATTTGGAAGACGATGTTCTTGAGATCAATGTAGTCATCGCTGGGCGGTATGGTAAAGGTGATGGGTTGCGTACCCGGAAAGACGGGTTGATACGACACTTCGCGCTGCGCCTCGAACCGAAAGTCGGTGGGAGGAAGAGCAAAGATATCTAATCCCTTTGATGCCATTGCGAAGTGTGTGCTCTCATCGTTTCACCGCCGTCTTTTTATCTGTTTTCGTCGGCGAGCAGCAGCGCTCCGCAGCCCTCTCAACTGAAAAGGTGTCATGCCCAGTCGGCTGCTCAATCGTGGATCAAAGACGGCCATTCCGCCACGCTGATAGTAGGACCTGCGGTAGGGTGATTTGTAAAACCCCACGGCGCGCGCCCGTCTAGCACTGTTATGTTGGGCTTTTCGAAATCCTCCGGGCATTGTTTCTTTAAGTGAAGATGTCTTTGACTCGTCTTTTAGCCTTTTTATACACGTTGGTTTTTCCAGCTCTCACGGCCGCCATGGGCAGTTTTCGTTTAAGTCCTTTGGCTTGCTGAGCGAGGGCTTGAGCCGCCATGGCGCCTTGCTCGATGGAGTTGACGGCTCCATTGATGGAGGTGACGAGGTGAGGCCCAGCCACTTTGATCAGCTCTTCCGCGAACCCGCCTCCTCCCTGACTAACCACGGGGGTGTGATAACGGTTTAGACTTCCTCCAATCATTCTTTTGGCTGACAATGAGATGACGCGCTGTGTGTCTTTTGGTTTTTATAGTTGCTGAAGACCAACGGTAACGATGGTCTTGCCCTTGGTGAGATGCGTGAGAGGACCCGATGCTGTCGCTAATTCGAGTTCAACCGTTTCGATAGTATTGGCGCGCAGAGGGATCCATTCCCTGTGATACGGTTCCACTGTCTGTCGACCCTGACCATTTCTCTGCAGAGTGAGTTGCCTCAATAGAGGAAATCGTCCACTTCCCATGATCGTGGACTGGACCAGGTCGGAGTAAATCATCACGGTTTCCTTTCGGTTTTGAGCTTGTTCAAAAGAGCGGTTGAGAAAAATGAACCTCCAATCCACTGATGTGGTGAAATACACCCACTTTCTGTAAACTGCCCACTTAGTATCGTATCCAGCGGCCTGCAATCCAGAAATGTCATATCCAAACGCGATGTCGTGTGGCTGGACGTAGTGCAAGGCTTTGCCAACCAGTTCATGGCTGGAAAGCAGCGACGAAACCATGGTTTCCTTTGAATCATAGTCGCGCCATGGCATCGTAGGAATTGCATTGGGACCCAATCTATACACTCCTTTATCATCTTGTTCAATAAGCCCAAACAGCAAGGCAATGGGAGTTAACACCTTGAATTCTGACCTTCTAACATCCGTTTTGTTATTTTTTTCTTTGTGGATAAGGAGGAGGTCCTCACCGTCCCACTTGCACTCTGTAAACCACTTCATGGGCAAAACCAACTGCTTGTTCAACGCGTTTGACTGCTTGCCATGCAGTTCGTCTGTTATTTTGGTATGGTAGAGTTCCACAGCAGACTTCCAAAAATCCGCTCCTGTTCGTACGGTGTTTGACATTATTTGCGGCAGAGTGAACTGCGGGTAGAAGGTAGTGTAAGCGACGGACGTGTATTTTTGAGATTGCATCGGAGGACTGAGCGTTGCGTAGGTACAGCCGAACCCAACTGCAGCTTCTGTCTCGGAAATGCCTGCAAAGACGTTTTCCAGCGGGATATCACCATCTGGCACGGAGATGCCCCACAAGCTGGCATGCCAACCAGGTCCTTCCAATACCATGCGCGACGGGAGCCGCACTTTAAAACTATTGTTTTTGTTGTCGGGAAATTCATCCGTGGGATCGCTGATGAACGTCAATCGTTGCGGTGGTTGAGGCATGATGATGCGTCTGCGTCGTCTTGGAATGCTTTTGCTTATTTAAGCCATTGAGCCACTTTCTTGGAGGCGTTGGGTGTCTTTCCCACGAGAGAGCGCATAGTGGATACATTGGGAAAGAAGCAAAGTTGGTGCGCATAATCGGGATACTCCCGGGCCAACTGGGCCAACGTCATGCACGTCTTTTGCTTGGTCTTTCTCATCTTGGGGTGTTTGGACGCGCGACGACGATGCTTCTTGGCAGTCGCAAACAACCTTCGTTTGGCAGCCAAGTTGTCTTTTTTCTGCAATCGTGCAGCAGCTCGCCACTGCGCTTTGGTGGGACTCTTAAACTTTTCCCACCAGTTTTGTGCGGCGGGCGCTGGTCGTTTTCGTCTGGGTGTTCCTTTTTTTCGGGCCATCGTAATCTTTTGCACTGATCCAACTGTCGTACTTTTTTGGCCACCCCTTCCAACGAACCAATAGTTGTCCCTTGCTTCGCTTTAATACTTTTTCCACACGAAACAGAGTGGTGTCGTCCACATCCACTTTTTGCAGATCTTCGGCATAAAACGTACCTTTTATAGGCGTCCCGTCCCACTCAGTTACTCTGTAAGCAGGCAGTGGCGTCTCTCTCACATGGGTTACCAAAAACACTTCTTCCGTCCAACCGGGCAGGTACCCTTTTTTAAAGGGGCGGTGTTTTTTATTTAGCCTCACGCGGTCACCCTCTTTCAGGCGCGCTTTTTTCTTTGACATGGCCAGGCGCTTGCCGTACACGCGATCCCACACGTCTCGTTCGTTTTTCGACGTCACGTCGATAGGAGCTACGCCAATGGTTGAATGAGGCGTGCGATTGTACGTGTGAATCAGTTTAGGAAGCATCTCCAAATAGGACAGGGTATTCTTAGCTGTGAAGGCACGAAACATGCGCTCCTTGAGGGTTCGATGCCACCGTTCCAAGACGGCCGCTTTTTGATCCCCTTTGGTCGAAAAGTGATGATATCCTCTTGATTTGAACCATGCCTGCACTTGTTTGTTAAAAAACTCTTTGCCATCATCCGTTTGAACGCGAAGTGGACGATGGGGAGCCAGGACCTTTTCCATTCGGTTGAGCGCTTGCACCATCTCTTTGCCCGATTTGTTTTTGATCGGCTCAGCCCATGCGCGTTTACTGAACACGTCGATGACGGTGAGCAAGTACTTTACTCCCTTGTTCCACTTGCTCAATTTTTGCATGTCCACCAAATCCATCTGCCATTGTTCATCTATGCCAAAGACGAGTGTGGGAAGGGTCGGAAACCTCTTTCGACGGGGTTTGTGCAGAGTATAACTGAGAACCCCTGGTAAAATGTCTTTGGCTTGTTTGTCCTTGAGTCCGTGCGCCCGTGCAAACGGACGCACACCCCCCAACGCCCCCTCTTCGTCTGGATCTTCGTAGTTGTCTTTCAGTCCCATGGGGCTGCCACCGAGGTCTGCACTGCCATCCATATGTCGCGTGCTTTTATCGAACCAAACAGTTTCACGAGCCAAGCCACAAAGGCCGTTTCCCTCCCCCAATTGGTTCCATCTTTTGTGAGTGCTAAATACACTTCCTTGGGATCACCGTACAAAAAGGGAACGGGTGGGTCAATTAACTTGGCTAACAGATATTTCAACCACAGTAACCACAACATCGTGTCTTGTTGCAAAATAACACTTTAATCTTTTATTTTACTTTTATACATTCTTGAAAAACTCAAAAGTGTCCTCCTCTCTTTTTGATTCCATCTGTGATCCACATGGTGCTTTTGGCAGGCCAACCATGCAAGCTGAAGTTCTCAGCACGGGGCTGATAGGAGCGGTCGGCTTGTGGCATAACAAAGGGTCTGGTGACTGGCTCAAACGCACGGTGCTTTGTTTCGGGTGACAGACCCCCAAACGTGCTGGGGAGGGACTTTTTAAACCAGTCTCCACCAAAGTCGTTGCCGGTGCTTTGTTGTTGCTGCTGACGAATGTCTCTTCCTAAATCACTCAAAAACTTGTCAGCGGGATGGGCATTCGGATCCACGTACGGAATGAGTTGCTGCTGCTTATTTGGTGGGCCGTTCCACTCTCCAAAATTGACTCCGTAGGCGGAAAACACGGGGGATTTTTTGGCTTTGTGCTGACTTTGTACAGCCCACTGACTGGTTTCATCAACTGGTCTAAATGTGGGACAGCTTTGTCTCTTTCTTTTTGGTTTCCATAGAGGTCCATGCATCCATTGAAAGAACCCACAGGGAGAGCCTTCGGACAACGGCAAACCGCAGGATAAGAACACCTTGTTCGGGTTCTTGCTTGTCCGGCTCAGTCGCATCTTTGGACGCATCTCACATCTGCAAAACAGTCCACCCTCGTGGAGGATGATGTTCGCCACTTCGGGGTGCACTTCATCTTTCAGGGCTGTCATGACGTCCTTGTAGTTTTCATGGGTGACACTAAAGGGGCAGTCTTCCCACACGCAGTTAAACTGGGACCATCCTTTGCCTTTCAAGTGAACGATGCTGTCGTTGGGGTGGAGGGGACACCATATCTGCTCGGTCTCATCATACGTGATGCCCATCTGCTCTTTTTGCTGGATGGGGGCCACATTATCCAGTAGCCATCTCAGATCGATGGGCGTCTGCGGCAACAGATTCCGTTCCATGCCATACTGCATCAACTCGTCAAACCTCTCTTTAGCATCCTGGTCTGCCTGCTCTGACTCCTTGTCCAGTTCCATTCTATGGGCCACATGTCTTTCAAGCCAAGCCAAATCCACATCAGCATGAGGCAGTTCAAAATTGGGGTGGTTCATGGCGTACTGATACAGTTCGTCATATCTCTTGTTGGCTGCGACGGTCTCCTCACTCACTTTCTGCAACACCTCAATGGCTTGAAGCGTCTTGCTCTCGTCGGGAGGCGGCAATACAGCGTCTTGCGCTTGCCCTTCTTGCAATACCTCATCCACCACATCGTTTTTTGTTTCGGTGGACTGCTTTTTGGCGGGCTGCTTTTTGGCGGACTTCTTTTTGGCGGACTTTTCAGACGACACCAGACGTGGATCCAAAGGCGCTTCCATCTCAGCAACACAAGCGAGTGCTTCACAGTGCGCGGTGAAAGTCTCTTATACACAGCCTAAGTGGTCATGCGACCCTCCATACAAGGTGTCTTGACGTCAATACTTGTCCCGTGGTGCCCTCTTGATGCTCACCTGAGCGGGTCACACGCCCAACAGCTTAAACGCCTTCATAAAGGGGTCGATGTTCTTGTTCATTTTTTTCCCCATCATTTTGGCGGCCAACTGAGCCCCAAACTTAGCTCCCACAAAGGGCAGCAACGTGGGATTGTTATACACTTTCATCAATCCTTTGCCACGTTGTGTTTTTCTTTTTTTCGTCTTCTTTTTGCTTCGCCACAGTTTTGGAGGGGGTCCCATTCGCTTTCTCATGATGGCATCGTGACTCCCATGCGATGCATTGTTGTTTATATAGATTATGAAAGTCCATCAGACGCGTCGCGCCCCATCCGCTCGTGATAATGCCTTACAAGGCGCATTGACGTCAATGCTCATCACCTGAGCAGCGCGCGAACGCATGCATAAAAGCCACAACCGAGGGCGCCAAATTCAAACTCATCGTTTGCAGTCAAGCCGACCACAGCACACTTGTAAGTATGATGCGACCAGAATATAACAATGTTGGCGCTTGCATGTTTATGTGGGGTTTCATGACCGCCACAAACAACGAATTTTATGTCAAAGAAGTGGGTTTGTGCGATGTGAGTGGACGCCGCCGCACTCTCCTGGTCTACGACATTCCCGGCGTTTCCGAAGAAAATGCAGCGTTTTTCAAAACCCAAACGCATCGTCACCACGGTTTATTGCCCACTCAAAACGGACGCGACCCCGACCAACTCCACAGTGATGTTCAGCAATGGCTGAAAAATGTCTTGACCGAGGACAAGTTCAAGGTAGCCATTCATCAAATGGGCTTCCACGAAGACGTGCTGCCCAATAATCTTGAGACGGTCATCGTGGGAGAACACGAATGCCCCACTCTCAACTTCATGCCTATTGGAATCGCCAATGCGTTTCCCTCGGGTCAAGACAGCCCAAAGTGCGAACGTCATGGTCATTCTCAACACACTTGGCATGACATCTGCGCCGAACTAATGGCTTGCCGTCTGAGCGCATGGATACGCAAGGCGACAGGCACGTTACCCTCCCTGGAGGACGTCAACGCGCAGCGACTGCTGTGGCAGCGAAGGGCGGACGCGCTGATGGACGAAATATTGTGCAATTACTGCAAAGAAGAAAAAGACGAGGCGTATGCTCAAGGAAAAGGCATTGAATGGCGCCCCAATTGTGAATTTCCTTGTCGAACAGTGGCATGCATCTTGAGCGAACGCGTTGCTGAAACGGCAGGTTACTGGTTGCCCAAACGAGACGACTATGCGGACGCTGACGTGTCGGACATGTGGGTGTATGAACCGCCCCCAGTGGACGACAGCGATGATGAGAACTAATGACTGTTTGTTCCTTTTTTGCAGGTAAGCCATGATAGGTCAAAGTGACGTGCCAATGGAAGCCTCCCCCTCCCAAGCCAACACCTTTCCCCCTAAAGACAGGTATGGTCGTGACATAGTGATCACACCTCACAATGACTGGCATCTGCGCTACAGGGATGGGCGAACGGTGGCAATGGAAAAACAACCCCCTTACACAATCCTTTTGGCAGACAAACCCGGGTTGGAAAAAGTGATCCATTCGCAGTGCGTGCGATACAACAGACCTTATCAAATGTACACAACAGGCGTGGGCCCTCTTGACGTCCCCTCCCATGTCCTTAAGCAAAAACATCACAACGTGCTGCACACAACGTTCCGCCTCCACAGAGCACCTCCTTCCCCTGACGGCTTGAAAAGCCTCGCGCGGTATTGGGTCATGGTGGAGCAGAGCACTCTGGTCCTTGCCATTGGCACGTTTGATCACCTTGAACAACACATACAGGGTCGCGTGGGGTGGGTAGTGGATATGGCCTTACAATTGGACGTGCCCGTCTACGTGTATGATTTCACGTTTCCCCGCTGGTGTCACTGGGACCCTGTGGACCGGCGCTGGTACAATGAGGATAGCGCGTGCGAAAACCCAACCATTCCCCCCACCATTCAGACAAAAACCCTCATCACAGGTGGACAGGAGATGGATGGGGATATCTTGACTGAGCTCGATAGACTTTTAAAGCAGTGAACTCTGTGTTTTGTTTGTTTTCAGTATTTGTTGCTGTATAGATTTGGAAGGCTTTTGTGTGCAAAAACGCTTTATTGTACGAGAACTGGGTTGGTGTGACGCGGATGGAAAGCGCGTGGGAACATTTCACTACACGCACTCGATTCCTTTTTCTTCGTTGAGCAAGGCGGACAAAAACACTGTCAGTTTCGTGAGGGAACGCATTCATGGCATGACGTTCAAGCCCAACCAGAGAGAGATAGCTTTGGGGGTACACGCGCAAGAGCAAGTCAAGGATGACATTGTACACGTTTGGAACAAATGCAAAACCCCTTCAGCGGCTACCGTTGCTTACAAGGGAGGAGCGCACGAAAAAACGTTGCTCACTGAGTTGCGAATCCCCTGTATTAATCTGGAAGAGTATGGATGCCCCAAATACAACACGATACGCAAATATGATTTCAATTGCGGTTGTCATTTTAATAGCGGTTTTCATTGCAGCATGACAGAATGTTACACATTCATTGAGTGGCTAAATAAAAATGTTTAAAATGGAAATAGCACGCTACTCTCTTCATATGCACCAGACACGATGTCCTGCAAAATGCGTTCCTGTTCAAATTGCACAATCTCTTTCACATACGTGAGCATGCTCTTGTATAAATTCCACATCGCTTTTCTGCTTCTCACTTGGGGAGGTGCACCTGCTTTCAGCGAGCACGCACGGCTGATGGATGTGAGCATGGGGTGGGAATCGTTCATCAAGTCCACCAATCGCTGCACAAACGCGTTATACAGGCGCACACGCGCCGGTTCCCACAATCGTCTGACTGAATAACAAGCTGCTATATCCGCACTGTACATGCAGCAATAATAACGCACGCAAAACCAGCACTTGTGATTCATGAACGAAGGACCTGCATACAACGCACCAAACTCCGCAACTGGTCTCCATTCCTTCCCTGCGCAGCTCTCCATTGCATAGCAATCGTCGCATACTTTGTACTGAACCAAAAGCAGCATGGCGGCCTCCTTTGCTTTGCGCGCTTTGTCGAGCGTCTCAAACGCAGTTTTAAACAGCATAATCTTTGCTTGAATTTCCGGCGGGATGCGCAGCCCCAAAGTAAATAGCAAATGGCACCGAAGGTCCAAAGGCAAAAGACGGACAACGGGGGTCGCCTTGACAAGCGCCATGATGCAATTGTGGGTGGATGCTCTCACCCACTTCTTATAATGTTAACATGGACCAATAAGATCCTCGTCCTAGTCTTTGTTTAAGTTGTACCCATGGGGGGCTATGCCTAAAATGTCACCCTCGTCTGTGATTGGTGGAGACCTTTTTGTATAAAAGCACAGTCTCTTCGATGGACCTCTCATACTGCTCATTCAACATGGCGAAACGCAGTGCCTCTCCCGGACCCTCCAATGCCGAAAATCCTCCAAAGATGCTAATGATCAAAGATGACGCGGGTGTCCCCACGCTGTCTTCTCAACTCGCCACTCAACTGCCACGACTCAAGACCCCCAAAGAGCTGTTTGACTTCTGCGCTGAACATTACCCGCGCCCTTACGTGAGCAAGTTGCTGGAGCAGTTGAAATCCTCCACGCCCATCGAAGAATTGGAAAAATTCAGTCGCACCCTCCATTGGAGCCATCCCTTGGCTCGCGTGCTGGATTTTCACATTCACAAACGCCGCATGCAAGGTATGTACGCCATCATCACGCACCACCCCTAACCAGGCAAAAAAGCCCAATGCCTCGTTCGTTTCTTTTGCAGTTGTATTCAAGACTCCCTTTATGTTTTGTCTCGGCTGTTGTGTGATGAACGCCCGGTAATAAGACGACATTTGGCTTTTTTGTCTGCAGAACCCTTGTTTTTATTAACGACCCGCCCTCACGATCCAAGCACCGAGTGGTTGTGGATTCCTTGCTACCCTTGCCGTTGGTGCATCAAAACTCTTTTTGGCTTCACCATTGATGACCAATTCAATGGAGCACTCGTGTGCATGGATCGAGAGACGTGGCGAGAAAAATGCATTTTTCATTTCATGTTTTGACCCCTCCCCACCCTCTAAAACAAACGCGCTACCTATTTTTTCAGATGACCTTCACATGCCCAAATTACGTCTTTGCCCCAGATGCGATCATCTTTTAACACGCCCCCTCCAAGTCTGTTTTTTCTGCGAAGCCGACGCATACAATCATTAACTTTCAGTTGCTATGAGCTGGCGTCACCATTGGATCTGTCCAAGTCAACACAACTCAAACAAAGTGTCAAAACTACTCTTTCTCTGCAAATGCGGTTCCACCGTGGCGGATGCTTTTGAAATTCATTTGCCTTGTATATTTTACAGACGCACGCCTTTTCTAGGCCATTTCTAGGACAATAAAAACGGTCATTCTTTTTTTCGCTTTCAGTCGTCCTTATTCATCCATGGACGTGGTACGCTTTCATGCTAGACACATTTGCCAAAACACGCTATTCGATTTCCTCATAGGACTGAACGCAATGGGACTATGCGGTTTCTGCGGCGGATCGTATGTTCATCGATCAATGATGGGTGACGTGTGTCGAAAGAGATATAACCTGCTTCACCTCCCGAGCGGCGCTGTCGAACCCCCTCACGGCACCATTTGCACACCTCTTGCGTGGGATGAGGGTACTTAGACATGTTTTTTTCCCTTCTCACAGCAATCACCCCTCGACTTCCCCGCGTAGCACTCTTTTGCATACACGAACCCATTCCTGCCTGTTGGTTTTGCGACAATACCACCACGCAAAAAGATTTCTTGACCACTGCACAAGGCCGACGAAACCATCAATGCACTCGTCGACTGCTTGACCAGTAAAAGACAATCTTTTCTTCTTTATCAGCGGGCACCATAAGACGTCAATTAAGCAGAGGAATACTGCATCTTCGCTGCACTTGTTGCGAGCAGTTTTATCTGAGCTATCCAGACCCCGACAGCGACGCAGGGAGGTGCAGTTTTCAAGTCGTGACGCGCCAACACCAAACCGCATTATACCGCGCTCAACTCGCTTTCATGCAGCTCATGAGCGAAGACAATTAGACACAATCCCCATTCGTTTTTATTTTCCAGACATTCATGATGACATCTCCCTTCTCCGCATTGAATACTTGTACAATGGCAACGACATTTCCTTAGAGTGCAGTTGTGGTTTCAGGCAATATAACAAGCTCCTCTCACCGACCACATTTTACCTTTGTCGCACATGTCTAAAATATGGGAACAAAAACTATTTTGTAATGCGCAAATTGTCTCTCATCCCTTATAATTCTCTCGAGGTTCCTCCATCCGATTACGAATCATGACGGTCCAAGTCGTCGACCTGCCAAACGTATTTCCTCACCCCTGCAATTGCGGTTTTCATCATTTCAACGTGAAACTCCTGCGCGACGAAAACAAATGGAAATTGTGTACTCAGTGTCTTCACCATGGCTTTGACAATTCATTTCACAGCAAACCCTATCTCACACGCATCACCTTAACTTAACCACCGCCTCCTTCCTCAGCTTCTCTTCCAAACCACCTAAACTACGTGCCCTTAAAATGCATCTTCAAAGACGGCGTACTGACTTTCCGTTGCTGCAAGTACACGTCCCTATTTGCCGACGCTGGAGCAAGATCGGCCATTCTTGCCATACCTCGCATGTTTTGCAACTGCACATGCTCTCACCTTCATGTTTGATTTTTTTTCTCCCAGTTGACACTTTCACTTCGCCAATGCACTGGAAGAGCACGCAGGAAGGACGTCGGTGGTGGTTTTTTCTTTCGTCCCATTAATTAGTTCATTTGTTGTTTAGTCGTAAACAAGTGGAACCCTTCGTGGTGGTTACGCCGCCCAAGCGAAACACGATGGTGGAACCGAGCGATAAATTTTCATTACAACTCTTGACATTTTTTTTCATTAGTTATATTTTCAAGCAAGCCCAAGTGGTGGTTCACGTGCCTTGCCTTGAGTCACTGGTGGTACGCCTTTTCTTTTTACCGTCGTTCCAGTTCCTATGAATGTTTTCTTTGCCAACTAACAATGCGCGAGGACCCCCTTCTACGATTAGTGACATTTCACACTGCGGCCACAAAATCAAATCCATTTGGCAACCTCTGATTTTTTCTTTTTGCAGCTACCATCCGCACCCTTTACGCGGTACCCATAATCCAAAGCAAGTTTTTATTTCCCGGGCAAATGACCGCAGCGTGGTTAGTCACCCCCACTTGCTCCGTCACTGCAAGTCCCTTGCGTCAAGTGCAATTCGCTCCATGCCTGACACAACACTGCATCGCCTGGAACACAAAAGAGGCAAGCGGTCATTTTTACTCTTATCCTTTTTCTAGTGACCATTGACATAATCTTCACCGTGATCATAGCACGCCACGTGCCACCACATGGCGGCAAGATAGTATGTTTAAGTTCCGCTCAAGATCACTGGAACGGTCGTTGCACTCCTTTAAGACACATTGTATTTTTCGACAACAAGCAATAAAGCCTTTTTTTCTTAATTCTCTCCAGCTCTTCCTTATCCAACCACACAGCATCAGCGCGGACCGTGGACACACGCCACCACTAACGTATTCTTCCCTTGGCCCCTCTCCGAGGACTTGACACGCAATGCACGACGCCAATTACGCATTTCCAACTTTTTCAACTTTCTGAGTTTCAAGCGCTGAGAGGCAGGTTTTTGTTTTTTCCGCAGAATTCCCTCAAATGCACTTCGCACGCAGTGGATTTACCAACATAATCGTCAACCAACGACTGTACCACAAACTACTGACTACACGCTCCATAATCACAGACCTCTTCAACAAGCAGATCGCTGACCCCAACCTTCACGCCTCCCTCCTCCGTCACAACGATGACAATGCTCAAAGCATCGTCGAATGCGTACGCATAAAAACCATTTTGCAAGACCTAACGCGCGGCACATTTTTTTACCCACCCTGTTACACTCTTTCCCCTCTTCTCTAGGTTGCAGCCGCTGGCAATACAACAGCGACTTGTACATACGCGGAGGCGACTATTATCAAGACATTCCCAGTGCCATCCAACATCGCCCCCGCCGCCACACCTCCCTCCTCTTTGTCTGTCGCTGTTTTTCTTACCATTGCACAGACCTCCGCGAATTAGATGCGATACTAGATTTATGCAGAGCACCACCAAAAATACGCCACGAACCACTCATTCTCCCTTTTCCCTAGATTGTTGCCGCTGGCATCGACGACAGAGAGTCCGTCACGCTTTTCAACAATTTCTTCTTCATACGATGAACAACGAGTGGGACTGGTAGTCTTTTTTTGTTTTCTCCGCAGACAGCACCTTTTGGCATGCTCCTTGGGTCCTCGCTGAGGAGTTCACCTCACACGTCAGCACTTCGACATGTCTCTTTGCAAAAAACATATTATATTTGCGTGAAAATTACAGCCGCTTTTTCAACCTGTCGACAGCATATGCATAGGACGGGAATTCCCAAAACGGATGCACATTTACAAATAACTGCTTTGCAACTCTGTAAACAACACTATCATTAAAACATCTTTTTTCATTCCAATTCCTCGCGTGTTTTTTCTTGCAGGCATATGCTGGCTCTATTGCAAAGAATGCGGGGTGTATCACTTACAAGACAAGCAGTCGCGTCATCATTACATCATGACACACAATGTTCACACCTACTATCCTTCGTGTTATTGCGGTTCACCACTACACATCCACTGCCTTTTTTTCTGATTGCAGACACTCATCTTTGGTACAGGTTTTGGATCGCTGCTAACAATTTCTCCTCCGACCGCACTGTCCCTAGCATCCAATTTTTAAGACACTTTTTATTTCATTGCTCTTAGGGTGCTGCACTTGGCACCGCTCATGGCGCTTGGTTGAAGCCACACAGGTTTGGCAACGGCAGTGGCGTGCAGTCAACTCTTTAGAAGCCTTTTGGTCACTCACAAGTCCCCAACATTTCCAATTCCACGAGACGGAACTCCCAGATACAACCATTTTGCGACTCTTTCGCAACCAACCCCATTTGTTGTCAGAAGCATCCCTATGGCGTTTCGCAAAAGCATACCGATTGCGTTGGCCTGTTCATTAATTCACTCGCTCTCCCACTTTTTTCATTTTGCAGATTTGGCATGGATTTATTGCAGTCGTTGTTTCATTTTCTATTTAAATAGAACACAACGATCACATCTCGCTGACCCTCACACGTGCTACTGCGGTCAACCTTTTCAGATTTACTGCCTTGCTTGGAACACTCATGTAAACTTTTTATGTTCTGAATAAAACTCATTAATTCCCTCGCTCGCCATGTTTTTGCAGACTGTGCAGCCTTCACGACATGCTGGGCCCAGGCAAAACTAACAAGACGCGGTCACATTCACTGCCTCCCTTTGATCACTTTGAGCAATCATTTGAACAGTCATGTAACTTTTCTGCTTGATGAATAAACCACGTGCATTCCCTCGTTCATGTTTTGCAGGGCGGGTGCGGATTCATTGCCGGTGCTTAATACTTGCTCCTCATTGGTTACGCCCTAGAATAGCCATATGGATTTAAGCTGTTCGTGTTTTTTGCTGAACAATCGTGTAACGTTTTTTTTGCTTCATGAATAAAACACGTGCATCATCAAATGAGTGTCCTGTGCAAATTCTTGCCCGCGCGCATCCCCCCACGTGTTCCAAATGCTCGCCCCTCATTGGTTACGTCCTAGAGTAGCCACTATTACTACTGAGGAAGAATTCAGCTTCGTTGTGTGAGACAGACACGTTCTATAAAGGGAGACATTGAACTTCCGGTTGCTATTCATGAAGCCCACGACGGTCAGCGTGTTTGTTGCTTAAGTTCGCCTTTATGTTTGACACGAAAACACAGTGTGTCACAGGGGAAGGATAAAGAAAGGTTAATGAAATTGAAATTTCAAGGGTGTTTTCTTGTTTTTCTTGTTTTGTTATTTCTCTTGTGTTTTATTGAAATCACTATTATATCGTTTTCCTTTCATAGTTCTATACACTGTTTATATTCCTCTTCCTATTCCGGTTCCTATTCTATTTTTCCCCTTATTCTTCGTATATAATTTGAATAGGAATTAAATTAAGGTAAATGATGTCCCTATTTTTTATATAGGTTTCTGTTCCCGTTCCGGTTCCCATTCCAGTTTCGCTTCCTGTTCCTGTTCCTATTCCTGCTCCAATTCCGGATTCCGGTTTCCCGCTTTTCCAGACGCCCCTTGCGATAGGGGCGCTTTCACGCAAGACATCTAGCTAAATAGAATGAAATAAAGTTAAAAACAATCATGATAGAAATAACAAAATCTCCTCCTTGAATCGATCTGCGGACGTAATGTTAACAATTTCGCTTTGATCACTAGCTTACTTCAGGGCGGAAAAACGTTCTGCTCAGGCTCAAGGCGGCCTTTTCATTGACTGTGTTCGACAGCTGTGTTTGACTGTTTGTTTGTCACTGACAGCGGGCTGACAGCGTCACTAAGACTGAATGAAATGCACTTGGTGCGAACGTTTGCTTCTCGAAATGCCTTTATACTTTTGAATGGTTTTTGTTTTTCGTCACTTGAAAATTACTTTCGACTCGGAACAACCAATGTCAAAGGAAAAACGGATCATCCCGTCAGTCTGAAGTAAGGAATAAAAAGTTTTGAACATTTTCCAAGAGGCGAGCATTTTGATTGTGCATTTGATTTATTTATTTGTGAGTCAGTGTGTTCGCCGTCTTTCGCCGGGCTGAATTAAAACCCGCTTGTATTCTGGTGTTAGTAAATACTTTTCCACATGCCCAGATTTATAGAACCAGCTTTATCCATCTCTTCAGTCAAAAAACCATTTGTGCGCCGTAAAACTTTCTCGATCGGAAATAGAAGGCCAGTAGCCTTACTCGAGAAGAAAAGACTACTTCGATCATTTTTCTGTTGCTCAAGTAATAGCAGTCAGACAGGAGTCAGAGTTTTCTTCAATTTTAATTACACAGTTTTGTTTTCCAGTGCACTGTGAAAGTTTCTGTTCTTTATTAGAAATAACTTTCTGTACGCAAATTTTCCTTTTCACTCGCTGCG